>OZ007496.1:63754028-64454028 GCA_963931805.1 Microdon myrmicae | reverse complement strand
TATTTATATTTATATATATATTTATATTTATATATATATTTATATATATATATATATTTATATATATATATATGTATATATATATATTTATATATATATATGTATATATATATATTTATATATATATATATATATATATATATATTCATATATATATTTATATATATATTTATATATATATATATATTTATATATATATACATTTATATATATATATACATTTATATATATATATATATTTATATATATATATTTATATATATATATATTTATATATATATACATTTATATATATATATTTATATATATATATATCTATATATATATTTATATATATTTATATATATATATATTTATATATATATATTTATATGTATATATATGTATTTATATATATATTTATATATATCTTTATATATATATTTATATATATATTTATATATTTATTTATATATTTATTTATATATACATTTATATATTTATTTATATATTTATTTATATATACATTTATATATCTTTATACATATATATACATATATATATATATATATATATATATATATATATATATATATATATATATATATATATATGTATATATATATTCTTATGGATGCTGCAAATACATCGTGGAAAATCTTATTTGAAACTCTAACCCTATACCCATCCATAAGAAATAATTGCACAATTCACAAAATATTCCAAGTCCCATAATATGATATCCACCCAAAAGAAACAATTTTGCATAATTCACAAAATATTCCAAGTCCCATAATATGATCCATAAGATACAAAGTGGCCTATACAGAAATACGAACCCCATGGGAGCCCCTAACAAACGTTTTTGGATGATCGACAAAAAGCAATGCGGTCACGGTCAGCTGACGAGGCAAGCAGAGTCGGAAATGAATGTGAGTTCGTTTTAAATCATAGAGAACAACGGTAGTCGGATCTCGTCCTTCTGTTACGGTTACATCGAATTGTGAATATAAACTAAAGACACAGTTAAATCGAATTTATAAAGCAAATTGTAAATATAAATTAAAGACACAGTTAAATCGAATTTATAAAGCAAAGTGTAAATATAAATTAAAGACACAGTTAAATCGAATTTATAAAGCAAATTGTAAATATGAAATAAAGTTAAATTGTAAAATAAAGTTAAATTGTAAAATAAAGTTAGATTGTAAAATAAGAGAATAAAATTAAATTGTAGAATAAAGTTAAATTCTAAAATAAAATTAAATTGTGGAATAAAAAGAAAACATAGTTAAATTGTAAAATAAAGTTAGATTTTTGGACTTCAAATGTTCTTCATGAGTGTACATCCGATGCGCACACCGGCGACAACGAAGTTGGTCGAACTCGACGAACATCCACCATTTTGGATTTCGTCAAGTTGCAATAGCTTCCTGATGACGTACGTGTACATCATCGGTCTCTTTCTTCAACCAGGCGCCACGGCGTATGGACGTCCAGCCACGTGCCATCCCCGGCTCTTCAGTACAACTCTTCAACAGACTTCTAATTGCTTTGTTATTATCTATATATACTCATTATTGAATAATAAAATCCAACATAGATTGTAAAATAAAGTTAGATCGTAGAATAAGAGAATAACATTAAATTGTAGAATAAAAAGAAAACATAATTAAATTGCTTTGTTATTATCTATATATACTCATTATTGAATAATAAAATGCAACATAGATTGTAAAATACAGTTAGATCGTAGAATAAGAGAATAAAATTGAATTGTAGAATAAAAAGAAAACAAAATTAAATTGCTTTGTCATTACCCATTATTAAATAATAAAATCCAACATAGATTGTAAAATAAAGTTAGATCGTAGAATAAGAGAATAAAATTGAATTGTAGAATAAAAAGAAAACAAAATTAAATTGTAGAATAAAGTTAAATTGTAAAATAAAGTTAGATTGAAAAATAAAGTTAAATTGTAAAATAAAGTTAAATTGTAGAGTAAAGAGTAAATACAGTTTAAGTCTGTTATGAAATATTTCAGTTAGAATAAGATCATAATCAAGTAAATATTGTAAATTATACTAACTAGTAACCAGTAATTAATAAAGTTAGGTTTAAGGTGAAAGAAAATAATCGTCTTTTGAAAAAAAAAAAGTGACTCCACGCGGTAACACTTCCTTGACTCCAGCATCCGCCCCCTTGTACAACGGAAAAGCCAGAGGCTCCTCCCACCAACCGTATCTGGCCTGCGGACTTAGTTGGTGCAGATTATATTATATGGTGTGCAGCCTATCCAGGCATAAAAAAAATATATATATATATATATATATATATATATATATATATATATATATATATATACGTGATTTCAACAAAAAAGTATAATAGCATAAAGCGTTTACTGTCACAAAATGTGTGTATAGTGTTATTTATAAAACAATGTGTGTGTGTTTGTATGTCGTGATTTACTAGTGTAACAATAGCAGGTTGCGTTTCTCGTAGTTATTCCAAAATTGCCGGCCTCTCTTCGAACCTCATTATCAATCAGCAGGATATGCTCAACCCATTGAATTCTGATTTTAAAAAGATGTACCAATGGGGATTCCCTAATGAAGTAGAATTTATAATGTTACGTACTAAAAACACCCACACCAGTATGTAGCGTCCTACGAACGCACAATTCCGCCCAGGTAAGGTTCCAAACCTTCAAGGAACTGACTTACCTTATCCAGTACACTTGCCCACAGACACGTGTCCCCAAAGCTCATTAATCAGGCCTGTAACAAGGGCATAGGAAGCTGAAACAATGTTGAAACCGACATCAAAAAACAAGGAACTTAACGTTCAAAAACTTTCAGCATCGAGTCAACGCATCCATTCATAGTATGCAAAACAATTCCAGATTACAGGCCATAAATCTTCCATCCAAAGCATCTGCACGATGTACCAGGAATTGCATTTTCGGTAAATAAATAACAACGGATGCATACGCCGGCAGCTAAACGCAAGAAAGCATATCGCCTAGCCGCGGCCAAAATTGTAAACAACCGAAATTATCGCAACAAGATAATTCGGAAGATTTACCAATCCAACGCCAACAAAGGAAATACTCCGGTCCCACGATTCCTTTGTAAAAACTTCACACCCATTAGAAGGATCTAATGGATTTCGGTTGTGTTTACAAAAGGCAAACAACCACGGGCTGTACGCCCGAAAAATCATCTCGGCCTTCGCGCCAGATGTTCTGTGCAAACAGAAGGCCGTGAAAAAGGAAATGCTATCACCAATGAAGAATGTATGCAGGATGACTTTCCCTTTCTCAAAAAAAAAAAAACTATGAAATATCCCCGGGGATACGATAACATGCTGCTAACAGGAATCCGGAAATTCTGTTAGCAGGGGAACTAAGAAAATGTTTGGATAGAGTTAGAGATACAATCCGTTTGAGAGAGATTTTGATCGTGAAGGAGGAGACAACGGAAAAACGTCGAGGAGTTAGATTACAGTATCCGATTGATAGTGGAATAGGATCCAAGAGTGTAACGTGTGTGTCGTGCGTGTATTTCGCTACTCTCTTTAATAGAATATTGTACGGGACCGTAACGAAGTAAGAAATATTAAAGAAATATAAAGGATTAAAAAATTAAAAAAGATTCAATCCGTGTTTTGGTTTCTTGTGTTTTTTTTTCCTCTGGTGCGAACAGTGTTCGGCGGAACATTGTACCAACCCGAAGTTACTCAACATATAATCGCTCCAAGAATAATTTACTACCGCCAAACTGGTGACAGCCCGACGCGCGAACACGCCAAAAACAATTTTAAAAAGTGAACTCGCGAGTAAAAGAATACGCTCGTGAGTAAAGTGAACACGCCCGAAAACAGACAGTGAAAATTTAAATCAAAACGCTGATCGTGAACCGAGGTATTTGAACAATTAGAACAAAGTGAACACGCGCGAAAATAGAAAACCGGACACACGAAAATTCCACACAAATCGGGAAGAACGATAAAAAACAGTTGCAGTGACATCCAGTGCATGTGAACAGTGGAAAGTGACTCGACCACCCACAGTGCCCACCTGACTGCCGCCCATCTTCGGACAGGATACCAGGACTCATCACGACGCCCACGGGCACAGGACAACGAAAAAAGCCGCAAGTTATTCCATTTCACATATTTAAAAAAAAAAAAATATATATATATATATAATTTTCTTTTGCTAAATTCCTTCTCTCGTTTTCTTTACAAAGCTCCTTCCGAGCCGAAAAGTGAGAAATCATTTTTTTTTAAATTCATTAAGCTCTTTCCGAGCCAAAGTGAGAAATCAGTGTAAATCTATTTAGCTCCCTCCGAGTAAAATTTAAATTTAAAATTAATTTACAGAAAAAAAAAGCAATTTTCTTTTATATACATTTTTTTTCTCTTTCTTTTTGCCTATTATATTTAACTAAATTTCGAAACATAAGTGACAACTAAATAACAGTAAATGATAAAATAAAGCACAGATTTAAGCCAAGGAGCACAAACGTAAAATTTTTGTAAGCTCCTTCTGAGCCACTTTAGACAATAAGATATATGCCACACCATTTATAGATACATTAAAAGAAAACTTAATATTAAGTAATTTACAAAGCTCCTTCTGAGCCAGAAGTGAAAATTGTAAGCTCCTTCAGAGCCTGAAGCACACGCATGAACCGACGACACACTGAACATTTCTCACTGGTAGCGACCGCGAAAAGAAACGAAATTGATCGCCGAAATAAAATCAACGCAGAAATAGCTGCGCATCCGCGAAAAACCTTGATAGTTCTTACCTCCTCGTTCTTCTCGTCCTCCTCCGAACGGAAAAGTTTCTCTCTGTCCGCTCCTAGCACCGTCGAATTAACCGAAGAATCCTCTGGTGTAGGCCCATCCCTGGTTCGCCTTTGGAAATTAGATTGAACCTTTGTGCTAGGCCCATCCCTAAAAAAGAAATCTTTGGAACCAGCAGGTCGTTTCGCCGCGTTTCTCCATTAAAAACATTCCCCGAAAAGAAAAAAATTACACGCGAATCCCCAACACTAAAGCAATCCGCGCACCGAGCGACGGATTTACGGCGCGAAATTTTAAAGTAGATGCCAACCACAAGGTCGCAAGCTGCGATTCAAAAAGCGAAAACGTTGAGGGGAAATATAAGCGCTCTCCCACACAAAAAATTAACACGAAACCTTCCCAAGTCGACAGTAACCGCTAGATCGAAACCAGCTGCCGAAAAATTGAAAATGGCAAACGACGCCGGACCTTCGCCAACGACATCACAGGCTCCTGCCCTCCGTCAAGAAGCCGACATCCCATTCCAGGCGGACCACCGCCCACAACTGCGTAACGCAATATTACCGGACTTCACGTCCGACGACCCAGATTACTGGTTCGGTTACGCCGAAAGAGTTTTCAGAGTGGAAGGAATCACCGACGAGGAAGTGAAATTCCTCGTGGTAACACGGGTACAAGACCCAAAATTAATTCCATATGCGAAGTGTCTAATAAAAACCCCATCTCCGCAACCGTACACGGCGTTTAAAGAGATGGTGACTAACGCCTATAGTGAAACGCCGCAAAATCGCTTGCGACGTTTATTACGGTCGACCGACACCTCTGGGATGCGACCATCCCAGCGCGCCGCCTTTTTCCGTGCGCTGGCCGGCACGGACATGTCCGAGACAGCCTTAACGGCTATATTTCGAGAATCTTTACCAGAATACGTTCAGGCAATCGTCGCGCCTCTAGCCGAATCTGGTCTCGATGAGCTAGCGCGACACGCCGAGGCAGTAATGGCCACGGATAGATCCCGAACGGATCTCCAATTCCTTCCGGCAACGAACCCCGCGCAAAATCCACCCCTGCCCCAACCACGAACCTCCACGGTAACGTGCACTCATGCAACACAAACGAGCAATGAGATAGAACGCTTAGGCAGGCAGGTCCAGCAGTTGCAAGCGCAACTGAATAACCTCAGCGTGGGGAACAATTCATGGCCTGGCCGTGACAGATCACGACGCCGAAATAGGTCGCGCGAAAACTTTAGACGCGGGCGTGGCAGATCGCGCACGCCAACCAACGAAAACACCTTGGGCAGGTGTTACTTCCACCATCGTTTCGGGGCACAAGCCAGGAAGTGCAGGCAACCCTGCAACTGGTCACAAGTGCCAGCAATTCAGTCTAGTTCTTTAAACTAGAACTGCCGACCGTAGAAAAAGCGCAAACGGCCGGCGACCCCCAATTAAGTCGCTTGTCAATATACGATTCGAAGTTAAATATGGACTTCATTATTGACACAGGTGCGGATATTTCCGTTCTTCCGCGCTCATACGCACCTGCAAATCGGTTGCCGGGTAAATTGAGATTGTTCGCCGCGAACAATAGTCCAATTAAAACCTACGGACGAAAATTAATAACTTTAAAAATAGGCCTACGTCGACCAATTCGATGGTACTTCGTAGTGGCCGATGTGACCGAACCTCTAATAGGTTCGGACCTGCTGCGACACTACAAACTAGTAGTGGACGTAGCCAGCAACAGACTGATGGACCCGTTAACGTCTCTTTCTCAGCCAGTAAACGCAAAGGCGGGAGAGACATTGACGTTAACGTGCACTGTCGCAAACGGACCATTCAGCGATCTGTTGCGAGAATTTGCGGATATAACAGTTCCACTTAGCAATCCCCGACGCGCAAAAGCCGGCGTTTTTCACCACATTGAAACGCGCGGCCCCCCAGTGAGCCAACGCCCGCGCCGATTGGCTCCCGAAAAATTGCGCGAGGCTCGTGCAGAATTCGAGTATATGCTCGACTTAGGAATCTGCCAACCGTCCGACAGCCCATGGGCGAGCCCACTTCATCTCGTCAAAAAGAGTAACGGCGAGTGGCGTCCATGTGGCGATTATCGAATGCTGAACGCAGTAACGACACCCGACCGATATCCGATAGCAAACCTGCACGACTTTTCTTATAAGCTGCAGGGGTGCGAAGTTTTCTCGACCCTCGACCTCACGAGGGCGTACCACCAAATTCCGGTGGCTCCCGAAGATATACCGAAAACCGCGGTAACCACACCTTTTGGACTATTCGAGTTCAAGGTGATGACATTCGGTCTCCGAAATGCAGCGCAAACGTTCCAGCGCTACATAGACTCAGCTCTCCGCGGACTTGACTTCTGCTACGCGTATATCGATGATATACTCATAGCATCGAAAAACATGACCGAACATCGCTCCCATTTGAAGCAAGTGTTCGAGCGCCTCCGAGAATTCGGCCTGGTAATCAATCCAGACAAGTGCCACCTCGGAGAATCGGAAGTCAAGTACCTTGGCTATTGTATAAATGGCCAAGGCGTCCGCCCATTACAAGACAGGGTGGATGCACTAATGCAGTTTCCTCGCCCCAAGAATGTGCGAGAACTTAGGCGTTATCTGGGCATGTTAAACTTTTATCGCCCAACGCTTCGAAACGCCGCACAGGTCCAGGCTCCTCTGAACGAATACCTAGTAGGAGCCAAACGAAACGACAAACGACCGATTCAATGGACCGAGTCAGCTGACCAAGCTTTTCGCTTATCGAAAGAGCAGCTGGCGAACGCAACTTTGCTTCGACATCCCATCGAAGGAGCCCCATTGTCCATACAGTGTGACGCTTCCGACACTGCAATTGGGGCCGTACTCGAACAAGAGTGCGATGGTAAATGGGAACCGCTGGGCTTTTTCTCAAAAAAATTGAACCCGACCCAGCGACGCTACAGTGCCTACGACAGGGAATTACTAGCGATTTACTCCGCAGTAAAGTACTTCCGGCACATGGTCGAAGGACCCCAGTTGACGATCAAAACTGATCACAAACCACTGGTGTACGCTTTCCGAAAGAAAGCGGGAAGTTCAACTCCACGACAGGAACGGCACCTGGATTTCATCGGGCAATTTAGCACCCGAATCGAATATGTTCCAGGTGCAAACAACGTAATTGCAGACGCCTTTTCGCGTATCGATGCAATTAAACTCCGTGCGCAAATCGATGATGCCGACTTGGCACAAGCGCAAGGAGAGGATCATCAACTCGAGTCCCTATTGAAAGCGGAGACAGCACTAGTTCTGCGTAAACGTCCTTTCAACGACTCAAACGATGAAGTCTGGTGTGATGTATCGACAGGGACAGCTCGACCCTACATCCCAGAAAAGTTTCGAAGGAATGTGTACGAAACATTCCATAACCCAGCCCACCCAAGCGGACGCGCAACCGCTGCAGCCGTCCGACGTAAATTCGTCTGGCCACATATGGCCAAAGACATAACAAATTGGGCACGCAATTGTTTGCAATGTCAGCGTTGCAAAGTCGATCGACACAACGTGCTACAACCAGCACAGTTTAAGCTCCCCGAGGCACGATTCGCCCATGTACACATCGACATTGTGGGACCGCTTACGCCGTCGAGAGGTTACATGTACCTCCTGACAATGATCGATCGCTTCACTCGGTGGCCAGAAGCAGTGCCACTACGAACAGTGACCGCAGAGAATGTGGCCAAAGCATTCTATTCGACTTGGGTCACACGTTTCGGCGTCCCAGCTACTCTCACAGCCGATCGAGGACCACAGTTCGAGGCAGCGATCTTCAGGCAGCTGACCGATCTACTCGGCTGCCAACAAAGCCATACGACAGCTTATCACCCCCAGTCCAATGGGATGATTGAACGATGGCATCGCTCACTGAAAGCCTCACTGATGTGTCACGACGATAATCAATGGCTGGACGCACTACCGACAGTTCTTTTAGGCTTGCGCACAAGCATAAAAGAAGACCTGGGAGCCTCAGCAGCAGATCTGACTTACGGAACCAATCTGCGCCTCCCAGGAGAGTTCTTCGCCGATGGAGAACCACCGCTCGAACAGTTGCCAAATTTGGAAAACCTACGCAAACTCATGCGAAAGGTCAGGGCAACACCTGTCGCCAGACACGGTTCCAAGAGGATATTTGTTCACCCAGAGATGGACAGCTGCACGCACGTCTTCATCAGGGTGGACAAAGTTAGGAAACCTCTAGAACCGCCCTACGAAGGGCCATACAAGGTGCTGGATCGAATAAACGACCGAGTTTTCTCCGTTGACATCGACGGCAAGCCGTACACCGTCAGTGTCGAACGACTGAAACCGTGCCACCTGGAACTACCACCAGATACCGTACTGGGAGAAGCGCATCAACAACCAGTGGCGGCAGCCGAAACCTGCCCCGTACGCCACCCAGCAGACTCCCACGAAACACCAGGCACGTCAATTGTTGAGAATCAACCAAACCCTCGCGAAATGTTCGCGCGCGGGGCGTCGGACATCCTACACGGACCGATAACGCGGCAGCGCGCCCGAGATCTGCGCGCACAAGAAGACGCTGCGAAGATTCTCAACGTACGGCAACCTAAAACCCCAACCACTGACAAGCGAAAGAGAACAACGGACGCGATAGCTTTCGCACCTCTACCACCCAAACACCGCCCATTACGGAAGGGAGCACGCCTTTAAAACTCGACTACACCCCCGAGCAACTAACTACTTCATATCGTGACTACGTCACTAGGGGGGGAGTGATGTAGCGTCCTACGAACGCACAATTCCGCCCAGGTAAGGTTCCAAACCTTCAAGGAACTGACTTACCTTATCCAGTACACTTGCCCACAGACACGTGTCCCCAAAGCTCATTAATCAGGCCTGTAACAAGGGCATAGGAAGCTGAAACAATGTTGAAACCGACATCAAAAAACAAGGAACTTAACGTTCAAAAACTTTCAGCATCGAGTCAACGCATCCATTCATAGTATGCAAAACAATTCCAGATTACAGGCCATAAATCTTCCATCCAAAGCATCTGCACGATGTACCAGGAATTGCATTTTCGGTAAATAAATAACAACGGATGCATACGCCGGCAGCTAAACGCAAGAAAGCATATCGCCTAGCCGCGGCCAAAATTGTAAACAACCGAAATTATCGCAACAAGATAATTCGGAAGATTTACCAATCCAACGCCAATAAAGGAAATACTCCGGTCCCACGATTCCTTTGTAAAAACTTCACACCCATTAGAAGGATCTAATGGATTTCGGTTGTGTTTACAAAAGGCAAACAACCACGGGCTGTACGCCCGAAAAATCATCTCGGCCTTCGCGCCAGATGTTCTGTGCAAACAGAAGGCCGTGAAAAAGGAAATGCTATTGTAGCGGCCCTCGCGAGCGACACTACGCACCTGCTAGCCACCCACCAGGTAAACCCTCGTTTTTAAGCCTTCGGCGACAATAAAGCATGTACTTACCTGCACTAGCATATAGAACAACAGCAATGTCTGCTGATACATAAAGTGTATCAGCAATAACAGGCATGTCCCCTAATAGAAACTTTGTAATAACATTTATAAGAATCCAACAGGGGCATAATAAGACCGGAAAGGTACAACCTACCTGCCCTTACGACTAACCACCAGCTGCAATACTTAACTGCGCTGTTCAAAGATAGCAAAACCCAAACACGCTATAAGAAGTACAAATTGGTCGCACATTTAGCAACCAACATGGCATTATTCCCTATCAAGAAAGCGATCATAAGAAACGGCGACTATGCAACGAGAAATGTTTATATTTTCTCGTGATACGTACCCGAAATGCCACACACGGGCAATAGAGAACTTGCCAGCGTAAATACACGCACGCCGGCGCGACTGTGTAAATGCCAACGGCTGCAATGTGCAAGAACGGCAATAATGCTACAATGTAGGCGCTGATCATGCAAATACATTAACCACAGAACAACTCGCCCCAGCTGCGAAAGTGTTGTTTCGTATGTTTACCCAATGTATTGGTCCGCATACTGGGCGACACAAACTATGAGTACCAGAGGCTGTGTGTTCAACCCTTAGCGAATGGGGAATCACCAAGGAAGAAAAAATGACCAAATATGGTCATCGAGGCGATAGATAGGTTTTTGGTATCCTGTCGCCTCGAGAGAAAAACCAGAACGTTTTCGGACACAGTGTGTGAGGGTCGAGTGCGAAATCCAGCGGATTGATCATAATAATCAAATACAAACGTTCACTACAACAAATTCGCGTAGTAAGCCCCTTCCGGGCATCGAAAAATCGGAACTAATACGGATTTAGCACCGGAAACTATACAGAGTAAATTAAACAACCCACACATACACTGTTCACTCGTTCCCATCAACAGCTGCAAGCAACGGGCTTTCCGCCAACTAGGCAGAGCTACAACTTCTCCTTGCTAACCTTTTCCTGCAATTTCTCGTGGTTCTCGCGTGTCGAGGAACGGCCACCACCCTTTTGTAGAAAATGGCCCAGTTTACGAGGTCAAAGAAGGCTCAACAGGAGCCCCACCCGGAATCACTGCGGGAGTCGCATACCGAACCACAGACGGCCCCACAGGAGGAGCTACAACGGGAGCTAGGAGTACCGCGCCCGGATTCCCCGGCCTTCGTGTACGCGCTCAGTGTAGAACAGCCCACGGACTCGCTGCACGAAAAAGCCCGCGACTCGCGCCCTCACAGAACGGAGTTTCCGTTATCCGCTGGTGCGACTCCAACAGTGCAGGCACTACATGTTGCCTCACGCGACTTGCGCTTGCCTCCTTTTGATGAAGAGGAATCGGAGCTCTGGTTCACCATGGCGGACCTCATATTCGAGGCAGCGGGCGTGAGCGAGGAGAGACCACGTGCGCTTGAGGTTATGAGGGTTTTAAACCGAAACCAGCGTACACATGTGGCACACATTATAAGAACTCCTGGTAACAGCCCGTATACAGATATGAGGGAAACGCTCCTCAATGCGCTCGAGGAGTCAATTGCCAAGAGGCACCAACGCTTGTACAACGAGACCAATTTCACGGGGATGAAGCCATCGCACTTTCTCACTCATTTGCGGTCTATAGCGGGAAAGGGGATTTCAGATGATGTCATCAGACCCCACTTCATCAGGGGTCTTCCGCAACAAGCGCGTCCTACAGTGATCGCTCAAACCAATCAAAGCCTGAGTTGGCTGGCTAAGATTGCAGATGCAATCGTAGAAAGCGCCGACCAACGAGAGGAGTCCCCCGCCTTTCAGGTAGCGACCATTAACCGCTCGGATGAAGCATCTGCGCGATACTACTCCTCGCCCCATAATATTCCGCGCGTAAGTGGAGGCCCCAACGCGTCACAACCAATCGCCACAGAATCGGCACGGGCTCAGGCGCATACTCGGGACGCAGAGCAATCACACTTCCGGCAACCGGGACCCTCGCGTTACGAATTAAGTTTACAACGCGAAATCGCACAATTACGGGCCGAATTACGAGACTTCGCGCGCACGGCCCAAAATCGCCCAACATATCAGAGACCCCAGACCCAGCCCACAGCTGGGCAACGCGAAAACCTGAGAGGTGCCACTAGCACGCGCGGAAGATCCACGCCACAGCCGACGGCGAACCCCCAAAGGGCATTAACACCCGCGTGGTGTTCATATCATCGGCGGTTTGGGGCAAAGGCCCGCAAATGCACACAACCCTGCGGGTGGAAGCCAGTAAAACCAACAACAAACGCGAATTTAAACTAGGACGGCCGACCGCAACCCCAGCGCAAACGGTCGGCACACTCCAAGTAAGCCGCTTAACAATCAAAGACGCGAAATTGGATATAAGTTTTACGGTCGACACTGGCGCCGACATATCAGTCTTGCCTAAGTCGTACGCTTCGCAAAATAAAACGCCTAGCAGACTCCAATTACTAGCAGCGAACAACACATCCATAGCTACTTACGGACGTAAGTACCTACGACTGGATCTAGGTTTGCGGCACCCCATAGGTTGGCACTTCATAGTGGCGGACGTCTCCGAACCATTAATAGGGTCGGACTTACTATCGTGCCACAAATTGCTGGTCGATACCGCGAACAATAGATTAGTGGAACAACGGCCACTCGGTCATCCGCCTGGGGAGGCCCCACGGACGCCACACGAGGCCAACATCACATGCGATGAGATTCCGGCTCTACTGGAAGAGTATAGACACTCGACAGTACCACTTCCCAACCAGGAGCACATAGAGTCCGGGGTATACCATCACATCGAGACACGGGGTCCACCCGTAAGCCAACGTCCGCGTCGACTAGCACCAGACAAATTGCGCGCAGCACGCGAAGAATTCGACTACATGCTGGAGCAAGGAATCTGCCAACCTTCAGTAAGCCCATGGGCCAGTCCGCTTCACCTAGTGAAGAAACGAAGCGGCGAATGGCGCCCGTGTGGCGACTACCGACAGTTAAACGCGGTCACAATCCCGGACCGATACCCCATCGCACACTTGTATGATTACTCATACAAATTGCGCGGATGCACAGTCTTCACGACCCTGGACCTCGCCAGGGCATACCACCAAATACCAGTGGCACACGAAGACATCCCAAAAACCGCGGTCATTACCCCTTTTGGACTATATGAGTTCAAGGTAATGACTTTTGGCCTTAGAAACGCCGCACAAACATTTCAAAGGTACATCGATTCAGCTCTGCGTGGACTGGATTTTTGTTACGCCTACATCGATGATATCCTGATTGCGTCCCAAAACCGAGCAGAGCACCAGCAACATCTTAAACAGGTGTTAGAACGCCTCCGCCGTTACGGACTCATGATTAACCCGGACAAATGCCAAATTGCCAAAGAGCAGGTGAGCTATTTGGGTTATCATATCAACAATCGTGGTATTCGGCCTCTCTCGGACAGAGTTAAAGCTCTCAACGAATTCCCACGTCCTACCAACGTCCGCGAATTACGACGTTTCCTGGGCATGCTTAATTTTTACCGGCCTACATTACAAAATGCCGCGCATGTCCAGGCCCCTTTAAATGAATATTTAAAGGGGGCAAAAAAGAATGACAAGCGTCCAATCGTCTGGACGGAAGCAGCAAGTAATGCATTCCGGCAGTCAAAAGCGCAACTCGCAAACGCCACCCTGCTGTGTTACCCGGCAGAGGGCGCACAGTTAGCAATACAATGCGACGCGTCGGACACCGCTATTGGGGCGGTATTGGAGCAGGAGAGCGACGGTAGCTGGGAGCCGCTGGGTTTTTTCTCTAGAAAGCTCAGTACGGCAGAACGAAAGTACAGCACCTATGACCGAGAGTTATTAGCCATATACAGCGCCATCAAATACTTCCGACACATGGTCGAGGGTCGTCAGGCGATCGTCAGAACGGACCATAAACCATTGAGCCACGCCTTCCGAAAAAAATCCGGAAATGCATCGCCGCGACAAGAGCGGCATCTGGACCTCATAGGCCAATACGTCACCGAGATAAAGTACGTTCCTGGTAATCAGAACGTAATAGCAGACGCACTATCTCGCATAGATGTGATTCAATTGCGCGCAGCCTTAGCTGACGCGGACTTGGAGCAAGCCCAGAAAAACGACAGCCAACTTAAAGCTCTGGTAACAGCAGACACAGCACTGGAACTGCGTAGGTTCGCTGTCGACACCAACGGGAAAACCGTTTGGTGTGACGTCTCAACGGGTACAGTCAGGCCATACATTCCTGCGGTGTTGCGTAGGGGCATTTATGAGACCTTTCATAGCCCAGCTCATCCCAGCGGGCGCGCGACGGCTGCGGCGATTCGACGTAAGTTCGTTTGGCCACATATGAATAAGGACCTCACGAGGTGGGCGAGGGCGTGTCTCAAGTGTCAACGTTGTAAGATAAGCAGACACAACGTACTGGAACCGGCACAATTCAAGCTGCCCGAGGCGCGTTTCGCCCACGTACACATCGACATAGTCGGCCCTTTAACTCCCTCCAGAGGATTCTCGTACCTGCTCACGATGATAGATCGCTTTACGCGATGGCCCGAGGCTACCCCATTACGTGTGATAACCGCAGAGAGCGTGGCTCGGGCTTTCTACTCAACGTGGGTAACGCGTTTCGGCGTTCCCACAACACTTACCTCGGACAGGGGACCACAGTTCGAGGCCACAATTTTCGGACAGCTTACGGCGTTGCTGGGTTGTAAAAGGGATCGTACGACAGCATATCATCCTGCTGCCAACGGAATGATAGAACGTTGGCATAGGTCGTTGAAGGCCTCCTTAATGTGCCATAACGACACGCAGTGGTTCGACGCCCTGCCCACTGTCCTCCTGGGTTTAAGGACCAGCATGAAGGAGGACCTAGGAGCCTCAGCAGCTGAGCTCACTTACGGCACCAGCCTCGTTTTGCCCGGCGAGCTTTTTGTCGACGGCGAGTCAACAGCTGAGCAAACGAAGAGCGTGGGGTACCTACGTGACTTGATGCGGAAAGTACGACCAAGATCGGTGGATCGACACGGGACTAAGAGAGTTTTCGTGCACCCAGAGTTGCACAACTGTACACACGTGTTCGTTAGGGTGGACAAAGTAAAGAAACCACTCGACCCTCCTTATGAGGGCCCATTCAAAGTGATTAAAAGAATCAGCGAGCGGGTCTACGAGTTGGACAGGCACGGTAAAACAGTCACTATTAGCGTGGAACGGTTAAAACCTTGTTTTTCAGAAGGTAGTGACCAAGGGAGCACTTCTCACACTACCCAAGTGCCGAAAGAGACACCACCGACCTCGGCGGGCGAGCCCAAACAATATAAAGGCCCCTTTACGCGAAGTCAGAAACGACTGCGCACTCGACAAGCACTTCCAATCGGATAATAACCACAGACGCCCAAGAGCACGCCTCACGCGTAATACCCCCTTATATTTTTTTTTTTTATTATTATTATCGTGACTGAGTCACTGGGGGGGGGGAGTGCTGTAGCGGCCCTCGCGAGCGACACTACGCACCTGCTAGCCACCCACCAGGTAAACCCTCGTTTTTAAGCCTTCGGCGACAATAAAGCATGTACTTACCTGCACTAGCATATAGAACAACAGCAATGTCTGCTGATACATAAAGTGTATCAGCAATAACAGGCATGTCCCCTAATAGAAACTTTGTAATAACATTTATAAGAATCCAACAGGGGCATAATAAGACCGGAAAGGTACAACCTACCTGCCCTTACGACTAACCACCAGCTGCAATACTTAACTGCGCTGTTCAAAGATAGCAAAACCCAAACACGCTATAAGAAGTACAAATTGGTCGCACATTTAGCAACCAACATGGCATTATTCCCTATCAAGAAAGCGATCATAAGAAACGGCGACTATGCAACGAGAAATGTTTATATTTTCTCGTGATACGTACCCGAAATGCCACACACGGGCAATAGAGAACTTGCCAGCGTAAATACACGCACGCCGGCGCGACTGTGTAAATGCCAACGGCTGCAATGTGCAAGAACGGCAATAATGCTACAATGTAGGCGCTGATCATGCAAATACATTAACCACAGAACAACTCGCCCCAGCTGCGAAAGTGTTGTTTCGTATGTTTACCCAATGTATTGGTCCGCATACTGGGCGACACAAACTATGAGTACCAGAGGCTGTGTGTTCAACCCTTAGCGAATGGGGAATCACCAAGGAAGAAAAAATGACCAAATATGGTCATCGAGGCGATAGATAGGTTTTTGGTATCCTGTCGCCTCGAGAGAAAAACCAGAACGTTTTCGGACACAGTGTGTGAGGGTCGAGTGCGAAATCCAGCGGATTGATCATAATAATCAAATACAAACGTTCACTACAACAAATTCGCGTAGTAAGCCCCTTCCGGGCATCGAAAAATCGGAACTAATACGGATTTAGCACCGGAAACTATACAGAGTAAATTAAACAACCCACACATACACTGTTCACTCGTTCCCATCAACAGCTGCAAGCAACGGGCTTTCCGCCAACTAGGCAGAGCTACAACTTCTCCTTGCTAACCTTTTCCTGCAATTTCTCGTGGTTCTCGCGTGTCGAGGAACGGCCACCACCCTTTTGTAGAAAATGGCCCAGTTTACGAGGTCAAAGAAGGCTCAACAGGAGCCCCACCCGGAATCACTGCGGGAGTCGCATACCGAACCACAGACGGCCCCACAGGAGGAGCTACAACGGGAGCTAGGAGTACCGCGCCCGGATTCCCCGGCCTTCGTGTACGCGCTCAGTGTAGAACAGCCCACGGACTCGCTGCACGAAAAAGCCCGCGACTCGCGCCCTCACAGAACGGAGTTTCCGTTATCCGCTGGTGCGACTCCAACAGTGCAGGCACTACATGTTGCCTCACGCGACTTGCGCTTGCCTCCTTTTGATGAAGAGGAATCGGAGCTCTGGTTCACCATGGCGGACCTCATATTCGAGGCAGCGGGCGTGAGCGAGGAGAGACCACGTGCGCTTGAGGTTATGAGGGTTTTAAACCGAAACCAGCGTACACATGTGGCACACATTATAAGAACTCCTGGTAACAGCCCGTATACAGATATGAGGGAAACGCTCCTCAATGCGCTCGAGGAGTCAATTGCCAAGAGGCACCAACGCTTGTACAACGAGACCAATTTCACGGGGATGAAGCCATCGCACTTTCTCACTCATTTGCGGTCTATAGCGGGAAAGGGGATTTCAGATGATGTCATCAGACCCCACTTCATCAGGGGTCTTCCGCAACAAGCGCGTCCTACAGTGATCGCTCAAACCAATCAAAGCCTGAGTTGGCTGGCTAAGATTGCAGATGCAATCGTAGAAAGCGCCGACCAACGAGAGGAGTCCCCCGCCTTTCAGGTAGCGACCATTAACCGCTCGGATGAAGCATCTGCGCGATACTACTCCTCGCCCCATAATATTCCGCGCGTAAGTGGAGGCCCCAACGCGTCACAACCAATCGCCACAGAATCGGCACGGGCTCAGGCGCATACTCGGGACGCAGAGCAATCACACTTCCGGCAACCGGGACCCTCGCGTTACGAATTAAGTTTACAACGCGAAATCGCACAATTACGGGCCGAATTACGAGACTTCGCGCGCACGGCCCAAAATCGCCCAACATATCAGAGACCCCAGACCCAGCCCACAGCTGGGCAACGCGAAAACCTGAGAGGTGCCACTAGCACGCGCGGAAGATCCACGCCACAGCCGACGGCGAACCCCCAAAGGGCATTAACACCCGCGTGGTGTTCATATCATCGGCGGTTTGGGGCAAAGGCCCGCAAATGCACACAACCCTGCGGGTGGAAGCCAGTAAAACCAACAACAAACGCGAATTTAAACTAGGACGGCCGACCGCAACCCCAGCGCAAACGGTCGGCACACTCCAAGTAAGCCGCTTAACAATCAAAGACGCGAAATTGGATATAAGTTTTACGGTCGACACTGGCGCCGACATATCAGTCTTGCCTAAGTCGTACGCTTCGCAAAATAAAACGCCTAGCAGACTCCAATTACTAGCAGCGAACAACACATCCATAGCTACTTACGGACGTAAGTACCTACGACTGGATCTAGGTTTGCGGCACCCCATAGGTTGGCACTTCATAGTGGCGGACGTCTCCGAACCATTAATAGGGTCGGACTTACTATCGTGCCACAAATTGCTGGTCGATACCGCGAACAATAGATTAGTGGAACAACGGCCACTCGGTCATCCGCCTGGGGAGGCCCCACGGACGCCACACGAGGCCAACATCACATGCGATGAGATTCCGGCTCTACTGGAAGAGTATAGACACTCGACAGTACCACTTCCCAACCAGGAGCACATAGAGTCCGGGGTATACCATCACATCGAGACACGGGGTCCACCCGTAAGCCAACGTCCGCGTCGACTAGCACCAGACAAATTGCGCGCAGCACGCGAAGAATTCGACTACATGCTGGAGCAAGGAATCTGCCAACCTTCAGTAAGCCCATGGGCCAGTCCGCTTCACCTAGTGAAGAAACGAAGCGGCGAATGGCGCCCGTGTGGCGACTACCGACAGTTAAACGCGGTCACAATCCCGGACCGATACCCCATCGCACACTTGTATGATTACTCATACAAATTGCGCGGATGCACAGTCTTCACGACCCTGGACCTCGCCAGGGCATACCACCAAATACCAGTGGCACACGAAGACATCCCAAAAACCGCGGTCATTACCCCTTTTGGACTATATGAGTTCAAGGTAATGACTTTTGGCCTTAGAAACGCCGCACAAACATTTCAAAGGTACATCGATTCAGCTCTGCGTGGACTGGATTTTTGTTACGCCTACATCGATGATATCCTGATTGCGTCCCAAAACCGAGCAGAGCACCAGCAACATCTTAAACAGGTGTTAGAACGCCTCCGCCGTTACGGACTCATGATTAACCCGGACAAATGCCAAATTGCCAAAGAGCAGGTGAGCTATTTGGGTTATCATATCAACAATCGTGGTATTCGGCCTCTCTCGGACAGAGTTAAAGCTCTCAACGAATTCCCACGTCCTACCAACGTCCGCGAATTACGACGTTTCCTGGGCATGCTTAATTTTTACCGGCCTACATTACAAAATGCCGCGCATGTCCAGGCCCCTTTAAATGAATATTTAAAGGGGGCAAAAAAGAATGACAAGCGTCCAATCGTCTGGACGGAAGCAGCAAGTAATGCATTCCGGCAGTCAAAAGCGCAACTCGCAAACGCCACCCTGCTGTGTTACCCGGCAGAGGGCGCACAGTTAGCAATACAATGCGACGCGTCGGACACCGCTATTGGGGCGGTATTGGAGCAGGAGAGCGACGGTAGCTGGGAGCCGCTGGGTTTTTTCTCTAGAAAGCTCAGTACGGCAGAACGAAAGTACAGCACCTATGACCGAGAGTTATTAGCCATATACAGCGCCATCAAATACTTCCGACACATGGTCGAGGGTCGTCAGGCGATCGTCAGAACGGACCATAAACCATTGAGCCACGCCTTCCGAAAAAAATCCGGAAATGCATCGCCGCGACAAGAGCGGCATCTGGACCTCATAGGCCAATACGTCACCGAGATAAAGTACGTTCCTGGTAATCAGAACGTAATAGCAGACGCACTATCTCGCATAGATGTGATTCAATTGCGCGCAGCCTTAGCTGACGCGGACTTGGAGCAAGCCCAGAAAAACGACAGCCAACTTAAAGCTCTGGTAACAGCAGACACAGCACTGGAACTGCGTAGGTTCGCTGTCGACACCAACGGGAAAACCGTTTGGTGTGACGTCTCAACGGGTACAGTCAGGCCATACATTCCTGCGGTGTTGCGTAGGGGCATTTATGAGACCTTTCATAGCCCAGCTCATCCCAGCGGGCGCGCGACGGCTGCGGCGATTCGACGTAAGTTCGTTTGGCCACATATGAATAAGGACCTCACGAGGTGGGCGAGGGCGTGTCTCAAGTGTCAACGTTGTAAGATAAGCAGACACAACGTACTGGAACCGGCACAATTCAAGCTGCCCGAGGCGCGTTTCGCCCACGTACACATCGACATAGTCGGCCCTTTAACTCCCTCCAGAGGATTCTCGTACCTGCTCACGATGATAGATCGCTTTACGCGATGGCCCGAGGCTACCCCATTACGTGTGATAACCGCAGAGAGCGTGGCTCGGGCTTTCTACTCAACGTGGGTAACGCGTTTCGGCGTTCCCACAACACTTACCTCGGACAGGGGACCACAGTTCGAGGCCACAATTTTCGGACAGCTTACGGCGTTGCTGGGTTGTAAAAGGGATCGTACGACAGCATATCATCCTGCTGCCAACGGAATGATAGAACGTTGGCATAGGTCGTTGAAGGCCTCCTTAATGTGCCATAACGACACGCAGTGGTTCGACGCCCTGCCCACTGTCCTCCTGGGTTTAAGGACCAGCATGAAGGAGGACCTAGGAGCCTCAGCAGCTGAGCTCACTTACGGCACCAGCCTCGTTTTGCCCGGCGAGCTTTTTGTCGACGGCGAGTCAACAGCTGAGCAAACGAAGAGCGTGGGGTACCTACGTGACTTGATGCGGAAAGTACGACCAAGATCGGTGGATCGACACGGGACTAAGAGAGTTTTCGTGCACCCAGAGTTGCACAACTGTACACACGTGTTCGTTAGGGTGGACAAAGTAAAGAAACCACTCGACCCTCCTTATGAGGGCCCATTCAAAGTGATTAAAAGAATCAGCGAGCGGGTCTACGAGTTGGACAGGCACGGTAAAACAGTCACTATTAGCGTGGAACGGTTAAAACCTTGTTTTTCAGAAGGTAGTGACCAAGGGAGCACTTCTCACACTACCCAAGTGCCGAAAGAGACACCACCGACCTCGGCGGGCGAGCCCAAACAATATAAAGGCCCCTTTACGCGAAGTCAGAAACGACTGCGCACTCGACAAGCACTTCCAATCGGATAATAACCACAGACGCCCAAGAGCACGCCTCACGCGTAATACCCCCTTATATTTTTTTTTTTTATTATTATTATCGTGACTGAGTCACTGGGGGGGGGAGTGCTGTAGCGGCCCTCGCGAGCGACACTACGCACCTGCTAGCCACCCACCAGGTAAACCCTCGTTTTTAAGCCTTCGGCGACAATAAAGCATGTACTTACCTGCACTAGCATATAGAACAACAGCAATGTCTGCTGATACATAAAGTGTATCAGCAATAACAGGCATGTCCCCTAATAGAAACTTTGTAATAACATTTATAAGAATCCAACAGGGGCATAATAAGACCGGAAAGGTACAACCTACCTGCCCTTACGACTAACCACCAGCTGCAATACTTAACTGCGCTGTTCAAAGATAGCAAAACCCAAACACGCTATAAGAAGTACAAATTGGTCGCACATTTAGCAACCAACATGGCATTATTCCCTATCAAGAAAGCGATCATAAGAAACGGCGACTATGCAACGAGAAATGTTTATATTTTCTCGTGATACGTACCCGAAATGCCACACACGGGCAATAGAGAACTTGCCAGCGTAAATACACGCACGCCGGCGCGACTGTGTAAATGCCAACGGCTGCAATGTGCAAGAACGGCAATAATGCTACAATGTAGGCGCTGATCATGCAAATACATTAACCACAGAACAACTCGCCCCAGCTGCGAAAGTGTTGTTTCGTATGTTTACCCAATGTATTGGTCCGCATACTGGGCGACACAAACTATGAGCACCAGAGGCTGTGTGTTCAACCCTTAGCGAATGGGGAATCACCAAGGAAGAAAAAATGACCAAATATGGTCATCGAGGCGATAGATAGGTTTTTGGTATCCTGTCGCCTCGAGAGAAAAACCAGAACGTTTTCGGACACAGTGTGTGAGGGTCGAGTGCGAAATCCAGCGGATTGATCATAATAATCAAATACAACGTGTACAACATCAGTAAGCGTGAATATTTTAAATTAAACTCATGTGTATCACACCGTTTAGCTTGATCATTTATATCAAATACAACGTGTACAACATCAGTAAGCGTGAATATTTTAAATTAAACTCATGTGTATCACACCGTTTAGCTTGATCATTTATATCAAATACAACGTGTACAACATCAGTAAGCGTGAATACTTTAAATTAAACTCACGTGTATCACACCGTTTAGATTGATCATATTAATCAAATACAACGTGTACAACATCAGTAAGCGTGAATACTTTAAATTAAACTCATGTGTATCACACCGTTTAGCTTGATCATTTATATCAAATACAACGTGTACAACATCAGTAAGCGTGAATACTTTAAATTAAACTCATGTGTATCACACCGTTTAGCTTGATCATTTATATCAAATACAACGTGTACAACATCAGTAAGCGTGAATATTTTAAATTAAACTCATGTGTATCACACCGTTTAGCTTGATCATTTATATCAAATACAACGTGTACAACATCAGTAAGCGTGAATACTTTAAATTAAACTCACGTGTATCACACCGTTTAGATTGATCATATTAATCAAATACAACGTGTACAACATCAGTAAGCGTGAATACTTTAAATTAAACTCATGTGTATCACACCGTTTAGCTTGATCATTTATATCAAATACAACGTGTACAACATCAGTAAGCGTGAATACTTTAAATTAAACTCATGTGTATCACACCGTTTAGCTTGATCATTTATATCAAATACAACGTGTACAACATCAGTAAGCGTGAATATTTTAAATTAAACTCATGTGTATCACACCGTTTAGCTTGATCATTTATATCAAATACAACGTGTACAACATCAGTAAGCGTGAATACTTTAAATTAAACTCACGTGTATCACACCGTTTAGATTGATCATATTAATCAAATACAACGTGTACAACATCAGTAAGCGTGAATACTTTAAATTAAACTCATGTGTATCACACCGTTTAGCTTGATCATTTATATCAAATACAACGTGTACAACATCAGTAAGCGTGAATATTTTGAATTAAACTCATGTGTATCACACCGTTTAGATTGATCATTTAAATCAAATTCAACGTGTACTACATTATTAATCTATGTGTGAATTAATTTTAGAAATACAATTATTAATCTATGTGTGAATTAATTTCAGAAATACAATCATTAATCTATGTGTGAATTAATTTTAGAAATACAATTATTAATCTATGTGTGAATTAATTTTAGAAATACAATTATTAATCTATGTGTGAATTAATTTTAGAAATACAATTATTAATCTATGTGTGAATTAATTTTAGAAATACAATTATTAATCTATGTGTGAATTAATTTTAGAAATACAATTATTAATCTATGTGTGAATTAATTTTAGAAATACAATTATTAATCTATGTGTGAATTAATTTTAGAAATACAATTATTAATCTATGTGTGAATTAATCTTAGAAATACAATTATTAATCTATATGTGAAATACCAATTACCTTCTATGTTTCATTGGATAAATCAAATTGGTATTAGAAATACAATTATTAATCTATGTGTGAATTAATATTAGAAATACAATTATTAATCCATGTGTGAATTAATTTTAGAAATACAATTGTTAATCTATGTGTGAATTAATATTAGAAATACCATTATTAATCTATATGTGAAATACCAATTACCTTCTATGTTTCATTGGACAACTAGAATTAATATTAGAAATACAATTATTAATCTATGTGTGAATTAATTTTAGAAATACAATTATTAATCAATGTGTAAAATACAAATAAAAGATAGAGCTAAGAAAACACCAGTGGTTTGTATTGAGCATCGCCGTACGACCAAACCGGGCAAGCAGTTGGGGACGTCTCGGTGAACCTGTGTCGGACGGACACCCTATCGAGACGAGGCGTGGGCTAAAATAAAGAATACCATACCCACACTATCACCAATGAAGAATGTATGCAGGATGACTTTCCCTTTCTCAAAAAAAAAAAAACTATGAAATATCCCCGGGGATACGATAACATGCTGCTAACAGGAATCCGGAAATTCTGTTAGCAGGGGAACTAAGAAAATGTTTGGATAGAGTTAGAGATACAATCCGTTTGAGAGAGATTTTGATCGTGAAGGAGGAGACAACGGAAAAACGTCGAGGAGTTAGATTACAGTATCCGATTGATAGTGGAATAGGATCCAAGAGTGTAACGTGTGTGTCGTGCGTGTATTTCGCTACTCTCTTTAATAGAATATTGTACGGGACCGTAACGAAGTAAGAAACATTAAAGAAATATAAAAGATTAAAAAATTAAAAAAGATTCAATCCGTGTTTTGGTTTCTTGTGTTTTTTTTTTCCTCTGGTGCGAACAGTGTTCGGCGGAACATTGTACCAACCCGAAGTTACTCAACATATAATCGCTCCAAGAATAATTTACTACCGCCAAAAGTATACATACCGAACTAAGCCCCATTAAATTTTGGATCACATAATGCGAATCCTCTTTGGATTGATTCACTAAGATAAAATTCTTTAGCGACATCGCTAAAGAATAACGCCATAGAGTCTGCCTGAGTACAAAACTCAATGGCGGCACCGTTTGCTTAATCATATTTAAGGAACCATCTCCTAAATAGAACAAAGGACAGCGCCCTTGAATATATTTGTGGGGAAGAAGTATGTACCGGCCGTGGGCACTTGGTTCCCTTCTTCCTCCAGCATTCGCTTCAATGTTCACACGGTTCCGCCCAAACTCTTGATGATTCACCGCAGCAGGAAAGGAAACACCAGCGTCGATCGATTGTCACTGATCATGCCATCACACAAGTAAAAATACAAAACTCAGGAGATCTTTGTTTTAGCTTTATTTATTTTACGTTACGTTTATTAGATTTACTTAGATTTATTCTTTAGTTTGGTGCATATTAAAATCGAACAACACTTACAATGACAAAATTTTAGTTAAAACTTTCACCAACTTTGACACGATCACCAACACGTGTACGGTTCGTTACGTTTACAACTTCACGAAAAATGGTTTAAAACTATCGCCCGCACGACTACGGGCGGGAGTGGCATGACCGTACTGGTCTGCGGATGATAAAGGACTCCTCGAGGATAGAACTCTGACTTGAATTATATCTTCAATTAAGGGTGAGATATGGAGGGGAAAGAGAAAATATTCCTTAAGGGTGTGGCCACTAAAAAAATGCGATCTATTTGGTGCAGTGGTGTGTGTGCGCGATCGAACAGATTCAATGTTGTTGCACGTGTTCGAAAGCAGTGGAACAACGAGAAAGGAAGTCGGCGAGAACAAAGGAAAAGGCGACCAAATGGTTCGCTCCGTAATGAAGGTCATGTTTATGCAACGTCGCTATGACGGACGTTGGTAAAAAGGTGTTAATGGGATACGATACTTTATACAATGGAAATTGTATATCGTATCTTGGGTTAATTGCCGATACGCATCCCTTGCTTGCATTTAGGTATGCCAAGCAATTAGTGGTGGCGACGAAAGAAATGCATCATTGTTTGTCTATTGAATCGCTAGTGTTGCAGCTGTAAAAACAAGCTGACGACATAGTATTTTAACTCAGACAAAGGGTATCGAATGTTTGGTATTTATGGTGCATATGCACATTAAGGATCAATTTTAGGAATTTCAGATAATGCTTGAAAGCATTACATGTCCTTGGAAAAGGAAATGTTTTCTGGGGCAAATGCAAATGCATTGGCGGGAAACAATGGGAGCTATGGAATTCCTAAAAAGGTCATGAAGAATTCTTACAGAAAATTGTATGCGAAGAGATGCATGAAGGTAAGGTTTCTTAACAGGGAATTTGAGATCATGGGTTTGATCTCTTAAATGCGTGCAGCGTTTTTGTGTGCCGAATGCGATCGCTTGTCCGGTTTTTAATTCCCCCCAATGGCACCAATGTGTGAGACAATTTTCATTGGCTGATGTTAGCGCTCTTTTCCTGCTTTGTTTTGTTGAGGTTCATTTTGTTGTACTGCGAATTCCCTACTAAGTACCCTGTGGTTACGTTATCCCTGAAATAAAAATAAAGAGCAGTGCGTACATCGTTCTGTTTTATCTCCTCACTACAATCGATGGATCACGAACCCACAGCCTTCGTCGCTGTTGTCTGGGTTGTATCTCTGATCATCTGCTGGCTGGCGGCTCTATTGCGGGAATTCTACACGGTTCCCTGCGGTCGTCTTGCCAGGCTTGCGTTACGGTAGAGAGTTGCGAAAGGGATCTGTGTGTATATGTTTTATGTTGATTACGAGATGCGGGAAACTGCCCCTCTGAGTGAGGGCGAGTCTAAGGAATACAACGATTCAAGAGTCAATCATAACTCCGGAGCCCTACTGTCTTCCCATAATACAAACAACTATCCTAACATATCCATTTCACCATAAATTCCTTATTTCCCATAATATAAATATATACACTTTATAGTAATAAATATATCTATTAATCTCAAACAAATTACTCATTAATCAGTTTCCAATATGAACCTTTGCATATTAATCAATTCCCATATTATCAATATATTTACATATTGAGTAAATCCATTTTAATTTGAATCTATTCTTCCATATTTCCATATATCCATTACATTAGAAATACAATACTTCATACTTTAGAAATACATTTCATCATTCCTAATTCCCAAATTTCATATCATAACATAACATGCACATACAAAATTTCAACCTATGCCTTATATAATAACATTGAACACAATTCCCGTTATCCGAAATACCTAAGCAGCTGCAAGAGTTTCAGTTTCATCCATCATGTAGTTTTTGCACAAGCAACGAACGGTAAATTTGATTTTCGTTTAGTCGTTGATATTTGATTTCGTTCATAAAAAGAGTTTCAGTTTGGAGTTTAAAGGAGTCGGTTGTTGATTTCGTTGATCAACAGAACAGTTTTCAGTTTGGTATTACAACAAGAAGTGTTTGGTTTTGTTTTTGAAAAAGAAAAGAGTAAAATAACTTTTGTTAGACCTTTAAAAAGAAAAGAGTTAAATAGTTTTTTTGACCTTTGAAAAGAAAATATGCACATAGACTTTTGAGAATAATAATAAGTGTTACGAAATAAAATATAAATTGAACAATGTGAATGGATCTAAGTTGTGTTTAATGAATAAAAATACTTTTGAAATTATTTGATTATGTAAATTAACATCAGCAGACGGCGTGAACAACACCTGCACGCGCAAACCCCAAGGAAGAAAATTGCTGACCAAGTGTCTGGTGCAATCGGAGCACCTCGAGTCATTTTCCAAGCCAGCGGACAACACCAGAAGCTGAGATAGCGAAAATGAGGCATTAAGTAGAAGCAATTGAATCGTTGTCAGTTTAGTTTAAGTTTTGAACTCGAGAATAAAGGACAAGGGCATTCTGCCTTGTAATAAAAAATATATTTTTTTAATTGTTTGTGCAGTACTTTTATTAACTGGCGCCCAACGTGCCGGCCCGCTTCTGTGACACTGTAGGGGTTTCTCTATCCTATAGGAGAAACAGCCCACAATTCCAACCAATACCTACCCATTTCCCTTGATAGGTATTTACCAGCGGGACATGTCAAAGGGACGCATAGCTAGACTCATTTTTCTATGCAGATAATGCATAATTGAGTTTAGCTACAATTAACAACATACGGCAACACTATTGCGCTAACCATGGGATTTCCACCGGAAATTCCATTCGTATTGGTTAGCAACAACCAAGCCAAACCAAGCGACGCGGTTACGTCATAGTCCATAGGCTTGGGTATTATTGGACATTCCACAGAATGGAATTATATCCCCAGCCGATGCGGCGTCCTATTGACTTTTCCCAGATCACCCATTCGCTTGGGACCAATGATCTCTTTTTGCTGGTGAATAACCTTAGCTATGTTTGTCCTCTCTCTCGTATTTCTGTCTTGCTATAGTGCGTTGACCTAAGTGATAGTCACTAGGTCAGTAGACCAGCCGTATACACGGCATTTACGCACACACACCTAGCCAGATCCACCCTGGGTTATTGTGCTTTCCCTTTTGATTTCTCCATTCTGGCTACGCCCATCGGCGTCGAACGAATACACAAGTACGTTTCGACCTGGATGAGTGTGGTGAGTTGGGGAACACACAAGAGAGCATGATTACCATTGGCACACCAATGTGTAAAAAAGCAGAAATTACAATTTCCATCCCTAATTAGTTCAGTCGCTATTCATTCATCATTGGTGTTGGACGCGCTGTGCTAATTTTTAATTTAATTCGCTACCGGTCGCAAGAGTCACATCTCAAGAGTTCAAGTGAAAGGTCGCGTCGTGTATACTTTCAATAAAACAACTAATGAAATAAAACGAAAATTTATTAATTTAAAATCAGTTTTTTTTGTAAAAAAAAAAAAGACAATAAGTTAAACCGAATTAGTTAAATAAAGAAAACACTAACAATAAAACCTCCAGTGCTTTCATTCTTTCTTCCCTTTGCTGTGGACAAGTGTTTGGGGGGAGTTAATGGAATACTTGCCGTACGTCGGCAACATACATTTACCCCCACATTGGTGACGCGACAAAAAAAAACAACACGCAACCTTCAACAAAAACTTTCAACAAAAAAATCAAAAACATTAAAAAGTTAATTAAAAAAATAGTGAACAAATTTAAACAAAAATTTTTCAACAAAAAATCAAAAAACAATAAAATTTTAATGAATTTAACAAAAACCTTCTGATGAATTCAACAAAATTAATCAAAAGTAATCAAAAATTAAAGTGGAAAATAATTGTAAAAAAAGACAATAAATTTTTTCAACAAAAAATCAAAGTGCCAAAAATTTCGAGCGGAGTGCAGTGACAAAACTTTTAAATTTAAAATTTTAAAAAACTAGTGCCAAAACATAAATTCAGTAGACAATTTAACTTCAACACGAAATAAAAGTGAACAGTTTTAAAAGAAAATTTTAAAAAAATCTTCGGACAAACGAAAAATCTAAAGAAAAGTCCAAAAAAGAGAAACAATTAAACAAAATTCAAACAAAAAATCAATCAAAAACATTCAACTAAAACAAAAGGACAGTGATCCAAAAATTTCAAAAATAAAGTAAACCTGATAAATTAAACAAAAAATTCAACATAAATCAAAGACAATTTAAAAATTTTCAAAAAACTAAAACGGAAAATAAATTAAAAGACGCTGAAAGGGCAAGTAGAGCCCCAACGCAGCTTTAGCATTACCGCAACATCATCAGAAGTCCCGGACTGACACCATCTTTTCAGCAAGCACAACGGCGACGCCAACCAAATACCGCCCACCTTTAAAACTCAGCGCTGGATCTCAGGTTTTTTCTCTCCGTTTTAATTTATTTTTCAAGTGTTATTTCTTCTTTGGGTGAGCTCCGTCTGAGCCACCAAACATAAAATTTAAATTTAAATCGTATAAATTATTTGATTAAATGTTAGCTTTAAGATCCTAATTTAGAAACAGTGTCATAGTTAATTAAGCTCAAAAGTTCAAGCATTGTTGGTCATTTCATGTCCCGTTGTACCAAATATTTTACGAGCAATACATTTATAGTAACATAAACAAAAAAAAAGGTAAATTATTAAATTCAATTTATTACAAATCGTACAAAGGTGTTCCGATTCATAAACAAAAACAAACAAATAAATAAAGATTGTATTAGGTGGTCCAGTACAATTCTAGTAAATATTCATTTAATAGTCGAATTGTTTAGGTAATAATAGTAATAGGAAAAAGTACAACAAAAACTACTGTAACCACGAAATCAATTAGCAAATAAGCTTTTATCCTTTAACACTAATTAATCCTAAATAATTCTTCCCCCGAAAACGGAGACGAAGTCATAATATATAAATAATTTCGGTAGGTTTTAATTAATTTAAATTAAAGAATTGTAAGCCCCTCCTGGGCATAATTAGTGTCCAACACGGCAATATTCACGTCTTCACCGAACTTTTCACGACATTATTCGACTCGACGCGACTCCCACGTTTGACTCCTCTCGACTCCTCGCGTCCACTAGCGAACCCTTTCGCTTCCTTTCGACTCACGAATCCGCTTTAAGCCTCTCGGCTTCATCAACGGACACACCTCTTCTCCTCTTAACCTTTCAAATTTCCGGCTTCTCGTTTCACCTTCGGCACCACAATGCCCACCACGCGAGCCGGTACATCCCAGCAGGCGCAAGTGCGACCGCAATCCCCCGCTTTTCATGACGCTTCTAGCGACGATTTGCCATCCCACACACAAAGTGTAAAACTCCCTCCGTTCGACGAGGAGGATCCAGAGCTTTGGTTCGCCATAGCCGACCGTTTTTTCCGTTTCGCTAACATCCACGATGAAGAACATCGTGCTGTAGAATTGTTGCGGGTTCTGGATGGGACACAGCGAATGCATGTTGCGCAGGCGATCAGGTCACCGGGCCCTGATCCCTACAGCAGCATGCGGGAGAGTCTCCTTAACGCTTTGGACCAACCCACCAGCATCAGACTACAGCGATTGGCGAGCGAGACAAATTTTTCAGGTATTAGACCATCCCTTTTCCTGACTCATTTACGCTCGATAGCGGGGACCAGGATCTCGGATGATCTAATTAGGCCACATTTTCTGAGGAGTTTACCTCAACATGCCCGCTCGGCATTAATGGCCCAACCTAATCAAAGTTTGGGCTATTTATCAAAGGTGGCTGATTCGATTATGGAAACCTTGGACCCACAGTCTGAGCTACCACCATATCAAGTCGCGGCGGTTAGTCAACACGTCGCACTGCCTACACGGCACCCTCAGTCGTCTCAAACTGCACCTCGAACCGCTCTGGTAGCTTCGACTCAGCTACCCTCCTCATCCTCTAGAAGGCACACTGGCCTTAATCTGAATTCAACCCAACAAACCCTCGACCGTATTATCGGCGATTCCCAGCCAGACAACCCCCCTACTCAGGTCACTACGGCTGACCTACTCGCGCTTCAGGCCTCATTCCGCCGCGAATTGGATCAAGTTTGTGCGAGGTTCCAAAACACACAACGAAGCGTTCAGAACCGCCCAATGAACCGGCGGCAACCTCCACAAAATACATCCCAGCGGACTTCTTTTCGTCGCCCACCTCCACGGCCTTCTCGTGACGAACCTGACCATAGACAAAATCCGCCCAACAATGCTGTCACACGCGCTTGGTGCGCCAACCACCAACGGTACGGAGACCGTACAACTAATTGTAGGGCACCCTGCGGTTGGACTCGACCAACCAACAACCGGCGTCAGTCTTTAAACTAATTTTGCCGACCGACACCCCCGCGCAACCGGCCGGCACCGCATCCATAAGACGCCTTACGATCAGAGACTCGAGACTGAATATCAATTTTACCGTCGATACCGGCGCTGATATTTCGGTCCTTCCGCGATCGTTCGCCCCACGCAACCGCGTGCCCACCGCCTTACAGTTGTCAGCAGCTAATAATTCTCCGATACGCACGTACGGAAGGAAAAAGCTGACACTCCATCTGGGTCTCCGACATCCAATCACACACCAGTTTGTGATTGCTGATGTTAATGAACCCCTAATAGGTTCCGACCTATTAGAAAAACACAATCTGTTGGTCGATTCGACACACAACAGGCTAGTAGCCCACACCGCACCTTCCTTGCCCTTGTCGGCATCTCCAGCGGTAATACCCAGGGCCACACCGTGTACAGACCCTATCCAAGCTATGGTACAGGAATTTGTCAATACGACAATTCCTCTACCTAACCAGCGACGACATAAGGCGAATGTGTTTCATCACATCGAGACACGGGGCCCTCCAGTAAGCCAACGCGCACGTCGCCTGGCTCCAGAAAAACTACGCCGAGTTTGATGAAATGATAGCACAAGGTATCTGTCAACCATCAGACAGTCCTTGGGCAAGCCCACTCCATTTAGTTAAGAAACGTTCTGGGGAGTGGCGCCCATGCGGGGATTACAGACTGCTGAATGCAGCAACAGTCCCCGACAGATACCCCATTGCACACCTATATGATTATTCATATAAATTACGAGGGTGCAAAGTCTTCACCACCCTGGATCTCACCAGGGCTTACCACCAAATCCCGGTGGCACCTGAAGACATCCCAAAAACGGCAGTCATTACTCCTTTCGGACTCTTCGAGTTCAAAGTAATGACTTTCGGTCTCAGGAATGCCGCGCAGACATTCCAGAGATACATCGACTCGGCTTTATGTGATCTCAATTGCTGTCATGCGTATCTCGATGACATTCTCATCGCCTCACGAGACCACGTTGAACACAAGCGCCATTTACGACAGGTCCTCGAGCGCCTCCGCGAATTCGGTCTAGTCATCAACCCAGATAAGTGTCAATATGCCAAAGAGCAAATCACATACCTGGGCTACATTGTTGACGATCAGGGCATTCGCCCACTTCCAGACCGTGTGGAGGCCCTCATCCAATATCCTCGCCCAACCAACATAAGCGAGCTCCGACGTTTCCTCGGCATGCTCAATTTTTACAGACCCACCCTTAAAGACGCCGCCCAAACCCAGGCTCCTCTGACTGAATTTCTAAAAGGAGCGAAGCGCAACGACAAGCGCCCAATTCCATGGACAGAAGCTTCGGACCGTGCGTTCCAACTGTCCAAGGAGCAACTGGCTAACGCCACACTACTCCGATATCCCTTAGAGGGAGCGGTATTGTCTATCCAATGCGATGCATCGGATTCCGCAATCGGAGCAGTGCTACAACAAGATTTTGAAGGCCAACCGGAACCGCTCGGTTTCTTTTCCAGGAAACTGAGTCCCACAGAGCGGCGATACAGCGCCTATGACCGGGAATTACTGGCGATCTATAGCGCCATTAAATATTTCCGGCATATGTTAGAGGGTCGCTCGCTCTCCGTGTATACAGACCACAAACCTCTGGTCTTTGCGTTCCGGAAAAAGTCGGGAAATGCTTCCCCCCGACAAGAACGTCAACTCGACCTCATCGGACAATACACTACCGAGATTAAACATATCTCTGGTCCACAAAACATCTCGGCGGACGCCTTTTCTCGAATCGATACGATTCACTTGCGCGCCACTCTGAACAACGTCGACCTAGCCCTGGCCCAACAGGAGGACAGCCAGCTCGAATCACTTCTAACTGCTGATACAGCACTCGAGCTACGCAAAATCACCCTCCGCGATCCTTTGGGCGAAATCTGGTGCGATGTTTCAACTGGAACCGCCAGGCCCTATATTCCCGAGAAGCTTCGTAGGGGCGTGTTCCAGGTCTACCATGATCCAGCCCACCCCAGCGGCCGCGCAACCGCTGCTGCCGTCCGTAAGAAATTCATTTGGCCCCGAATGAGCAAAGACCTCACCACCTGGGCCCGCGCTTGCCTCCAATGCCAGCGCTGCAAAGTAGCGCGGCATAATGTATTAGAACCTGCACAATTTAAGCTACCCACGGCACGCTTCGCCCATGTCCATATTGACATAGTGGGACCGCTTACTCCATCAAGAGGATTTTCGTACATCCTCACTATGATGGATCGCTACACGCGATGGACAGAGGAGATTCCTCTCAGAGCAGTAACTGCTGAATCAGTCGCCAAGGCCTTCTATTCGACCTGGGTCACACGTTTCGGCGTACCTGCCATCATTACTACAGATCGAGGGCCACAATTCGAGGCAACGATCTTCGGGCAGCTGACGGATCTCCTCGGATGCCAACGAAGTCGCACGACCGCCTATCACCCCGAATCCAACGGGATGATTGAACGCTGGCATCGGTCTCTCAAGGCTTCCCTCATGTGTCATAACGACACTAAATGGTTTGACGCTCTACCTACCGTACTCCTCGGTCTGAGGACTAGTTTTAAGGAGGACCTAGGTGCTTCCGCTGCGGAACTCACCTATGGCACCAACCTCCTACTACCAGGCGAACTGTTCGTGGATGGTGATACGCCACACAACCAGTTGCAGGATGTGGGCCACCTCCGCGACCTTCTTCGTAAGGTTAGAGCATCGCCCGTGACCAGGCATGGTTCTAAAAAACTGTTCGTTCACCCTGAACTGCACAGCTGCACGCACGTCTTTGTCAGGGTGGATAAGGTTAAAAAACCTTTGGACCCCCCGTATGACGGTCCCTTCAGAGTCTCCAACCGCATCAGCGATCGTGTCTTCGAGATTGATATTCGAGGAAAACGAGGCACGGTCAGTGTTGAGAGACTCAAACCTTGTTTCTTCGAGGCGTCAGCTCCAGATCCTCAGTCAACAACCGACTCTGCCAACATTCGCCAACCACCTCAACCTCCACTCACCCGAAGCCGATCACGTCTCCTCGGGCAATCAAAAAAATCCTCCTAATCCACCTCCAATCTAACTTCCTTCCGACAACCATCAAACTACTCCTTCCGACCTACCATGATTTCGTGACTATGTCACTGGTGGGGGAGTACTGTAGGGGTTTCTCTATCCTATAGGAGAAACAGCCCACAATTCCAACCAATACCTACCCATTTCCCTTGATAGGTATTTACCAGCGGGACATGTCAAAGGGACGCATAGCTAGACTCATTTTTCTATGCAGATAATGCATAATTGAGTTTAGCTACAATTAACAACATACGGCAACACTATTGCGCTAACCATGGGATTTCCACCGGAAATTCCATTCGTATTGGTTAGCAACAACCAAGCCAAACCAAGCGACGCGGTTACGTCATAGTCCATAGGCTTGGGTATTATTGGACATTCCACAGAATGGAATTATATCCCCAGCCGATGCGGCGTCCTATTGACTTTTCCCAGATCACCCATTCGCTTGGGACCAATGATCTCTTTTTGCTGGTGAATAACCTTAGCTATGTTTGTCCTCTCTCTCGTATTTCTGTCTTGCTATAGTGCGTTGACCTAAGTGATAGTCACTAGGTCAGTAGACCAGCCGTATACACGGCATTTACGCACACACCTAGCCAGATCCACCCTGGGTTATTGTGCTTTCCCTTTTGATTTCTCCATTCTGGCTACGCCCATCGGCGTCGAACGAATACACAAGTACGTTTCGACCTGGATGAGTGTGGTGAGTTGGGGAACACACAAGAGAGCATGATTACCATTGGCAGATCAAGGTGTAAAAAGCATAAAGTACGATTTTAACCCTAATTCATCCCAGTCACATCTCAACCACAGCAGTGTATACACGCTACGCCGCTTGATAAGTCGTTTTCCCTCCACCAAACGGTGCAGATAGAGTCGAGTTTTACACTGCACGGAGTGAGCATAAAAGATCGAATAACGTCGAGCGCAGTCGTGTGTGTTTTATTCCTTTTTTTAACTCCGGAAAGTTCCGGTTTATTTTTCCACGGAAACTTATCCGTAAATAAGTGATATAAACAATGTTAATAAAAAAGTGATCCTGAGGAATCAGTATATATTTTAAGGATCGACCCAGTGTATATAATTCTGATACAAAAAAAAAACTAAGTGAAATTAAAATAAAAAAAGAACTCCTAAACCAAAAAGAACCACCAGTGCATTTTAAGTTTTATTTTCTCGTGGACTTCCGGAGGAGCATTTTTGTGCAACAACATCGTTGGGGAGTTAGTGAATACATGCCATACGTTGGCATACATACTTTTCACCCCCACAACACTGTGAATAGCCGCGAGTACCTTTGTAAAATCAAGCAATAAACAAGCTTGTTATGACACTGTGAATATCCGCGAGTACCTTTGTAAAATCAAGCAATAAACAAGCTTGTTGTGACACTGTGAATATCCGCGAGTACCTTTGTAAAATCAAGCAATAAACAAGCTTGTTGTGACACTGTGAATCCGCGAGTACCTTTGTAAAATCAAGCAATAAACAAGCTTGTTGTGACATTGTGAATATCCGCGAGTACCTTTGTAAAACCAAGCAATAAACAAGCTTGTTGTGACACTGTGAACATCCGCGTAAGTGCAAAAAGTGGACAACCAAGCCACTAAGACAGTGAAGTGATAGGGAATAAGGCCCCCGAGTAGTTCCACGTGAACAAAAAGGAGTCAGGAAGCTCTGACAGCCGCCCTAACCAACAGTTGCAGCCGGAACCCACCATCAAAAACAACATTAAGAAGAGATGCTGCAGAAACTAATTGTAATACTACTGTAAGTTAATAATAATCTAGTTAACATATATTTTTATTATATTCCTTTTTTAACCACATTCTATCCATTGAGAAAAATTATTGAACAGTAAATTTACATTCCATTATACAGTTAAGTGATTATTTGTTTAGTGCTTTCAAAGCAACTACATTATCATTACGTGAACGGGTGATATAATTGATTCTCTCGCCTAACAAAACAATTTTTTTTGTGTTTTGTTGTTGTCTTTTTTTTTCTCTCTTCGTTTTTGTGAAAAATGGTAAACCCTAATAATTTAATACGACCAGCTCGTCTGGAAGTGCCTGCAGATAACGCTGCAGCTCATCAACCTCCCGCTCCCGTTCCTCCCCCTGCTCCTAATGCAATCAACAACGACATGATTAGGCTAATTTCACAACTAGTGACCAAAACCCTTCAAATACGGGGACGACAACTTTTTAATTCCATCATGAACCCCGCGTCCGATATTAATAACGACATAGACCAACCAATAAACTTGGCTAACGATAGGAATTTATCCGAGATGGACAAAATACCCGATGTAGTAAAAAGCCTCAGAGAATTCTCTGGACAGCCACACGAATTTAACTCATGGAAAAAGAGTGTCGATAGGATACTCAAAATCTATGAACATTTGAAAGGTACCCCCAAGTATTATGGAATCCTATCGGTTATTAGAAATAAGATTACGGGCTACGCAGACGTCGCTCTAGAATCGTATAACACCCCACTAAATTGGGAAAAAATGTCAAAATGTCTTACTCTACATTATGCAGACAAGAGGGATTTAGGAACCCTCGAGTACCAAATGGCAACTTTGGTACAGGTTAGTAGTACGATTCCCGAATTCTATCAGACCGTCTACCACCACTTGTCGCTTATCTTAAATAAGTTAAGATCAATGGAAATGAGTCAAGAATCCATGAATAACATGACTCAGTGTTACAGGGACAAAGCGCTTGATACTTTCGTCAGAGGGTTAAAAGGCGACTTGCCTAGGTTACTCAGTATCCGCGAACCCGCTGACCTACCGCAAGCTTTGCACCTATGCTTAAAATTGCAAAACGTTGATTTTCGATCCCAACATGCAAACATGTCACACTCTAGCAACCGGAAAACATTCTACCAAACACCGCCTCCAGTTCCACCTAGAAGGAGCAATTTTTCATACTCAAGACCGGTACCTATTCCCGCACCCAGACGCGAATTTCATCCCGAATTACTCCGTAACCCCCGAAATGCTCAGCGTCCTCAGTTCTACAGGGAACCACAATACCAGTCAAACCAACAATACCCACAGCAACGACCACCAGCAAATCAACGTCCACTTCCTCCTAAGCCAATGGACGTCGACTATTCTATCAAATCCCAAAAGGTCAACTACCAGAACAGACCTCGTAACCAACAGTTTGTTCCACAGAAGCGGCAACATTCTCAACAGTTCCATCAACCACACAAAACGCAGAGAATCTACCACACTGAAGGACCCGATCCAGACAAATACGAAAGTGAAATAGAACGAGAAGACGAAAACTATGACCAGACACTAACAAATTACACTGACCTACAAGATGACCCTTACCTTGAAAAACCCGAACAACTTGACGATATCTATTTTTTAGACTAAGGCCCTCTTCGCTTCCTTACTTCGAACATATCGCAAGAAGCGGAGACACATTAAAATTTTTAATAGACACAGGATCTAATAAAGACTACATCCAACCCCGGCATATCAAAAATCCTCTTCCGAATGAAAGATGTTTCTACGTTAAATCAGTCGGAGGGAGCGTAAAAATTACACACCACTCATTTGTCCAATTATTTGGCTATAATACAGATAAAATAAAATTTTTCATTCTCCCCAGCCTCATCTCGTTTGATGGTATAATAGGCAACGATACTTTGAGAAAGCTAAACGCGATTATTCATACAAAAGAAAATTACATGACTATTGACCCAAACATATCAATACCACTCAAACAGCATATTTCACAATTAATTAATAATATTACTATAAGAACTTCCCACATGAGCAAGGAACAGTCTGACAAACTCAAGGGCATAATTAACGACTGTCCTAATCTCTTTTCCGACCCTGACAAGAAATTGACTTACACCACCACCGTAAAAGGAGAAATTCGAACGACAACGAACGATCCCATTTATTCGAGATCATATCCATACCCGATGTCACTCAAGGGAGAAGTCGAAAAACAAATAAACGATCTAATAAAAGATGGTATCATTAGGCCATCTAAATCCCCTTACAATTCTCCAGTTTGGGTCGTTCCCAAAAAAAATGGATGCCTCTGGAGAAAGAAAATATCGGATGGTGATCGACTACCGTAAGCTAAACGCTGTTACCATCGCCGATAGGTACCCGATCCCCGAGATTAACGAAGTGCTTGCCAACCTCGGAAAGAATAAATGGTTTACTATAATCGATCTTAAAAGTGGTTTTCATCAGATCCCACTTAAAGAATCTGATATTGAAAAAACTGCCTTTTCCGTGAATAACGGAAAATTCGAATTCACTCGTCTCCCCTTCGGGCTAAAGAATGCCCCTTCCATTTTTCAAAGGGCTTTGGATGATATTCTGAAGGAATACATCGGGAAGTGTTGTTATGTTTATATCGATGACATCGTCATCTTCGGGAAGGACGAGATCGAACATCTTAGGAACCTGGAAATAGTGTTCAAGACCCTAGAGGCCGCCAATATGAAAATACAGTTAGACAAGTGCGAATTCTTTCAAGAAGAAATAGAATTCCTAGGCTTTGTCATTGGTAGGGATGGCATCAAAACTAATCCCAAAAAGGTCCAATCGATTGTTGACCGACCTGCCCCTAAAACCCTTAGGGACCTCCGTTCATTTCTCGGTATGTCAGGATATTATCGTCGCTTCATTAAGGACTATGCCAAACTTGCGAAGCCCCTGACATCCCTCTTAAGAGGGGAAGGTGGACGAGTATCCAAAAATCTTTCTAAGAACAAACCAATTCACTTGGACAAAGAAGCCCTAGAAGCATTTGATAAAGTTAAAAATTCACTTATTTCGGCAGAAGTAGTTCTGTCATATCCTAACTTCAAAAATGAATTCGAGCTGACCACGGACGCCTCGGATTATGCTGTCGGGGCAGTACTCTCTCAAAATGGTAAACCGATCACATTTCTCTCGAGAACTCTAAACAAAACCGAAGAACATTATGTAACGAGCGAGAAAGAAATGCTCGCTATTATATGGTCACTGAATTCATTAAGGAACTTCCTCTACGGATCCCAAAAGGTGAACATTTTTACCGATCACCAGCCTCTCACTTATGCCTTGAGCAATAAAAACACCAACAGTAAAATGAAAAGGTGGAAATCTATTTTAGAAGAATACAACTACGAACTCAAGTATAAGCCAGGGAAAGCAAACGTAGTGGCCGACTCCCTGTCGAGGCCTCCCCAGGTAACCGAAATGCATTCGATGACGCCAACCGAACATAGTGCCGATAGCTCTTCTGATAACCTAATCCCCACTGTTGAAACCCCAATAAATGTATTCCGTAATCAACTAGTACTAAGAATAGGCGAAGATACCAGTTACCAAATCAAAACTCCGTTCGAAAACTACACAAGACACATTTTTACCAAACCAGAGTACTCAGAAGCAGACTTAATAAACGCACTCAAGAGATACTTGAACCCTAATACTATAAACGGACTTTTGACAAACGAAGAAACTATGGGCAAGATACAAGAAATTTACCCGCTCCACTTCAAAGACTACCGTATTAGATTTACCCAGAAATTGGTGGAAGACATACCCAGCGAAACCGAGCAAGAAGAAAAAATCTTAAAGATACACCGACGCGCTCATCGCAACGCCGAAGAAAATCGAATTCAATTATTAGAAAATTTCTATTTCCCTAAAATGTCCTCAAAAATTAAAACCCTAGTAAATCGTTGCGCAATCTGTAAAGAAAACAAATACGACAGGCACCCTAATAAACCACACTTGAAACCTACACCTATTCCTAATTATCCTGGACACACCATTCATATCGACATCTTTTCTACCGAAAAACAACTTGTCTTAACAGCCGTCGAAAAATTCACAAAATTCGCTCAAACTAAAATTATCCCATCACGCTCAATCGAAGACATTAAACGACCATTACGAGATATCATATTCTTCTTCTGCGTACTTGAAGTCGTGGTAATAGATACTGAGAAGGCTCTTAATTCAGCCTCAATAATCTCAATGCAAGAAGATGACCTCCAAGTCAAAATTTTTAAAACTCCTCCATACAAAAGTGAAGTGAACGGTAAAGTTGAACGTTTCCACTCCACATTGTCCGAAATCATGAGATGTCTCAAATCAGACGGACCTCCACGGTCTTTTGAAGAACTCCTAGAGCGAGCTGTGAATGAATACAACTTCACTATCCACTCAACCACAGGTAAGAAACCAATAGAACTCTTTTACGGACGAATACCCAGACTAACCCCCGAACAATTTGAAAAGGCACGATTGACTAACATTAAAAGGCTTAGAACTAAACAGGAAAAGGATAATAAATACCATAACAAAAAAAGGAAACTAATTAAAGACTATCAAATAGGACAAGTTATTTTTGTTAAAAACAATAAACGAATAGGTTCGAAATTAACAGATAGATACCGACAAGAAATAGTTAAGGAAAATAAGAATTCTACAGTAGTAACCGAATCCGGCAGAGTAGTGCACAAAAGTAATATTAGAAACTAGCATTTATCTTTCCAGATGTGCCTTATGCACCTGTCAGGCAACTATTCAAATATTGGACTTTTCAAACGCACAAATAGTGACTTTTCACGTTGGACAGACGAAAATACAGGACGGAAATTTCAAACTAATACACGCCATCGACTTGGACCAATATGATCAATTCATATCCACAATAACCCCAATCCTTAACCTTGAATCCACCCAAAACCATACCATATTTCCTTTGCTATCACATGAGTTGCAACAGATCGAAAATCTCTTACATAACTTGAAGCCGCGAATAACAAAACGTTCATTAAATTTTATCGGCAGCGCATGGAAATGGATTGCTGGCAATCCATATCATGACGTCTTTGTACCATTAAAGAAAAAATCACGGATGTTCTAAAAAATAATAACAAACAGGTTGTCATAAATCAATTATATAATGAGAGAATGAATAACATCACCAAAATTCAAAACGAAATACAGAAATTGTTAAAAGAAGACAATAAATTAAGTTCCGAATTAATAACAAATGTACAATACAAAATTAAACTTGTAAAAGAAGAAATAGAAAATATAAACTATGCCATTCACTGGGCCAAATTAGGCATGATCAATTCATTTATTTTATCGAAAAAAGAAATAGAACTTACTACAAATATTTTAAATAAACAACAGCTGCCTTATAATACAATAGAGGAAGCTCTAGATTTCTCGGAAATAAAGGTTATAAGCAATTGTTCAATAATGCTCTACATTATAAATATTCCCTTAACAACAAACGAAATTTACGAAAGTCTTGTAATTAAACCTGTAAAAAGAAACAATATCATAAGAGAAATCTTATTCGATGTAATTCTCAGAAATAACGAAGAGATATATGGAACAATAAAAAAAATGTAAAAATTATAACTCCCTATCCATCTGTAATTCTAAAGACATTATTAATATTAGAAACGACACGTGTATACCTAGCTTACTCAACAGCCTCCCAGCTATCTGCAACACCGTCAATAGACAGCATATCCCAACCATAGACGAGATCTCGACTGGCAGCCTATTGCTGAACCAATTTACCGGAGCCCTACAGGTCGAGAATACTACCCACAACCTCAATGGAACATTCCTGATAAAATTTCACAACACCACCGTAAGCATCAATGGAAGATCATCTACTTCCAGAGAAGCATCAACGATACAAGTACTTCCGGCAATACTCCAACCAAATCCAAAGGAGAAAAGGTACAGCGAGCTACTATCTCTAGAGATGATGAAGGACCTCCACATCAACAACACAAAGGAAATTCGACTGTTGCAAACGGAGAAAAACACACATCAAGCAACCACCTACTCGCTCATCTCCTGCCTCGGAATACTTGCTATAATAACCTCGATCCGCAAATTTTTACCCAAACGAAACAATACCATCCAAATCCCAGAAGACAAGATCCAAGTGAAAAATCCCGAACCAAGAGAAATCTTGCCACCCAACGCGCCCCCATATTTTGAGATGACAAAACAAAGGTTCAACAACCTTCCGTATTTTTAGCGATTGAGGACAATCGCATGTAAGAGGGGAAGAATTAACATCAGCAGACGGCGTGAACAACACCTGCACGCGCAAACCCCAAGGAAGAAAATTGCTGACCAAGTGTCTGGTGCAATCGGAGCACCTCGAGTCATTTTCCAAGCCAGCGAACAACACCAGAAGCTGAGATAGCGAAAATGAGGCATTAAGTAGAAGCAATTGAATCGTTGTCAGTTTCGTTTAAGTTTTGAACTCGAGAATAAAGGACAAGGGCATTCTGCCTTGTAATAAAATAAATATTTTTTTAATTGTTTGTGCAGTACTTTTATTAACTTGTATATTTGTGAAATTGTGACTTGAATGAAGATGATTCAGTGTTACGGTTCGGGTTTAAAAAATAGGTGCACGCTCTTCCCTCGGTCGTGTCGAGGAAGCACGGCGTTTGGATTATAACATGTGCTTCGGTCGACAATGGTAGTATAAAAACAGAGAAGTATTCCGGGTAACGTTTTTGTTGTTTCAATCCGGGGTATTTAACAGATAGTGTATAAAAAACCCGAATACAACCGATATAAATCGTTATCCCTGCCGAAATAAGAACTATATCCTGCTTAGATTTTCTAGAAATTGCTTGCCACGTTGTATACATCGATCACGATATTACAGTCATACAGTTGTTGCGTGGCAACCTGGTTATGTTGTAACATGTGTATGTAGGTTTAAAAATACAGTCCACATTTTAAGCTAACTTCCAATACGAAAATATGCACATACCTGCAGTCGCTAAAATGTGGATGTTCGAAAGAGCAGTTGCGGCGGTTTTCTCTTTGGGTAGATGACGGGGTGGCGGAGAGTAGAGAGAGAGTTGATTAACAGCCGTCGGCGAGGCGAGTGGACTGAAAAATATACTCGTAAAAAAAAGAAGAAAAAAAAACAGAAAGTAAAAGTTCGAAGGTTACTCGCGAATTAAACCAACATTAAAATTGATTAGTAAAGTTTAAGTGTTAAATGTAACTCGCGAAACGACGCCAAACAATAGACAAATTGTGCTCGTCCTAATCAGCGTTAGTTAAGATTTATATTTTTGTTAAGGTTAAATGGAACTCAATAAATTATAAAACTCTAGTGTGATCTATTAAACCATGGTTTTGTTTGGTGACGTCAATTACAAGTCGTGCAACCTGTAGTCGATGAACCTTGGCGTGCAACAGTACGCTAGTCCAATTGCGGAGCGGTACTTGGTAAGACCCGTTAAGACTAGTTGCAATTACAGCTGCCATGTAAAAACCACTGCTAAACTTTAAATAAATCCTACGAATTAAAATGCAAACTATCGTTACTTAATCGCAGCCGTCCAGCGTTAATAGTAAAAAGTTAATTAATATACATATACATCTTAATTTCATTAGTGTAACATTCATCTTCATCGCTCGTCAATTAAACTTCAACTAAATCCTACGAATTAATATACAGTCTATCATGACTTAATCGCAGCCGTCCTCAGAGAGTCTAGGGTTAATTGTTAAAAATTAATTAATATGTATACTTCTAAATTTAATCAGTGCGACATTCATTTCCATCATCACCCATCCACTGAGTATTTAAATAAACATTGAACACGTTAAAGAACATACAACTAAAACAAACCAGCGGAACAAACTTGCACCTCAAAATACATGTTATACGATCATCAAAGGCAGTAATGGTATTATTATTGAAGATAACCAGAAAGGAACAGGTGTATCATCAGCGGAGGGAGTCTGAAAGGTGAAAATACACATTATACAGCACAATCTTCTTCTTCTATATATATAAAATTCTCTTGCCACAGTTTTTGTCCTCGAACTCCTCCAAAACGGCTCAACCGATTTTAATGAAGTTTTGTATATATATTCGGTAGGTCTGAGAATAGGTTTTTATCTATTTTTTATGCTCATAAGTGCAATTCTTTAATAAATATGAATAATTTATTAATTTTCAACCTCGGTCGATAACTGTGTAAGTGCATCGGCTATTATTATAACCGTTTTGGGTGGTGCTCCGGCCATTGTTATAATAGTTTGGGGGCTGGTGTCTAGGTCATTATTATAACAGTTTGTGTGGGTGTGTCGGCTGGGTGTTGGTGCATAGGCTATTGTTATAACCGTTTTGGGTGGGGGTGTTATTGGATGGAGGTAGAACAGCTTATTCAGTATTTAAGCTGCCACTAAATATTCAAAATAACCCAGACGCAGTGTGCAACATTCGAGTATCAACCTCGGTCGATAACTGTGTAAGTGATAATTGATTAGTTATCCCCACCAGCTGATATTATAACATTATGTAATTTTACCATTTCAGTGTAATCTTCAAGTGAATTTTTTCCTGTCTTAAGGTTTTTATCGATTTTTTATGCTCATAAGTGCAATTGTTTAATAAATATTAATGATTTATTAATTTTCAACCTCGGTCGATAACTGTGTAAGTGATAATTGATTAGTTATCCCCACCAGCTGATATTATATCATTTTGCTTAAATTGCAAGTAACCTACCCTGAAGTCCAAGTCCCATAAAAACAGCTAACAAACATTTTTGCGTGGTCCACAAAATATTCCAAGTCCCATGGTAACGTGATCCATAAGAAGCATTTTGCTTGATATACAAAGTAACCTATTCAGGAATACGAGCCCCATGGGAGCTCCTAACGAGCGTTTTGCGCGATCAGCCGAAAGCAACGCGATCACGGGCAGCCAGCGGGGCATAGAGTGGATGGGAATTCTGATGGGGCAATCAGACGTAGTTTGGATCGCAAGTAGTCTCCAGTCCAAAATCCAAAAGTGAGTTTCGATAAAAAGGAAGAATTTTATAATGAATTTTAGACAAAGTCCAAAAGTGAGTTTCGATAGAAAAGAAGAATTTTATAATGAATTTTAAACAAAATCCAAAAGTGAGTTTCGATAGAAAGGAAGAATTTTATAATGAATTTTAGACAAAGTCCAAAAGTGAGTTTCGATAGAAAAGAAGAATTTTATAATGAATTTTAAACAAAATCCAAAAGTGAGTTTCGATAGAAAGGAAGAATTTTATAATGAATTTTAAACAAAATCCAAAAGTGAGTTTCGATAGAAAGGAAGAATTTTATAATGAATTTTAAACAAAGTCCAAAAGTGAGTTTCGATAGAAAAGAAGAATTTTATAATGAATTTTAAACAAAGTCCACAAGTTAGTTCCGATAGAAAAGAAGAATTTTATAACGAATTTTAAACAAAGTCCAAAAGTGAGTTTCGATAGAAAAGAACAATTTTATAATGAATTTTAAACAAAGTCCACAAGTGAGTTTCGATAGAAAAGAAGAATTTTATAACGAATTTTAAACAAAGTCCAAAAGTGAGTTTCGATAGAAAAGAAGAATTTTATAACGAATTTTAAACAAAGTCCACAAGTGAGTTTCGATAGAAAAGAAGAATTTTATAACGAATTTTAAACAAAGTCCAAAAGTGAGTTTCGATAGAAAAGAAGAATTTTATAATGAATTTTAAACAAAGTCCACAAGTGAGTTTCGATAGAAAAGAAGAATTTTATAACGAATTTTAAACAAAGCCCAAAAGTGAGTTTCGATAGAAAAGAACAATTTTATAATGAATTTTAAACAAGTGAGTTTCGATAGAAAAGAACAATTTTATAACGAATTTTAAACAAAGTCCAAAAGTGAGTTTCGATAGAGAAGAAGAATTTTATAACGAATTTTAAACAAAGTCCAAAAGTGAGTTTCGATAGAAAAGAACAATTTTATAATGAATTTTAAACAAAGAACAATCGTGAGTTTTGTATAGAAATTGTATTAAATTAGAATTGTAAATTACAATAAGATTAAAACTATAAGTTGAACAATAGTGAGTTTTTGTATAGAAATTGTATTAATTTAGAATTGTAAATTACAATAAAATTAAAACTATAAGTTGAACAATAGTGAGTTTTTGTATAGAAATTGTATTAAATTATAATTGTAAATTACAATAAGATTAAAACTATAAGTTGAACAATAGTGAGTTTTTGTATAGAAGATATATTAATTTAGAATTGTAAATTACAATAAAATTAAAACTATAAGTTGAACAATAGTGAGTTTTTGTATAGAAATTGTATTAAATTAGAATTGTAAATTACAATAAGATTAAAACTATAAGTTGAACAATAGTGAGTTTTTGTATAGAAATTGTATGCAATTAGAATTGTAAATTACAATAAGATTAAAACTATAAGTTGAACAATAGTGAGTTTTTGTATGGAAATTGTATTAAATTAGAATTGTAAATTACAATAATATTAAAACTATAAGTTGAACAATAGTGAGTTTTTGTATAGAAATTGTATGAAATTAGAATTGTAAATCACAATAAAATTAAAACTATAAGTTGCTGTTGTCAAGTAGAAATTGTATTAAATTAGAATTGTAAATTACCATAAGATTATAAACCATAGTAAGCTGTAATTAATAACATTAATTAAGATTAAAATAAACTGTACATAGAAAAAAAATTCCCACGGCCGTGTATAGCTTTCGTTCCTTTGCTCCGGTCTCTCTTAGTCCAAAGGAAATACCGGAGGTTTTCCCCACGAACCACATCTGGCCCGAAGACGCAGTGGTGCTAAATGTAACGCCGTACTGAGGCATAACAATATATATATATATATATATATATATATATATATATATATATATATATATATAAGAAAATACAATAACAAAAAAAAATATATATACATATATATATATATATATATATACATACATATATATATATATATACATATATATATATATATATATATATATATATATATACATATATATATATATATATATATATATATATAAGAAAATACAATAACAAAACAACTTGAAGAAGAGAAACGAATGAAGGCTCGTTCTTATAATAACTTCGTTGCACCTAGTGTATCATTTGCTCAAATTGCCGGCAGTCCATTAAACTCAAACTTCGCGTCACAAAATCTTCCGCACCTAGCATATCATTTTCTCAAATGGCTAGTAACGCAGTTAATACAACAGCGGCGGGACTTTCACGCAACGTCATAAAAGCGCCCGCTCCAGAGGCAAATTCAGACATAAGAGCAATCCTCTTAGCCATACAAGGACAGATTGCTGGATTTGAAAAAAAAAAAACTGACTGAACAAACGGCCCGAATAGATATTATTTATTCGTCTTTGTTCTTAAACAACCCAACATACCAAAAATGTTGAACTATCCAACTAATTTAACACTAAAAATTATTGCTGTGAATGTAAATTCACTAATCCAAGTGGAAAGGAGGGATAATCTCGGTAACCTGCTTGAAGCTGAACCGTGGCGGCTCTACTTACCTGCTCATCTACCACCAGGTAACCATTTTCACGCGCTTCCTATTCTATAAAAGGCACATACTTACCTGCCTTAGTAAAACTATAACCACAGAAAAACCTGTGAAACATAATGTCTGCTGATACGAAAAATATATCAGCAACAACAGACATTCCTTACAAGGGCATAGTCGTGCGAATCGCACCATGTACACCAAAGGCAAATCCGGTTGCATATGCAGCAATCAACACTGCCCAAAAGTATCAAAGAAATACCTCCTCATGTGTTTACCACATACTATAGGAGATATTTCTCTCTTTTCGTGGCCATCTATACAAACGATCGATCGACCACCCGTCCGACAAGCGAAATTGTTGGAACCAGCCAAATGCCCTTGAAACACGGTTCTATACATCACGTGTTCAATATAATTCCCTGACAATATCCATGCCCATAAGACGAAAGCATTTTCGCACACGCGCGTATGACGGTTTATACCAGGGGACATCGGCATAGCGCGCCCAAGCAGCGTGAAGTCCCACACAATGATGTCGAAGGAACATATCCATTTATGGAATTGGAAAGTACACGATCGGCAATAATGCCTTACGCACACGTTGATCGTGCAAATACTTCAACCCTTTTTGCAGCAGAGATACTCGCACCTGCTGTGAACTTTAAATGGGATGTATGCTGTATCTGCATATTTGCGGATACACACGATGAACAACAAAAGCAATCATCGTGTCTGTATTTCAACCCTTTTGTGTTGAACAAAACGCAAAAGGGATATCTTATCAAATATGGTCATCGAAGCGATGATGGAATATGTGGTATTCTGTGGCTTCGATGAGCTAATTTAATCGAAAATAAAACGCGAGTCGTGTGGCGACGCAGAGTGTTGTGCGTGAAATAACATTTCACGGATTAGTGTTTCTTTTATTTTATTTTCCTTTAGAATTGCGATTGTATATTAATGTCGTAACGAATCGATGTATTGTTTTGTTTGTTTTACATTGATGGTGAAATAGTATTAACGACTTTTTATTTATGAAATAAAACAATTTAAAACGTGGTGTTGTAAATACAAGAAGTGTGTTTTAATTCCGTTCGACTAGTTTTGGACTAACCCCAATCGGGAAGTGCATGGCCCGCCATCGAAATTCCTTGACGTATATCCTTGTTTTTCTTATCCCTCTTCGTCAGTTGACCCGCTGTTATTAATGGAGTGTCGTTTCATTGAATCACGTTAGACTCGATATTAATGATAGGGAAAAGCCCATCGACAAGATGTCCAGTGCATTTCACAAGGCGATCTTCAGCTACATTAATAACAAAGTCGCAACCGGAACTTTTACCACTACATCAGTGAAAATCTACAGGGTATTTTGGTGGGAGAGGAGTAGAACCCGTGCCAAGATGGTACACATATTACTCCCCCATAGATCTGTGGCGGCTCACTGGAGCGTCACCAATTAAACTCCCAATTACCCCATTTTTTGAAACCCCACGTAGGGCATAGTCTGACTTGCAAATAGGTACTTACCTGCACAATGTACGAAAAATATATAAACAAAGCAAAATAAGGACAAATAATTTCAGTTCATTTGGAAAATATCTAATTTGTCCAATGCAGATTTTTTATGTACACATCTTTTCATTAATATAAAAGAACAATAGGTATACATTGTCAATGCCAAACGACTATACTGATATTCCGGAGCCTAAAAAAACACATCTCGACAAGCATTTTTGTTAGTTCGATTAATATTGTAATTTGTATTGAAAATGCTTAGACAAGAAACAAATACTACATAACATAACATAATTTTAATTACTTTTCGATTATATTCCCGTAGCAATAGCAAAGTATCTCTTTAAGTACTGAATTTATGTAGCTTTAAAAGCGTAAAACAAAATAGGAACCGATATATTATGTCTTTGGTAATTAATAAGTTTGGCGTCGTTAGACAAATTGGCATAGTTTGAAATTGGCTTAATATTTTAATAATTCCTTATGCGCGTGTACCGATCAGCATAATTGTGTTACAAAAAACAATTAACTAAAGTGCCATCGATGTTTCTGTTTATTCATAAAATGAAAGACATGGCTGTTGAAAACCACAAACGAACTTATAAGTACTTTTTGTCGAAGGTAAAAACAAACGAAACTATTCAAACACAAGAAATGCAAACCAACCGAAACATGACTTCAGTATCTATCGAACAGTAAGGAATAAGAATAAAATACATTTACTATGTCATCACCTCTTATATTTATCAAATTCAAAAAGCAGCTATAAACACATACTACACCATTATAAAATCTATAAAAGAATATATCGTCATTAATTCTCAGGCGATCAATTTATCAATGTTCTATATAATTAATTATTATTTAGCAACTCCGAGTATGTTTTAATAATCGCTCTAAATTCATGATATCATGAAGTAGATTCATTTTACCATAACATAATTTACCCCCCTGATGACAACAGCACAACTTTCCCTTTTCATATTCGGTAATCGCTTTGACCAAAAATTTATATAAACAATTGCGTATTGACAAAAATCAAAAACTCTAACAATACGACAAGGCATGAAATTGTTAATACTAAGTAAATTATGGCACTAGTTAATCGTTACACACAAAAACACTTAAACACAATCGTTTTTTTTTTGTAAGCATTATAAATTTATTTTGATCTAACGACTGTGGGATAACAATCAATTGAAATTTTGATGCAAACTATATCAGCGAAATAAATTCAAAAGAAGGCGAAACTATTGTAAACCCCTTCTGGGTACAAACACAGCACAATCACGTTTAGGAAATTTTTGCGACGTCACTCGACTCCAGCGATCCCTCAACCGCTTGACGCTGTTCGATCTTTGTGACTTCTCTTCGACAACGTACAACCCCTGTTCGCAGCACTCGCATCGCAGCAATATTCGACTTCGCGCACCACCACCACTCTACGGGACGGCTCATTACTAAACACCAGCTACTGCACGTGGCAAACAACAGTAAGACACCGCCCATCAACCCTTATCCTGGCACTTTGGGAAGCCAATGCCAGCGATCTGTTACTCCTCATCCTGGCACATTGGAGTACCAATGCCAGTGATCTCTCGCCTCACACATAGCCTGGCACATTGAAGTACCAATGCCAGCGAGTTAGTGCATCTCACACCCTGGCATCTTGGAAATCCAATGCCAGCGAGCCTTCCACACCACTCGACTGCCTTCGACATCATTTCCACTTTCGGTCATCGACAGCACCCACGTCCCTACTCTATTCGATAACACGGGTTGTCACAGTTTTCCAGGACGGCAGTACTGACACCAGCTACTGCACGTAGCATACCACAGTAAGACGCCGCCTTGACCCCACATCCTAGCACATTGGAGTACCGATGCCAGCGATCTCTGTGACGGCTCACTGGAGCGCCACAAATTAAACTCCCAATTACCCCATTTTTTGAACTCCCACGTAGGGCATATTCTGACCTGCAAATAGGTACTTACCTGTACAACGTGCGAAAACCTCGTCAAAGCATCGTAAAGCATAATTCTTGCCGATGTTAAATTCATCGGCACCCAACAGATGATTCTCCTAAAGGCACGGTTCCCAAAACGCACCATTTACATAAAGCCAATTCAGGTGCAACACGAAGCAACTGACACGACCACCACGGTGCACACCACACCCATTGAAATTGCAGCACACAAGCTAGAGACACTCCCGCTTGGCTTCAATGCTGCAATCACATCGGTCGCTAAACCGAGCCACATGAAATGTTAACTCGCACCTGGCCGCAAAAAGGGATCGAGAACTCTTCACACGACGGCTCGACACCCTGTTGACGCCAACAACGTGCGCCCGATCAGCATACAACTTTTACGCGGTACCAATCGGACAAACATTTCCTTTTATGGAAATGTAATATCCACGGTCCGAGTGAGCGTACAACCATCTCAATACCTATGCAAGGATATTGGCACCAGCTGCATCCATGTCGGTTTATGTTCCACTGAGGAAATCCTGATGCCCACGGTTCGATTGCTCATGCACAGCTTGAGGGTGCGGTGGAACCTCATCTGTGTGTGTGCGCGTCCTCTCGTTGATCAGCATCAGGATCATCCCTTATATGGTCATCGGGGCAATAAATGAATATTTCGTAATTCTGTTGCTTCGATGGCGATCTTTAATCCCGTTCTAGATTCCGTGGAGGCATGTCGGCCCTCCACGTTAAAATAATCGAAAAACGGAGTCGAGTGGTTTAAGAACTTTCCAAGACAGTTCCAAAGTTTTGTGTACATATAACTACCAAGTGAAAGTGTTCAATTAGTGCAATACATGAGGAAGTTAAACGCAAACGTTCATTTTGTTCAAATAACAAATCTCAAATTACATTTGTCATATCAAATAAACTCCGCAATTATATCCAAACAAACAAGTGAAAGAAGGATTTCAAATTTAGTTTAATAGTTGTCAATAGTGACGGAGAACAGGATTTGTATAATTTTGTTTTTTGTTAATCGAAGAAACACGTCTGCTGCTGCCAGAAGAACGCCGGCCCGAAGTACACTGTTGTGGGAGGTTTTTATTTGGTATCGGCAAGGATACGATTTCAATAAAAACTCCACTGTTGAAAACACAAGAACACTAACTGGATCAGATAAGATGGTATAAGAAACACGACATGAGTTCCTTGTTGACGATACTCCACTAACGGCACGTCCATAATTCCTTCGTGCTGCACACAGTCGTCCTACTGCTAGCAGCAGCCTTTTGTCCAGAAAGAAGTAAATAGTAAAACACTTTGTGTTGTGGTGTTGAGCACTGTTTTTTTATTGACACTAATTCCTCCTCTGTTACAAAGTCACAAATGTTAGTTGCGGTTAAAAACACATCTCAATACCTGAAGGAAAGTCTAAGCACTTGTTTAATTGAATTTTCCTACTCGCGACACTGTTCATTACATTACAAAACGTTCGATTCGCCGTGCTATCGCCAGAAACCGGAAATGATAATCAAAGGATTTTTAGGACTTATTATATCGCGCACTCTAACTGAGGATTAACGAACAGCAAGCGAACTCCACGGAAGATGAATTTTGATGTTAAAAATGGGCGACCGTCCGCTATGGAGATTGACATCTGACTCAGATGATGCAACTCACATCCATCAGTTCGATGGCCGCGAATTGCATAGATAAGGGAGGATTATATATGTGGGCGTATAGGAAAAGTACAATGCCCTGCGATGAGGACGATGATCGGTGGACACCTGATCAAACAGAAGTACATCGTTGGTGATGTATGCCAAAGATCGAAATAGATTTTTGTTTCAAAGTAAACAAAAACGCTATTTCACAGATCAATGGTGTATATGATGATGATAATGCACAGATGATGTATATGATGTGCCTATGATACAAAAAGGGGTCGTCATGGTATTTGCCTAAGATTCCTTGGAAACACCGATGTAGGCAATATCCAATCTAGTCATATGGCTCCGGTGCACAAGGAGGCAAATTATTTTGTTGACATAAGTCAGCAGGAACCTCGTCGACGGCGGCAAGGGGTCAGGCTGGATGGCTATATGTTTGATAAATATGCGGCTAAGCAAAACGCACAGTGAGATACTGTATGTTTACTTTAGATCTCAGGCGGGTCATCGTAGGCATGGCTGGGGTATGATTGTTTATGGTGAATCATATTAGTGCCCAAATCCCATGATCGGTAGATAACCAACAAAGGAAATTGGTCGCAAGTGTTGCGAACCTTGGGACTGAGGCAATAAATGGATATAAACCGTAGCAAGAAACCATCGGCTACAGCTATGTCAACAATGACGCTGGTCAGCTAGTATTTATCTGTTATAATTGCTGACAAGCCGAGCCGATGAAGATATGGTACGGTTCATAAACGGAAAAATTCAATGTGATGCATGCCTTAAAGTGGTTCACCTGAAAGTTATTTGAAAGACAGCTTAAGCTGCTCGAATGCAGGTAAGTATTATGGGTTTGGAAGGTGGTTAATTTAAGAGAATGGGCGGGTCTTTGGGAATGTATTAAAGAACCGCCACACTGTCCTCACCGATCCTAATTGGTTTCTTGGTTCTCCTCATACACACAATGCGACCTACCTTTTGATTGTTGGTTAACATAAATGTATATATTTGCTACTGGTCCAAGTCGAACAGTTTTTACTTTACAATCATTAAAACATTCGTTCAACACAAGCTGTTCATTTAATTGTGCTCCCGAAACCAGTGTGCAAAATAAAGTTGATTGTTTTTCCAAAGATGCTGGATCGCAATATGGAATGCAATTATCGAATAAGGAAGTTGGCGGAACAGTACAGCAACATGATATTCGGGAGGATGGCCAGCGAAGTATTGAAGTCGAACGTCGTGGCCTTTGTTTAACCGTATAAACCGCTCTCGGTTAGTTTGTTAACCTATCGGATGGAAGTAGAACCGGTGCAGTACGCCTGCACAACATAACTTCTACCCATAGATCTTACTGTAGTCATGTTTAAGCAACTTTATTGTGGTCATGTTTAAGCAACGAACTATTATACATTCCAGTCTTTTTATCAACTTTATTTGTGATTGTGTTCAAGATCGAACTTCATTCAATTCTTTTTATTAACTATATTTGTGGTCATGTTTAAGTAACGAATTACATCCCAGTCTCTTATTAGCTTTATTTGTGATAGTGTTTAAGAACGAACTTCGTCCAATTCCTTTTAATTAACTATATTTGTGATTGCGCTAAGAGCGAACTGCATTCAATTCTTGTTATTAACCTCATTTGTGAACGTGTTAAGAACTTCATTAAATTTCTTTTATGAACTGTGTTGTGGATTGTGTTCAAGTCACGACGTTCATTCGATTCTTTGTATTAACGTAACCTATGGATTGTACTTTAAGTAACAGGTTCGTTTAATTGTTTTGGTTTGTATAAACTTTATCCCGCGCCACAATGAGTGTGTGAAATTCAGAATTAAATTACGAAGAACCTTAATCTGTTAGCTTGTATATCTGTATCATCACAACACGTTTGTATATTTTGTTTTCTAAATCCACAATCTGTCTTAAGTGACTAATATCACCAACTGAAATAAAAGTAATCAAAACATGGATCCTGCGAGTTTTGTGTATTCCCCTTTAACCAAGTTTTATTGACAAGGCATAGACTTACAGGTAACCGGAAGAGTGGGAGGGTTGTGAACCTAGTGTTACACCTCGTCACACATCCTTCTTAAATAATATAACAATATACACAAGCCATAAACCTCAATCCAATCAATAAATCTTAAACCCCAATTATCCCAAGCATTTTTGCATACTATGTAACTCTCCCATTCCTAATGTCCTAAATAACCCAATCGCTACAAGTATTTTGCTTACAAAGCAACTCTTCTACCTTTAATTGATTCTTCCACTCACGCTGCAATAAACGCATATCATACTTCACAACCCAAGCCCGCCACATTCTGCTTCATTGTGTAAAAAATCAAACGGACACCTGGTCACGACCAGCACGGTCTCATTTTACATGTGTCAACAAGTGTACTACATGATATTCGAGCGCCAGCGGCACGATTCAAAGAACACCGACTAAGGCACCGTGGAACGAAGGAAGAACGCTGAACTCGACGAAATGGCGAGTGTAACGGAGAATCGCTAATTACTCATACGATACGATTAGCACATGCGGGCATTGGCCTGTAATTGGTTCGCCAAATTGAAAGCAATTAAGCAGTTGCGAAATTCTCTATCGCTGCAGTTTTGCAGAACCAACGATTGGGTTATGGCAGGCGAATAGCCTCAAAATAGGATACACAATCGGTGCGAAAAATGTACCATCCGCACTTTTGGCCAATCCAAAAGGTACACAAGTGATTTTGGAAGAGTTGAGTTGGTCGGTAGAGTTGTTCGGTAGAGTCAGTCGAGAGAGCCAGTCATTTGACAGTGGTCAAATTGAACCAGAATTACAATAAATAAAGTACAGTCAAATAATCAAGTTACAATTAAATAATCAAGTTATAGTTATATCACATTACAGTGAATTACAATAAATAAAGTACAGTTAAATAAACAAGTTGCAATTAAATAATCAAGTTACAGTTATATCACATTACAGTGAAGTACAATAAATAAATGAAATGCAGTAAATAAATAAAGTACAGTTAAAAGGAAAACAAGTAATAGTTATATAATCAGTTACATTACAGTTAAGTACGTTTAAAAATAAAACTCTAAGTGTAGCAAAAGAAAAACGAAACTCTTGTCAAATAAAAATCAAAGAAAAAAGTGTTCGGGGATAGAAAGCCCCCAGCGTGCCCAACAATAAAATCCAAGTAAACCCCAAAAACCTAGATTTCTTTCGACTTACACTCCACTCCAAAGGGAAGCCCAACATCGGAGCCACAACAACGGACAGGAAGAACATCTTTCGAAAGGAAAATTACTAGAAGGAAGCCCGTTGACCAAGTAAGCAACTCTTAATAAATATTAACGTAACAATGTTGAATATTTTCTAATAAATAAATATTAGTATTAATTGAAGAGTGAATGTAAGACAAATTAAGATATACCTATAAAATCACTCCGCAAGAAGCAACGGTTGAACATCTCCCATTCGGACTAAATGTTGTAAAGATATTTAGGTGCCCAACGAGGGGCCATTAATAAAGACATAAATATCCTGACCGCAGCACTCCCGCGATAACCAAATAATAAATGATAACACTTGGGGTTACGCTCAGGTGTTACATTTTAATAACTAAATAACGAATGTTAATATCTGGGGTGACGCTCAGATATTACATTGTGATAACCAAGGAAGCAATAAATAAAATAAACCGAATCTAACTCTGATAAATAAATATTTAAATGTTTATATCGGAGGTCAAACTTCAATATAACGGGTGTTACGCACATCTCACCATCTCTCATCGACAAAACATCACACCACCCCACACACACAGTGTGGAGCAGGTATTGTTAGATAAATAATCTAAGTTAATTATCACCCCCCTGTAAATCTGTGGAGTTATTTTAGGCTGAGGGTACCGACGTACGGCACTGTTTAACTAAAATCCCACTGATAGCTCGATGAAACGGCGCACAACAGAAGAATAAATTAACACAGTAGTTGCTGGTTGGTAAGTTGTTCTTTATTATCACTCGATATACGGGAGCTATGCATTCGAAATACAAATCACGTTTTTTTAGAATCTTTAATGAAATAATTACAATTTTAATGTATGTCTTTAACGAGATAAACACGATTGTTCACAGTATTCACAAATGGGGAATATCGTTTTATTAAGCGACTGACTATCAATTCACGACTCTTGTCAACAGTATAAAAAAATTTAATTCAAGCAAACGACTGAACTCTCATACTGTGGATTGATTTTCCATTGACCCTGTGGCACTTCCGCCCGCTCCGAAAGAAGGAATCTGACTGGTCACTAGAGCTCACCAAAGAAACGGAAAAACCTCAAAAGACCTGCAAAAGGAGGAGGGGCCACACGATTAACTCGAGGGAGTTAATCGTGATTGGACCGGACGGAATAGGCATACATTATGCATGTGTGCGTATGCCTTGCATACGATCGTCCGGCGACCGTGGATGGAGGGCAACATCGCTAGTGCATTTTCCAAGAATGTAAACACTAGCATCTGGGGTGCGAAAGACCCAAACCGAAGATTTGGTCATCCTAATGGGAGGCCATAAATCATCATTTCGGTTGCCGATGATTAAACATTGCAACGAACATAGGGTGCAGCCATTGCCAGATGTTGAAAGTAAACATTTTCTGGCTGCATCTTGTTCGTTGCTTGATTACGGTTCCTGGACGTGGGGACCGATAATTGTAAACCAGCGATTGCTGGTAATTAGGGAAGTGTTTGGTTTGCGTCAGCCGAAACCTTGTCGGCGGTAGCAAACCAATGGGAGCAAATAGCCGCATGCAATAAGTGCCAAGGGCAAACAAGTAAAACGAGTCAACAAGGAACTCCTTGTTGATGTTGTTTCCATAGCATAAGGCTATGGAAACAAACTGCCCTGGCAGAATGCATGCCTAAAGATAGGATTTCAAATGCCACGGCAATGTGATGATTTTGCCGTGGACTTATGCTTTTTTAGGAAATAATGTACGCCTCGGGGGTGAATTTTCGATGCCACGGCAAGGTGATAAGCTTTGCCGTGGACTTAATGTTTTTTAGGAATTAATGCCTGCCCGAGGGTGAGTTTTCGATGCCACGCCAAGGTGATAAGCTTTGCCGTGGATTTAATGTTTTTCAGGGGTGGTGTTGGAGAAAAAGGGGTTTGGAAGGAAAAACCCCCCACAGAATAGGTAAGCTGCCTGACAGAAATTCAAAACAGTTATCCGATTGGGTAACAGTATTAATTCCAGCGATTTGGCTGGGGGTAAATGCCGTAGCAAGGTTACGCAACCTTGCTGAAGTTCGACCGAGAGGTAAGTCGTTCGCCTGGAATAGTGGGGATCGGGCGATGCATGGCTCTTCGGGCCCTGAAAAGCCCCACATCACTCCCTCCCCAGTGACGTAGTCACGAAACAGGTAAGGCAGTTTAGGGGGCGGTTATGGGCGCGCGCCTGAGCGCGAGTACAGGGAGGTTGTGCCGGTGGTGTAGGAGTGGTATCAGCAGATGGGGGTGGTTCTGGAGCAGAAGCTTCCAGAAAACAGGGCTTAAGTCTTTCGACGCTGGCCGTGGATCGCTTGCCTCTAATGTCGATCTCGAAGACGCGGTCACTGATGCGGCGGAAGACTTTGAATGGGCCATCATAAGGTGGGTCGAGGGGTTTTTTGACCTTATCCACCCTGACAAAGACGTGCGTGCAGCTGTGCAGTTCAGGGTGGACGAAACGTTTTTTGGAACCGTGCCTGGTTACAGGGGTTGCCCTAACCTTACGTAGCAGGTCACGGAGATGTCCCAATTCACGAAGTTGGTCACGCGGTGTTTCGCCATTCAGGAAAAGTTCTCCTGGAAGAAGGAGGTTGGTACCGTAGGTAAGCTCTGCTGCCGAAGCACCCAGGTCCTCCTTAATACTTGTCCTCAGGCCGAGGAGGACGGTTGGAAGGCCGTCAAACCATTGTGTGTCATTATGACACATGAGTGAGGCTTTAAGAGATCTGTGCCAGCGCTCTATCATCCCATTGGATTGCGGGTGGTAGGCGGTGGTACGACTTCTTTGGCAGCCGAGAAGATTTGTTAGCTGCCTAAAAATTGTCGCCTCAAATTGTGGACCTCGGTCCGAAGTTATGGTGGTTGGTACACCGAAGCGTGTGACCCAAGTTGAATAAAAGGCCTTGGCGACTGATTCGGCAGTAACTGCCCGGAGAGGTGTCGCCTCTGGCCATCGCGTGCAGCGATCCATCATAGTGAGGATATAAGAAAATCCTCTTGATGGAGTAAGCGGTCCCACTATGTCTATGTGGACATGGGCGAAGCGTGCCGTGGGAAGCTTGAATTGCGCTGGCTCCAGTACATTATGTCGCGCTACTTTGCAGCGCTGGCACTGGAGACAAGCACGGGCCCAACCGGTGAGATCTTTGTTCATCCGGGGCCAAATGAATTTGCGACGGACAGCAGCGGCTGTTGCTCGGCCGCTGGGGTGGGCTGGGTTGTGGTAAACCTGGAACACGCCCTTACGAAGTTTCTCGGGAATGTAAGGTCTAGCGGTTCCAGTGGAGACATCACACCAGATTTCGCCCAAAGGGTCGCGAAGGGTAATTTTCTTAAGCTCTAGTGCCGTATCGGCAGTTAGGAGGGACTTGAGCTGTTCGTCCTCCTCTTGAGCTAGGGCGAGGTCAGTGTTATTCAAGGCGGTACGCAAATGAATCGTATCGATTCGAGAAAGGGCGTCCGCCGTGACATTCTGTTTACCGGAGATATGCCTTATCTCCGTAGAATATTGCCCAATGAGGTCTAATTGACGCTCTTGTCGGGGGGAGGCGTTTCCCGACTTCTTCCGGAACGCATAGACCAATGGCTTGTGGTCTGTTAAAATAGAGAGCGAACGTCCTTCTATCATATGACGGAAGTACTAAACAGCGCTGTAGATCGCGAGCAATTCACGGTCGTAGGCGCTGTAACGTCGCTCAGTGGGACTCAGCTTCCTTGAAAAGAAACCAAGTGGTTCCGGGCGGCCTTCAATATCCTGTTCAAGGACGGCTCCGATTGCGGTATCCGATGCGTCGCATTGGATAGAAAGTGCCGCTCCCTCGAGAGGGTATCGGAGTAAGGTGGCGTTTGCCAATTGTTCTTTGGACAGTTGGAATGCTCTGTCAGAGACTTCTGTCCAATTAATGGGGCGCTTATCATTGCGCTTAGCTCCTTTTAAGAATTCATTGAGCGGAGCTTGAATCTGGGCAGCATTCTTCAGGGTCGGACGGTAGAAGTTCAGCATGCCCAAAAATCGACGAAGCTCACTCACGTTAGTAGGCCGGGGATACTTCATGAGGGCCTCCACACGGTCTGGTAGTGGGCGAATGCCCTGGTTGTCAACGACATAACCCAGATAGGTGATTTGCTCCTTGGCGTATTGACACTTATCTGGGTTGATGACAAGACCGAATTCACGGAGGCGCTCTAGGACCTGACGTAAGTGGCGCTTATGTTCGGCATGGTCTTTGGAGGCGATGAGAATGTCATCAAGATAAGCATGGCAGCAATTAAGACCACGTAAAGCCGTGTCGATATATCGCTGGAATGTCTGTGCGGCATTCCTGAGGCCGAAAGTCATCACTTTGAACTCGAAGAGTCCGAAAGGTGTAATGACTGCGGTCTTGGGGATGTCTTCTGGTGCCACCGGAATTTGATGGTAAGCCCTGGTGAGATCCAGGGTAGTGAAGACATTGCACCCTCGTAACTTGTACGAAAAATCGTAGAGGTGTGCAATTGGGTATCTGTCCGGGACAGTTGCTGCGTTCAACAGCCTGTAATCGCCACATGGGCGCCACTCACCAGAACGTTTCTTCACTAAGTGGAGTGGGCTTGCCCAGGGACTGTCCGACGGTTGGCAGATACCTAGTTCGATCATATGCTCGAACTCCGCGCGCGCCGCACGTAATTTTTCGGGAGCCAGTCGACGTGGACGCTGGCTCACCGGGGGACCACGTGTTTCTATATGATGAAACACCGTGGCTTTATGTCGGCGTTGGTTAGGTAGAGGAATTGTTGTACTCACAAATTCCTGTACCATAACCTGGAATGGGTCTATGCACTCTGTGGCCCCTGAAGTTGCCGCTGGTGATGCCGTCATGGGCAAGGGGGGTGCGGTTGGAGCCACAAGTCTGTTATGGGTCGAATCGACCAACAGGTTATGTGCACCTAATAGGTCGGAACCTATCAGGGGTTCATTTACGTCCGCAATGACGAAACGCCAAGTGATCGGACGACAAAGACCCAATTGAAGTGTCAGCTTTTTACGTCCGTACGTAAGTATCGGCGTATTATTTGCGGCTGACAATTTAAGTGCGGCTGGCACGCGGTTGCGCGGAGCAAACGATCTCGGGAGGACTGAAATATCGGCGCCGGTATCGACAGTAAAAGCGATATTCAGTTTCGAATCCCGGATGGTTAGGCGACTTATCGTATGGGTGCCGGCCGATTGCGCGAGGGTGTCGGTCGGCAAAATTAGTTTAAAGAGCGCCTTTGGTTGGTGGAAGGTTGTGTCCAACCACAAGGCGCTTTGCAATTGAATGCGCGATCACCATATCGTTGGTGATTGGCGCACCAAGGCAGTGTAACGGCATTATCAGGTATATTCTGCCTATTAGTATTGCCGTTACGGGGAGGTCGAGCCGGAGCTCGCTGGGAATTGGCCCGGTGAGGGCCATTTTGGGTGGGATTGGCCCTTTGTGGGGCATTTTGGGAGAAATTTTGCCGATTAATAGGACGGCTCGGCATGGCTCGATTCTGGGCGCTTCGAGGATTGTTCCTCACCTCCGCGCGCAATTGAGTTATCTCGCGGAGGAGTGAGGTTTGGAGCGCCCGAAGGTCAGCAGGGGTTAATTGTGTGGGCGAATTTCTTTGATTAACGTTGGGGCCTGCCTCTGGATTCCCCTGAGGGAAATTGGTTGAGGCGGGCCTTCTAAGAGGTAATTGAGCTTGAGGAGAATGGGGAGTCGGGACCAATTGAGGGGCTGTGAAAGGCAGACGAGGGTGCCGTGCAGGCTGGGCGGCGTGTTGAGAAACCGCCGCTACCTGGTACGCTGGAGGCTCAGAATACTGATCTGAGCTTTCCATGATTGCGTCCGCAATTTTGGATAAATAGCCCAAACTCTGATTGGGTTGGGCTATAAGTGCCGAACGGGCGTGTTGGGGAAGACACCTCAAAAAGTGAGGCCTAATTAGGTCGTCCCCAATCCTGGTCCCCGCTATAGAGCGTAAATGGGTCAGGAAAAGAGATGGTCGCATGCCAGAAAGGTTGGTTACGGCGGCTAAACGTTGTTGCCGCACACTTCCAGGCTCGTCCAAAGCGTCGAGCAGAGCTTCACGCATGTTGCTATATGGGTTGCGGCCGGCCGACCTTATTATGTGGGCAACATGCGGTCGCTGAGTGCGGTCAAGCACTTTCAACAGCTCGACTGCACGAAGTTGTTCGTCGTGCAAGGCTGAGGCCTGGAAGATGCGGTCTGCCACTGCAAACCAAAGGTCTGGGTCCTCCTCGTCGAAGGGGGGAAGCCCTATATTAGCAGGACGAGTCCCATTCCCGAGGCTGGAAGCATCGTGGAATTCTTGGGGCTCTGGGTGCCTATGGGCTTGTCTGGAAGTACCGGCACTAGTTGTGGGCATTAAAAAGCCGGAATTTACCAAAGGGCCGGTACTAGAGGCGTTGGGAGCAGTCGAGGGTGTGTCTGTGGAAGTAGGCTGGGGTCGGTTCACGACGCTGGGGGCAACGGGTGGTGCCAGGGGAGTAGCTTGTCCGGGCAAGTCTAAGTTAGTATCGACTTGCTCAGTTGGGAAATCGACGCTGGAGGCGTCGTGGAATTCGAGAGGCTCGGATTGTTCCAGAGCCTTTTTGGCCATGGTGTTCCGCGTGTTGACCATTATGGGTAGTGACGCGAAACGGGAGTCAAAGGCGTAAGAGAACGCGAAGAAGGGTGAAAGGAGGCCAATGGGTGAAAAGGAGTCGCAGGAAGTTGAGAGAACCACGGATGTCTTAAAACAATGGTTTTCCCTAACCAAAATAAGCCGAGCGAAGGTCGGAAGTGGAGTCAAGCGGAGCCAAAAGGGAATCGAGCCGTGGGCTTACTTCGAGTCGCGAATAAGTGGTCGTGTGGAGTCGTGATATGAGTGTGAGGAGTCTTGTGCGTTCAAATGTGCCCAGAAGGGGCTTACAAATGGTTTTAGTTAAATTTTGTTTTTATACTTTATAGAATTTGGCAACATTCGTCTCTATTCAAGTTGGTTTGGAGTTAAAAATTTATTTGGTCGAGTACATTCGAAACAATCCTAATGTGATTATGACTTAGTGTATGAGGTGCAAACGTTTGCTTTGTTTTAAAGGGAATGTTATGTACTATTTTTGGAATGTTAATTGCATATGTTTGTTGGGCGTTAATTTCCGGTTAAATATGTAAATTTTGTAATTTGGTGTTTATGCTTAACTTGTACATGATCGTAAGTGTAGTTCTTTAGAATTAATAGTAGTTCCGTGTTGTTTTACATTGAACCGCGAATTGCGATCTGATTCGGGTTCTTAACATTCTATGCCTGCCAAATTGGATGTGTTACTATTAGGTGCTAAGTGAAGGAGTATATCTATTTTGTTTTAGCTTTACTTAATAATTAATTGACCTTGTTCTGTCAGTTGTCTATTAACTATGGGTCTTGTTGTTTTAGGTGTTATTTGTTAATTATTTTGAATATTTAATTTTGCCTTACGGTACTTAAAACTGTTTATGTAATTGTAAAAATAGTAAACGTGAATAATAAAGGAAAACGAGTGTTTGTTTTTAAATTTATATATGGTGGCTCAGAAGGAGCTCGCCGAAAAGGAATTAACAAATTTTGAAAAATATTAAAAGAACATAAAGTAAAGAAAGAAGAAAATAAACCTTGTCCTCGTATGGAGTGCCTGGTGATGTGGTGTTGGGGCTGTTGCTCCTAGCCCAGGTGTTGTTAGATACAGCTGTGTTGTTCCGGTCTCGGTAGTCCTCGACTGCTTCCGGTGATGTTATGCCAGGTGCTGTTGTTGGGCTGGCGTTGGGGCGTACCCTTTAATTGTCTTTTTCTTTATTTTATTTAATTTTGTTGTTAGTTGTTTTCACTTTTGTGAGTCAGGAAGGTGTTCTATTTGTTGCCTGGTGTTTAGCATCGGTTGGTTGTAAATTTTTAACCTCATCCAATACGCTCGGCTAAAGTGTTTCAATCGTTGGAGGTTTTTTTACGCAGGACTCCTTTCATAAATTTATGTCGATCAGTGCTAGACTAAGAAAGTGATGGTTCTACAGGTTCAGGTACTTCGACTTTAATTGGTGTGACGATGATTGTATTGTCCACTTGATTTATTTACGATGTCCTGGTGTTGAAAATACTTCAATTTCGGCTTGAAATTTCCTGATTGGCGATAAGTGTTTAAACGGTCTTGATTACTGTTGGGCAAGTGAAACCATTTCATAGATATATGCCATAAGAAAACGTAGGTTGTGGCGTTTTGTAGTCTCTCCTGTGTATAATTTCATTTATTTTAACATAGAATTTGTTGCACTTACATTGGGTTGATGTGCATTGAAACAATTATGTGCACGTGCTGTTTTCGATGTTTTCAATTTTATTGTCCAATGAGAGATGATGATAAACAAAATCGACCGAAGCCCGCTAACCGTATTGTCTGTGTTACTTCACTTTCGAATAGAAAATCTTTGCCGGATTTCACTCGGAATTGGTTTGTTCTCCGGTCACTAATGTTCGAAGGTTGCGCGTTTTTTACGGGGTCACCAATGTGGTGTTATTTTAGGCTGAGGGTACCGACGTACGGCACTGTTTAACTAAAATCCCACTGATAGCTCGATGAAACGGCGCACAACAGAAGAATAAATTAACACAGTAGTTGCTGGTTGGTAAGTTGTTCTTTATTATCACTCGATATACGGGAGCTATGCATTCGAAATACAAATCACGTTTTTTTAGAATCTTTAATGAAATAATTACAATTTTAATGTATGTCTTTAACGAGATAAACACGATTGTTCACAGTATTCACAAATGGGGAATATCGTTTTATTAAGCGACTGACTATCAATTCACGACTCTTGTCAACAGTATAAAAAAATTTAATTCAAGCAAACGACTGAACTCTCATACTGTGGATTGATTTTCCATTGACCCTGTGGCACTTCCGCCCGCTCCGAAAGAAGGAATCTGACTGGTCACTAGAGCTCACCAAAGAAACGGAAAAACCTCAAAAGACCTGCAAAAGGAGGAGGGGCCACACGATTAACTCGAGGGAGTTAATCGTGATTGGACCGGACGGAATAGGCATACATTATGCATGTGTGCGTATGCCTTGCATACGATCGTCCGGCGACCGTGGATGGAGGGCAACATCGCTAGTGCATTTTCCAAGAATGTAAACACTAGCATCTGGGGTGCGAAAGACCCAAACCGAAGATTTGGTCATCCTAATGGGAGGCCATAAATCATCATTTCGGTTGCCGATGATTAAACATTGCAACGAACATAGGGTGCAGCCATTGCCAGATGTTGAAAGTCAACATTTTCTGGCTGCATCTTGTTCGTTGCTTGATTACGGTTCCTGGACGTGGGGACCGATAATTGTAAACCAGCGATTGCTGGTAATTAGGGAAGTGTTTGGTTTGCGTCAGCCGAAACCTTGTCGGCGGTAGCAAACCAATGGGAGCAAATAGCCGCATGCAATAAGTGCCAAGGGCAAACAAGTAAAACGAGTCAACAAGGAACTCCTTGTTGATGTTGTTTCCATAGCATAAGGCTATGGAAACAAACTGCCCTGGCAGAATGCATGCCTAAAGATAGGATTTCAAATGCCACGGCAATGTGATGATTTTGCCGTGGACTTATGCTTTTTTAGGAAATAATGTACGCCTCGGGGGTGAATTTTCGATGCCACGGCAAGGTGATAAGCTTTGCCGTGGACTTAATGTTTTTTAGGAATTAATGCCTGCCCGAGGGTGAGTTTTCGATGCCACGCCAAGGTGATAAGCTTTGCCGTGGATTTAATGTTTTTCAGGGGTGGTGTTGGAGAAAAAGGGGTTTGGAAGGAAAAACCCCCCACAGAATAGGTAAGCTGCCTGACAGAAATTCAAAACAGTTATCCGATTGGGTAACAGTATTAATTCCAGCGATTTGGCTGGGGGTAAATGCCGTAGCAAGGTTACGCAACCTTGCTGAAGTTCGACCGAGAGGTAAGTCGTTCGCCTGGAATAGTGGGGATCGGGCGATGCATGGCTCTTCGGGCCCTGAAAAGCCCCACAAATCCATGAAACTCTTACCAGTCCATACCCTTATCCACAAAATCAACTATCACATTCCATGTAAATAGCAAATTCCCACATTTAATAAATTATTCATCGCTAGAAATACATAATGCCAATCCCAATAACTTAATATTTTGTTGGCCACATGTCCGTTGCAATAGCATACGAGAAGTTCTCATTTCCCACGCCTTATCGCAAAGTATTCAAATGCCTACCTGAGTAAGCATTTACCGAGTCTGTACGATTGGCCCAAAATATTATTTACCCGTAGAAACAACAACACTTCCCCCAATCCAAAAAGTTTGCTTCGTGGGTTCACCGTTTTCATCGACCCTTTGTACTAGGATAAGGATAATTGCGACTTCTTTGAGCTAGTACTGAGGGTTGGCTAACGGTAAAGCTGAAACGAAGAAAATCAAAAAGGATTATGGATTGGTGAGAACAAGAAAAGGTCGACTCCGCGTGGAGAGGAAAGGCTTAAAAGTCGGACGCAGGTAGTAGAAAAATTAATATCCACAGCGGACGGTCGATTTCAGGGAGTAGTACGAGTTAGCCAGGCGATGGGTGATGGTGGTCTGTTGTTAAGTATAAAATTCAATACCAAATGAAATATTTTTAAGTGTGGTTTTAAATAAAATCTGACAAACAATTGTATTCAATAAAATATCAAATGAAATAATTTTAAATGTGTGGTGAATTTGTAAGAACAATTTAAAAACGCTGCTAACACAACCAAAGTGGATCGTACTTTTCGGAAACCTAAGTAAGAAACTGTTACGTAATTATCTTCCCCATCGCCTGAAATAAATAAATAAAATAAATACTGGCGGCGTATAAGCCCAGTTTGTTTTCGGCGGTGGTGGCTCTGGCTAGTTTCGAAGTCGACCGCCGTCGAAGATGAATTTTCGAAGAACGGTGATGGGAGAAAAAGATAAGGAATTGACGTATAGAAGAAGAGAAAAAGTTCCGCAGAGGTGTCAAGGGTTGCCACAGATATAAGCGGGTGAATTTTAGAAAGAATAGAGTTCGTACAAACGGTTTAAAAGGAAAAGGGAAGGAAAGGTCGCAAACCCGAAAAAACCCAAAAAGAAAGAACAAAGAAATGAGTTGTGTTATCCCTGTGTACATTGAATTAAATACATTAAACACAAAATTAAATACATTAAACACAAAATTAAATACATTAAACAAAGCGGAACTAGAGGATGCAGTTAATCATTAAAATCAGATTACCTTAACCCAAAGGAAAGTACAAAGAAAGTGTTATCCGCTATAGCTGCACTTACAGCGTTTGACTGGAACCGAGCCGAATTACCGGTGTTACGTGAGTGATCTTTGTGTCGTGTTTCCTCGGCCAACTCAGCTGCATTGAAATTACAGTATAAATAGTTGTATAGTTAATTAAATAAAAATTAAAATGAAATTAAAAACTGATTTGATGCGGCTTGGTTGGAATCGAGTTTGAGCGGGGTGTAAACCCAGTTTCTTTTCGGCGATGGTGATCTTCGCTGGTTTCGAAGTCGACCGTCGTCGAAATTGAATTGATGTGGAAGAAAGAAAACGAAGAGAGTGTAGCGAAACTAAATCGCTACTCCTATCCAAATCCCCAATAGTATTAAATCATAATCCAAAGCCTAAATTTCCCAATTTCATATTGAATCATATGAGCAATGAATTAACCAAAAAGGTAATTCATCGCACATTGATTCAATTCCACATAAATTTCAAATTGAGTCACATGAAGAACGAATGTAACCAAAAGTTAGTTCGTCGTACATTGACTCAATTCCCAAAATCCTGACATCATGAAATGGTTAATTCAAAACGCATTTCATGATTTCCATTCCCAGAACCCATCCAACCAAAATTCTAACAAATTCCCAGAACACAACTCAAATTGAAACACGCAAACTCTTATGTGTGCTTCTGGGAATTTTGACCATAAAATAGTTGACAACTCTCAACTAGAAAAATTATAAAAGGGCAGTGAATTTCAATTTCATGATCAGTAGATCACCAGAGGCCGAATCCACGGCCAGCCAGTAACCCAAAACAATAAAACGTTTATAAACCGACCTCTGACAAAGTAAATCAAAAATAAAGACTAGTAGAAACGATTTAGTCTTTCTTTCTATTACGATTCAACCAACCGTGAAAACATTGAAGACAGTGAAGACATCGAAAGGCACGGAAGGCAGCGAAGCCGCCGAAGTTTCTCAGGTTAACTTGGCTTCAGGGGACTTCCTATAAAGAGGCAAAGCACGTTAACGACGCCGCCGATTCAGGACCTAACAACTTATCCTAGGAAAGCACGTTAACGACGCCGCCGCTTCAGGACCTAACAACGTATCCTAGAGAAGCACGTTAACGACGCCGCCGCCTCAGGACTCAACAAGAGCTTTTTTTGATCTGGTCGGAGATAGAGGAGAAGAACGGACCAGCAGACGAACAACGGGTGTGACCGGTGACGAACGGTGTAATTAGAGGTACAGAAGAAAAAAAAGAAGAAGAACGGAAAGGGCGAAAAAAGAAAAGATTAACGTATGCTTTTTGTATGTCGTATATTAAAAAAAGATTTTCAAACTCACTGCCAAGTCATGTACTGAAAAAGATTCGTCTCGTGTATTTTACGTTCGGCCGACTGCCAAGTCATGTACTGATAAAGATTCGTCTCGTGTATTTTACGTTCGTCCCAGTCGGTGTGAACCTTGTCGTGTTCGGAAGGTGTATGGACTTCGAATTGAAGCAGGTGAAAGCAGGAGAGGAGTCCCTACGGTCCGAGACATCCCATAGTCGTATTGTATCCGGCGGCAGTTTTTGGATAGACGTAATAAATATAATTGTATAGCTGAGGATAAAGAGGTGTTGTGTTTCCTTTGCATTCGCGACGTTGAAGATGAACCGATCCTAGATCAAACTACGATCTGGCGTATTCAGGTATTAGATAGATATTAAGTACTATTAAGTGAAGCACAGAAGGTGCAAGAAGGCATTTTCGTAACCTTTGGAGTTGGACAACTCAATTATATGACAATTGGCGCAGCCGGTATATATATATTTATTATTAAATTGTCATATAATTGAGTTGTCCAACTCAAAGAACAAAGAAGTGAGTTGTGTAATCCCTGTGTACATTGAATTAAATACATTAAATGTTGAATTAAACACATTAAACATTGAATTAAACGCATTAAACATTGAATTAAATTACTGTATTTAAGTAACAAAGCGGAACTAGAGGATGCAGTTAATCATTCAAATCAGATTATCTTAACCCAAAAAGAAAGAACAAAGAAGTAGGTTGTGTTATCCCTGTGTACATTGAGTTAAATACATTAAACGTTGAATTGAACACATTAAGCATTGAATTGGATGCATTGGGCATTGAATTAAATCCATTAAACATTGAATTAAATACATTAAACAAAGCGGAACTAGAGGATGCAGTTAATCATTAAAATCAGATTACCTTAACCCAAAAGGAAAGAACAAAGAAAGTGTTATCCGCTATAGCTGCACTTACAGCGTTTGACTGGAACCGAGCCGAATTACCGGAGACATCACAACAACACAAGATTCAGTTAATCAAAACGTCCCGAAACACTTTGAAACATTGGATACCATACATATATCACAAAACCAGGAAGGTGAGTGAAATTAACATAAAATAAATATAATTATTGTTAAAATATATATGTACCTATATATCATAACAGTATTTAAAAAACTAAAGGAAGCAAACTTCAAGATACAATCGGACAAATGCGAATTCCTTAAAAAGGAAATAGCTTTCTTAGGCCACATCATCACTCCGGAGGGTAATGCCAAATCCATCAAAGATCGATGTCATAAGAAATTTTCCTTTGGCACGCACTTACGATTAATAGGCTACTATAGGAAATTTATCAAGGATTTGGCCAAACTAACCAAACCCCTTAGTAATTTCTTAAAAAAGAACGCAGAAATCGTAATGGATACAAAATATTCTCAAGCATTTGAAACATGCAAAAATCTATTTCTGAACGACCCAATCCTACAGCACCCAGATTTGGAGAAACCATTTATTCTAACAACAGATGCAAGTAACTGCGCACTAGGTGCAGTTCTTTCGCAAGTACACATAAACAGTGACAGACCTATTTGTTTCGCAAATCCCACTCTCTCTGATAGTGATGTTACGGCCACAACCACCCATCCCATAAAACCTACCTCTTTCGAGCTAAGCTCCATCATTAATCGCGCATACACTAAATATCGCGATATCAATTCAATATCAAACAAATTGAACTGCACGTTCAATTTGCCCATATTGAATTTAAGTTGAATCCAAGACGTGAAAGAACGAACCATATGTTCAACACGCAGAATACCCTGGATCCAAATCTGTGGACCAGTAAAGTTGTTGAGAATCATAAATTGCACGTCTGCAATTTTATAATCCTTCAAAGGTTTGTTTACCCAAACCGTTTCCCACAAGGAACATCCTTGCCCGTTTGCCTAGAACAAATAACAGGCACCATAAAATGAACTGCACGTTCGCCTAAACAATAACAACATAGAGAATCACAAAGGTGCATTAGCACGATTCACTATTGATTTTTCTCTTTGTGTTTCCTATCGATTCCCCACGGAAGAGATCCTTGCCGATTCGGCTAAAGAAAACAACAGGCACCATAAAATTCGCCTAAACCATAACAACACAAAAAAAAGGGAATCAGAGATGTGCATTAACACGAGCACTATTGATTTTTCTTTTGTGTTTGATCTACCGAAAAATGGACCAGGTGGGAAAAAGGAAAGATCCTTTTTTCTACCGGAGGAAACAAAAAATTTCCATCCAAAGAAAAAAATGAGAAAACCACTAGAGATGGCTGTTTTTCAAGATGTTGGCCGAGACGGTTAGACACGGAGTTGGTTTTTGAATCTCGACCGGGACGGTGAGTAAAAGAGTTCTGGGTTTGGTGTGAGAACAATTGGAGTTACCTAACAACAGAGTGTGTTGGCGATGCGATCAGCATCGGCGCACAGACACTCAACATCGGCGCACAAGCACTCAGTATCGGCACACAAGCACTGAGCATCAGCGCACAACCACTCAAGAGGGAGGAGCATGACAGTCAGCTGTATACCAGTCGCGATAAATCACTCAACAGGAAACGAGTGATTTATAGAAAACAAGCGGACGAGGAGACAGCTGCTGGCAATAAAAGGCGAGCGCGGCGCTGAAGCAGTGGGAGTGGACAGTGATACATACAGTGATACATACAATTTAAAGTTATTTAAAACAAAGTAAATAATTTAAAAAAAAAATTTATAATTTAAATTTAAAAAATAAGAAAAAAAAAAGTTTCTTAGTGAACAGGAAACAACTTTAGGTTCGTTTATTTTTAAATTTCACCTATATTCACCTATATTCCCAAATTTATATTTGTTTTAATTTAGAAGGATTTGTTTTTAGGTCTACTTGTTTCCCTTCTTGGTTTTTGTTTGTTCCTCTTCTCTTTTCCTTGCGTCCCATGCGTTTTTTGTTTCTTTATTTGAGCTCGATGTTTGCAACATCGAACTAGATGGACACCTGCTCTTCTCGTGGCGTGGGCCATCAGCTCGATCAGGGCATGATGGCTCTCATAAAGAGATTAAGGGAGGACCTCGAGGCTCTCAAGGCAGAGAACGCTGTCTTGAGAGATAAATTGTCGCGACTGGAAGCCGCACCACCCGCATCCCCGTCCAGTGCCAGTTCGGAGGCTTCTGATTCGGAATCGGAGCTCGAGCCCGAGTTGGAAGGTCTCGCTGAGAGTTCCGACGAAACAATGGACGACGGTGACTCGCGCACCCCCACCCCAAACTCGTCTAGAGCCCCTAAGCGGAAAACACCGCTTCCAATAATAAACTGCGAAGGGGGACCCTCCAATAAGCGTGTGGCCACCGGCTGCCCGCCAACGCCGCACCCCAAACTGTTGTCGAACCCCGCGATAACACCAACTCATGTGAGGGTCGTACCTCCGCAGGAGCCTTGCCCACCACGGCCAACTCCAATAATTAACCCAAAACCAAAGGGTGCTGGTGTTACCAACACTGTTCAGCCAGAGGTCGGGGAACGCCCACCTGTTTCTAAGAGAAGCAGCAACCGGGGGTCTTTGCACGAGACCTCAATTTAAAAAATTTCGTCGGTGACATGAACCGGCTAGGGATTTCTAACTTCAAGGCAAAAACCTTAAGTCCATCCCTGAATAAAATCATAGCCTACGATAGGGAAACCTATCGCACGGTTAACGACAACCTCAAGGCCAAGGAGGTGAATTATTACACCTTCACTCCGGCCGACGAAAAGTCGAGGACAATCCTCTTAAAACGAGTCGCTGCCTCTTGGGAAAAGGACGACATCATAACTGCTCTTGAGGCAACATTTCCTAACGTCAAATTCATTGACGTCAAAAAATTCTCTCCCCCACAGCGGTTTGTGAACAACAGACCGCAAAGATACACCAAGCTGAACATATGGTAGCTTCTCCTTGCCCCAGGAACCAACATAGATTCCATAATACGGACAAAGTCGCTTCCAACTTTGCATCAGCAAGTTGTCTTCGAGGTATTTCATAACAGAGAAATACCTCAATGCAGACGTTGCCAACGTTTCAGGCATGTCTCCCGAAACTGCAACATGAGTCGCCGTTGCGTTCGTTGCGGAAAATCCCACGATATTGGCAAGTGCGAACTACCGCTAGCGAAATACGATCCGGCAACAAATGTGCAGGATGAAATAACACTGCCAACTTGCTGCAACTGCGGCAACAAAGGGCATCCGGCCAGTTATAGAAATTGTCCTAAATATAAGGAAATTAAACAAAGATCCAAGGAGACTCGAGCTAAGCAAACAGCCAAGTCAGACTTCGGAAAACAGGCCAGACAAAACCTCATCCAAAATGGATTCACATTTGCCGACATGCTTAGGGGTCAGCAGGCAAGGAATACAAAAACCCTTTCAACTCCTCCCCCTCAAAAACATATTCAAGTCCCTAAGCGAGCCCCGGTAAAGGCCAACACGACGCCTCAAATTCAAGCGGTGGTGCAAAAGCCTCCGAGGGGGCAATCTTCAATGCTCGAGAAACTACTTAGTTTCTCCCGCCTAATTGAGGATATCCGACCCCGATATGAGAAACTATCAACCGAGGCAGAGAGGGAGGCACTCCTTTTCGCTGCATATGCAAGACATACCCTCCACAATGGATTCCAAAATTAAAGTTATCCTCTTAAATGTCAACTCCCTTGTTTCGCATTCCAAGCGTATGATAGTCTCTGACTTCATAAAGGAAAACCGGGCGGACGTGGTACTTGTAACCGAAACTAGGTTGCACCCATGTCACCGTCCCGTATTCCCAAACTTCTCCATGATTCGAAGAGATCGAACCCTCACTGGCGGTCCCACCATCAACGGAGGTGGAACTTGTATACTGGTTAATAGCGGACCGCCATGAAGCTATAGACCTCCCACACTTAGAGTCCATAGAGGTGTCTGGAGTTGAACTGCATCTGGCTAGTAATGGTAGAGTGAATATATACTCTGTATACCACTCGCATAAAACCAATAATGGCCCCATTAATCCCGAAGATATCGGAAAACTAATAAGGACCTCACGGCATACACCCTTCATCATAGGCGGCGATTTTAACCCCAGACATCCCCACTGGAACAACTCTGTCTCTTGCCCAAATGGCACAAAACTGTACCAATGGTACACCGCAAACATGTATGCCCTCAACTTTGAAATAGTCGCACCCACGGTTGGTACTCGAGGTAACTCAATTCTGGACATATTTATTGTGTCCAAAGACTTACTTCCACAAATCACTCCTCCTCAAGTTTCAGCGGGTGTATCTGACCACAACGCTGTGACCACATTCATTCGGGGCTATCGAGCATCTCGGGCTCACATCAGATACATACCCGATTATGGGCGGACAAATTGGGACAACTTCAATATTACATTGAACGATAAACTCCACCAATTCTCTCTTCCCACTGACAGGAACCTAACGACGGTTGAGATAAACAACGCTGCAAAACGACTTCACGAGATTCTGGTTGAAACTTCGGAGACTCATGTCCCGAGGTACAAACTTCAAAAGACCTATCAGATCGCCCAGGACGACCTCACTCTTCGTCTCATCCGGGAGCGTAAAAAGCTCTGCAGAATGAGATATCGTCACCGCTTTACGCAAAGGGAGCCATTATTGCGATCCATTATTCACAATATTGGTACACTGATAAAACAGACAATCCAAAACAATCGCACCCGACAATTGGAAGACAAGCTGAAGGGTATTCAGATGGACCAGAACGTTTATAAAAATGTTAAAAAGATATGTGGCACTTCCCGTATCACTGGGCCAATTATGCACAATGGTGTTGTTGTCAATAACGACACCAATAAAGCAAATATCATCGGAGAGACCTTCGAAAACAATCACAAACTCACTCTCCAAGATGGCGACCCGGAAACTAATGCAATCGTTAGTTCAGAGGTCCACAGTAAGTTGGACGACTTCAACGAGCCAATTGTTGTCTTTAACCCAACTAACAGTGCATACTTCGATGACACACGTGATAATGGTCACGGTTTCATCACACCAAATACCCTACAGAATCTGGTTAAATCTCGACACCCTAAGAAGTCACCTGGTATCGACAACATGTCATACCACTCGTTGCGAAGGCTTTCTGCCTTATTCTTTATAAAGCTCTCCATTCTGTTCAACCATGCTTACAACATGGGGTACTTTCCCCAAGCTTGGAGGCACGCTATTATTTGTCCAATAGCAAAAGTTGGGAAACCAACGTATCACCCCTCAAGCTTTCGCCCGACCTCGCTTCTCACTTGCATCAGCAAAATATATGAAAAATTCATATACGAGAAGCTAAATAACTATGTCAGTGCCAGGCACCTAATACCTGATTTCCAATTCGGATTTCGAAGAGCGCACAGCACCACTATGGCTCTCAATTTATTTCAAAACCACGTCTGCGTGCGGCTCTTTAATACGGAACCCACCGTTGCGGTAAGCCTAGACATTGAAAAAGCTTTTGATACGACTTGGATCGAAGGTCTCGCTTTTAAACTACTGAATACTGGCCTCAGTAGAATGCTATGTAGCATCATCTACCAGTTCGTTCGCAACAGAACCTTCCAAGTTAGAATGAATGGAAAGCTTTCCCGAACTTTTCACGCCGCTGCAGGCGTACCACAGGGCTCCATTCTAGGCCCCATCTTATTCAATATTTACACCTCCGATATTCCCCGCCCTGTGGACGGGAGAGTACACCAAATATGCTATGCGGATGACGTCCTGGTGTACACGTCAACCAAAGGCCCTAACCTCGTAACAAATCGATTCAACCGTCACTTGGACGAACTGTATCAGTATTACAGTCGATGGAAAATACGACTTAATCCATCCAAAGCAGTAGCCATAATTCTGAGTAGTAAACACTCCCAACCTACTTCTCGATATTCACAGAATATTCGAATAAAAATGGGAGATACTACAATTAGACCACAGGACAAGATGAAATATCTCGGGGTCACTTATATCCCAAAAATGAATTTCATCAAACATGTGACCCACATTCTCCAAAGGGGCCTCGGTCGGTCTAAGCAACTGCACAACATCTTGAAGTGGGGGAACAAAGTTGACACCAAAGTTAAGCTTCTCTGCTATAAGCAGCTAATCCGATCTGGAATATCGTACGCCTTTCCCATATGGTCCTGCATATCTTCGGCTCAAATGGAAAGACGTTTTCGAAAGGAAACTCCTCAGAAGATGCACCAATCATTCTAGAAGGCCTGACGGTCGTCATTACCCGAACTCTCACCTATACGAAGGCGCCTCCATTACCCCTATCGACGAGTACTTGCTTCAATTAGCATATAAGTACCTCGAAAACATTCAGAACAGCGAGAACCTACTTGTACGGGACTCTTGCGTTCTTGACCCTTCTCTCTCTCGATCTCTACGGATCAAACCCCCACAATTTCTTCTTCAGTACAAAACTGAAGAAAGCACCCTTCCCCACAACATTCCCCTCTATAATAGAGGATTCCTGGACCCATCCCATAGGGTCTACTATTAACAAACCAAACACACGAACGCACAGTACAAGACGGCACAAACACAACCATACACACCGACCAAAGCGCAGATTATCAGACGCCAAAGACGTGATCTGCGTTTACTACCGCACCCAAGACCCACCGGTCTTGTATGATTTCTTTCCCACCATCCCTCTATATAAGTAGTTAGAGAACACTTGGACTAACACTGTCCACACTATCCTTGGATACCCCCCCCCTTTTTTCTTCTCTTTTCAGATGCCGCGAGACCAAGCCCAATATCCTCACGGATGTGGGTGATTCTGGTTATCGCAAGATGACCAGAAGTCAGAGACAAGATGAAGGACACATATGTCCTGTCTCGCTAAATTCGGCCTTCTCGCCACAATTTTTTTTTTTTTTTTTTTGAAGCAGTGGGAGTCGTCGAAGGAACTCCAACGGAATCATTCTTGTTCAAGACTAAAAATAGAGAGATCAAACAATAACAAAATAATAAAATATCCAAATAATAGAATAATAAATAGTAAAATAAGCGAGTTATACCGCGTTTGGCTAGTCTTCTTTCGCTAGTCGTGTTGTCTACTTTTCATCGATCAGGGATCTGTACTGGGCAAGACAAAGACGCCCGCCAATCCAGAGAAGAGTCCGGCTCTGGAGGTGCAATCCCTTTAAGGAAAAAATCATCCTTGGCAGGCCAGTGCCGGAAGATACAGTCCACTCGAAGAGAGACTGAGGCAGCGTTAGAGAAGCGCCGTTTGTTGGTTTCGGTTTCTTTTCGTTTCAGCAACAGAGTGAATGAACTAAATTAAACGCGATAGTTAAGTAAGATTAACTAAGACAAAGTTAAGGAATATAAGTTTAAATAAACTAAAGTGTGTGTAACAATGACTTAAGATCAACTGAAACGAAGTTAAGGAATATAAGTTTAAATAAACTATGGTGTGTGTTATAATGACTTAAGATCAACTGAAACAAAGTTGAGGAAAATAAGTTTGAATGAACTAAAGTATATGTGATAAGCAAATAAGATTAACTAAAATAAACTTAAGGAACATAAGTTTGAATAAGCTAAAGTGTGTGTGACTAGTAATTAAGATCGAAAAAATAAAGTTACGAAAGAAAACTATGTGTTTAATTTCAAGGGGTATCCAACGTGTGTGTGGTGTTTAAAGTGAGCAAATATAAAAATACAACAGTGAAACAAACTCCTCGACTATAGACAAGGAACTTTTGGCCATCGTATGGGCTACAAAATAGTTCAGACCTTATTTGTTTGGAATGAAATTCAAAATAATAACAGATCATAGTCCGTTCACTTGGATCATGATTCTGAAGGATCTAACTCAGAGCTTGTAAGGTGGCGACTCAAGCTTGAGGAGTTCGACTAAGAAATAGTTTTCAAAAAAGGAAAACTAAACACAAACGCCGATGCTTTGAGTCGGATCAAAATTGATAAGCCCAACCATGAGGTATGTATAATAACAATAGTGAAGAAATTATGAGTACGGTACATAGTGTTACGTAGTAACCTCCCCCACCACCATTGTCCCAGCGGGAAAATATTTAACACATAAAAACGCATGAAACATAAAACTCTTAAATAATTTAAAAATTACACGCATCCATGTTAAAAAGATTATATTTTCTATTTGGTTGAGACATTCGTTTGCATTTTTCAATTAAGCATTTGCCTAACTAAATATTAATAGAGCGCAAACCTGCATCGTTATGATTGGGAGTCAATTTCGAAGGGCAATCATGTCTGGACTTTTTTCGGAGAAGTAACGGGGTAGTGGGGAAGGAGAGAGTTTTAGTCTTTAGTCTTCAACAGAGTGTTAAGTGAGTAACCTTTCCGGCGTCTCTTTTAGCGAAAAATGAACTCAGCTGCGTTATAGACAGAAAATTAAATTAATTAATTAATTAAATAACTTATACTATAACAAAATCAATTACATGTAGCTGAGTTGAGTTGCACCTCAAATTGAATACAGCTGGTGTGTAAACCCAGTTTCTCTCCAGCGGTGGTACCTTCGGTTAGTTTCGAAGTTGACCATCGTCGAAACAAAAAACAAAGAGAGAACCTTCGTTGAAGCGGGGATAAAAAAGAAAAAAGGAAAAGGGGAGAATGGTGTGTGGGTGGGGGACCGATGTGGCGATTTTTGAGAGAGGTGACGTTTTGCCTCGAGTCGAGTTTGAATTTTACTTGTGTGAGGTGGGTTTGGAAGCCAGGGGAAGGAAGAAGAAAATGTAAAGAACTGTTAAAGTTAAATGAGAAGAAACAATGATGTACTGTTAAAAGTAAAACGTGAAGAAATGTTAAAGTAAAATGTGAAGAAACAATGATGTACTGTAGAAGTCAAATAAATCGATAATTTTGTTAAACCCAGACTGTGATCGGCTAACCTCTTTGGAATCTGAAGCATGGTGTACTATAAATTTAGAGGCAGCCGGGAACACCAGGAAGGGAAGGATGTTCACACGTGGGTGGAGGCCCCTCAAAGTAAAACTCAACCATTATTAATACACACCATATGTGGCTCAGGCCTTGTTAGTACATCACATGCTGGCGAAGCTGAGTTGTATATATCAGTCGGAAAGGTTTGCATATCGCAATTAAAATTATTACACAAGATAGAAAAATATAACCATAGAAAAGTGTTTATATTACATTTGGATTTTGATTGGCTTTTGATTGCTCAAAGGTCACCATAGAATAAAACAAACTTATTAGATAACATAATTTGGAATATATTACATAACAAAATTTGGAAAACATCACATAACATAATTTGGAAAATATCACCTAACAAGAGTCTTACACAGAGGGGAATGCCTAACGGAAGACCGGAAAAAGTTTAATCAAATAGAAAAAAAACGGGAACTATTTAATTTAAAGTTTTCTTAAAGTTTGTTTTGGCAAGTGAAATGGTATATTGCGTTCGTCCCATAATCGCTGGTGCGTTCCGAATTCATGTAGTGACATTATTTAACTAAGGAAACCTGCAAACGGACGTTACTTGGGCTGAACCGGGTTTTGACAATTGGAGGTCGACTAGGAGCAACCGCGAAGGCATACCGAACGGCAACCACGTAAGTACGTGTGCACATTCATTTTGTTGACCAAACACAATATTATAAAATACAATAATTGAGCATTGAAAATATAATATTACACGTGAAAGTGTTTCATTTTGTTGTACAAATATTTTTAATACAACCTATATGATCATGGAAAATATAATATCATTGAGTGTTTATGTCGTTGTACCATTTAAAATACAACATTGATCATAAAAAATATATTAGTTAAATTTGTTGTACAATATATAATACAACAATAGCGCGGAAGAAAATCTGAACGATGGAATCCCGATTTCAAAGAAACCATTAAACGAGTTCAAATTACTGCCGAAATAGTTTTTAAAAATAAACAAAGGAGTGTAGTGCTCGCAGCCCTACCGTCTTTCCTAAATCCTTACCTCAATCCTTACTTACCCATTTAACCCTAAAATCCCATAATATACATTAATACAATTTATATAATGCCTATATCCTTTAATATCCTTTTTCTTCAAACACATTTGTATATCAAGCCAATTTCCATAGTTCCTACATTTACATACTAATCAATTCAATTATACATTAGAAATACATTCATCATCCCTAGTTCTCAAATTTGCATACCATAACATAACATACACATACCAAATTTCAAGCTATCCATTTCATAACAACAGTTCATACAATTACCGTTATCCCAAAAATACCCAAGCAGCTGCATAGTTTGCAATAGTTTCAAGTTAACGAAAAATAATGAATCACCCCCATTAGGTAACTAGGGGCAACTGATTGATTTCGTTCATACGAAATCAGAAATAACAAAGGAGTAAGAATTATACTTTCGTACAAGACAGTTGAGAAGGAAGCGTGTGTGCTTAAAATATGAAAAGTATTAAAATAAAATATGCAACGTATTAATAAATCGTGTGCTCTTAAAATAGTAATTAATTGTTTTCATTTAAACGAAAAGATAAAATGTGGTTAATTAATGAAATTCTTGACAATTTAATTAGTTTCTATCGTACGGTTCGAAACGAAAAATACATTCCACGCTCTTCCCTCGGTCGAGACGAGGAAGCACGGCCTTGGAATACAACAGGAGAACCATCAGGAAACCACAATTTGATGAAAATCAATTGTTAGATATATTCAAGATATTTTTCGCACCTAAAAAGTTAAATGCTGTATACACAACAGATAGTATATTCCGCCTTGTACAATCCACATACTCTAAATTCTTCTCGCAAAGCAAAATATTCCGAGTGGTACTGTGGCGTTTTCCTTTAACGCCACTGCTTGCCTTTTCCAGGTACGACACAAGGACTGCTACCTAAAACACATAAACCCTGGAAAACATGTACTCACCTTTCAGTTATCTGCTTAAAATGTCTCCTAACCACCTAAGCCACATTTTCGCTAATTCAATAGCATTAGCATCAAGAGAAATTCTGCATGAAACGCATCATGTGCCTAAAAAGCAATTCGGTCGTAACACCAATCAACCGATATAAACTCAAATCATATCGGCGCCCAAATCTCTTGTCGAATCCTACAGCACACAAGCAGGAGATATTCTTGCTTTACTTCTTTGCTGCGACTATATCGGTCGCCGAACCAACCGACAAACAAATGTATTGGCACTGTGGCGGTTCCACCAAACCCCACTGTCTACTTACCTAACACCCCTATAACTGCCATCCAATTTCCTAACTTCGCTAATGCAACAGCATTAGTACCTGTAAATGCTTCACGCATTATATAGATCAAATCTATAATCTTAAAATCCCTGTAAAGGAAACTTACCTTTTCACGCATCTCTTCGCATACAATTCCTGTAAGATTTCTTTCCTACCTTATCAGGAATCTGAAACCAATTCGGCACCTTCAGTGCCAAACATATCCCCCTAGATGTATTCCTGAAAACAAGACGATTTGGTTTGCATACAATATAACCATCATAACGGGGATATTCATAATGCGTCGCCTATTTCCCGTCCCCACCAAGTGTATCATAAATCACCATACATACACATGGAATCCTACGGCATAACCAAATGCAAATAGGTATGGTATACTTACCCTTGGCGGCGATGCAATAAACACCAATTCACGGTAATCTAGCTGAAACCCATTAGCACATTTCCACATTGCATTGCCGCCTATTTATTTAGCAGCAATGCACATCTCAGACAAAGACCCAAACGTTTCCTTTGTCTTTTCATATTTCGGGATCTGCTTCTCATCAGCAGCAGTATAAGGAAACACAAACCCAATTAGCATCCAATGAGATTCGGCTTGTTTGCTTAGCCGAATTCACTTCTCATGGATGCACATTATGTCCCTATTTGGTGTTTCAGATTCCTTGGCATGGTGTGTCCATGAAAGAATCCATGTACACATATACATGTATACTTCCAACGATCTTCACCCCAAACGATTGAATATCGTTGAGTCGTAATTCAACCATCGAGGCGGTTTGGGTCGTCTGCCATCCACCGTACCGACGCCGTGTCCAGAGCTTGGGCTGGCTAGCGAAAATCGCAGATGCGATTGTGGAGAGCGCGGACTCTCAGTCCGAGTCTCCTACCTTCCAGGTGGCAACCGTGAATTACCACGGCGTACCGTTTACACAGCACCAATACGTTCCCCAACCAGCGCCACGTACCATATTTAATTCCTTACGGGACGTCGCGGTGGAAGCGCCGCAATCTACGGTACCTGCACGCGACCTATTGCAAACGCGCCCTCGAAAAGCAGGACCGTCGCGTTTTGAGGCAAACCTCCAGCGTGAGATCAACCAGTTGCGCGCGGTGGTGCGAAATGCCACGCGCGCGGTACGTAACAGACCAACTTATCAACCACCACAAACTCAGACTCCGCAGCGCCGGATCGACCCTCCTGGAGGCATATCGCCCACACGCGGAAACGCACCGAAGCCTGGCCGGGATAATACAAACAGAGCCCTGACCCACGCGTGGTGCGTGTACCACCGACGCTTCGGGGCAAAGGCTCGGAAGTGTAAACGGCCGTGTGGTTGGAAGCGAATAGCCCCAGTTCAGAGCCCAGCGTTAAACTAGAGCGACCGACCGTAACACGGGCGCGAACGGTCGGCGTGTCCTATATAAGACGCTTGACGATTAGAGACTCGCAGTTGAAAATCAGCTTTACCGTTGACACGGGCGCTGACGTCTCCGTCCTGCCCAGGTCGTATGCCCCGCATAACAAGGTGCCCGGTCAACTGAGACTGCTAGCGGCGAACAATACTAACATAGCCACGTACGGGCGGAGATATTACAAGCTAAATTTAGGGTTACAATGCCCCATCGGCTGGCACTTTGTAGTGGCCGATGTCAGTGAACCATTAATAGGTTCAGACCTGTTGGCACACCATAACTTACTGGTGGATTCCGCAAACAACAGACTAGTGGCTAATCATACCTGCAGGCACCCGCCTAGGGAGGCCCCACGGACGCAGACGCGACCTTGGACTCAATCCCAGCCTTATTGGCGGAATTTAAAAAATCAACAGTTCCTCTTCCCAATCAGAAGCACATCGAGTCAGGGGTCTATCACCATATAGAGACGCGCGGCCCGCCAGTCAGTCAACGCCCTCGCCGCCTGGCACCAGACAAATTGCGAGCGGCACGCGAGGAATTTAACTACATGCTCGAAAGGGGTATCTGCCAACCTTCAGTCAGCCCGTGGGCTAGCCCGCTGCACTTAGTCAAAAAACGCAACGGGGAGTGGCGCCCATGTGGAGACTACAGACTGCTGAACGCGGTCACAATCCCCGACAGGTATCCCATAGCCCATCTATACGATTTTTCGTACAAGCTGCGCGGATGCACCGTTTTCACGACCCTGGATCTTACCAAGGCCTATCACCAAATTCCAGTGGCACACGAGGACATCCCTAAGGCTGCAGTCATTACCCCCTTTGGGCTTTATGAGTTCAAGGTAATGATGTTGCTATGCGTATATAGATGATATCCTAATAGCTTCCCGAAACCGTACGGACCATCACCAATACCTGAGACAGGTCCTTGAACGCCTCCGTCGTTTCGGACTTGTGATAAACCCTGACAAATGCCACTTCGCCAAGGAGCAGGTGGCCTACTTGGGTTATCACATAAACGAGCAGGGTATACGACCTCTGCCCCGCTAAACGAGTATTTAAAGGGGGCAAAAAAGAATGACAAACGCCCAATTGCCTGGACGGAAGCTGCAGATAACGCATTCCGTCACGCTAAGACACAACTTCCAAACGCGGCACTTTTGCGCTACCCGGTAGAGGGCGCTCCGTTAGCCACCCAATGCGATGCGTCGGACACAGCGATAGGGGCCGTATTGGAGCAGGAAAGTAACGGAAATTGGGAACCGCTCGGTTTCTTCTCGAGGTAGCTCAGTAATACCGAGCGGAAATACAGCACGTATGATCGTGAGCTGCTGGCCATTTATAGTGCCGTTAAGTATTTTCGCCATATGGTGGAGGGCCGCGCAGTGGTAATAAGAACGGACCATAAGCCTTTTAGCTACGCGTTCCGGAAGAAGTCCGGAAATGCATCCCCACGTCAGGAGCGGCAGCTCGACCTAATAGGCCAATACGCCACCGAGATTAGGCACGTTCCCGGCGATCAGAATATTATAGTGGACGCCTTGTCTCGAGTGGACACAATACAGCTACGCGCCGCCATCGCGGACGCTGACCTGGTCCAGGCCCAGAAGCACGACAGCCAGCTTTAAGCTCTGTTAAAAGCGGACACCGCACTTCGGCTGCGAGAGTTGCCGTTGGGGCACTCGGCGGGCGCGATCTGGTGCGATGTCTCCACGGGAACGGTCAGACCGTATATTCCTACCGAGCTGCGAAGAAGGGTTTACGAAACCTTCCACGATCCAGCTCACCCCAGCGGTCGAGCAACCGCCACGGCCATTCGACGTAAGTTCGTATGGCCACACATGAACAAGGACCTCACAAGTTGGGCTCGCGCTGTCACGTTCCGCCACCCCATCAATTAATTGTTTTTGATATAATTAGTTTTAATGTAGTATGATGGTAAGGTGGTGGAAGAATTGCACGATCCACTTGTGAGTGTTCGAACACGCCCCGATTCGAGTGTGGATCGTGGGCGAGTTCGAATTCTGTTTGTTTTTGTTTTCGGAGTGGACGTTGAGGGAGAGCGAGGGAGAGAGGCGGCAAGACATTTTTGGATGCCGGTTTGTCTAGTTTTTCGTTGATAATACGGTGGCAGAAAAACAGTTAGTTAACAGTTGATAGTGGCCAAAAAAAGAATTTTGAAGAGCAGAAAAAGTGGTTCCCGTTTTCGTTGTTCTGTTTTTGAGCATAAAGTAAAAGAAAAAGTAATTTCAATCAATTGCAAAATAACTTTAGAAGAGTCGTTCAAGTTAACAGTTGGAGGATTGTGAACAGAAAAATAAATTGTAAAAGAAAAACATTTTGGAAATAAACACCAAGAAGAAGAAAAGAAGAAGACTTTTTCCTTTCGTGGAGCGCCGTTTACGGACCCAGGTGCCCAGACTTGAATTGGGGAAATCTATCCATCGTGCTTCGCTATAAGGTCACCAGTTGGCGGTGGCCACCCAGGTCGTACTAAAAGGGAGGAACCTGAAGGAGACTGAAGAGGAAGAGGAGTCCTATCGGAAGTCTTGGAGGCGAAATAATAGACGCCCTCCCTCACTGAGAAAGAAAAAACCAGGTAACCAAGTTGTAATACATATTTAGTTTTCTGTGGCAAAAACTGTCACAGCGCGTGCCTCAAATGCCAGCGTTGTAAAGTTGGACGTCACAACGTACTGGAGCCGGCACAGTTTAAGCTCCCTGAGGCACGTTTCGCACACGTTCATATAGACATCGTGGGACCATTGACGCCCTCGAGGGGTTTTTCCTACGTCCTGACAATGATTGGCCGCTTCACCAGATGGCCAGAAGCGACGCCGCTGCGAGTGGTTACAGCCGAAACCGTCGCCAGAGCGTTTTATTCAACATGGGTTACACGCTTTGGCGTACCGACAACACTAACATTGGATCGAGGCCCGCAGTTCGAGGCTACGATTTTCAGACAGCTCACAGACTTGCTGGGCTATCGGAGGGATCGTACGACCGCATACCACCCTTCATCCAATGGGATGATAGAGCGTTGGCGCAGGTCATTGAAGGCGTCCCTAATGTGTCACAACGACACGCAGTGGTTCGACGCCCTCCCCACTGTCCTCCTTGGTTTGAGGACAAGTATAAAGGAGGATTTGGGCGCGTCCGCTGCCGAACTGACATATGGCACCAGCCTCGTGTTGCCCGGCGAACTGTTCGTGGACGGCGAGGCAACCGCGGATCCATTAAAAAACGTGGACTACTTGCGGGAATTAATGCGCAAGATCAGGCCCAAACCGGTGGCTAGACACGGCACGAGAAGAGTTTTCGTCCACCCTGCGTTGCAGAGTAGCACGCATGTTTTCGTTAGGGCGGACAAGGTGAAGAAGCCAATCGACCCTCCGTATGAGGGCCCGTTCAGGATTCTGAAAGAGAGCAGCACAGAGGCCGCCGCACACCCCACCCCGGCAACAGGACATCAGGTGGCGACTTCGGCGGGGACCTCGAACGAATCCGACGACCCCCTTACGCGAAGCCGTTCTCGAGCGCAGCCGCGGGGCGCGACCCCAAACAGACCGAGTTAAAACGTATACGGCTAGCAAAACCTCCACTCACATCCTGGCACATTGGAGAACCAATGCCAGAAATCCCTAACTTACTTCCTGACACCTTGGGGAGCCCATGTCAGCGAACCACAGGGGACCCGGAGATGAAAATACCACCAGTCAACCCACCAGGACCAAACACCACGTGCGGCAATTTTTCAGCGTGAATGGTGCATGGTAATGTTGCGTCGTAACCTTTTGGTTTCCTTTTGTTTCCGCGCACATCGCCATCGAGACCATCCGTGCCCAGCTTTTGTACCGTGACTACGTCACTGGCGGGGGGGGAGTACTTTGGTGGTCTCATGTAGCGCCACTGCGCCGCCGCACCTATTGTTTGGTAACACGCCACCAGAGAAGCATAACCAAGGTAACGGGCATTGTCCAAATTCATCGGGCATACAGAAAATGCACCTATGAATGTGGATTTCATGACATCGTCATGGTAGCGGAAGCAATCAGAAACCTGGTTTTCGCATAGCATTGTATTTCTGGTGGACAAGACAAAAAAATTATTCCTATAACGACGAATCGATTGTCCGTGCGTTGCATAACATTATTTCTCGAGGGAGATTGCCCAACATGCAACGCACACCAAGGAATTCCAACCGGCGTCAAAAGCCAACGAAAATATTCCAACCAGTTGGTTTCCACCAACATGCACCATATTCTCGTGTGGAAGAAACGGTCGCATCTTTAACCAACCGATAAATCAAGATATGCCGGACACCCATATCTTCGGTCCGGTATCGTTACACACATGCAAACCGCGTCCTTTACCATCTCATTACGGCGAGTATTTCGGTTGCAAAACTAATCTGCGCGCAATGTAGGAATTAAGCTTGACTACTCAATGAAGTAGACCAAAGCAACACCACCTGCACCAAGTTACCCTACGAACGATATGCGACCGGCGGTGATGCTGTGTGCGGTCGACGATCGCATGGATATTCATCATCCACTTACTCCGCATGGCCTGGTTGCAACCCTTTTCAGCAATAAGTTCAAAATAATAAAAAAATACAGTAAACACCCTCGGGCATGGTGACCTGCTAAAAATTGCAGACGACGCAGTTTGAGTGCCATGTATCTCGCCTTCCTTTTTTTTGTGTTTTTTTGCACGTACGGATAAACGATGGTGTGAGTTTTTGGTGTCCGTGGTGTGGGGCCATGGATCTGGTTGGACGAAATTTGGAGTCGGGAATTCAGTCGGAAATAGTTTTCGAACGACCCCGGCAGGAGCATACAATTTTATATCTAACAAGTGTACGATAAATTCTGAATGGAATAATTTGCGTTTATAATTTCTTATCTGACAAGTGTTCGATAAATAATTAGTGAAATAAGCACATCTTAATCAAGAATGTAAATATCTTCAATAAACACTTTGCATTTATAATTTCTTATCTAACGAGTGTTCGATAAATAATTAGTGAAATAAGTCACATCTTAATTAAGAACCTAAATATCTACAATAAGCACTAAGTTGTACTCTTAAGTCTATATTTAATCATATATCGAATATTAACCACTAGAGACATAAGTGTATATTTAATCAAATACTTAATAGATCTTGAATAAAGTCTGATTTGTATCACTAAGAAACTAAGTCGACCTTTTTATTTGGAGTCAGTGAATTTTGGTTTACCCATCGACGTAATAAAAAAAATACCGAAGTAGAAGGATTGCCGTTGTTTGTTCTGTGGGTTGACGTAGGAGGATCAACCACTAGTTTTCCTCTGGCGCCAGTGATCATTGACTGTCGGACGTGAAAGTTTAGTGAACCCGTGTCCTGGTGACACCTAACTAGAACACACTTGGGTAGAAAAATAGCGAGAAATATCCACAAGTATCTCGAACTTGACCACATGATTCAAGTGGACACCACGATTGCGGACACCCAGGAACATGGATTCATTATCCCACACCATGCGGTGTCCAAGGCGTCTGACCAAACACCCAAGATCCGCGTGGTGTTCAATGGTTCCGTCTAGCCGGAGACTGGTATCTCCATCAACGAGTGCCCCTATGTTGGACCAAAGCTCCAGAGTGACATTTTTGACGTGCTGTTGCGCTGGCGTGCGCCCCGATGTCTTCTCTGCGGACATTGCGAAGATGTACCGACAAATAAGGATTGATGAGCGGGATCGCCACTATCAGCAAATCCTGTGGCGGCCGTCAACCACCGGCGACATTAAGGTCTACTCGCGAAACACGGTAACTCGGTAACTTACGGACTCGCGAGCTCCCCGTATCAGGCAATACGCACGCTGAAGCAGTTGGCTCTCGACGAGGGCGCACGATTCCCCTTAGCAGCACAAGTGCTCATGAGAAACACATACGTGGACGACATCTTCGCTGGCCTTGCACCCACACCGCCGTCCCGGAGGTGGACCTGGAATGCCGCCCCGCAACCAGCCACGTCATAAGCGCCCCACGAGAGGACAACGAGCTGCTGATGCGATACTCCCAGCTCCCCAGACTCCTCCGCGTGACGGCCAGATGCGTCGAATTTGCCCGGCGACTGCAGAAAAAAAGCCACGCCGGGAAGGAGACCGCGCCCGAGCCCCAGCCCAAACACTCCCACCGAATTAACCCCTTCGCAAATGGACTCAGCACTCATGCTCTGGGTCTCCTATGTGGAAAGAGTTCACTTCCACCGGGAAATAGCGTCGCTCACCAGAAACTCATCCGCCGCTAAGGACAGCCTGTTCATGCGCCTCAACCCGTTCCTCGACCCGAACGGACTTCTGCGTGTCGGGGGGAGACTGCGCCACTCCCTACTACACCCCGATGAAAAACACCCGCTCGTCCTCCCTTCCGGATCCTTCCTCTCACTGCTCCTCGCCCGAGATGCCCACGACAGGACCCTCCACGGTGGCACGCAACTGTCACTCAACCATCTACGGCAACGATTCTGGATTCTCCGAGGACGACAACTGGTCAAGGGAGTAATCTTTCGCTTTCTCCGCTGCTGGCGACACTCATCCTCACCGACCCTTCAACTCATGGGGGACCTGCCGGCCACCCGAGTGCGGCCCACCAGGCCATTCCTACACAGCGGAGTCGACTACGCCGGACCAATGGCTATCAGGTGCTCAAAGAGTGGAACCAGGAGCACGTTCAAGGGATACGTCGCCGTGTTTGTATGCTTCGCCACCCGCGCGTGGCACCTGGAGGCCGCCTCCGGGTACTCAACAGAGGACTTCCTCCGGGTCTACCGCCGCCTCGTGGCTCGAAGAGGAATCTGTGCAACACTGGCCACTGACTGCGGCACCAACTTCGTCGGCGCGGATAAAGAATTACGGGGGCTATTCGCCCAGGCAACAAGGCAAACCACCGAGACCGCCCACCTCCTCGCTAATGAGGGTACCGAGTGGCGATTCAATCCCCCATCAGCCCCTCACTTCGGGGGAATTTGGGAGGCCTCTGTAAAGCGAACCAAGTTCCACTTGAGGCGCGTTATCGGCGACGCAGTCCTGGCCTTCGAAGAGCTCTCCACCCTGCTGCCCCAAGTGGAATCCTGCCTCAACTCGCGCCCCCTCCAGCCACTGAAGGATGACCCGACCACCTGACGACGCTCACACCCGGACACTTTCTTATTAGAGGCCCGACGTCGACCATCCCGGAACCTTACACACTTCAACCCCCCATATCTCGGTTGTCGCGATCAAAGTTACTGCGGAACATGTACGAGCATTTCTGGTCGCGATGGGCCGCAGAATACCTCCAGGAACTACAACACAGGCCAAAGTGGCAGAGCCGAAACCCCAACGTCGCAGTGGGGCAACTGTGCGTGATCAGGATTGAGCTGGCACCCCCCTGCAAGTGGCACCTAGCGCGAATCCTTAAGGTGCACCCTGGCCGAGACGGACTCGTGAGGATGGCAACGCTACGGACTGCTGCGGGCACCCTAACCAGACCCGTGTCCAAACTAAGTATCCTCTCATTTGAGGGGGACAGAACATCGGACCAGCACCAATCAGCGGATGAACATCACCAACGCCAGCCAGGCATGATGATTCGCCAATGATTGGCGAAGGCGGGCGGGGTGTTGCGGATTGGCAATTAAATGTGCTGAAATGTACTGGAGAAATCTAGTACATTCGCAGTATATACCAGTTGCGCAGCAGCTGGCACCAACTGGCCGATTGTCACCACGATGAGGTCATAGCGTCGCTTTTTGAATTGGCAGTTATGCCCAATAAGTCAGTCTGCATTCAACCTTCATCAAGTGCACACCATCGGTTCTCGTCCGATCACCGAAATTAAATAACAAAAGTTAATCTCAAGGAGAAAAGACTTCAGACTTGGTTTTGTGCTTCCCCCATCATTTGCATTTATCGGTTACGCTCTTGGGTACAGCTCACGCTCCTGGACGCAGCCCACTTATCGTTATCGATCACGCTCTTGAATGCAGCTCACCGTTCCTGGACCCTGCCTACTAATCTCTATCAACCACCACTCTTGGAACGCTTTTCTCCTGGACGCGACCGCTACATCGGCCGCCTCTGTTACAACAGTAAGAAACACACAATGCAAAGGTGATCGAAGGAAATTAAATTATACTTCGATTAGGCTTGTTTTGAAAGCCGATCGAATGTGGTTGAGTGGTGCTTTGAGTTGAATGAAGCGGGCATGTAAACCCAGGTTCTCTTCGGCGGTGGTATCTTCGGTTGGTTTCGGAGTTGGCCGCCGCCGTAGAGAGGCCTTCGTTTAAACGGTGAAGCGGACGAGGGATAACGAAAGAAAGAAGGTTAAGGGAGTGCGTGGATTTTTGTGGGACCATTGTTAGTGGTGCGATGACTTTGGCTTGGTGGAGTGGTAAAAGAAAAGGGAAGATTCTCCGTGTGTCTAGTTGTACAAAAGAAAAACAGTTTTAAGTTGTAAAAGTAAAAAGGAAGTCTTTTAATTTTCGTGAAAAGTTCAACTTATATTTATTTTTGTTATGTTGTTGTTAACGGAGTGCAAAGAGAAAGAAGGAGGAGAAGGAGTGAAGGTCCGTGTGATATTCTTTGTTTTTTTTTGTTGTTCTTTTGCCGTCGCAAGAACGGGTATATGGATGTAACCCAAAAATAGAAGAATAAACCTTATAACGTGGAAGATGAACAGGTTGTTTTCGTTGTGTGGACAGGTGCTGTTGGCTGGATTTACGAATGGTGCTGGAGTAGTGAGGCGATCTCCAGCGGACGACTGTGGAGCGGAACCCTTGTGACACGTGAGTACCTGTGGGGTACTACCCAGATACGTTTGAATCAATTAAAATATCATCAAATATATATATGTAAGGAAAGTACCCTCAGTATAATTAAATTTAGTAATGTAAACCCACAATGTAAACCATGATGTAAACCTCGTACAATTAAACTCAATAATGTAAACCCACAAAAAACCTCCATGTAAACCACAAAGGGCACATGTCACAAAAAAGACTAAGAACAAAAAACGTGTTTGTGAAATTGTATTTCAATTAGTGTAATTAATAACATTGAATGTTGATTCTTTGTTATTATAGGTAAGAATACCAATTAGTTTAAGTTATAATATTGTAAATTTTGTATATATTAATAAAAAACGTTGTTATTATAGAGAAACACTTCTATTATCAATTAATATACCAATCCGCTAAGAAAAATTCTCTACCGACATCGCTAGAGAATATAACCATAGAGTCCAGAAATACATCTGAGAACAAAACTCAATGGCGGCACCGTTTCTTTTAATCCATTGTAAGGATACGTTTCCTAAACGGAACAAAGAGCGATGCATGTGAATAGGATTGCTGGACAACAATAACACTAAGATGTACAAAATATCTTTGGCACCGTTGTCCATTAAAATGTAATTACCAAAAACACCCGTGGTAAATACCAATCCTAAACATTACTAAAAAACCCAAGTAATGTTTAATGGCCTATGGAAATTGTCGATCCTAGGAAAATTACCGAAGGATCAAACAAAAGACCGCTGGCTCACAAAAGAGATCCGGATACAAAGGATTTTATGTGAGGTCAGCGAGAAGGCAAAAAACGAAAACAACACGTTGCTTTTAGTTAACGTGGAAAAAAGTTTTCCTCCGATCAAAGGATCGATATAGAGTTGAGTTGGTTATGTGAATTAGTCCAGAACGGACACATGAATTATTTTTCGGGAGTTGGTTGTGAGAAATCGGAGGAAACGGACATCTGGAGTTTGTGTCGGTCATATATTTTGTAATCCCTAAGTTTGAGTCGTAATAGTAAAAATAAAACCAAAAAAACAAATGTTAACAGAGTGTTTTCCATAAATACATTAACAGAGTGTTTTCCATAAATACATTTTTTTAATCCCTAAGTTTAAGTTGTGTCATTTCAAAATAAAACTAAAAGATAGATGTTGTGTGCATTAAGATTAAAATAAAAACCATAGACAACCACCTAAGAACGACGAGAGACTTTTAATTCAAGTTGTGTTTATGGTTAAACCTTCCTCTCTGTCGCCAACCGACTGTGTAAATACTCCTCTATAGCCCACAACAAGCGCGGACCGCCCCAGCCCATTCGTCAGGTAATACTACAATTAAATAATTTTACAACATAATTTTATATAAATACAACACTACAGAGTCATACAGTCCTTTTGCTGCTCCAGTTACATTAGCATATAAAAGAGATGAAAATAAAAGATCAAAACTATGCATAGATTTTAGAGACTTAAATAAGATAATAGTCCCTCAATCACTGCCATTTCCTTTAATTGAAGATTTGGTAATAAAAACAAGTGTTGCGGATTCGCATTCGAAACAACTGGCGAATTCGCAATATTTAAATTTGTGGCATCACCTTTAACAATATGTGGCATCACCATTAACACTGCCAGGAATCAATGTGATGCCACATATTGTTAAAGGTGATGCCACAAATTTAAATATTGCGAATTCGCCGGTTGTTTCGAATGCGAATCCGCAACATTCCGCCCGCCTTCGCCAATCATCGGCGAATCGTCTGGCTCCAGAGGGTAGTCGTCCGGAGCTGGGTCGGTGGATCTGATGAGTGGTCCAGGAGGGGGTATCTCCTCCAATGGAAGAATGCCGATTTTGGCGATGGGACTCGTGAGTGGACTGGCAGCGGTCCGCCGCTGTCCACCGTCACGTCGATGGTCGATTATGGGAGAGCCGCCCGCTCTGAAAAGTGTTGAAGACGGTGTCTTGGACAGCCCGGAGGGTTGATGATGATTATGGGATGGGCCCCTTCGGTGCTGGAGGCCGTTATCTTTGCTGGTCATGGAAAAGGCCACGCGATCTGGGTTGGAGTTGTAAGTTCGTAACCCACGATCGGTAACCACGTGATGGGTGGGGATTGGTCTCACTACCTCGAGACAAGTACCTCTTCGGAGTTAATGATCGGAACGATGCGGTCGTTTGTGGTTGAGGCCGCAGCGTTCATTCGGATGCAGCGGTTGGGACTCGGTCGGTCCCTGGATACTGGGGAGCGCCGCCCGCCAAGCGGGGCATTGTGTGCTCCTTGGTCTATGGTGGTAGTTGAGTGGTGCCTTGAATCTGGTCTCCGGGCTAGACGTCGACAATGTCTTCCATTTGTCCTCTGCGGGGACCTGTCAGTAGTCGTATGGTCGACCAGCTCTTCTGGGTTGGAGTTGAAAATTCGCAACCGCCAAGAACCGGTCATGTAGTGGCTGCTAACAGGACTGGTCACTTTTACCCTGGATGCTTTAATGAGTGCTGCTCCATGCATCAGGACATGGTTCGGGTCGATCTCTGGGCAGACGGCAAGTCGGTCAGCGGCCTGTCGATGTTCACTGACTTGGGAATGGTATGGCTTCTTTTCCGCTGACTTGGTGGTCATTGGTCGCAGCTGCATTCGCCAATCATTGGCGAAGCCGTTGGTTCCAGGGGACGGCGGCCCTGGGCCTTGGACTTCTATTGATGTGGAGGCCTGGAAAGAGCTGCCCGCCCTGAATTGGTGATAGATGTATTGATGACAACGAGAGTTCAGTCGTCGGTGTTCGGTACTCTTAGTCGCAGAACTGACCATTTGATCTGGGTGGGAGTTGTAAATTCGAAACCCACGATCACTGACCACGTAATGGCTGGTGGTCAAAGGTACTGCCTCGAGACCAGTGGCAGTGATAAATGGTGCGTCCATTGGCGCCCGTCCGAGGGTAGCCGCCGACGGGATGCGGCCTTTATCATGTGAGGACGCAACGTTTAGTCTGGTGCGACTTCTTCAATGGCACCGTCCGCGGGTCCTGGTGGAATGACTGGTGCGGACCCAGTACCTACTGGGCTGGTCGATGTACCGCCTCTGCTGGACTACGGAGAGGCGTGTTGGTTGATTCTTGAATGCGCGCCGCCCGCCAAGCGGGGCATTGCTCTCTTCTATCTCTATGGGGGTGGCTACATATGGTAGTTGTTTTTGACCATCGGTTGATGGAAGGTGGACCCGTTCCTCTCGGTCGGAGTTGTAAGTTCCGAGCATCGGAACAGGGGCCGGGTTGAGCTTCTGATCAACCGGACTCTGTGATTGGTCACGGTCACTGATGAGATTGGGCGTGGCTACTGTTGCTGGAACAGTTGATGGCGTCTTCATATATATTTATATATATATATATATATATATATATATATATATATATATATATATATATATATACATGATATATATATATATATATATATATATATATATATATATATATATACATACATACATACATGTATTTATGTATATATAGTTGATGGAACCCCAACCAACTCTAGCATTCGACATGAACGTGCTTTTACAAGCAATGGCACAACAATTGGCGGAGCAGTCTTCACGTATGGAAAATCAAATGGCGGAACAGTCCTCACGCATGGAGAATCAGTTGACGGAACGCATAGACAAGCAGCTGACGGAGCAATCCTCGTGCATGAAGAACCAGTTGGCAGAACACACTTCACAAGTTAAGGACCAACTAGCGCACATCGAAGGAAATGCCGCTAAGTTGCGGGCGAGGCAGGACCAAATGGAAGGCGAACTACATCACTTGGAATCGAAACTTAGGGAGTTGGATATTCATGTGCGCGAAAGACAGTCAAGCGTACCAGTTACGACTCTCAATGCGATGAAACTTAAGGCCCCAACCTTTGATGGAACTGTGCCGTTTAGTGTTTTTAAACTACAGTTCGAGACGACAGCACAAACTAATCATTGGACAAGGGCGGACAAAGTGGCAGCGTTGGTGGTATCGCTGAAAGGCCCCGCCGCCGATGTGCTACAAATTGTTCCTGCAAGTGATCGTAGCAATTAGGACGCAATAATGGCTGCGATTGAACGGCGTTACAGCAGCGATCATAGGAAGCAGATGTTCCAGATAGAGTTGATGAATCGCCACCAAAAAGCAAACGAGCCGTTACAAGAATACGCAATGGAGATAGAACGGCTCGCGCACTTGGCAAACGCAGATGCACCCGCGGAGGTAATCGAAATACTCAAAACCCAGGCGTTCGTCAATGGTTTGAAGGATGCAGATACAAAACGAGTAACGTACTCTACGCCGAAAAGGACATTCGCGGAAACAGTGTCGTTTGCATTGACACAGGAAACAGCAAGTCTGTTAAGCAAACCAGTGCATAGAGTCCATCGCGTGGAAGTGGAACCGAACGAATCCCTGCAGAAAAGTGTGAGGGACCTCATAAAGACTATGACTCAAATGATGTCAACCGGACGCAAGGGCTCCGACGGGAAATGTTATAATTGCGGAAAAGCTGGGCACTTTTCACGGGATTGTGATGCACCACGCAAGGGAAAAGAGAATGGAGGAAAGCGAGGACCAGAAAACGCTCGTGGTTCCTCTGGAGAAAAGCGTTAAACTAAAAAGGACCAGCTCAAAGGGGCAAAAGCTGGTTCCCGTAACGGACTGCCCCACAATCCCCGTTTCACAAATAAGTCGGAGCAACAATAATCTAAACGTGAGTGGAGCCGTGAATGGACGATCGCTGATCTTAACTCTGGATACAGGCGCAACCCATTCCATCATTAGATCGGACCTGGTAGGAGATGAGGTCGAACCGTTGAATGGTTGTAAACTGCGGGCGGCTACAGGAGAGGAGGCTGCAATTTCTGGGAAAGTGAAAACGAAAGTTCAGATGGGATAATAGACGATGTAATACTCGGTGTCGATTTTATGTTGACCAATGGTCTGGCTCTTGACCTAAAGAAGAGAATATTAAAATGTGAACACATGGAGATACCCCTGAACACTGGAGATGGAGCACCACATATTAGGAATGTGCGAGTGAGTTTTCGTCAGCAGATTCCACCCAAATCGGAAGCAGTTCTTTGGGCACACGTAGAGGGAGACTGTGGAGCAGGCAAGCTGTGGGTAGTGGAAGCAGCAGAAACGGCCACGAAGGTATTGGTTGGCCGAACCTTAGTACAGGTGGGCTAGAGTGAGCAAATCCCAGTTCGAGTACTGAATGAGTTTGGTTCACCGGTCACACTTGATAAGGGAATAGTGCTGGGACAATGCCAAGCTGTGGAAGCGGTGGTTAACTATGACAACCCTCCCCAGGAAGCCAGGAATAAGAGCACAAAAATGCCTACCATGATGGATACCTGATTAAACGAGTTAGATGGACAGGAAAAGATAATGGCCAAACGACTACTAGAAAAATATAGCGCCATATTTGCCAACGGCGACGGTAAAACCGGAAGAACGGACATCGTTCAACATCGTATAGGTACCGCTGATGCCAGACCAATTCGACAAGCGCCACGAAGAGTTCCACTGGCCAAAGGAGAAGAAGCCGAACGGATGATAGACGAAATGCAGAAGGGTGGAGTTATTGAGCCATCAACAAGCCCTTGGAATTCGCCGGTCGTACTAGTTAAAAAGAAGGATGGAAGTACCCGGTTCTGCGTCGATTACCGGAAACTCAACGATGTCACCAAAAAGGATAGTTACCCACTGCCACGGATAGATGATACGCTAGATACCCTATCTGGTTCGAAATGGTTCTCAACTTTGGATCTGCAAAGTGGGTATTGGCAAGTAGAGATCGAGAAAGTGGATCGAGAAAAGACTGCTTTTAGCATTGGCGACGGATTGTGGCAGTTTGCGGTGATGCCATTTGGATTATGTAACGCGCCATCAACTTTTGAGCGGCTGATGGAGCACGTATTGAAGGGCCTCCACTGGAAAACATGCCTGGTGTATCTTGATGACATTATTGTCATGGGCCGGGTCTTCCAGCGAGTCGCTTCTGCTAAATTGCGGCTGAATCCAAGGAAATGTGATCTATTCAAAACCGAAGTAACCTATTTGGGCCACAAAATCACAGCCGCAGGAATTCACACAGACGCAGGCAAAATCTATGCTGCCAGAGATTGGCCTCGACCCACAAATGTTCACGAAGTGCGAAGCTTCCTTGGACTCTGTACGTATTACAGACGCTTCGTGCCCGGATTTGCCAGTGTCGCAAGAAGCTTACACGATTTGACAAAGAAAAATTGCAAATTTCTGTGGAGCAATGAGCAAGAAGATGCCTTCCACCAACTGAAAGAATTGCTGTGCACAGCCCCAATGTTGGCTTATCCAGTTCCTGGCAAAAAGTTTGTGTTGGACACAGACGCTAGTGCGTATGGAATAGGAGGTGTAGTCGCGCAGATTGTCGACGGTCAGGAAAAAGTGATTGGGTACTACAGCAGAGTTCTTGGTAAGCCGGAAAGGAACTATTGCGTTACAAGGCGCCAACTCTTGGCAGTGGTGGAATGCGTGAAACACTTCCACAAATACGTATACGGACAGCATTTCCTTGTAAGGACGGATCATGCGGCGCTCAGATGGTTGCTGCAGTTTAAAGATCCAGAGGAGGAAATCGCGCGTTGGATAGAAAGGCTGCAGAACTATGACTGCGAGATACAACACCGAAAAGGAGGACAGCATGGAAACGCCGATGCACTCTCTCGACGCCCATGTGCATTGGAGTGTAAACATTGCACAAAGGCTGAACGATGTGAAGGGATAGTCGACATCCGCTTATTGAGTCTCGGACCTGATGCAGAATGGGACTTCAGTGCTATGAGAAAAAGCCAACTGGACGATGCCGATTTGGTCAAGATCCTGAAAGCAAAAGAATTGGATGAGAGACCAGCAAAGGAAGGAATGTCATCGGAACGTCCAGTGGCCAAGGCGTATTGGGCGCAATGGGACAGCCTGAAATTAATAGACGGAGTATTACATCGCCAATGGGAAAGCAATGATGGTAGATACACCTCCGATTTAATTGTCCTACCAAATTCAAGGATAGCAGCCGTGTTGGAAGAATTCCATAATGGACCAAGCGGAGGACACCTCGGCGTTGCAAAAACCCTGGAGAAAATAAAACAACGGTTTTACTGGGTGAATGGCCGGGATTCAGTTGCTAACTCGATTAAAAACTGCACACAATGTATGGCAGCCAAGGACCCAAAAGTCAAAAGCAGAGGGAAGTTAGGGAGGCTAAAACTGTAGCCGAAGCTTTCGTGCAGAATTGGGTCACGCGATTTGGAGTACCGATCGAGTTACATTCGGATCAAGGGAGGAATTTCGAGTCTGCTATCTTCCAAGAAATGTGCTCACTGCTGGGCATCAAAAAGACTCGGACGACAGCTCTGCACCCACAGTCGGATGGAATGGTTGAGAGGTTCAACCGTACGCTCGAGGAACATTTGCGAAAAGTTGTCGACTAATGTCAGCGTGATTGGGACAAGCACATCCAAATGTTTTTAAGGGCATACCGATCAGCAGTACACGACACTACCGGACACCCACCTGCACACATCATCTTTGGTACAGACTTGAGGCTCCCATCGGACCTGAAATTCGGTAGCAATGGTGCCACTATTAAAGCCGGAGGCAGCTATTGGGAGGTGCTCCAATCCGAGATGGACGAAATACACCGTCTCGTGAGGCAACGGACGCGGTTGATGAGCAACAAAATAAAGGATCGGTATGATCGAGCCATGAATTCCGAGGGATTCCAAGAAGGCGATTTAGTACTATTATACAACCCCCAACGGAGGAAGGGTCTGTCCCCAAAACTGCAGACATCGTGGGAAGGCCCACATAAAGTCTTAATGCGACTAAACGATGCGGTGTATCGCATACGGAAGAGGCAAGGGAAGATAAAAGTTGTGCATATAGAGAGACCATCCCCATTGGGATCATGGAATTTGGAGTCTGATCGGGACAATCATACTTAAGTGGGGGGTAGTGTCACAAATTCAATACCGGCACACTTGTCAACCGTTAGCGTGACCTCATGGCGTCGCACCGAGCCTTAAGCCAACTAAAACGACATCAAGACACCGATTCTGGAGCCATCTAGAGGAATACTGGAGAATACACGAAACTGGCGAAAACGTCAGAAGCAGGCGGAACCAGAGCAGACACGTGCAAAAGAGGATAAAAACAGGAAAGGAGAGCTAGAGGAGACGAGGAATTGAGGAATTTTAACGGAGCAAAAGAGGTTGTCCTTGAACATTGAAGCGCTCTTGCGATCCAGTGGTCGAACTCGCGTAAAAGAACGGATAGTTTTAAACTGGACATAGTTTAAAGGTCGTGTGCGAAGTAAAAACGTAACAATATATATATGTATATATATATATATATATATATACTTTATATATATATATTATATATATATATTATATATATATATATATATATTATATATATATTATATATATATTATATATATATTATATATATATATATATATATATATATTATATATATATTATATATTATATATATATATTATATATATATTATATATATATATATATTATATATATATAAATTATAGTCGGGGAGCCCCTGGCGCAAGACTAATGACCTTGCCCAGACAAAATAAATCATTATGGAAAATTTACCAAGCCTCAGGACTTGCTAAATAAGGCCAAGGCCGGTTCCCGGTTGTAGTGCCGATGATGATGATGATGATAAATTATATATATATATATATATATATATATTATATATATATATATTATATATATATATATATTATATATATATTATATATATATTATATATATATTATATATATATTATATATATATTATATATACATATATTATATATATATATATTATATATATATTATATATATATAGTATATATATATATTATATATATATATAGTATATATATATTATATTATATATATACATATATATATTATATATACATATATATATTATATATACATATATATTACATATATATATTATATATACATATATATTATATATATTATATTATATATATACATATATATATTATATATACATATATATTATATATATATATACAATATATATATGTATATATATATATATATATATATATATACAATATATATATGTATATATATATTGTTATGGATGCTGCGAAGCCGTAGGAGAAAAACCTATCAGAAATCCTAACCCTATATCCATCAATAAGAAATACTTGCTTAAATCTACAAATAACCTACCTCGAAATACAAACCCCATAGAAACCACTAAAAGAAACAATTTTGCCTAATTCACAAAATTATCCAAGTCCCATAATATGATATGATCAAAAGAAACAATTTTGCCTAATTCACAAAATTATCCAAGTCCCACAGTCATATGACCCATAGGAAATATTTGCTTGATCTACAAATTGTCCCCTAGTATAATCCATAGGATACAAAGTAGCTTATACAGAAATATGAACCCCATGGGAGCCCCTAACAAGCGTTTTTGCATGATCGACAAAAAGCAATGCGATCACGGGCAGCCGGCGGGGCAAGTAAGATTGGGAAATGAAGTGAGTTCGTCTGGAGTCTTTAGAGAAGTCGGTAGTCGCGGTCTCGTCCCTCCGCTCTTGAAAAGAAGACACTAAAATTAACTAAGCATATGAAGCGCAAGAAAAACGCTATAGAACCATATAGAGTAAATATTGGAACTCAAATTGTGTAAATATTGGAACTCAAATTGCGTAAATATTGGAACTTAAATTGTGTGAATATTGTAAGCATATTGAGTAAATATTGGAACTCAAATTGTGTAAATATTGGAACTTAAAAAATAAAGTTGTGTAAATATTGGAACTTAAATTGTGTGAATATTGTAACCATATTGAGTAAATATTGGAACTTAAAAAATAAAGTTGTGTAAATATTGGAACTTAAATTGTGTGAATATTGTAAGCATATTGAGTAAATATTGGAACTTAAAAAATAAAGTTGTGTAAATATTGGAACTTAAATTGTGTGAATATTGTAACCATATTGAGTAAATATTGGAACTCAAATTGTGTAAATATTGGAACTCAAATTGTGTAAATATTGAAACTTAAAAAATGAAGTTGTATAAATATTGGAACTTAAATTGTGTGAATATTGTAACCATATTGAGTAAATATTGGAACTCAAATTGTGTAAATATTGGAACTTAAAAAATAAAGTTGTGTAAATGTTGGAACTTAAATTGTGTGAATATTGTAACCATATTGAGTAAATATTGGAACTCAAATTGTGTAAATATTGGAACTCAAATTGCGTAAATATTGGAACTTAAAAAATAAAGTTGGGTAAATATTGGAACTTAAATTGTGTGAATGTTGTAACCATATTGAGTAAATATTGGAACTCAAATTGTGTAAATATTGTAACTTAAAATTGTGTAATTATTGTAACTCAGAAATAAAATAAAATAAAAAATAAGAGGAAAATTAAGATTGAAAATTTACTAAATATTGTAACTTAAATTGTGCGAATATTGTAACTTAAAATTGTGTAATTATTGTAACTTAGAAATAAAATAAAAAAATAAGATTGGAAAATTAAGATTGAAAATTTACTAAATATTGTAACTTAAATTGTGTAAATATTGTAACTTAAAATTGTGTAATTATTGTAACTGAGAAATAAAATAAAATAAAAAATAAGAGGAAAATTAAGATTGAAAATTTACTAAATATTGTAACTTAAAAATAAGATTGAGATTTATTAATTATTGTAACTTAGAAATAAAATTGAAAATATTGTAACTGTAAATAAGATTGAAAGTAATTAGAGATTGTAACTAAGAGGAAAATGAAGATTATAATTGTAATTAATAAAGTTAAGTTAAGGTTAATAAAGTTAAGTTAAGGTGAAAATAAACGTCTTTAAAAAAAAAAAAGGTGAATCCACGCGGTAACATCTATATATATATATATATATATATATATATATATATATCGCAATATATCGCAACTAAATCACTTTAATATTGAATGTCCCCTCCTTTTACATAACGAGCAATGTCACAATACAAGACCATTTTTTCTACCATATCATAAGTACCTCTTTTTAACATTAACACATAACAGTTTAATTCACATAATATCTAGTTATTCAATTAATCAATAAACATACATTACATTGTGACGTTCAACACAAAAAATAAACCTCACAATAGCAAAGTAGCTGAATTAAGGATACGCTTCTCGCCCACGACACACACTCCCACCAAGTCGCCAGGGGTAAGTAAATAACAACAATTTTAATAGGAGAACAACCTATTTGTAACCCCAACCCTATATCCATAAAGAAACATTTTTGCTTAAATTCCAAAATAACACTTCTAGAAATACAAACCCCATAGAAACCACTAACAGACGTTTTGCTTAATCCACAAAATATTCGAAGTCCCATAGTTACATGATCCATAAGAAACAATTTTGCCTAAATTGCAAATAACCTATTCAGAAACCAAAACCCCGTAGAAACCACTAACAAACAATTTTACTTGATCTGCAAGTAACCTATTCCGAGGTCCAAACTCCGTGGGAGCCACGAACGAACGATTTTTGGTTGGTCGACAAAAGTAACGCGATCATGGACGGCCGGCGAGGCAAGCGAGGTATAGTGTAGATAAAAATTCAGAAGCAAAAATAGAAGTAGAATGGATCGTCTCCAGTCCGGACGGTGAAGAAAAAGAATTATAAAATTTAAAGGGTTTAAACAGGTTTTGAAGAATAAGTTTTGAAATGAATTTAAACAAATGTTAAATTGAGTTTAAATAGATTTTGAAGAGACAATTTTTGAAATGAATTTGAACGAGTTTTGAAATAAACTTAGTAGAGACGAATGTTGAAACAAATCAATAAATCAAGTTCAGTTCATTAAACTGAGATTGTTTCAATGGCGTCACTTTGGCCATCGGTCTACAATAAGGGGGGAAAAATAGCGACTCCAACCTGACACCTATCCAGCCATCGCCAAATTCCCACAGTAACTCAACGCCCTCTCAAGTTACTGCAACCTCAACGTCTGGAACAGAGACTTCTCCGGATGTTCACGACAACCGAACACCCTGGCAATGGTCAACCTGGCCAACCCACACAACCCACCGAAATCGCAAACGATTCACTTTTCCATAGTACAAAACTAAAATGCAAGACACCTTCAGTGCCAGTCAATCAAGCAGAGCTTCTGAATAGATATTCTAATTTTATTTTTATTTATTTATTTATTTATTACCATGTAAGTAAATTACATAATAACTTAAATCTAATAGCGCTAGCAACTAAGGCTTTCGGCTAGTTTGGCATTAAATATTTATGTGTACATTTGTTTTTTTTTTTTTTTTTTTTTTTTTTTTTTTGTTAAATTACGTTTTGAAGCTTAACTAGGGTTAGTAGGTGGTAGAGCTTGGCTATGTTGGTTGCGGTTGGGTCGGAGATGATGTTTCTGATGTCGTCTTGAAGATGTCGGTGAGCGAGGGCTTTTATGCCTTCGCATTCCAAGAGGATGTGTTTGGATGACAATGTGGAGTTAGATCTGCAGATGTGACATGTGGGCGGGTTGGTTTTATTGATGATATACTGGTTGGTTATACGTGTATGTCCAAGGCGCAGGCGGAGAAAGCATTTGATCTGTTGCACGGGCGATGTTGTCGGGTAGATGACGGGTTGTCTATTAGGGTTTATTGCTACATATGTATGGTTGTAATTTAACCATTTCAATTGTTCTAACTTTCGTAGTTCCCTTTCAAAGTACTTGTCTATGTCCTTATTGTTGTACACGTAGAAAGTTGTTAATGGTTCCTTTATAGCCAATTTGGCTGCGATATCAGCTGCTTCATTTCCCCTTATACTACTATGACCAGGGACCCAGAGCAGTTTTACTTTGGATTGCTTCCGGATTAAGTTGTCCTGAATCATGTGGATTATTTGGTTTTTGTTATTCGGGTTCTGTATTGCTTGTATGGCGGACAGGCTGTCGGTGCAAATTAGTGTTTTATTTTTCTCAACTAATTTGATTGCTTCCAGCACTGCTGTTGCTTCGGTTGAAAAGATGGAGCAGAATTCGGGTAAAAGTCCTTTTCTGATGACTGTATCTGTTCTGTTTACTACGGCGAAAGCTGTACCTTCTTTTGTTTTGGAACCGTCGGTAAAGAGTAGGTCCCATTCCCGGTGTTTGTTTCGTAATAATTGGAAGTGTTGTTGGTATACTTCTTGGTTAGTCGTGCTTTTGGGGAGCTGTGATAGGTCTTCTATTACACAATCTGTTGGTATTAGCCACGGGGGAGAATGTGCTCGTTGTCTTTGTGGCGTAGGTGTGGCGAGCAGTTCTTTTGCCAGTTCTATTGAGTGTCCTAAGGCCGAATTATATTTTTGAGGGCGTTTTCTCTTAAGTATTCGTTTAATGTCCTCTAAAATGGGTGTTGAGGCCATTGCGGGAAACTTTGCGGCGAGTTTTGACGACAGAGTTTTTATCCTATTTTCTATGGCCGGGAGTCCACTTTCTGTTAGGATGTTCGTAATTGGGGTGGTCCGAAAAGCCCTTGTACTTATGCGGGCTGCTGCGTGGTAGGGAGATTTAATTGCCTGTAACGTTGTTTTGCTGCAATTACCGTATATTAGTAGGCCATAGTCTATTTTTGACAGTAGGAGAGCTCTAGTAATGTTTATTAGTGTGTTAGTATGGGCTGAGCCGTTTTTAGATGACAAATATTTCAGTATGTTTAACCTTAACACTAGATTTTTCTTAAGGGCTAGACAATGATTCTTAAAATTATATTTACAATCGAATTGTAGGCCGAGAATTTTTAGTGTATCTACATTCCTAATGTAAGTGTTTTCAAAATTTACTAATAAAGATTTGTTACAATGTTTCTTTTTGCATATATGTAATATTTTAGATTTCACGCTCGAAATTTTTGAGCCTGAATAGTTACACCATTTTTGTATGTCTGATAGGATATTTTCGAAAGTTTTGCTAGCTACTTCTAGGTCGTTTACATTTGTGAATAATATAAGATCGTCGGCGTAGAGACAATGTTTTACATTTTTATGTTTAGAGATAATGCTATTTAACTCTTCAAACGCTATCTTAAATAATACTACTGATAACGGTGATCCTTGGGGGATTCCAGTATTTGTATTATGGACGCCAGAGAACACGCCGTTACATTTGATCCTGAATTTTCTATTATTCAGAAAGGATCTAACAAAGTTATACATATGATGTCCTATTTTCCATTTTTGTAATTTGTGGAGGATGACGTGTGGACCGATGCGGTCGAATGCTTTTTCGAAGTCTATTGATAAAATGGATGTATGTTTCTTGCAGGAAAGGGCACCAACAATATGGTTATCTATATGAAGAAGCGCATCCATTGTTCCCCTGCTTTGTTTGAAACCGACTTGTTTGGTACTTATCAGATTATATTTTTCTAGGTACCAGTTTAGTCTCTTAGCAACAATTTTTTCCAATACTTTTCCTAAACAAGGCAGTAAAGAAATGGGGCGGTAGCCGTGGATTGTATTAGTTTTGTTATTATGCTTTGGTAGAGGGATAATTGTGGATACTTTCCACATTTGAGGAATGGTGCCAGTTGTATATATGGCATTAAACAGATTTAGAAGGCGTTGTTTCAAAATCGTTGGCCCGTTTTTTACCATTTGGTAGTCAATTCTATCAAAGCCTGGCGTCTTACCTTTTGCGGTATGAAGACCAGATTCTAGTTCTATCTGTGTTATGGGAAGTTGGATAACGATATTATAGGAATTACTTGGGTTGCTTGGGGGCGTTGGATGCGCCTCTATTTGGTTTTTGGCAGTATGGAAATCTGGGTGGAAGTTGAAGTTGGAGGGCGTATTTGCCCAAGTCTCGGCGAAGTATTTGGCTATTTTGTCCGGACATGTGAGGGCGTCGGATCCTGTATGTATTAAATTGATAGTAGATGGGTTATAGTTGCCTGTTAGCGTTTTTATGTTGGCCCATATCTTTTTGGGGGTGTATGTTGGGTTTAGTTTTTCCGTGAAGGACTGAAAGGATTTTGCTTTTTCGATTTTGGCTGTTCTTCGGAACATGGCGTTAAGCCTTTTGTACCTTAAGAGATGTTGATCGGTTGGGTGCTTCTTAAAAATTTTCCATGCCAGTTGCTTTTCTGCCCGTAGCTTTGCCAGATCTGGATTCCACCATGGTACGGCGGTTTTGTGATACCTTTTCGTTGTCTGTGGAATGGAGCCATTGGCGGCTGTTCGAATAGCTTTTGTGATAACGGCAGCTTCTTGATTTATGTTGGCTTTTGTATTATGTAGATTAAGGAATTGTGTGGTGATAGTTTGAAATTTGTTCCAATTTGCTCGGTCAGATTTGAATTTAGGTAGGAGTTTGATTTTTCCCTTTTTATTGTTGCCGGTTGAAATACAGATTTTTATTGGAAAGTGATCACTTCCATGTAGATTATCTAGTATTTCCCAGTTTGTATTAGGGGACAGTTGGGGTGATACGAGGGAAAGGTCTACATTTGTAAACGTCTTGTGTGTGGAAAAATGAGTGTGATTGCCGTTATTCAATATTACCAATTGTGATTGTAGTAAAAATTGTTCCACGGTTTTCCCTCTTTTATTTGTTGTTTGTGATCCCCATATTGTACTCCAAGCGTTGAAGTCTCCCATTAGAAGAATGGGGGTGTGTATGTGTTGAATTATTTTATTCAAGTCAGACAGGGTATATGGTTGGGTAGGAGGAATGTAGATTGAGATCACGGTTAGCTTTAGTTTGCCCGTTAGTTCGACTGCCGTGGCCGAGAAAGGGGTATTAAGACTGATATGCTTATGGGTTAGTGCCCGATGTATTAATATCCCGGACCCTTGTTTACAGGAGTTATTTTCTTTAAGATTGTTAAAGTATGCTATGTATTCCCGAGGCACTCTCGCATTTGAGGAGTGGGGTAAGTGCGTTTCTTGCAGTGCTATGATGGACGGTTTGAGTTCTTTTATAAGGAGCTGTAACTCGTGATAATTGCTATGAAACCCATTCAGGTTCCATTGAAGTATTAAGCAGTCTGCGGGGTTATAATTGGATGTTGCTATAGAGTTCGAGGTGGGGGTTCTTTTCTTGACTCCGCGCCACACAGCTCGTCCCACTCAGTTTTCCAATCCACTCGAATTGATTTGAGTGAGAAGAGCTCCGTGCCGCGGAGTCAATAGGCTGTTGAGAGAGGTTCGAATTATATATTTCCATATTCAGGTAGAGGGATATTCCCGATTTGATCTAACTGGGATTTTTGTGTTTGTGTGGTGGTAGGTTTGGCTTTGGTTGTATGTGTTTGAGTTTCTAGGGAGGAGGAAGATTGATTTTTAGTTTTGGTTATATTTATTCGTTGAGAGATGGGACATTTTCTCTTTTCAATTTCTTTTAGAGCTGTATAGGAAGAGGAGGGAAATATATTTGTTTCTTTGTTGGGAGATTTGTTTACGGCTATTGGATTTTGAATTACTTTTGGTAGAAGTGTATTGGAACTGGTTGGAGTTATAGGCGCAGACGTGTGTTTTCTAATTTGATCGGAGTAAAGGTCGTTATTTGTTGTTTGTATTGTATTCTGTTCCCTATATATGCGTTTAGCGTCAGCTAGGGTTGTTTTGTTTTTTGTTTGAATTTCTAGTACTTTTTGGTATTCAATATATTTAGGGCAGGTAGAGGAAGAGGCCGGGTGCGGACCTAGACAGTTAGCACACATTGTTCTAGTGCATTCAGTTTCTGGATGTGGTGGCAGATTACATGTATTACATGCTGTTGTGCGTTTACACCATTTTGCCGTATGGCCGAGTAATTGGCATTGCCTGCACCGCATTGGCCTTGGAATGTATTCCTTGACCTTGGCGTTGTACCAGCCGATTTCTATTGTTGTTGGTGGTTGTAGCCGATCAAAAGAAAACAGCATCAATCCTGTGGGTAATCGTTCTTCGTTGTTAATTTTTGTGAATTTGAAGACATTTACCACACCTTGGGAACCCATTTCTGATATAATGTCGGCTTCTGGGACGTTAATTAGGCAAGGGGCATACACAACCCCTTTGGAAGTATTTAGTTTGGGGTGTAGTCTAATATTGACCGGACAGATTGTGTCAAAACGCGTAGACTGGATGAATCTATCAGCGATTTCTTGGTCTTTAGCTAAAATTAGGATAGAACCATCCCTAAGAAGTGTAATTTTTTCGTACTGCGTACTGATAGAATCAATGATTCTTTTTAGTACAAAGACGTTGACGGATGTAAGTGGCATTGATGCTTCGGTTGGGTAGATTTGAACGAACCGTGGGTTTTTTATTGCGGTTTTGTTCGGGAGAGGAGGGAAATTGAAAGACAATGGGCTGCGGGATTGTCTTTTCTTTTTTGTTGGCACGTTGGCTGTAGAGCCTGAGAGTGAGCATTCTCCCAGTTCTACGAACCTATTGCCGGACTGATGGCTTGGCCCTAGGGCCATGTTTTTTTTTTTGTTTTGTTTCTTACCTGGTGTATCCTTGTTGTGTTTTGTTTGTGAGTTCAAGGGAATTTACAATTTTTAAATACTTTTACTCTAGGACAATGCACTTCACTTTTTTAACTATCGCACTGTTAAAAAATGGTGTTCTCTGTAAGAGAGTTCGCGGGTGACTGATTCTAATTTTATTTCGAGAGATTATTTTGTATTAACTTTGGTCCTAGATTAAATAAAAAAGGGTATAATCAATTAAACAAACGTTTTTTTTTATCGCTCCCACGGAGGTATAACGTAACTCGTGCACTTTACGGGGCAACCAGAATCCAATCGAACTGAGCCGGTACAGAAAAAGCCAACTGGACGATGCCGATTTGGTCAAGATCCTGAAAGCAAAAGAATTGGATGAGAGACCAGCAAAGGAAGGAATGTCATCGGAACGTCCAGTGGCCAAGGCGTATTGGGCGCAATGGGACAGCCTGAAATTAATAGACGGAGTATTACATCGCCAATGGGAAAGCAATGATGGTAGATACACCTCCGATTTAATTGTCCTACCAAATTCAAGGATAGCAGCCGTGTTGGAAGAATTCCATAATGGACCAAGCGGAGGACACCTCGGCGTTGCAAAAACCCTGGAGAAAATAAAACAACGGTTTTACTGGGTGAATGGCCGGGATTCAGTTGCTAACTCGATTAAAAACTGCACACAATGTATGGCAGCCAAGGACCCAAAAGTCAAAAGCAGAGGGAAGTTAGGGAGGCTAAAACTGTAGCCGAAGCTTTCGTGCAGAATTGGGTCACGCGATTTGGAGTACCGATCGAGTTACATTCGGATCAAGGGAGGAATTTCGAGTCTGCTATCTTCCAAGAAATGTGCTCACTGCTGGGCATCAAAAAGACTCGGACGACAGCTCTGCACCCACAGTCGGATGGAATGGTTGAGAGGTTCAACCGTACGCTCGAGGAACATTTGCGAAAAGTTGTCGACTAATGTCAGCGTGATTGGGACAAGCACATCCAAATGTTTTTAAGGGCATACCGATCAGCAGTACACGACACTACCGGACACCCACCTGCACACATCATCTTTGGTACAGACTTGAGGCTCCCATCGGACCTGAAATTCGGTAGCAATGGTGCCACTATTAAAGCCGGAGGCAGCTATTGGGAGGTGCTCCAATCCGAGATGGACGAAATACACCGTCTCGTGAGGCAACGGACGCGGTTGATGAGCAACAAAATAAAGGATCGGTATGATCGAGCCATGAATTCCGAGGGATTCCAAGAAGGCGATTTAGTACTATTATACAACCCCCAACGGAGGAAGGGTCTGTCCCCAAAACTGCAGACATCGTGGGAAGGCCCACATAAAGTCTTAATGCGACTAAACGATGCGGTGTATCGCATACGGAAGAGGCAAGGGAAGATAAAAGTTGTGCATATAGAGAGACCATCCCCATTGGGATCATGGAATTTGGAGTCTGATCGGGACAATCATACTTAAGTGGGGGGTAGTGTCACAAATTCAATACCGGCACACTTGTCAACCGTTAGCGTGACCTCATGGCGTCGCACCGAGCCTTAAGCCAACTAAAACGACATCAAGACACCGATTCTGGAGCCATCTAGAGGAATACTGGAGAATACACGAAACTGGCGAAAACGTCAGAAGCAGGCGGAACCAGAGCAGACACGTGCAAAAGAGGATAAAAACAGGAAAGGAGAGCTAGAGGAGACGAGGAATTGAGGAATTTTAACGGAGCAAAAGAGGTTGTCCTTGAACATTGAAGCGCTCTTGCGATCCAGTGGTCGAACTCGCGTAAAAGAACGGATAGTTTTAAACTGGACATAGTTTAAAGGTCGTGTGCGAAGTAAAAACGTAACAATATATATATGTATATATATATATATATATATATATATATATATACTTTATATATATATATTATATATATATATATTATATATATATATATATATTATATATATATTATATATATATTATATATATATATATATATATATATATATATTATATATATATTATATATTATATATATATATTATATATATATATTATATATATATATATATTATATATATATAAATTATAGTCGGGGAGCCCCTGGCGCAAGACTAATGACCTTGCCCAGACAAAATAAATCATTATGGAAAATTTACCAAGCCTCAGGACTTGCTAAATAAGGCCAAGGCCGGTTCCCGGTTGTAGTGCCGATGATGATGATGATGATAAATTATATATATATATATATATATATATATATATATATATATATTATATATATATATATTATATATATATATATATATATTATATATATATTATATATATATTATATATATATTATATATATATTATATATATATTATATATATATTATATATATATTATATATACATATATTATATATATATATATTATATATATATTATATATATATAGTATATATATATATTATATATATATATAGTATATATATATTATATTATATATATACATATATATATTATATATACATATATATTACATATATATATTATATATACATATATATTATATATATTATATTATATATATACATATATATATTATATATACATATATATTATATATATATATACAATATATATATGTATATATATATATATATATATATATATACAATATATATATGTATATATATATTGTTATGGATGCTGCGAAGCCGTAGGAGAAAAACCTATCAGAAATCCTAACCCTATATCCATCAATAAGAAATACTTGCTTAAATCTACAAATAACCTACCTCGAAATACAAACCCCATAGAAACCACTAAAAGAAACAATTTTGCCTAATTCACAAAATTATCCAAGTCCCATAATATGATATGATCAAAAGAAACAATTTTGCCTAATTCACAAAATTATCCAAGTCCCACAGTCATATGACCCATAGGAAATATTTGCTTGATCTACAAATTGTCCCCTAGTATAATCCATAGGATACAAAGTAGCTTATACAGAAATATGAACCCCATGGGAGCCCCTAACAAGCGTTTTTGCATGATCGACAAAAAGCAATGCGATCACGGGCAGCCGGCGGGGCAAGTAAGATTGGGAAATGAAGTGAGTTCGTCTGGAGTCTTTAGAGAAGTCGGTAGTCGCGGTCTCGTCCCTCCGCTCTTGAAAAGAAGACACTAAAATTAACTAAGCATATGAAGCGCAAGAAAAACGCTATAGAACCATATAGAGTAAATATTGGAACTCAAATTGTGTAAATATTGGAACTCAAATTGCGTAAATATTGGAACTTAAATTGTGTGAATATTGTAAGCATATTGAGTAAATATTGGAACTCAAATTGTGTAAATATTGGAACTTAAAAAATAAAGTTGTGTAAATATTGGAACTTAAATTGTGTGAATATTGTAACCATATTGAGTAAATATTGGAACTTAAAAAATAAAGTTGTGTAAATATTGGAACTTAAATTGTGTGAATATTGTAAGCATATTGAGTAAATATTGGAACTTAAAAAATAAAGTTGTGTAAATATTGGAACTTAAATTGTGTGAATATTGTAACCATATTGAGTAAATATTGGAACTCAAATTGTGTAAATATTGGAACTCAAATTGTGTAAATATTGAAACTTAAAAAATGAAGTTGTATAAATATTGGAACTTAAATTGTGTGAATATTGTAACCATATTGAGTAAATATTGGAACTCAAATTGTGTAAATATTGGAACTTAAAAAATAAAGTTGTGTAAATGTTGGAACTTAAATTGTGTGAATATTGTAACCATATTGAGTAAATATTGGAACTCAAATTGTGTAAATATTGGAACTCAAATTGCGTAAATATTGGAACTTAAAAAATAAAGTTGGGTAAATATTGGAACTTAAATTGTGTGAATGTTGTAACCATATTGAGTAAATATTGGAACTCAAATTGTGTAAATATTGTAACTTAAAATTGTGTAATTATTGTAACTCAGAAATAAAATAAAATAAAAAATAAGAGGAAAATTAAGATTGAAAATTTACTAAATATTGTAACTTAAATTGTGCGAATATTGTAACTTAAAATTGTGTAATTATTGTAACTTAGAAATAAAATAAAAAAATAAGATTGGAAAATTAAGATTGAAAATTTACTAAATATTGTAACTTAAATTGTGTAAATATTGTAACTTAAAATTGTGTAATTATTGTAACTGAGAAATAAAATAAAATAAAAAATAAGAGGAAAATTAAGATTGAAAATTTACTAAATATTGTAACTTAAAAATAAGATTGAGATTTATTAATTATTGTAACTTAGAAATAAAATTGAAAATATTGTAACTGTAAATAAGATTGAAAGTAATTAGAGATTGTAACTAAGAGGAAAATGAAGATTATAATTGTAATTAATAAAGTTAAGTTAAGGTTAATAAAGTTAAGTTAAGGTGAAAATAAACGTCTTTAAAAAAAAAAAAGGTGAATCCACGCGGTAACATCTATATATATATATATATATAAATATATATATATATATATATATCGCAATATATCGCAACTAAATCACTTTAATATTGAATGTCCCCTCCTTTTACATAACGAGCAATGTCACAATACAAGACCATTTTTTCTACCATATCATAAGTACCTCTTTTTAACATTAACACATAACAGTTTAATTCACATAATATCTAGTTATTCAATTAATCAATAAACATACATTACATTGTGACGTTCAACACAAAAAATAAACCTCACAATAGCAAAGTAGCTGAATTAAGGATACGCTTCTCGCCCACGACACACACTCCCACCAAGTCGCCAGGGGTAAGTAAATAACAACAATTTTAATAGGAGAACAACCTATTTGTAACCCCAACCCTATATCCATAAAGAAACATTTTTGCTTAAATTCCAAAATAACACTTCTAGAAATACAAACCCCATAGAAACCACTAACAGACGTTTTGCTTAATCCACAAAATATTCGAAGTCCCATAGTTACATGATCCATAAGAAACAATTTTGCCTAAATTGCAAATAACCTATTCAGAAACCAAAACCCCGTAGAAACCACTAACAAACAATTTTACTTGATCTGCAAGTAACCTATTCCGAGGTCCAAACTCCGTGGGAGCCACGAACGAACGATTTTTGGTTGGTCGACAAAAGTAACGCGATCATGGACGGCCGGCGAGGCAAGCGAGGTATAGTGTAGATAAAAATTCAGAAGCAAAAATAGAAGTAGAATGGATCGTCTCCAGTCCGGACGGTGAAGAAAAAGAATTATAAAATTTAAAGGGTTTAAACAGGTTTTGAAGAATAAGTTTTGAAATGAATTTAAACAAATGTTAAATTGAGTTTAAATAGATTTTGAAGAGACAATTTTTGAAATGAATTTGAACGAGTTTTGAAATAAACTTAGTAGAGACGAATGTTGAAACAAATCAATAAATCAAGTTCGGACAAAGTTAAAGATTGTAATTTACTTCACGAAAGTTATAATATAAAGTGAGATTGTGTTTTATATAAACTTTGTAATATTATTGTATAAAAGTCAAAATTGTGATTTACTATAAAGTAAGATTGTGTTTTTATATAAAATTTATAATATAATTGTAATTGTAAATATATATATATATATATATATATATATATATATATATATATATGTATATATATATATATATATATATATATATATATATATATATATATATATATAACAAATTGGCGTATATAACCATAACAACATGAAGAAGATTCCAACCTATCCCAATGTATTGGGAAACTTATGGAAAATCTCGCAGCCGATTGCCCATTCAAAGATGTGGGCAAGATTCAATCCATATCCCGATGGCAAGCAAATACATTATTACTCATCAACATCCACGACTTGATAATAAACTCTACCTGCAGACCAAAAACCATTCATATAGAGGGAACAGTGCTACTACACTTCGAAGACTGCGATGTAGAAGCCAATGGGATCACCTACAACAGACCAGATATATTTTGGGACATGTTGCAGAAGCAATAGTAACAGACAAATTCAAATGATTCGGCGAAGTACCAACTTACAGCGCCTCAGAGTATGCAACTATAAAGTTGCGCCAAAACTCTGTCATGCCACTGAATGCTTTTCGAAGTGCTCTGAGGCTATGGAGAAGATTCAGCTGGCTGATAGCAGGCCCCGCTGTTGGAATCGCTGAAGTCAAGCGAGGGGAGAATTTTTTGACTGTTCATAGACAGTTTTACAAAGTTCAGTTACGAGGAGAGACCGTTGATATTTTTTGGCGCTCGAAATAACATGATGAATTACTGTATGTGAAGGAAGAAAAAACGACAGTTTATTGTATTGTTCAAAATTGACAAATGGTGAAGGAGTTCCAAATAAATTAAATTTGTACTGAATTAATTTATTTATTTTTTTCTATTTTTTGCTGGGTTGAAACACACCACATTTTGTTCCTTCGAGCCGGATCGTCGATCAGAAAAACCACAAAGGGGATTACGCCAATTGAAGTTCTTCACACCAGGATCAGCGATCAGAAAAACAACAAAGGGGATTACGTCCAACAAGTCAAACGAAATTGACCTTCATCACGATGCGGGTTGAGGATCCCTGTTGACGATTTAAAACAAGTGTAGGCGGATTACTGCTGATCTACAACAAGACCATAGTACCTTTGGTGCATCATCTGCTGGAGACCAACGACGTCATTTACTGGAGGCCAACGAGGGAGCAACACGCCGAAACAAAGGTAGGTGGCAGTCTATAATCATTCTATACATTAATTAGCGATCCGAATGGATCTTGACGAAAAGAGTGCTGTGTGGTGTGATTAAAAGTGTAACAACGACGGCATTACCTCGAGCTACAACGTTAGCACTCAATGGCCAACTGGATCTTCGGCCTTACACACATACGCACACACACTAACACTGATAACAGAATGCGAATTACTTGAAACAATAACTAATTATATTTCATAACTAAAATCAATTAATATAATCAATATAATTAACCATTGCCACCCTACCGTGGCACTGTATCGGTTCTTGAGCGGAACAATCATTGAAGCTTCTTGCTCTCAACCACAAGCACCCGTACTAACCGCGACCAACCAACGACGCAGATATGCCCCTTCGTTGACAGCACCAAAGGAAAGGCCTTTATTGATCCATCACCGCTGGCCCGGGAAGATGTTGCAAGAACCACTCAACGAATAAATACAAGGCAACCGTGCCAGAGTAGAAAACACTCATTTTCGACAAAGCCTCATAGTAGGCAACAGTGAGCTGACTCTGGAAAGTTTGAAGTCAAAGTCAAGCTTTCAAGAAACATCACAATTGGAGGAAATCTGAAGTATGTTCTTTGGCAATAGGAGAAAGCAGTGAAGATGGCCTTCAATTAGATCCATTGCCAGCCGAACAAGCGTTTTTCTGGACGATGACCCCGCTGCTGCGATCGAATGTTTTTTTCTACAAAACAACGGAGGAGGACAACAGTTGCTGTTGCGGTGCAGGCTTGAACGTAACACCAAGTTTCAGTGTTGCATTCGGTACTTCTTTTTCTTTTGTTCTTGAGTTATGACAATTAAAAGTGAAATTCAATTTATTAATTAAATAAATTAATCTTAACGTACAAGAGTTATTTTTGTTTAATTTTGTGCATGTTGTGAATGCTGTTTCGATAACCACTGAAAACCAGCGGAACCAACATAAGGCGAAACAACAAGAAACAGCGACCGGTGGATTCAAATTTTTTTGCTTTATCCAGAGCGATAACAGGACGCCATCCAAATACTCTCTCCATCAAGAAGTATCGTTACGGCCAATACGACAGTTGACGAGCTGAACCTGGAAAAGCTACAAGCATACAACTTCAAAACTGAAGCAAAGGTACTTGAAGTAGGGACCATCACTAAGACCACCAATTACCTGAGCGGCGCAACAATCATTGTCATCATCATAGCTACCGCAATAAGAGGGAAATATACTCACCGAACAACCGCTCAAGATCGTGACAACACCCCACATCTTAACGCCATGACCCACGCGAGATCAGTTCATTAAACTGAGATTGTTTCAATGGCGTCACTTTGGCCATCGCTCTACAATAAGGGGGGAAAAGTAGCGACTCCAACCTGACACCTATCCAGCCATCGCCAAATTCCCACAGTAACTCAACGCCCTCTCAAGTTACTGCAACCTCAACGTCTGGAACAGAGACTTCTCCGGATGTTCACGACAACCGAACACCCTGGCAATGGTCAACCTGGCCAACCCACACAACCCACCGAAATCGCAAACGATTCACTTTTCCATAGTACAAAACTAAAATGCAAGACACCTTCAGTGCCAGTCAATCAAGCAGAGCTTCTGAATAGATATTCTAATTTTATTTCGAGAGATTATTTTGTATTAACTTTGGTCCTAGATTAAATAAAAAAGGGTATAATCAATTAAACAAACGTTTTTTTTTTATCGCTCCCACGGAGGTATAACGTAACTCGTGCACTTTACGGGGCAACCAGAATCCAATCGAACTGAGCCGGTACTTATAATTGAACACTTTTGGAACAGAAACACGAAATTACTTCCGGATGCGAAGAGCACACAACGAAAACTTGTATCTATGCTATAATTTGATATGAAGAGCTCACCGATCGTTCGTCTTCTGTAGCGAAGTGAACTACTTACGAACTAATCCTACTAGCTAAATAAGGCCAAGACCGGCGCCCGATTGTAGTGCCGATGATGATGATGATGATGATGATTAAAATAAATTGTTAAGATTGTACTATTCATATCCAATAAAGGATATATATATTTACATTACGAAGATAGGAATTATAAAACTTAGTTCAACGGATTGCAGATCTAGATGCCCAATGATCAAGAAAACGCTGTGAAGCATACGGAAAAACTCCATAATCGTACCAACGAGCAAGCGATTAAACTTCTAAACATTACGCAAGATGTGAAAAAGGTAAAACGTACTAAACCACACGAAATGAATTAAAATATTTACTGAACGCTATTCTAGAAGCTGGACTATGGTTCTGTAAACCCGTACACGTTCTTGGTTAAAATGGTTTACGTACAACTGAAAAGTAGTATTAAATTAACATTGCAACGATCATATTAAGCATACTCAAGAAAGAATGTCAACATATAATAGCAGGGTCTACCGTATAGACATTATGGAAATATCAAGAAAGTAGATTGGCAGTCTGGCTACTGCTACTAATACTATATACTAGTTTATGAGCACTCAAATGTAAAGCCAATATCTGAATAAAATTACTGTGTCTATCGTTAACATAATTTTACGTTGCGAGTAAGTCTCATAGGATAATTAGATTCTGTACGACGCGATGTGTTGTAAACAACTTAACGCATTTCACGATTTTAAAGAATATATCTTTTTAAATAAAGCGAAAACCTTTTACATTCATAGTTAAAATTACTACAACCTTACATAACAAATGTTGACGATATGTTATAAAATATATAACTATTTGGTCATTTCAATTATTGATGCACATCTTAAAAGTTATAAACAGTGGAAAAAAAAGTACAAGCTTTTATATGCCTCTGTAGGAAACAGAGTTTGAATAACAATTTAGCGTTCCATTGTTACCTACACGTATAATTTTAATGAACCTTATAATGAACCTAACATATTGTAACACCAAGAATATGAATACATTTTTCATCTGTGACTTACCAATTTCTCGTCGCTGGAATGTTGAAGATTTGCTGGTATGTGGAATACGTTGAACACATATTTTTATGACAGATATGAAATCCGCCGTTGAATAGGTTAAAATATATCCATAAATTATGGTACTACCGCTCTCGACAAGACGCTGTTTACCTTGTCAGTATCATCGCTGCTTTTGCTTGCCGAACTTTTTTTGGATACTGATGATTTGTTAACAGTATTTTTAATTCTGCTTCAGCGGTTATAATGTTCCTTGGTTGTCTCCAGTGAGTTGTGTTGTAATATACATATATTGCGGATAGCGATCTTATCTCAAAAACCAATTTGGATCCTCTTTTATGGGTTAGCCAATTGCGATGTCATACAGGATGCTGTGATCACATGCGCGAATATGTTGACAGGATCGCAATTAAACCAACGAACTACATCCCCATTTCATGCACATTTGAAGGATGATTGAATGTCTGAAATCAAACACATATGTTTTATATACATTTTATACTAAATGGAAGGAGTAAAATATTTTAGATGAAATTAATAGAAAATACGTCGTGCAAAGATTTCATACCGGGTAACGATTACTTTCTATTTGCGCTTCAGTTCTTAAGGCTAATAGGAGATCTGGTCTCTCATGGGACTCAGGTTTAATTACGTGTGTATGCTGAAACGTAGTACACACGTGCGAATGAAATGGCCTTTAGAAGCGGACCTTGCGGTAAATGGAAGTGACATTCCTTCTCAATACGCATGCGCACGCTCGCCATCATGTGTTTTTCCCGTGTCTGTCGAGAACAGGAAATATAGCTAGTTCTAGTGCCATGTCAACGCGACATAAACAGAATGTTGTTATCAAATTGTAAACTGCTGTAAAGGTGACTCCTACTGAAATTCGTCATCGTTGAAAGATTGTTTATGATGACGATGCTGTTGATAAGTCTAGTGTAAAAAAATAAAGCAAGAGAATTTCGTGGTTACGAGCCTAGAAAAGCCATAATTGCTGATGAAACTCCCAGCGGACGTCCGATCACTGCCACAGACGATAATCATCGCAAACTCGTTAATGATTTCATTCAAAATGGTCGGCGAATCACTCAAAACCATATCGCAAACAGCATTGGAATATTCCAGGAAAGTGTTGGCTTTATTATCAAACAATTGGGATACCGTAAAATCTGTGCACAATTTTCGAGAACAAACGGCGTCAATTGGAATGCTGGAGAGACTGTGGGGGCTTACCTGAAGAACCCCCTATATTTGCAACCCAACTCCCATCTTCCTCGCATACCTGCAACATTTCCTTCCTCAAGGACATGTAATGCACCTAACGCATTACACAAAATTCCCTACAAAGAATACTTTCATTCATGCAGCCAATGCATTTCCTAAATTCCCTGAAAAGAATTCTTCACATCATACGGGCATCATAAACTCAAAAACTATTCGGCACCCTTGTTTGCCAAGCAAATCCCAGCCTTACATGTGCACAGCAATTGTCCTTACATGCACATTGGTTGGCGACCCTTTTGTCCAACGACAACGCAACGCCTAGCAGCTTGTTGACTCAGCTGCAAGACTAATTACATGATCTGTTTGTCCAACTGACAAACAATCACCAACTTCGTGATTAGCCACCAAGCGAGGTTGCAGTTCCCATCGCTGTTGGCATGGCCTTTGACTGGGACTAGCGTCGGGTGGCTGTATGGAAGTCAGCAATGACCCGTGGGAAAGTATAAAAATCTTGATTTGGATTTTGGGTATAAATAGGGAGTTCCGTTGGCGGTAAAATTTAATTAGAATCCGACGGCAACTACTACGGACTCTACAAGTCGGAAGCCACCTACTCACGGGCTTAACCAAGCCGGAAGCCACAAAAGTAGGTAAGTGTTGTAGAAAAATAAATATATAACAGTTCTGTAAACCCGTACACGTTCTTGGTGAAAATGGTTTACGTACAACTGAAAAGTAGTATTAAATTAACATTGCAACGATCATATTAAGCATACTCAAGAAAGGATGTCAACATATAATAGCAGGGTCTACCATATAGACATTATGGAAATATCAAGAAAGTAGATTGGCAGTCTGGCTACTGCTACTAATACTATATAATAGTTTATGAGCACTCAAATGTAAAGCCAATATCTGAATAAAATTACTGTGTCTATCGTTAACATAATTTTACGTTGCGAGTAAGTCTCATAGGATAATTAGATTCTGTACGACGCGACGTGTTGTAAACAACTTAACGCATTTCACGATTTTAAAGAATATATCTTTTTAAATAAAGCGAAAACCTTTTACATTCATAGTTAAAATTACTACAACCTTACATAACAAATGTTGACGATATGTTATAAAATATATAACTATTTGGTCATTTCAATTATTGATGCACATCTTAAAAGTTATAAACGGTGGAAAAAAAGTACAAGCTTTTATATGCCTCTGTAGGAAACAGAGTTTGAATAACAATTTAGCGTTCCATTGTTACCTACACGTATAATTTTAATGAACCTTATAATGAACCTAACATATTGTAACACCAAGAATATGAATACATTTTTCATCTGTGACTTACCAATTTCTCGTCGCTGGAATGTTGAAGATTTGCTGGTATGTGGAATACGTTGAACACATATTTTTATGACAGATATGAAATCCGCCGTTGAATAGGTTAAAATATATCCATAAATTATGGTACTACCGCTATCGACAAGACGCTGTTTACCTTGTCAGTATCATCGCTGCTTTTGCTTGCCGAACTTTTTTTGGATACTGATGATTTGTTAACAGTATTTTTAATTCTGCTTCAGCGGTTATAATGTTCCTTGGTTGTCTCCAGTGAGTTGTGTTGTAATATACATATATTGCGGAGAGCGATATTATCTCAAAAAACAATTTGGATCCTCTTTTATGGGTTAGCCAGTCTCGATGTCATACAGGATGCTGTGATCACATGTGCGAATATGTTGACAGGATCGCAATTAAACCAACGAACTACATCCCCATTTCATGCACATTTGAAGGATGATTGAATGTCTGAAATCAAACACATATGTTTTATATACATTTTATACTAAATGGAAGGAGTAAAATATTTTAGATGAAATTAATAGAAAATACGTCGTGCAAAGATTTCATACCGGGTAACGATTACTTTCTATTTGCGCTTCAGTTCTTAAAGCTGCTAGGAGATCTGGTATATCATGGGACTCAGGTTTAATTACGTGTGTATGCTGAAAAGTAGTGCACACGTGCTTGCAGAACGCGAATGAAATGGCCTTCAGAAGCGGACTTTGCGGTAAATGGAAGTGACATTCCTTCTCAATACGCATGCGCACGCTCGCCATCAAGTGTTTTTCCCGTGTCTGTCGAGAGCAGGAAATATAGCGGCTAGTTCTAGTGCCATGTCAACGCGACTTAAACAGGATGTTATCAAATTTTTAACTGCTGGAAAGGTGACTCCTACCGAAAGTCGTCATCGTTTAAAGGCTGTTTATGATGACTATGCTGTTGATAAGTCTACTGTAAATCAGTGGGCAAGAGAATTTCGTGGTTACGAGCGTAGAAAAGCCATAATTAATCATGAAACTCCCAGCAAACATCCGACTACTGCGACAGACGATAATCATCGCAAACTCGTCAACGATGTGGTTTAACATGACCGGCCAATCAGTCAAAACCGTATAATGTAAAAATCGACGTTGAATACTCTCAATTCTGCGAATTTGGGACATATGATAAGGGGGCCAGTAGCATATTCCAGTAGAATGAAGACATGTTACGGACCTCGCGCCCATGCCCTCGCCCAACAACCACTAACCTCTCTACGAATTTCCCCTCTCTACCTATATAATTGCAATATCGTGAAGTGGCTAATTTGCATAAACTACTTTATGTAAATGTTACTTGGCCAGGAAAATAAAAATTAAAGGCGTTGGCGCCGAATAAATAGTGAAAACGGCGAAAAAATAAAAAATTAGAATTTGAGAAAGATCATAAGACCGAACACACGCTCTCGAACATTTTTGAGAGAAATCATTACATTGAACACACCCTTGCGAATTAGTTGAGAAAAATCATTATATCAAAAAAACACGTCCGTGAATAAATACTACAACGACACGATTATAACTACCGCGAGTGTTTATACTTCTTTTTTTTCTACACTAACGCGCGCACAAAAGGATATTTTGAAGTACCCTTAAATGTCAGAGCACAGTGCGAGCGTATGGAGAGGAAGTGGATAAGGAAAGGAGATGTCGATGTATATTGGTCTTGAATGTCTGGACATCACAACGGCCAGGAAACACATGATCAGGCAGAACATTCCCATATTCGTGTGGTTCGGCTAAAGAATGACTCTATGTCTATTTGTGGCCCTAAAATTTACTTTCAACGTGAACTGATGCGCATTCACAGATTGACGGGTATGGCGGGAAAATGTCTGAAGGGGCGGAACACATTCAACAAATTCAGTTGAGCAATGACCGTGGTAATACCTATCGAAAAGAAGTAGGCATGATACGTTGCGCCTGTGTTCTAACGACGGAATTGATCGACTTACGGTTGACTCCCCAATAAGTTTCACTGCTCGCTTTTGCATCTTGTCGAGCACGTGTAGTGCGCCTGACCAAATATGGGAGTTGAACTCCATTTTTGGACGAATATACGCCTTGTAAATAGTGGCCAGGTTGGATGTAGTTAAGTATCTTTTGCCTCTCTTAAGGAACCCCATACATTTGGCTGCACTTTTCGCAGCTTCAAAGATGTGGTCATTCCAGTTAAGAGTCGAATTAATTCGAGTACCGAGGATTGATAGTTCCTTGGTTTCGTCGATGCCAGTGCCGTTCATACACAGTATATTTACTTTGAGGCTCGCCTTTGAAGACAAGGCACAGCACTGAGTTTTTTGGGCATTGAACTGATGTCTGAATTCAATGTATCAAGCATAAGTTGCTGGTTGGTAGTGAAGTTCGAAGAGTTTGGACGGGAGTGTTCGTATGAGTATGAGAAACCCAACGTGCTATCATCAGCAAACGAGTGAATTGGCTTGTAAGTAATTGGCAAGAGATCATTTATAAAGATCAGGAAGAGAGTGGGTGAGAGTACCGAACCCTGGGGAACACCTGCATTAATTTGATGGGAGACAGATTTGACACCATCAAGAGCCACTTGAATTGAACGGCCAGAAAGATAGTCTCTTATCCATTGGAACAGGGAATTGTCCACTCCATATGAATACAATTTTGACAAAAGGGCTGGATGCCAAACTCTGTCGAAGGCTTTTGAAATATCCAATGCGACTACCTTGCTCTCACCGACGTAGTGGATGGAATGGCTCCACTTTTCGGTAAAGCACGCCAACAGATCTCCTGTGGACCTGTTGCTACGAAAGCCATATTGGCGGTCATTGAGGAGGTCATCTGATTCCAGATATTTCGAAAGTTGACGGTTAATAAGTGATTCCATTACCTTGGAGAGAATAGAAGTTAGTGCTATGGGTCGATAAGAAGAGAGGGGCGATTTGTCACCCTTTTTGGGAATTGGCTGAATGTTCGCTGGCGTCCATCTATTTGGTAAAGGGCCAGTAGAATAAGACAAATGGAAGAGTTTCAACAGTGGTTTAGAGAGTGAAGAGGAACATCTCTTCAAGATTATTGAGAGAATGCCATCAGGACAAGCGGATTTGTTTGCGTTTAGCTCCTTGAGTGCCCGGACAATATTATGCGTTCGGAAATGAATCTGGCTCATGGTGTGCTGCATATGCTCAAGTTGAGATGGAACTGATGTGGTATCAGGCAGCGTCTGATATCGACTATTAGGGGAGGAATAGATGAGGAGACCGAGTTTTGGACGTTCTTCACGAACGCCCAGATGATTCTACTACCTGTGAGAAAGTGTAGTATTTTTTGTTTCACTCTCTGATCGTGCAAGAACTTTGCGCGTTGAATATGTACATTGCAGTGATTTCAAACTCTCCTGAACCTTTTCCAGTTTTCCTCAGTATTGTTTGATTTATACAACCGGAAACTCAACTCTTTAGCCTTAATGGCTTCTCTGCACCCGAAATCGATCCACATATTTCTCTTGGGTTTGATACTCCTTACCCCGTGTGGAATAAAGGTTTACATGCCAAGTAGAATCGTGTCTGTCAATGTGTCGGCTCTAGAGTCTACATCGTTTTTGAGAAAAAATAACGACCAATTTAACCTCCCAAAAAAGTCATTCAACGGTGGCGTTCTCGTAGAACCATACTGTTCTTATAGGAGTTTTCTCGTTAGCGTTGCAGTCATCTGAAGTGGCTAAGGGTGAAGAAACTTCAATCGTGTATTTGTTTGGGTGGGAGGTGAGAAACAGGTCCAGTGTGTTGGCGGAATGACCATCTATATCTGGCACTCGTGTTGGCTCATTGACAAGTTGAGTTAAACTATTTGAATGTGGATATACTGACCTTCGGGGGGATGGGTGCGAACATACAGGGCAAAGTCTCTAATTGCTTTCAAGCCGGCGAAGGCCAGGACGATCCTTGCCCCTGTTCAATCCAAGTTGACATGCAGTCTCCACGTGACACCCCTGGATAGCTACTTTGACACCCGCCAAGTAGTGAACCAATGCATGCAGCGACATCCTGAGAAAGGTTGGCGCATGGCTAATAACCAGGCCCGTAAAAATGAATTGTTTTGGATTGATAATTATATGCTCGGGGAGAATCTAGTGCATCGTCTAGTACTCTCCCCGACAAACATATTCACCACAACGCGATGACAGTACACAAACAACGGTCAATCAACAATCAATTTCCACTAACTGTCATTGCTACTGTTTTGGTGCGGTTCATCGATCAACTATCTATACTTTTTTACTTACTGTTTTGGTGCTCGATCGACGATATATAATTGGATTTCAAATAACATTGCTATGAATTTTAATTTGCACGCCACCATGTGGCTTTTGGTTTGTCATGAATAAAGTTGTGTATAATGTCATGAATAAAGTTGTGTATAAAGTTTTCATTTGAGTTTACGAGGTATTTAAGTTTTCACCAGTTAATTACGTCATACAAATCTTTCTACTAACCGTGCCCCAAAGCCTGGATTCGCTGCTGAAGCCCAACGCAAATCATCATTTGTAAGGAGGGACAACAAGTTCAGCAAATACATTAGCGGGACTTCCAGCCGGAAGATTTAAAAAGGTATGACTGTTCCTTAAAGTTATAACCGTATTTGGTTTCAGGCAACGTTGGTTTCGGACACCATTGCGTCATCATCAACGTGCTCCATCGTTCGCTATTCCCCAACGACATTCATCGTTCGGCGGAACATCACCAACGAGCTCAGCCGACGACATTCCTCGTCCGGCACCGAGATATTCAACATGGTCCATGGTCCTTATGGCAAATTTAACAAGCCTCGAATATGGACCGGATACACGGCGACGACCACGGAAACGAAAATGGCTAAATGCTTTAAGAATTTTTACATGGAACGTATGCTCAATACACAGGGCTCGAGCTGCACAGCAGCTAGCCGATGCCCTGTCCGAATACAAGGCTGACATAACAGCATTACAAGAAATAAGATGGACGGGGAGTGGTGTTATTCAAAGAAAAGAGTATAACATTTATTACAGCTGTCACGCAAAACACCATGTGCTCGGGGTAGGCTTTCTAGTCAGCCAAAAACTGAAGCATGCCATCATCGGCTTTAATGCAATAAATGAAAGGCTATGCGCTCTTCACGTGCGAGGCAAATTTAAGAACATAAGCCTCATAAACGTGTATGGACATACAGAGGAGTCCCCTCACGACGAAAAAGAAGAATACTACGAGAACGTCGAACGGGCCCTCAATGCCTGCCCAAGATACGATGTGATTTGAATGCAAAAATAGGTCGGGAGCCGGTTTTCAGGCACTACACATGTTCCCATAGTTTGCATGAGAACACTAATGACAATGGACTACGAGTCATCGAATTGGCAGCATCGAAAAACTTGGTCGTTGCGAGTACCAGGTTTCCGCGTAAAGGTATCCACAAAGCCACCTGGGTATCACCTGATGAAACCACTCGCAACCAAATTGACGACGTGTTGATAGATCGCCGCCACTCCTCGAGCCTGATGACGGTACGAACGTACCGAGGTGCCAACGTCGACTCGGATCACTATCTAGTTGGTAGAGTTCCGCGGATCAGGTTCGAATCAACACGGCTGCCTTACGCTATGAAAATACCAGTAACACCTTTGGCCATGCGTTAAGACCTGCCTTCGAAGAGCTCGGAGGGAGAGTAAGTCCCGGGGCCAGAATGCCGGGCGTAGAAGAGAAATGGACACGCCTTAAGAATACTGTCATTAGTACTGCCAACTCCATCTTAGGCAGTAGTCGTAGAGATCGGAACAACTGGTTTGATGATGAGTGCAAACTAGCGACTGAACGTAAGAATGCTGCGTACCGGGCAATGCAGCAGTCTCATAGGACGCGGGTGCGCGAGGAGAAATACAAAGAGCTCAGAAGACTTCACAGACAAAAGGAAAGTGCCTGGGAAAAAACCAGGTCTGTGAAATAGAGAAAAGTAGAGAGCGAGGTCGCATCAGGCGCGGAAGTTCTACCAAATAATCCGCAGTATGACGCGATACACACCACGCTGCACTTACTGCAAGGATAAAGGGGATAATCTGATCACCAATCGTGAAGGCATTCTGGAGCGATGGGAAGTGCACTTTAATGAATTGCTAAATGGTCAGCTCACAGAAGAATTGGAGGCTCCACCAATGCAAGATCAAGACCAAATGCTGCCGCCACCAAGCATTGACGAAACATTAAAGGCCATTAGGCAGCTCAAATCAAATAAAGCCCCCGGAGCTGATGGCATACCAGCTGAGCTGATCAAACAAGGAGGGACAGCGTTACATCACGCAATTCATGAGATCGTGGTGCACGTATGAGAGCAAGAGGAGATGCCGTAAGATTGTCGTCGCGGTATAATTTGCCCCATACATAAGAAAGGAGATATCACACTGTGCAGCAACTATAGGGGTATAACATTGCTGAGTACCGCCTATAAGATACTCTACACTATCCTACAAGATCGGATAGCCCCATACGCTAAAGCCATCATCAGTGTGGCTTCATCCCAGGCAAATCAGCAATTGATCAGATATTCACCCTTAGGCAGGCGATGAAAAAATATCAAGAATTTAAGATACGATTATATCATCTGTTTGTAGACTACCTACGGCCGCCTACGACAGCATAGCCAGGGTAGAACTATATAATGCCATGAGAGAATTCGGCATTCCAAACAAATTGATACGACTTTGTAGGTTGACCATGACCAACGTAACTAGTCAAGTAAAAATAGCGCGATTGCTGTCCAAACCAATAAACATCTATAATGGACTCCGACAAGGGGACGGTCTGGCCTGCCTTCTCTTCAACCTGGCGTTGGAGAAAGCAATCCGTGACTCTGGCGTTACAACAAGAGGGACTATTGTCACAAAGTCCAGCCAGATACTTGCCTACGCGGATGACATCGACATCTTCGGTAGAACCGAATCGGCGGTATAGGAAGCCTTCACCCAGATCGAGCAGGCGGCACAAAAAATGGGACTGCACATTAATGAGGGGAAAACTAAGTACATGGCGGCAACTTCTGCGAAGAGAAGACCTAACGTTGGTCAAACTATCAGGGTAGTGGAGCACGGATTTGAAGTAGTGCAATCCTTTAACTACCTTCGTTGGGTCAATAGCATTAGCCGATAACAATATGGAAGAAGAAATATGCGAACGGCTGATCATATCCAACTAAGCCTACTATGGTCTATCAAGGCTCTTTAAATCCCGAAATTTATCCAGAACATCCAAGCTACTGCTGTACATGACCATGGTCTTACCAGTACTCATGAATGGATCCAAGACCTGGGTGCTCAATAAAAGGCACTTTGAACTCTTAGCCGCGTGCGAGAGGAAAGTCTTAAGGAGAATTGTTGGCCCCGTATGTGAGGGAGGACGATTCGGGAGACGCTACAACCATAAGTTGTACGCAATCTACCTTGAAGCTAATGTTGTAAGAAAAATCAAGCTCGGTAGATTCCGATGGGCGGGACACCTAGCTCGAATAAGCGAAGAGAAGCCTGCCCGGAAAGTCCTTTGTGGCAGGATGTATGGAAGGAGACAGCGCGGCAGACCTTGTCTGCGATGGAGGGATGGCGTAGACCAGAACGCCCAGAGCCTGGGAGTGCCAAACTGGATGACGTCGGCTCGAAATCGGGACCGGTGGAGAGATTTGTTAAATAAGGCCAAGACCGGATCCCGGTTGTAGTGCCGATGATGATGATGATACTGACCTTCAGATGTTGTGTGTCCGGAGTTTGAAATTAAAATCGCCCGCAATAACGATTTCAGTGTGCGGATATAGTGTCAAGATCCTATCGATAGAATCAGACAGAGCATCAAATTCGTTAAAGGATGTGTTTCTATCCAAGTTTGAGCTTCTGTGTATGATATGCGTGAAGTTCTAGCCCCAAATAAATTAATTCTGGATTGAGGCTGAGTCTATATTGTGGCACAAGCTGAAAAAACAATATCACTTCGTGTGTATGTGGCTAGACCACGACGTGGAAAGAACAAAGGCACTAAGTTATAACCGGCTATAGAAAAATCAGGAATATGTGTATTAGTTATTACCTGAGTCTCGCTAAGTGCAAAGACAGATGGTTTCTGGGTAGAAACGCAATCATACACAGACGAGAAATTGCAGGCCGCGAATGTTGCAAAGATCGAGGCGAAAAACCCGTTCCGTTGAAATGGCCCTACACAGAAAACCAATACCGTTACTGAAAACGCTGCAAGTCAGGACCAGCGATAGATAAGCGAAAGCAAGCACTACGGGTGTAGTGGATATCCAACTAGATCCCTGCCGAAATTCAGGTCACATCCTTTCCATGACGAATATTATTATTGATATTAAACGTTCAATTGTCACACATTGAATTCAATTTATAAAATTCAACATGTGATAAACAAACCAAATGTTCATTTGGTTTGCATGCACGCAAAATTCCCTGGATCGAAATGTGCGGAGTGGATGACCCACTCGCAAAAAAATATTGTTGAGAATCATAAAATACGCTACCGCAATTTTCTGACCCTCTAAAAATTTGTTTGCACATAATTCCGAAACCATTTAGAAAACACACAACTTACGCCATAAAACGAACCGCATGTTCGTTTTATCGTCCACCAACATCGAGGATCAAAAATGCTCATCCGCAAAATCCTTTGTTGATTGTTCCTTTTTTGTTTTCCCTCTTTGATCCCAATCCAGGAAAGATAAAGAAAAATGAATGGTGGGTGGCAAAAGGGATAATGCAAACAAAAGAATGTATCCTTCCATCTGCATGAACGAAGGAGAGAGATTTCGTTCGGGCAAACGAACAGAGAAACAGTGTATTTGGTTCTGGGCTATTCGCCGAGACGGTCAGAAAAAAGGTGCGAGTTCGCGTACGCCGAGGTGTCGGCTGTTTTTTATGACGTTGTGTTGGCTTTTAATAGAGATTGTAATAATAGACTGACTATTACTAAAGATTGAAAATAGTAAAGTGACTATTAATAAAGATTATAATCATCATCATGATCGGCATTACAACCGGGGGCCGGTCTTGGCCTTATTTAGCAAGTCCTGAGGCTTGTTAAATTTTCCATAATGATTTGTTTTTTTTTTTCGGGCAAGGTCATTAGTCTTGCGCCGGAGGCTCCCCGACGGGGAATCGAATCCCGGTCTCCCGTGTGATAGGCGGGTATACTAACCACTATACTATCGAGGAGCCAAAGATTATAATAATAAGGTGTAAAAACCTAAACACAAGTATATTTGTGCGCAAGGATAAGCTTGCCGACATACTTAGATCTCTTAAAAACAAGAAATCTTCTGGACTAGATAGTAGTCCAAACATTGTTCTAAAGCACTTGCATTTTGAAGCAGTGAAGGTGTACAATGTTTTATTTTTTATTATATAAACACAAGAAACATGTAAAAAAAAACCGGGAAGCGTAAGAGTGTTGAGCGTACAATACCATAAGGGAAGAATTCATCAAGAAAACACCGACCCGGCAAAAAGAAGACGTAGACGAGTCAGTGAGGTCATGAACCTTGGAGCTCTTACAGCCCATCAATGGATTTAGTAGTAGCAAGGAAGAAATTTGGTAAGTAATTGAAATAAGAGGAGTCAGGAGTTCTATCTTATTCTTTATAAAGCTCTCCATTCTGTTCAACCATGCCTACAACTTGGGGTACTTTCCTAAAGCTTGGAAGCATGCTGTTGTTTGTCCAATAGCAAAAGTTGGGAAACCAACGTATCACCCCTCAACCTTTCGCCCCATCTCACTCCTCACTTGCATCAGCAAAATACATGAAAAATGCATATACGAGAAGCTAAATAACTTTATCAGTGTCAGGAATCTAATACCTGATTTCCAATTTGGATTTAGAAGAACGGACAGCATAACTATGACTCTCAACATATTTCAAAACCACGTCTGTTTGCGCTTCTTTAATAAGGAACCCACCATTGCGGTGAGCCTGGACACTGAAAAGGCTTTTGACCCGACGTGGATCGAAGGTCTCTCTTTAAATTATTGAACACTGTTTTTAGTAGGCTGTAGTAATATCCTTTATCAGTTCGTTTTCAACAGAACCTTCCAAGTTCGAGTGAATGGAAAGCTTTCCCAAACTTTCAACGCCGCTGCAGGCGTATCACAGGGCTGCATTCTAGGCCCCAACTTATTTAATATCTACAGATCAGATATTCCTCGCCCTGCGGCCGGGAGAATAAACCAAATATACTATGCGAATGACGTCCTAGTGTACATGTCATCCAAAAGCCATAAACTCGCAACAAATCGACTCAACCGCCACCTAGACGAACTGTATTAGTATTACAGTCAATGGAAAATCTGACTTAACCCATTCAACGCAGTAGCTATCATTCTGAGTAGTAAACACTCCCAACCTACTTCTCGATACTCACAGAATATTCGAATACAAATAGGAGGTACTGCGATTAAACCACAGGACAAGATGAAATATCTTGGCATCATCTATACCCCAAAAATGAATTTCATCAAACATGTGACCCACATTCTTCAAAGGGGCTTCGGTCGGTCTAAGCAACTGCACAACATTTTGAAATGTAGCAACAAAGTTGAGACCAAGGTTCAGCTTCTCTGCTATAGGCAGCTAATGCGATCTGGAATATCGTACGCCTTTCCGATATGGTCCCGCATATCTTCGGCTCAAATGGAAAGAGTTCGATTTTTCGAAAGGAAACTCCTCAGAAAATGCACCAACGACGCTAGAAGGACCGATGGTCGCTATTACGCAAACTCTCACCTATACGAAAGTGCCTCCATTACCCATATCGACGAGTACTTGCTACAATAAGCGTACAAGTACCTCAAAAGCATTCAGAACAGTCTAGGGTTCTTGACCCTTCTCTCTTTCGATCTCTTCGGATCAGACCACCACAATTTCTTCTTCCGTACAAAACTGACGAAACCACCCCCTCCCAACAACATTCCCCTCTATAACAGAGGATTCCTGGACCCATCCCATAGGGTCTACTGCTGACACACTGCAAACACGCACGCACTGTACAAGACAGCGAAAATACACACACACCGACCAAAGTGCAGATTATTAGACACCGAAGACGTGATCTGCGTTTACCACCGCACTCAAGACCTATCGGTCTTGTATGATTTCTTTCCCACCATCTCTCCATCCAAGTAGTTAGAGAACATTTGAACTAACCCTGCCCACACCATCCTCAGATACCTCCCACCCTTTCGTTTTCACACATCTTGAGACCGAGCCCAACATCCTCACGGATGTGGGTGAGTCTTGTTATCCCAAGATGACCAGAAGCCAGAGACATGGTGAAGGACACATCTGTCCTTTTCTTGCTAAAGTCGGTCTGTCGCCCCCCATCTTTTCTTTCCTTTTTTTTTTTTTTTTTTTTTTTTTTAAGATGTAGACCACACAACACATATGTGGAATATATTGTGACGCATATGACACTCAATACTAAAAATTCTAGAAAGTCCAAAACAAAGTACTAGAATATTCTAGAAAGTACTGGAAAACTGGAGACTATGAGCAGTAGGAAATTCGAGGCTATGGATTGGACGGAAACGAAACGCCGTTTCAGAATGAGGACAAACGGTATAAATACGTCGCACGCAGATCAAGCAAGAAGTAAGCAGTTAAAGACGCGATAAGTACGGAAGTGATAAGTCAAGAAATCGTTAAATGTACGGTAAAAGTAACCGTTGTTATTAACGCACTAGTAAAGTGTTACATTAATTCAAAATCGATTTAACGGCTCTTATTTATTAAAAATAATTAATCCAGCGAACCCTAAGCTCGCTATAATTGGTGTCAGAAGTGGGATTAATTATTGGTGAAGTAAATAAGTCTGTGAAAGTGTGTTGTTACGATGTCAGATCGACATTTGGAGGATCTTCGCGTTTCTGAGTTGAAGAAGGAACATCATTTTACGATTGGGCCAGCCTGTCCGGACGGAGAAAAAACACCGAGTCAAGATGGTTCCAATGTAACGGAGAAGAGTTCGCCACAGTTGGACATTTCGGAGGTGTTCAAGATGATGATGACAAAATTCGACGCGTAAGCTGCAGGTGTTAATGCAAAGTTGGATGCCCAAAATTCAAAATTCGACGCACAAGCTGCAGATCTAAATGCAAAATTGGATGCCCAAACGCAGTGGATGAAATGTAATTTTCAACACTTTAAGGAAGAAATTCGAAACAAAGTAGAAAATTTGGATCTAAAAGTCACCGAGGAAATAACGCGAATCGAAAAGAGACTTGAGTGTGTTGAGAGAAATAAGACATCGCCTAGCAATCAACATGACTACAAAGATACAAGAATGCAACCGCCAACCTTCGATGGAACGGGAGTCTTCTCCGTATTTATACGTCGGTTTGACGCCGCGGCCAATTATAATAAGTGGTCGGATGAGCAAAAGTCAACATCACTAATCTTGTCACTCCGTGGGGCGGCTGCAGAATTGCTACAAACCACGCCAGCAGAGAAGCAAACAGATTTCCAAGCAGTAAGAGACGGCCTTGAAGCTAGGTATGGAGACAACCACATGCAGCAGGTCTACCGCATGCACCTGCGGAGCAGAACGCAGAAACCTGGAGAAAATCTTCAACAGTTGCAGGCAGACATTGAGCGATTGGCAAACTTGTCTTACTCAAATATGACTAAGGAATTTCTGAACGAGGTAGCAATGGATGCATTTATAAACGCACTCCGAGATCGGGACTTGCAACAGAAGACGACTAATGAAATACTGGCGTTCGCATTGGCATATGAATCCGCTAAACTGGCTACCAGGAGTACATATAGACTCCGAGAAATGTCCGTCCAGGAATGTTCCTGCCAAAGAATCGGGCATGTACAACGGAGAACCCCGAGACCTAATATGAGGTGTGGACATGCGGCGAAGTCGGCCACATCTCTGTTGGCTGTAGGAAACGTCGACGAATGAATGAAACATCAAGTGAGAATTGTTGTTCATACGCTAATCATTAGAGGAGACTATCAACGGACCAACCTGAGGCCAATAGCTCGGGAAACTTGTAAGGGCAGACTTTAAGGGGCGAAAGTTGCCTGGTGGAATGTGCAACCCCAGCATCGTAACTGTATCACAACTCCAACGGGATAACCAAAGTTTGGTTATGACTATGATTGATAACGCAAGGACAACAACATTGACAATCGACACTGGAGCAACGAGATCCATAATTCGGCCGGATGTCGTGGGTAAAATAGCCCTTAATAAAAATAGAAGATACGCTTTGAAGACTGCCACAGGAGAACGTTCTACAGTCTACGGAGAAGTCGAGAGCATAATAGTGCTGGGCAATATTTCCATCTCCCACCAATTTTTGGTTGCCAATATTACGGAGGAATGCATTCTTGGAATGGATTTCATGAAGGAGCATCAAGTTGTTCTAGATATCGCGCAAAGAACACTGCGAATTGGTAACTTAGAGGTTGCTATTACACTGCAGGACGAACAATTGCGAAGACTGAAATGTTATGTGCGTGAGGAGGATGAGATCCCAGCTCGTTCAGACTCGGTAATTTGGACCAGTCTCGAGAGTGGTCCCGCTGACAATCGATTTTACATCACCGAAGCTGTACAAAATCAGCGTAAAGGGAACATCCTTGTTGGGAAAGCCCTTATCGATGCGAAGAAGCACATCGTGCCCGTCAGAGTACTAAATGCGTCCAAGGAGCCGGTCGCAATAAGAAAAGGAGAGGTAATAGCAGAATGTGCACCCGTGTCAATGATAAGCTCAATTCAGACAAGGGGAGAGAACCATTCAATTCAACAACCCGCGGGTGCATCCTCTATGGTTAATAAGTTGATGTCCCAGAAAATCGAATTAACAGACAGAGAAAAGGCAAGCGTTAAATCACTCCTGAACGATTTTTCTGATATTTTTGTGACAGGAAATGATAACTTTGGACGCACCGGCATAGTTAAGCATCGCATTGACACGGGTGAGTCAAGACCTATAAGGCAGCCACCTCGTCGACTACCGTTGGCCAAACAATCAGAAGTAGGCAACATGATTCGAAAGATGGAAGAGCAAGGAGTCATCGAAAAATCATCGAGCCCATGGGCTTCGCCGGTAGTGCTCGTCAAGAAGAAGGATGGGACAACTAGATTTTGTGTCGACTACCGTCGGTTAAACGACGTTCCGAAGAAAGACAGTTACCCACTTCCTCGAATCGACGACACACTAGATACCCTTTCTGGAGCTCAGTGGTTTTCAACATTGGACCTAAAAAGCGGTTACAGGCAAGTTGAAGTGAAGGAGGAGGACAAGGAGAAGACAGCGTTTACTACCGGAAACGGACTTTATCAATTTAACGTGATGCCTTTTGGATTGTGTAATGCTCCAGCAACGTTTGAACGATTAATGGAAAGTGTTATACGGGGACTTACATGGAAGACGTGTGTGGTGTACTTGGACGATATCATCGTTGTTGGGAGGAATTTACCAGAACACATCAATAATCTGCGCTCCGTCTTCGAACGACTAAGACAGGCCAACTTAAAGCTCAATTCGAAGAAATGTGAACTCTTCCAAAGGAGAGTAAAATTCCTGGGACACATCGTTTCATCTGCAGGAGTTCAAACGGATCCTGATAAAATAGCAGCCGTCCGAGAGTGGCCTACTCCAGAAGATAAGCAACAGTTGAGAAGCTTTATGGGATTAACCACATATTACCGACGGTTTGTTAAAGGTTTCGCCAATGTGGCTAAAAGCCTACACGATCTAACGGGTAAAGACAAGAAATTCAATTGGACAGAAAAGTGTGAGGCAGCATTCAACACATTGAAGGCCGAATTATGTAAGACTCCAACATTGGCATTCCCAAGTTCGGATCGGCCATTTATATTGGATACTGATGGAAGTAACACAGGAATCGGAGCAGTGTTGTCAGAGGAAGTCGATAGTAAAGAGAGAGTTGTCGCATATTATAGTCGAGTTCTATCTAAGCCAGAGAGAAACTGTGGGGTTTCTCTATATTACATGGAGAACCAACCCACAATTCCTTACCTTAATTCGACCGCTAACAGCGCGTCAACCCAATCCCAATTCATACCGTCGGTTATTTCACCTGCAATAGAAATGCATATGCATACGCTCTCGCGCAAAGAAAGACGAAAGACATGTCTGTCGGCAGTTTGTGCTTCCCATTAATGAGTTAAAAAGAGTTTAATTTTAAATTAGATCCATTACAATTCTTTTCGGTCAGCAAGTTTTTCTTGTTCAATTTTATAATGCATACCACTTTATCTCGTGGAAAAGCCACCGTAGCGTACTCACTTAGTGTGTTGGTGTGCCTTACATTCTGCTGCTGCATATCATCAGTATTCATATATTATATAAATAAAAACAATATATTACGAAGCGAAATAAAAATAAAGATTAAACTAAAAATAACATTCAGTGTGTGTATTTATTGCATCTTCGCGGGAGAACCACAATTCTCGCAGAGGAACTCGATGGGGATACGAAAGAACTGCGTGCCATACGTTGGCACATTACTTGTACCCCACAAAACTACTGCGCAACAAGAAAGGAACTGCTGGCTGTCGTAGAACCCGTTAAGAATTTCCATAAGTACCTCTACGGACGTCAATTCCACCTTCGGACGGATCATGCCGCCCTGAAATGGTTGTTAAGCTTTAAGAATCCGGAAGGACGAATAGCTCGATGGATCGTACGACTTCAAACGAACGATTTCCAAATTTCCCACCGTCAAGGGAAGGTGCATAATAAGGCTGAAGCTCTATCAAGAGGACCATGTAAGCCAGAGTGTAAACATTGTCATAGAGCGGAAGAAAAACAAGAGGCGTACGACCTGCGAAAAGGACAAGTAGGAGTACTAGATGGGTGGACGAATGATGCTATACGCGCAGCTCAACTTCAGGATGAAGATATGTCGCTAATCCTGGAACACTAAGAAAAGAACGAGCGGCCAACTTGGAACAATATTTCCGACAAGAGTGGGGCATTTAATGCATTTTGGGCACAATGGAATTCCTTGCTGGTGGAAGATGGAATTCTAAACCGTAAATGGGAAGCCGCGAACGGAAAATCCCATAGAATGCAGATTCTAGTCCCAAGTGAAGGATGTACTAACAGAAATGCACGACGAGACCTCCGGTGGACATCTGGCACTTAATAAGACACTTTCAAAATTACGATCTCGATTCTACTGGCTTCACATGAGAGATGACGTCGTCGAGTCTTGGTGTAGGGAGTGCACAAATTGCACTGCGACCAACGGACCAACAGCAAAACCAAGGAGTGCTATGAAGCAGTACAACGTGGGTGCTCCTTTCGAGCGAATTGCGATTGATATGTCAAGACCATTCCCAAAAACCAACGACAACAACAAGTACATGTTGATCATCATGGATTACTTCAGCAAGTGAGTGGAAGCCCTTCCAATTCCAAACCAAGAAGCAACAACCGTCATTGAGCAGCTTATCAATAATTGGATCAGCAGATATGGAGTTCCCTGTGAGCTTCATTCCGATCAAGTCCGAAACTTCGAATCACAGATATTTCAAGGCATCTGTGCGGCACTGGGCGTAAGGAAATCCAGGACCACACCCTTACATCCGCAGTCAGACGGAATGGTCGAATGGTTCAACCGAACAATAAAAGAGCACTTATCGAAGGTCGTTAGTGATCACCAACGAGATTGGGACAAATATGTACAAACATTTCTCATGAGCTATAGATCGGGTAATCACGATACGACGGGGCATTCTTTAGCAAGAATTATATTTGGACGAGAGGTACGATTACAAGCCGATCTGCGATTCGGAATACCTCCAGACGCCATAGATAAGACTGAAGACTACGTAGCCGAATGGAGAAATCGGCTCGATGAGATTCATCATTTGGCTCGAAAGCAAAACAAGGTTTCAAGTGACGGAATGAAAACAAGGTACGACGTTCGAGCCAACGCATCCGGATTTAATGCAGGCGATAACGTATGGCTTTATAACCCTCATCGGCAAAAAGGAAGATCTCCGAAGTTGCAGCAACATTGGGAAGGACCGTATACACAATCTCACAAGAATTAACGACGTTTTCTATAGGATTTAGCGAAGGCCGAACACCAAGATGAAAGTGGTACATTGTGACCGACTGGCGACTTTTTGTTAACCCAGAAGATCAGTGAACTTAGTTCGGGACGAACTAATCTAGGCGGAGGGTAGTGTGACGCATATGACACTCGGTACTAGAATATTCTAAAAAGTCCAAAACAAAGTACTAGAATATTCAAGAAAGTACTGGAAAACTGGAGACTATGAGCAGCAGAACATTCGAGGCTATGGAACGGACGGAACCGAAACGCCGAATCAGAATGAGGAAAAACGGTATAAATACGTCGCACGCAGATCAAACAGTAAGAAGTAAGCAGTTAAAGACGCGATAAGTACGGAAGCGATAAGTCAAGAAATCGTTATGTGTACGGTAAAAGTAACCGTTGTTATTAACGGACTAATAAAGTGTTACATTAATTCAAAATCGATTTAACGGCTCTTATTTATTAAAAATAATTAATCCAACGAACCCTAAGCTCGCTACAATATTTTTAATGCCGTAGCGGTAAGACAGGCCTGTGATAAGTCGGATGTAATAAGTTCTTATATTTATGTTGTATTGTTAATAATTCATGATCAGAGTATAAAGAATTCTACAAAGTGCCAATTTTTCGAGAACATTATTGTAATATTTTAAACCTTACCTAATAGGTGCTGCTTGGCAAATGCTGAACATCATATTACTTGCAGAAAAAAGACAGAACACGTTGCTCTATGCTCCAATGAGGGAATTACCTGAAATAAATACAGATGTTTAATATCTAAAAGCATTACGAATTCCATTGGAGAGATTAATTATTGAAATTTTTGAAACATACCTGAGAAGCGTCGAATCGCAAACGGTACATGACCATGTCAATTTACCTATCTTTTGACTTCTGGACATTTTTCCGTCTTGCAAGTCTCTTCTAATTTTTAATATTCCATTCTAATGCCACATTTTATAATATTATGCGTGTTGATGCCTGTGTAATTTGCACAGCATATGTTTATATATGAATTATATACACATTGTTGATCTCGGTTGAATTATATGCACATTGTTGATCTCCGATTATCATCCCAAAACTCCATTTAAATTAAAATGCCCGCGGCTTTGTTCTTTGACAGCCTTTTCCTTTAAGGTTTCTGCTTTTGAGTCGTAATTCCACGCTAGATCTTCCATCATTTCCTCACGATATTACAATATCCTAGTTTATTTTATTTAATGAAATAGTAGCGATTCTGATATTACTAATTTCACTACAAAATAAATAAATAACAACTTTTATAACAAGAATGCCGGCAAACTAGTGAAGAGAGGTAACCGTTGAGTACAACACTATGTATTGCACTTGGCGGACGAGAAACAGCTGTTTCTGGGTTTCAATTGAAGTTGAACTTTCTGAACACTTCACTCACTGTCTGTCTCTTTTCTTCGTTTGCATGTGGGGTACTTTGATGGGGTTGCCTTACAACACATGTTACGTGTCTTTCTGCGAGTGCCGAATCATGTTTGGACTTTTCTTTTCTTTGGTTTTTTCTACATTTAGATGCACATGATCTTGAAATGTCTACCTTCTACGGGAAATATAAATGTTTGTAACAATTCTTACATTATTTGCATGCAGATATGCGTATCACACTTTGTACATTTTCAGTAAGTATCCGTTGGGTATTTGAATTATTTATTTATTTATTTATTATCCACTAGTAGTGTAAAATTACATGTCAATAACTTAACATAATGAGCCTAGCAGTGGGGACTCTTGTTTCTGTACCTTTAATTTACAATTTAATCTTAATGCTATTTACAAATTTATTTACAATTTATATTACATATAGGGACTTGAATTTAATTTGTGAACGCACCTTTTCACTAATCATCGAACTGTCATTGTCAAATTATTCAGTAAACTCAACATTTTCATCTTGATTAAGTACACGAACGAACAACGTCTGCAAATTTTAAAAATTTACTACTGAAAAAAAGTTGTCAAGTCCCTATTGGAAAACCGTATATAAAGGATGGTTAAATTTTAAGGGCCGATGTTGATTTTGAATAAAACACAAATTATTTAGGGAATTATTGTCATTTCTTTTTATTATGATAATATTGGTACGGTTCAATTATGTATGGAACAAAATATCGGCCAAATGGCGCCCGCAACCTCGGCGGCACACCTCCATCCGATGGTCCAAATTTTCGATGACGCTGAGGCATAATTGAAGTCCTTTTTTTTTTTTTTTTTTTTTTTTTGTATTAAACTTCTGTCGGGAGAGGCGAACCTATAGCGTGGAGTGGGCGCCTGGAGATGCCATCAAATAACTGTTGCAGTTCTTTTTGAACAGTTGCAGGTTGTAACGCTCCGGGAACACTCGCGTGGGAAGGCAGTTCCACAGCTTTCCCGCTCTGTAACGGAACGAGTTCTGATACAGGGGTGTTCGCGCCGTCGGGAGATGAACCACAAACGGGTGCGATCCGTCGATTGTCTTGTGGAGCGCATATAAACCGAATTGCGTGGAACAATGCCAAGAATCTCCGAAGAACAGTACCCGTGATAATATCTGTAAAACAGACTAAGGTCGGCTACGCGCCTTCGATGTGATAGCGACTGTAGTCCCGACGTCTGCGCCGAGTCCCAGATCTGGCGGATCGCTCGTCTTTGTACGCTCTCAAGTAGGTCGAGGGTATATTTAGGAGCCGAGCTCCAAACATGAGAGCAACATTCGAGCGCGAGTCTAATTTGAGATTTATATAGGAGAAGAAGTTGGGCCGGAGTAAAATATTTCTTGGCTCTAAAAAGATAACTCCGTTTTCCTGAGGCTGATCTGGCGATACCCGATACGTGTTTATGCCATGATACATTCCCACAGACCGTGACGCCGAGCAATTTCAAACTTTCCCCAGCCTCGAGGGCCCGGCCACTCATCATCAGCTGTGGAACCGATGATCCAATTTTCTTTGTGAATGTTGTATACTGGGTCTTCGTTGCGTTGAAGTCGACAAGATTGGCCTTTCCCCACTGCAGGACTTTATCCAGATCCTGATTCAGAGAGTCAATCTGTCTACATCTCAGCTGGTGCGACGTTGATGCACCAATCGGCCAATCCCTCGAAAAGGAGGAAACAAGCGTACTATCATCCGCAAAACTGAACACTTTGTTATCCGTTGTCTCCAACAAATCATTTATGTGAAGCAAGAACAAGGTTGGAGCCAAAATAGAACTTTGGGGCACCCCCGAATTAACAGGATACAGATCCGAACACTCGCCGTCCACAACAACCCCGATCGATCGATTCTCGAGGAAGCTCCTCGTCCTGTCGCAAAGCTGTTGGGAAAGTCCATATGAACAAAGTTTGCTCAGCAATGCCCCGTGCTAGACGCGGTCAAAAGCCTTGGAGATATCCAATGCGACCGCCCTTGACTCACCATGCCGTTCAATCGCAGATGTCCATATACCGGTTATAAGTGTCAAAAGGTCTCCTGTGGACCGCCTGCCACGGAATCCATATTGACGATCATTCAGAAGTCCGTTGCAGTCCAAATACTTAACCAAGTCTGTATTGATGACTTTTTCCATTACCTTAGATAAAATAGACAGAAATGCTATCGGACGGTAATTTTGTGGGAGACACTTTTTTCTTGTCTTTGGGATTGGCTGAACTCGAGCGATTTTCCAGCAGGCAGGAAAGGTCCTCCGTGCATAAGATAAGCGGATGAGTCTGCCAAGAACCGGCGATAGTTCTGGAGCACAGTTCTTAAGGACTATTGCTGGTATTCCGTCCGGGCCGATTGCCTTCCTACAATCCAGTTCACGTAGAATGCGTTGAATAGTGCGCGGACGAAATCTTACATCCCGCATGTAAGACTGTACCGGCGAGATCACAGGTGGCTCCAAAAGGCCGGGATCGAGGTTGGAATTCGCGGAAAATAAATTCGCGAACACATTCGCTTTATCCTTTGGATTCGTGACTAACGCCCCGTTGTCTGTCACCAACGGAGGGAAAGAGGAGGAAGCAAAGTTACTGCTGACAGCCCTTGCCATTGACCAGAACGCGAACCAGTTGGGCACCAAAGGAGCTTATTGATCACCCTGTCGTTTTGAGCCTTCTTCGCGGCATCAATCGCCTGGGTGCACCCGTTTCTGATTCTAACAAAGTTCGTTCTGTTAACATCGGTGGGATTGGAGCGCCATTGCTTAAAAGCTCTATTTTTTGCCGCTGTAATCAGCTCGCATTTTTTGTCAAACCAAGGTTTATCAGACGAACTTCGTTTGATGGAATGTGGAATATACATCTCTATCCCCAGAAGAATAATCTTTGATACCGACTCCGCGCAAGCGTTAACATCGGAGTTTCCGAAGCACACCTCCGACCATGGAAAGGATGCGAAGAAATCTCGCATATCGTCCCAGTCAGCAACCCCATACTTCCATACATGGCGAAGCTGTCTAGGCCGGTTATTTGCTTGGTATGCAAGTGCTTGCACGACAGATACCAAGCAGTGACCTGAGTTTCCCAGTGGCACAGAAACCTCCACGGTATAAATAGTCGGTTCAGATGTCAAAAACAGATCCAGGGTGTTCGCATAATCGCCTCGGGCATCCGGCACTCGCGTTGGCTCCCCCACAAGTTGAGTCAAGTTGTGGCTTACAGCAAACATCTCCGCCAGCCTCCCAGCCTAGTCGGTTCTGTTAGAATGTAACAACCAGTCGGAATTGTGCACATTAAAATCGCCAAGGACAATAATTTCAGAAGCTGGGTGGTTGATCTGTATCCAGTCGACGGTATATGAAAGATGTTCGAAAAATGTCGCCGGTCGATCGTCATTCGGGGAGCGGTAAAGACAACAAAGAAATTTAACGGAATTCCTCAGCACGACCCTCAACCATATGATGTCCATATTATTGGGTTCCAACGCCTCCACCCGCTGGCAAGCCAGATTGGACCGCGCGAAAACGCAGACTCCGCCCTTAAAACGGAATCTCGAAGGCAAGTCGTATCCTGAGCAACGAAGATATGTCGAATCAGTTGACGAATCGACCTGGGTCTCAGTTAGGGCAAGGATATCAGGTTTCGTTGTTTGGAAATATTGGTGGATGGCATTTACATTGGTATTGGTGAAACCGATGCCCCTGATGTTACAAAATGCTGTCACCAGTCGAGCGTGGGCCGAGCCTCGAGAGCTAGCACGGTTATGCGATGACGAACCTCTCAAAGTTCCATTATTTATCATGATATCTGTATGATGTTCCCCCTGACATAGTCTCCCTCGGAGATCCGAATGGGAGACTAGTTTACCTCCGGAATTCTTTATATCAGAAGGCACCAGTCAGTCCGGGCCATCAGCCACACATCCGAAACACCGTCGAAGATTTCTCTCGGCGATATCGCGGAATGTACAGCGTGACGGGGTGGTATCTCACCTTGGGACCGACTACCACCTAACCAACCTTTTTTCGAACCGGTCCATCAGCCAAGCTCCGAAAGATGGCCAGGGATTTCTCCCGGCCATTTCACGGAGCCTATAGCTTGATGGGGTGGTATTTCACCGGGCGCACAGGGCGTTGGGACCCCGGCTACCACTCGGCCTTTAGTCGCCTCTTACGACAAGCTGGCCTAGCTGTGAGTATATTCTAACGCCCTACTCACAGGGCGTTAGAATATATGCCGTTAATGTGCCGAATTATCTCATCCTTTAGCTCTTGAATTGTTGCTGACTTATCGACGTACACCTTTTCTTTCAAATAACCCCAAAGAAAGAAGTCCAACGGTGTCAAATCACATGATCTTGGCGGCCAATTGACATCGCCACCACGTGAGATAACACGGCCATTGAATTTGTCGCGCAAAAGAGCCATTGTTTCGTTAGCTGTGTGGCAAGTGGCACCGTCCTGTTGAAACCACATATCGTCCGCATCCATATCTTCCAATTCGGGCCATAAAAAGTTCGTTATCATCTCACGATAGCGAACACCATTCACAGTAACTGCCTGACCGACCTCATTTTGGAAAAAATACGGCCCGATGATGCCGCCAGCCCATAAACCGCACCAAACAGTCACTCTTTGTGGGTGCATTGGATTTTCGACAATCACTCTTGGATTATCATTCGCCCAAATGCGGCAATTCTGCTTATTGACGAATCCACTGAGGTGAAAATGTGCGTATTTAGATTGCTAGACGGAAGAATAATCTGCTGATTGATAGAAGCCTTCGTTCAATTGTGTCGCAGGATAAAATAGTCCCAATGCTAGGCGCTTTTCTTCGTTGACTGGTGGGTGGACCCTGTGTACACAGTTCGCTTTCCGTTGGTCTGATTTCCTAAAGGGTGACGCCATCTTTCCTGTTCCTCGTTTTCTTTGTCCCTTCATCTTATAACCGAAAGCCAATCTTAGACACCGACTCCGTTGCAGTGGTGCCCCCGTGGCAGCTATGTGCAATGGGCGATGTTAAGAGGGTGCCCCTGTGGGGTATAACGATTGGTGCCAAGACACGGGCACAGTTTCCACCGTATCCCCTTCGACGATCCGACGAAATAAAGTTGTTCAACCAAGAAGAATGTTAACAATTAAAACTCACTTGGTTAGGTTGTGTTGGTCTTCTCCTTTTTTCTTTATTCATTAATATTAGAGTTCATTTTATGGGTATATTAACATTAACTATTGGTATATTTACATGAGACGTATTACATTACATTTATACACTAGTTTACAATGGACGGATTATATTGGATTTGATACACTAGGGAATCACGACACAATAAAACGATAATAATGTACAATGAGATTAATTACACAAAAAAAAACTAGAGATCTTTTCCTTTTAGCTACTGCGATGAGTATGTTGGAAGGCCTCTCCAGGTATTCGCGGCAGCGTGACTATCCGTTGAGGCGATTTACGAGTATAACTCACTATAGTTTTCCTTTAAAAGATTAAAGTTTAGCGCGAACGACGACGTTACTGCATGCGACAGCGTTTGAATAGTGACTCTAGCGCGAGCGGCGGCGTGACTGACCGCGATTATTATTGAATGGCGACTGACTCAAATCAGGGGTGAAAGTCGTATTTCATTCCACACACAGGACAACCAAAAGAGACCACGCCTCTGATCTCTCAGCCTCACGCCCGGCGAAGTGTGGGTAACTTTTGTTAATAGGGTAAGTGCCGGACATGGGGAATGAGGATACAGAAACATGATGTGCTGTGATCTCGGGGTAGCTTTGGTTGTGTGTGTTGGTATCAAATGCAGCTACTGACCCAGTGGTACGGCTATGGTGTAGTCAGAGCGCATTGAACCGTGGAAAGACAGAACTGCGAAGGAGAGGAGGACCTAGCTGATGTTATTCATCTGCAAAAAGAGATCATTGATCCCAAGCGAATGGGTGATCTGGGAAAAGTCAATAGGACGCCGCGTCGCGGCTAGGGATATAATACCATGGGGAAAACTCTATGGAATGTTGGTGAATACCCAAGCCAATGTATGATGATGCAACCGCGTCGCTTGGTTTGACTTGGTTGTTGCTAACCAATACGAATGAAATTTCCGCTGGAAATCCCATGGTTAGAGCAATAGTGTTGCCGTATGGCGAAGATAGTAGCTAAACTCAATTATGCATTATCTGCATAGGATAATGAGTTTAGCTATGCGTCCTTAGGGAAATTATGTATTTCAGGTGAATAACTTATGTCGGAAATGGGTATGTATGACGTGCTGAAAGCGGTCGAAATAAGTTGGAAATTGTGGTTGAGATTGTGGGTTGATTCTCATATAGAATTGAGAAACCCCACACCCCCAGAGCATTTCGTCCAGGGGGCAAAAAGCGAAGAACCCCAGACACTTAACAGCGATGTGCCTGGGTGGCGAAAAGCGGCAAATCTTGAATGCGTGAACGATGCGCCCAGATTTCGAGGAGCGGTACCCCAGGAACGGATGTAAATGAGGTGGGAAAAATTGCAATTCCCGGGGTTCTTGGACTTATTCATCTGCAATTCGATGTTTGGGATGATACTTGCAGGTATAGGATCGGATGTGTCTTTGTTGACGAACTTTGTCTTAGTACTGACCGCTTCGATTTCATTGCATAGTCCTCTTGACTGTTTTGCCCGATGGGTCATCGTCCTCTTCTTGAGGTTCCTTTAATGTACGCGGGGCGTATCTGAGTTATGTAGCGTGGTCGTGCAACATCGTTAAAAAAGAGGAGCCGAATCATGTCCTCAACCGAAATACTGGAACTGATTGTTTAAACCCTTTAATTTACCTGCGGTGAATTCTGGAGAATGAAGAGAAATGAAACAACCTCGGGTATTATAAGTGGACTGCATTTTGGCTTGTAAAGTTGATTTGTAGTTAAATTGTTGTTTAACTGTGTTAAAGTTGAAATGTTGTTTGATGGATCGAAAATCGTTCTATGTCATCGATGAACCCTTGGACGTAGTCCTCTTTTGGATCGTGAATCCCTTTGTGCCATCGATGACGATTTGGACGTAGTCCTAAATTGGATCGTAAATCCATATGGGTTCCACTCGTATGAAACGCAAAAACTGATTATTCTATTTATATTGGAGTTTTGTAATATGGGTAAAATAGGAAATATTCATTAATTTATTCTATTTACCGTCGATTACAATAGAAAACAATTATTTAAATAAAGAAGCAGATGTTTGTTTGTCTTACAAACGTAATGAAATACCCAACCAGTACGGTTCGCATATGTCCGCCCGATTTGAAACTCTGGAAATGGATATGTGGTAAGCATATTCCACTTGACCACGGTATATTCGTTTTCTCAGAAGCATATCTGCCAGAGTTCCAATCCTTTTGAATACATTCATCGTTTGGTGATGTAATAACCTGCTTCATGCTTCCCATTGTTTTCGGTAGAATTCCTTTCTGCGTTCTACCTGTAGTTAAAATATTTGTGCTGCAGGACCTGGACAATTAAATCTGCAAAAAATGTTAAATGTTGAAATTCACTGAATACATTCATGTGGGTCGCTTTCTCAGAGGTCTTGGTCAGATTCTGTGAAGGACGTTAATAGAAATATAACATCTTCAATAAATGCAACCATGTGACGTTTAATTAACTTCTAGGAATAGACATAAGCCACAGCATTGTTTTTAGGTACATTGACTGTGTGTTAAGACTCGCTGTGACAAAGCTCCGTGGTTACGAGTTTGGTCGAAATCCTTGAATGAAATCGAGAACACCTGACGTGAATGTAGGAAGATACCAATCCGCAAATCTCCGATATACATCTATGCCCTGTGAGTAGGGCGTTAGAATATACTCACAGCTAGGCCAGCTTGTCGTAAGAGGCGACTAAAGGCCGAGTGGTAGCCGGGGTCCCAACGCCCTGTGCGCCCGGTGAAATACCACCCCATCAAGCTATGGCAATCTTTCGGAGCTTGGCTGATGAACCGGTTCGAAAAAACGTTGGTTAGGTGGTAGTCGGTCCCAAGGTGAGATACCACCCCGTCACGCTGTACATTCCGCGATATCGCCGAGAGAAATCTTCGACGGTGTTTCGGATGTGTGGCTGATGGCCCGGACTGACTGGTGCCTTCTGATATAAAGAATTCCGGAGGTAAACTAGTCTCCCATTCGGATCTCCGAGGGAGACTATGTCAGGGGGAACATCATGCAGATATCATGATAAATAATGGAACTTTGAGAGGTTCGTCATCGCATAACCGTGCTAGCTCTCGAGGCTCGGCCCACGCTCGACTGGTGACAGCATTTTGTAACATCAGGGGCATCGGTTTCACCAATACCAATGTAAACGCCATCCACCAATATTTGCAAACAACGAAACCTGATATCCTTGCCCTAACTGAGGCCCAGGTCGATTCGTCAACTGATTCGACATATCTTCGTTGCTCAGGATACGACTTGCCTTCGAGATTCCGTTTTAAGGGCGGAGTCTGCGTTTTCGCGCGGTCCAATCTGGCTTGCCAGCGGATGGAGGCGTTGGAACCCAATAATATGGACATCATATGGTTGAGGGTCGTGCTGAGGAATTCCGTTAAATTTCTTTGTTGTCTTTACCGCTCCCCGAATGACGATCGACCGGCGACATTTTTCGAACATCTTTCATATACCGTCGACTGGATACAGATCAACCACCCAGCTTCTGAAATTATTGTCCTTGGCGATTTTAATGTGCACAATTCCGACTGGTTGTTACATTCTAACAGAACCGACGAGGCTGGGAGGCTGGCAGAGATGTTTGCTGTAAGCCACAACTTGACTCAACTTGTGGGGGAGCCAACGCGAGTGCCGGATGCCCGAGGCGATTATGCGAACACCCTGGATCTGTTTTTGACATCTGAACCGACTATTTATACCGTGGAGGTTTCTGTGCCACTGGGAAACTCAGGTCACTGCTTGGTATCTGTCGTGCAAGCACTTGCATACCAAGCAAATAACCGGCCTAGACAGCTTCGCCATGTATGGAAGTATGGGGTTGCTGACTGGGACGATATGCGAGATTTCTTCGCATCCTTTCCATGGTCGGAGGTGTGCTTCGGAAACTCCGATGTTAACGCTTGCGCGGAGTCGGTATCAACGATTATTCTTCTGGGGATAGAGATGTATATTCCACATTCCATCAAACGAAGTTCGTCTGATAAACCTTGGTTTGACAAAAAATGCGAGCTGATTACAGCGGCAAAAAATAGAGCTTTTAAGCAATGGCGCTCCAATCCCACCGATGTTAACAGAACGAACTTTGTTAGAATCAGAAACGGGTGCAACCAGGCGATTGATACCGCGAAGAAGGCTCACAACGACAGGGTGATCAATAAGCTCCTTCGGTGCCCAACTGGTTCGCGCTCATTCTGGTCAATGGCAAGGGCTGTCAGTGGTAACTTCGCCACCCCCTCTTTTCCCCCGTTGGTGACAGACAGCGGGACATTAGTGACGAATCCAAAGGATAAAGCTAATGTATTCGCGAATTTATTTTCCGCGAATTCAAACCTCAATCCCGGCCTTTTGGAGCCACCTGTGATCTCGCCAGTACAGTCTTACATGCGGGATGTGAGATTTCGCCCGCGCACTATTCAACGCATTCTATGTGAACTGGATTTTAGGAAGGCAATCGGCCCGGACGGAATACCAGCAATAGTCCTTAAGTACTGTGCTCCAGAACTATCGCCGGTTCTTGGCAGACTCTTCCGCTTATCTTATGCACGGAGGACCTTTCCTGCCTGCTGGAAAATCGCTCGAGTTCAGCCAATCCCAAAGACGGGAAAAAAGTGTCTCCCACAAAATTACCGTCCGATAGCATTACTCTCTATTTTATCTAAGGTAATGGAAAAAGTCATCAATACAGAATTGGTTAAGTATTTGGAGTGCAACGGACTTCTGAATGACCGCCAATATGGATTCCGTGAGAGGCGGTCCACAGGAGACCTCTTGACACTTATAACCGATATATGGACATCTGCGATTGAACGGCATGGTGAGTCAAGGGCGGTCGCATTGGATATCTCCAAGGCTTTTGACCGCGTCTGGCACGGGGCATTGCTGAGCAAACTTCGTTCATATGGACTTTCCCAACAGCTTTGCGACTGGACGAAAAGCTTCCTTGGGAATCGATCGATCCGGGTTGTTGTGGACAGCGAGTGTCTGTATCCTGTTAATTCGGGGGTGCCTCAAGGTTCTATTTTGGCTCCAACCTTGTTCTTGCTTCACATAAATGATTTGTTGGAGACAACGGATAACAAAGTGTTCAGTTTTGCGGATGATAGTACGCTTGTTTCCTCCTTTTCGAGGGATTGGCCGATTGGTGCATCAACGTCGCACCAGCTGAGATGTAGACAGATTGACTCTCTGAATCAGGATCTGGATAAAGTCCTGCAGTGGGGAAAGGCCAATCTTGTCGACTTCAACGCAACGAAGACCCAGTATACAACATTCACAAAGAAAATTGGATCATCGGTTCCACAGCTGATGATGAGTGGCCGGGCCCTCGAGGCTGGGGAAAGTTTGAAATTGCTCGGCGTCACGGTCTGTGGGAATGTATCATGGCATAAACACGTATCGGGTATCGCCAGATCAGCCTCAGGAAAACGGAGTTATCTTTTTAGAGCCAAGAAATATTTTACTCCGGCCCAACTTCTTCTCCTATATAAATCTCAAATTAGACTCGCGCTCGAATGTTGCTCTCATGTTTGGAGCTCGGCTCCTAAACATACCCTCGACCTACTTGAGAGCGTACAAAGACGAGCGATCCGCCTGATCGGGGACTCGGCGCAGACGTCGGGACTACAGTCGCTATCACATCGAAGGCGCGTAGCCGACCTCTGTCTGTTTTACAGATATTATCACGGGTGCTGTTCTTCGGAGATTCTTGGCATTGTTCCACGCAATTCGGTTTATATGGGCTCAACAAGACAATCCGACGGATCGCACCCGTTTGTGGTTCATCTCCCGACGGCGCGAACACCCCTGTATCAGAACTCGTTCCGTTACAGAGCGGGGAAGCTGTGGAACTGCCTTCCCACGCGAGTGTTCCCGGCGCGTTACAACCTGCAACTGTTCAAAAAGAACTGCAACAGTTATTTGATGGCATCACCGGGCGCCCACTCCACGCTATAGGTTCGCCTCTTCCGAGAGAAGTCTAATAAAAAAAATAATAAAATGGATTTGGGACCTCCATACATTCCAAAAATGCGGACAATTACGTCAGGAGCATGCACAATATTGCCCCGAGTCACAGCACGATCCTGTTCATTAATTGAGAAGAATTGCTTCCTTAGGTTTTGTCTCCTTGTCGGACCAGAGGGAGAAAATGAAACCTTTGAGGTAGATAAGTTCAACATCGTTCTTCATAACGATTTGTAAAATTGTTTGAACAAATCACATAATTTCGTGGATTTGTGATAGTTGTTCTTTGGCTTGCTTTCGCTGCTCAGGAACAACAGCTATTGTGTCCCGTATCAATTTCGTCCGTTTGTTCTGGTCCATTTTTAATCGTTGTTATCAGGTTCTAATTGAATAGTTTTGTTGGTTTTGTTATTTTGTCATTTTGACATTATGTTAATGAGTTTTTTCGTTAGATATTATTATTGAATCGTTTTTCGTTAAAAGGAGTTCGTTTTGTGATATGAATCATCGTTTTTCTTGTAATAAAAGGTTTATCGTTTTGTAACTCGTTTTCGTTTATTATGTCGTTCGCCTTTTCCAACAAACGAGTCGGAAAGTAATCATGGTCCTTCGAGCCGGAGCGATTTGTTAATCTATAGAATCAGTGCGCTTGATGATTAATCGGTCCTAAAAAACAAGTTGTCGGTCCTAAAAAAAAAAATTTGTAACTTCTTCGAACATAGTTTATTCAAGGATCGGTTTTGTTTGAAGAATCCGCATCCATTTGATTAATAGCTCGCGAAAACTATTTAAGACAAAACGTTGTCGAAACCTGTGCGCAGTTGTGTTCAAAACCTTAACACTTTATTAAACTCGAAGAATAAAGTGAATTAATCAATTTTTCGGGTTACTCTCGAGACGAAATTTTCCCGATCAAGTGTCAAATGATAGAAAATTCATTAGAAAATTTATCGAGTAAAATATCGCCGATACATTACCCTCGAGACAATAGAATCTTCTCTCAGCAAAGCATACGTATTGCTAAATATAATTGAAATTAGTGATTTCCAATTCCCTATCTAGTGTTAACTGATCGAAAATTTATTATAAAATTTCAATTGAAGGGACTCGTGCAGTGCACTAACATTATCGTCACCATCGTTCTCGCAGTCGCTGCAACTGTCGTTGTCATCGCCATAGCTCTCGTCGTCGTCGCGGCTGTCGTTTTCGTTGCTGTCGATCATCCAATCGTTTATTTTTCTCAATCACCCTTTGGGCGATGATTTATGAAATAAACATAAATCGTTATACGGCATTTAGCTATTTCGAACTAAACTAAATTTAAACCGATTTGTGAGATAAAATAAGAAGGAAAAATACAAGAAAGCAAAACCAACTAGAGGAAGGGAATGACGCTCATCCAGAGACACCCACTAGAAGGTTAGTGGTGATAACCAGCTCCAACCGGAGAGAGTGCTTAAGGGCAATGGCAGCCAGCGGAGAACCCGGTAACTGCAGGTGAGTCGTGTTCTAGCTGTTAAGAAGTTTAAATTGGTTACTCTTCCCGGTTTCCCTACTACATTCCTTTGAAGTTCCCATATATTTCAGCCCCGTCAATATCTCCATCCGTTCGAAACCTATCGGTTGAAAATTTTCGTTTAATATTGTCGATTCTTTCAAAATGGCCGAAGATCAAATCAGATCCCTGACCAATAAAAGAGCTGTCCCCAAACGCGCTTTGACGAAGACATACCCTTAAGAAAGCTCTCGAACTCCAACTATAAAGGACTAGGGAACGTCAAGTTATTCACTTATGGTACTGTTTATTGCCATATTATTCTTTCGGGTTTAAAAAGAAAACTTTCCGTTATGATTATTCCGGATGAAGCTATGCTGGTTCCTGTGTTGATTGGGCGTGACGGATTGCGAATTTTTAATATTTCGCTACAAATGAATTTAAAGAGTATGTCTTCTCCACCAAAATGTACTTCCAAAGTTAATAAAAATATTGATTCTTGCTTAAGCTCTATGTATTATTGTACTTACGCCCCTAGAAATGGGAATACATTCAGTTCTATTAGCTTGCCTAGTGAAAGTAACAACAAATATTGCATGAACAGTAGTACACCGTGCGATAGAAAAGTTGAATATGATTCGGGTAGGGATGATTCTGCTCTCCAAGCTTGTGATGTTGAGAAAGTTAACAGTGTTTGCGAGATTTACGCTATAGAACCCACTCTGGGTGAGTAGTTAAATATTGGCCCCAATCTTAGATTAGGAATTTCAAAAAAGAAAATCGATCAGTCGTCGAGGACAAATATCTGAATTATGATAGATTGAAAGCTAAACCTCCAGACTTTGAGATGCATATTCGGCTTACGAATAATACCCCTTTCTTCTGTTCTCCTCGTCGATTATCCTTCACTGAGAAGCAAAATGTGAACGATATTATAAGAGATCTTATGGATCGAAAGATTATAAAGCCGAGTGATTTCCTATATGCATCGCCCATTGTTCTAGTGAAGAAGAAATCTGGATAACCGGAATGCGCGTAGACTATCGTGCATTGAATAAACTTACAGTCCATGATAACTACCGTCTCCCGCTAATTTTCTCTCGAATCACGTCGGGGTCACCAATTTGGCGGTTTTGTTTTCTCGTTGTCCAACTTTCGGAAGTGTCCCGCCGAACACTTTATTCAGGACTCCAAATTATTCGACACAAGTCATCGGAAAAGAAAACACAACTCGTTTACTTTATTCTAGCAGTGGTTAATTTGTTGAAAACTGACAATCGCTCGACACATTCTAATATCCGTTACTTTATTACTAATAATCGTTACTTCGTTACAACTGGTATTTGCGCGACACACTCTAATAATTCTTTCCTTCTGGTGAAAAGGAACCGTGCTTCCGTAACGAAATCTTTTTCAAACTGAACTTTTCTTAGGGGATATCCGACTCACCCGATTGTTCTTTTTTTTTTTGGGATTTGTTTCCCTACTTGGTGATTCTCTCTTAATCGAGAATCTCTCTTACTTCCAAATCTGTCCCATATTTGGTCGCAGGCCAGATGTGCGGTCGCACCCACACACACAGACGCGGATGTTGATGCCTTTGTGGCCGGATATCTTCCTAGGAACGCCAGAATTTTCACACCATCAGCGGAATCGCTTTTGTATATATTCCGGTGTGTGGTTATTATTCTTGGCGATCTCTTGGATCGTGGTAATTATCGTCGGTTACGATAATTGTATTTATTTTGTCCTATGGGAACAGTGTTAGCTAATTTATTGCTGTTCCTCCGCAATGGCCTTTCTTTAGGCGAAGTGCATTGCGGTGGGGTCAAAGGTTTAGCTAATGGATTGTTTTACGACAATTTGCTTATCGCCAGGGATTTGATGTTTGTCGACATCTGGCGCAGCTGTGCAAACCGCTTGTAGTGTAACAACATACCCACGAAATGACCATGAAGAATAATATCAAATAAATCAATTGCCCTTGTCACAATTAGCAAGTTTCACGTAACCAGCATTCGTTGCCGTCAATAATTCAAGGTCGATTCTTTTCATTGTGTCGCGTCGCGCTTGAAATAATGAGCTCAAGCCATTTCTTTATCTTTTGTTTTATTGTTATGATAAGTTTGTTAGTATATTCTGTTATTACATTTGTTATTAATTAGTATAGTTATATTTATTCTTATTGTTAGTTTTTGTTAGTCAGTTGTTATAATTTGTAATTAATGTGTAACGTATGTTTGGCAGCACTTGCACTTTGTGTTATTCATCGCTTTGTTATTAGTTATTGTTGTCGTGGTTTTTGTTGGTTTTTTGTTATTTTGTCATTTTGACATTATGTTAATGAGTTTTTTCGTTTGATATTATTATTGAAACGTTTTTCGTGAAAAAGAGTTCGTTTGTGATATGAATCATCATTTTTTCTTGTAATAAAAGATTTATCGTTTTGTAAAAAAAAAAAAGTTGATTTTTCGTTTGTGATATTGAATCGTTTCGTTTTCGGTTAATAAAAGATTTATCGTTTTCGTAATAACTCGTTTTATTATGTCGTTCGCTTTTTCGGTAAACGAACTGAAAATAAACACATTGAGTAAAAGAAACGAATTGCTCCACTTACGATTTGAAAGAATCAAATGACACCCGCTTGCGAGCTTACTGCTAGCAAGTGATTCACAAATTAATTAGGTCAAATCGCGTCATTGTTCTTACACTATGCGCCAAGCTGGTGCTAGAAAATAAAGTAGGACAGTAAGCAGAATTATATTGAGTGAATTACCAATTAAGAATGAAATACTTTGATAAGCAAAATTTGCATGAGTGAATTAAGAAATTTTTAAATAATTGAGTGATTGATTGGAAGTATAAATACCCCAGTATTTTGAAGATTAGAGCAATTAAATACCTAATCCGTTTTTGATTCAATAACTGCGGCGACTTCGCCATGAACTTTTAGCGAGCTGCGCTTTAAACAGTACCGTGGCGGTTCCACCAAACCCCATGGTACACTTACCTGAAAAACCCCCATAACTTCCACCCAATCTCATAACTTCACTAATGCAATCGCATTAGCATCTTAAATGCTTCACGCATTAAAGAGATAAAATCTTTAATCTAAAAGTCCCTGGAAAAGAAAACTTACCTTTCATGCATCCCTTCGCATACAATTCCCTGTAAGATTTCTTTCTTAACTTATCAGGAATCTCAATTCAATTCGGCACCACAATTCGGAATTTCTGAAAACAAGATGATATGATTTACATATTATACAATGTAACCATCATAACAGGGACCATACACATTGCGTCGTCTATTTCCCGTCCTCGCCAAGTGTATCATAAATCACCATACATACACATTGGCTGGCGACCTACACCCGAGGGACCAAAACAAATATACGCATATCGCGTCTTTTGGCACCAATTAAATCCTACAGCATAAGCAAATGCAAATAGGAATATAATACCTACCCTTACCAGCGACGCCATAAACACCATTTCCCGGTAATCTAGCCAAAACCCATTAGCACATTTCCACATTGCATTGCCGCCTATTTATTCAGCCGCAATGCACATCTCAGACAAAGACCCAAACGTTTCCTTTGTTTTTTCATATTTCGGGATCTGCTTCTCATCAGCAGCGGCATGAACAAACAAAAACCATTAGCATCCAAGGAGATTCGGTTTTGTTTGCTTTACCGAACTAGCATCTCATGAACGCACTTATGCCCTTTCTTTGTTGTTGATTCGTAACCATGGCTTTGATCCATAAAAGAACCAATGTACACACATACATGTGTACCGTGACGATCTTCTCTATGAGATAAGTTTGGTTACCCCAAAGAGAGACTTTACGTCTCTCTTGGAATAGGAAAATGCCCCCATTAATTAAGAGAGCCTGTTTCACTAGTCGAATTCCCTTATCAGCGAGTGAATATCGTTGAGTCTAATTCCATCCGCCGCCCACTACGGTCGTTGCCGCTCTCGGTCCTCGTCACGCGCCGACGACGCGAAAATACCTGGAGTCGTGTGTGTAGTAAAATAAAATTTATAAAAATCAATTTAATAGTAATAATAAGTTTAAGTGAAGTATAAAAAACACTAACATGTGTAATAATGGCTGAGAACAAAGTGGTTTTTATGTAGAGACTAAAACGTAACAAATAAAGAATCATTGCTGATATCGAACCGGAGTGTTTTGTTTCTGTGTTGTGTCCGCTCGGTTGCAAAGGTCAACCATCGTTTTCTTCACCCTTGCGTTGTGAGCAATCTCCGCGTGAACAATAGACGATGCGGATGGAAATGAACGGAGTGCCCATGCCTGGCACAATACTTCCTCCCCACAGTACAATTGTGGAAATAGGGCTTTTAGTCAATTATTATTCAGACTGAATATTACTTGCCATACATTACATGGCCAGCCAAAAAAACAAACAAATATTACAACGGGTGCGAGTGCTATAAACAACAGATTGGCGTTACTCCCATCAATTACATCACATGGCGATCCTGCCATGCCAGCTCTCATTACATTACACACTTGTGTTTATCCAGCTAGTGGATCGATACACAATTTCTATACCGGGTCGTGTCCTTCGATCGCCGTGCAGGCGTTATGAAATATTCGAGACTTTGGGCCCACGTATCTGTGGATACGTGGGGTTGTTGACACTAGTATGAATGTCACCTTTGGCCAGGCGAAAGGGTGGACCATGGGGGGCACGTGGGGTTTTAGGCTAGGGTGAGTACATTCCTTGGTGAAACGACAGGTGTATCAGCCTACTGTGGTTTGTGCGGTTCGTGGAACCGCAACAACTTCATAAATCCATTTGATCTCTAGGTCATCATGTATTTCCTGATTTGGCACAAAACGGTACTCATTGGTGATAATGCGAAGGAATTTGTTTTGGCTTCGTTGAATTATTTCTCTATTGGATTAATTTGTACAGCCCCATAATTGAATTCCGTATTTTCAGATCGACTTGATGATAGATTAATAGATCAATCTTTTACAATAGAGATTGAGTTGAGAGTGATTCCTGATTAACCAATACATCTGGCTACGTTTCAGCTTTATTTGTTCAGCTTTTTGTTTCACATGATAACTCCAGTTTAGTCTGCTATCTAGATGTATACCAAGATATTTTTGCTGAATCTGCTTTAGGAACTGAAATTTCGTTGAGATATGTAGAAATATTCTATCTGATCTTAGCAATGTAAATGTTACGTGAATAGATTTCATCTCGGTGAGTTTAATTTCGTTAAGTTCCTGTTGCAATTGTTCTGTAGCTTTTTTTTTTTTCATTGTCATTAGTTAATATTATAACTGTACCATCTGCAGAGGTGCCTATGAATGTGTTTTTGGTTATTGGGATGTCTGCTGTGTATAGTAAGTAGAAGAAGGGTTCCAGGACACTTCCTTGTGGTACGCCTGCTTCTATTTCCTAGAAGCTAGGGTGAGCTCCTTCGTGTGTTACTTTGAATGTTCTATCAGACAAGTGTGATTCGAGAAATTGGCAATAGTTTGCTGGAAAGATTTTACTCACTTTATATATAAGACCTTCACGTCGTACTCTGACGAATGCTTGGGAGACGTTAAGAAAAACAGCTGGGCAGTATTTCTTTTCTTCGAAAGCCTTTTCTATTACTGTGGTCACACGGTGAACCTGATCAATACTTGTGTGTTTATTCCTACAGCCGAGACACAAACGGCTGTCTGGTGACAGAAACAAACAATATCGTGACAAGGTGGAAGCAATACTTTGAAAACCTGCTCAATGTGCGCACCCATCAACCACAAATAAACGCACCAGACGTACATACAGCCGATCCTCGGATTCCAGAGCCCTCTTTCGACGAAGTTGTAGACGCAATATACCGATTGAAAAACAACAAGACTTCCGGAGTCGACTACATACCGGCAGAGCTTGTGAAGCATGGAGGAGAGGCAACCGCTCGAAAGATTCTCCAACTGATTAAAGCAATATGGGATAAGGAAGTCATTCCGGAAGAATGGAAAACCTCAATAGGCGTCCCATTTTCAAAACAGGTGAGAGATCTGACTGCGAAAATTACAGAGGAATATCATTGCTTGTATACAAAGTTCTAACAAATGTCATACTGGCGAGAATCACACCGTACACAGGACCGTGCATAGAATTCTTGACGGTAAGCCAACGCGAAACAGACTGACAAGGCGGCCGCGACGGAGATGGGAGGACAATGTTAGGTTGGACCTCGAGGAGATCGGATCGGATGGTCAAACGTGGAAGGCGAGCGCACGGGACAGGGAACAATGACGGATTCGAGTCGGTGAGGTCATGAACTTTCGGATTCCTACAGGCCAATAAATAGTATACACCAGGTGATGTATTATCGATGTCTGGTGCTGTTTTGTGATTCAAACTTTGGTCGATTTCCTAGGCAATCTTTGATACCTGGGGGAAGGATGAATACTAGTGTGGATGTTGTGTGATTTAAACACTGAAGCCAGATGGTGTGCAAATATTTTACCTTTTTTTTTTTAAAGTTATACAATTTTTTTGAAATCTTTTTCATTATTCAGAGACGAATATCATAATTGCCATCGATACCGACTTTGGCTTTGGGCCTCTGTCATTGTTCATTTATTTACTATTTGTCTATTTATCCATTTATTTATTTATTCGGCGGAACTCCAGTCTCACGACATCGTCTCTGATAACATTGAAGATTGTATGCACTATTATCTCGTTATCCCTTGTTGGAAAACCGTTGAATATCAAAATTAACTATGAGCGATGTTCTTATATACGTAATAAAACACTTGGATTTTATTTTGTTGTTTTGTTTTATTGACATTAAAGCACAAAGTTGATATAAAAATACAGAAGTGCATAAATTGCAATAACGTTTCCTTTATTATTTAGATATTGTTGTTAAGTAAAAAATCAAATCTGGTTTTTTATTTTAGTTTTTTCTATTTGTTTTCTTCTCTGATAGTGCAGGTTTTCTTATTGTTATACCGCGCAATTATTAATAACTCCTCACATTCTCTTTCGTATAGTATAACAACTGGTAAAGCTGTACTTTTAAATTAAAAAACATTTATTTTCACAGGATATATTAAAATAAACAAATAGACTAGAAATACAAATTTTCCTTATTAGTACAAAACATAAATTAAAAACTATTTGCGAAACATGCGTAAAAATTGTTTGTTTCCACAATTAAAATGTTACAGTCTTATACATTTTTTAAAGCTCTTTTAGCATGTCTTCTTATTTTTATAATGCATGGTTATTCGTTTTTTTATATTTTCTATTTTATTAGTTATATATATTATGTATATCTTTCTTTCATATAAAAACCGACATTATGAATTACAAAATAATTAGTAAGCTCACAAAATACATTGAAATGAGAAAGAAATTTGAAATATTTTTTGTCACTAGAAAAATTCATTAGTGTCAGCATTTGCGCCTGAAAAGCCGCAATTAAAATGGTATAGCTTTATACATTTGTTTCAAGGTAATTGAATATACGATTCCTATTTTGTTTTAACAATACATAATATAATAATTAAATTATTACATATTTTTAATTACTAATTATTAGATTACTATTAAAATATTGTATATTAACATTATATTATATTATATTTATTGTATTTTATAATAACAATTAAGTTTTATCTTCTATTTTTCACAGAAAGAGTTAACTTAATTATTGCATATTAACATTTAAATTTCATTTTTTATTTTTAACAGAAAGAGTTAACTTTATTATTGTATATTAACATTTAAGTTTTATCTTTGATTTTTAACAGATTTGTTTCATTTGTTCAAGACATTTTTTAATTTACAGAACGTGTAGTCATCAAGTGTACGTAGGTTGTAGTGGAATTGTGTATTTATGCTTACAGCTTATTCTTATTTTATTTTCCAGTTTACATCAGTTTAAGTAATTTTGTCTATACTATATTAAAATGCAAATGTGTGTATTGTTCATATGTGAGTGGCACATATCTAATTCTTTTCTAACCAAATTTCCGCTTTATTTATTGTAAAACCGACGCGAGCTCTTAAAAGAAGTTTATGTTTATAATAGATGCTCTGATTGCAAATTACGTTTTCAACGTTAGTAACTTTTTCCTAGAATGTCGTGGAACTTTTGTTGCTTAAGTCATTATTAATAGGAATATGCTCAAAAATGTTCAAGGCGAAATTTGAAGTCATTTATACATTACGGATGTGAAACGAAGAGCGAGTTAACTCATAAAACGCTCAGATAACGAAACTGCAAACTAAAGAATATATAATCTGGAAACTGCAAATCAATCGGAATATGTCTATATATATGCGAATCACACTCAGACAACACTAAAGGAAAGATAATCTAGAGACTGCATATAATGTAGTGCTCCCGAAGCCCTACCAAACTTAGCAGCTGCTCGATTGTGATTGGCCACACTCATGCGTTGCCGGTTTTCAGGTACCTAGAGAGGAAGATGACCTTTTTTTCCCAGGTTCGACTTCGTTCATCAAGGAAACTTAACGAAAGAAAATGACAAAGAGAGAATTTGTACTTTTGCCAGGAGTCGAGTAATAACCACGGAACGAGTAAGTCAAACTGCTCCTTGAAGTCAGTAAAATAAGTACCAACAAGCGAAATGGTCTCGTTTTACGTTCGTTTTGGAAAATTTATGTAAAAAGCATTTTAAGAAAGTTTCGTTTGGTTAAATTTTGTGTTTTTTGTTAAACCTATGGCAAGAGTGTGCCAGTTTTGTTTTTTTTGTTGTCTATAATAATAAAACCAACAAATAAGAAGGAAAAAGGGTTTTTCTCTATAATTATTATAAATGAAATAGTCCATGCTCTTCCCTCGGAGGAGACGGGGAAGCACGGTCGTCGGACTTCCATATAATCTCCTAATGACAAACGATAAAGACGAGACGAGATTATAACAATCAGTTGAGATATGACTCATAAGATAAGAATAGACACGTAAATCTTTATTGTTATTTTTGTTGACTACTGATAAATCTGTAATTTTAAAGAAGGAAACAAGGGAAACGCAGTGAGAAGTAAATGTGAAGTAGATTTAAGAGCACAGCACATACGAGGCAACTCGAACATCCTAAACAATTCTCCTTAAATGCAAATTCAAATTTAGTGTTTAAGTAGTTAAAAAAGATGGATTCGTAGAAGCCGAGAGGCCGACACGACTCGTTAATTTTTAATTAAATAAGAATTCGACAGGCAGTTTTGTTTAAATCTGTCGTGCGGCAAGTGTCTGGTGTTTAGAGTAAATTGTGATCCTCTAAATCGTAAATCTAAATTCGTGGACTAAAAACCGATTGAAATATAAACAATAAAGATAAATCTAAATTTATGGACTACGATTGAAAGTAAAAACAATGAAGTTAAATAAAGGAGAGAGCCGATCATGTTTTCAGTTCTATTGATTTTCAATTGTTTACTTGTTATATAATTAATATCAATTAATTATCACCCCCCCCTTGAATTATTAACATCTCGTGTCTTTACGCACATATCCTTTATCCTTCCCATATCCTTCCCTTCCCTACAAAGTACGAATTGCCTATTCCCTTTACAATAGAATCTAGTTTAAATAAACGTAAAACCCATTTAAAACCCCATTTACATTGCAACAGTCATCTTCTTTGTATTAGCCATTAGTCGCCCTCTATTAGCCAATAGCCAATTGTGCCGATTCCTAGAAATAACTCGTGGAAGCGGAACAAAAAAGGATATGTGCCGTGAAGTCACGAGATAGTTCTTCTTGTTAAATGTGCGTTGAGTGAGTGCAGTCGGGTGCTCCGCACAAATATTAAAATTAGCTTTTTGGTGTTAAATCGAATCGTGTGCGCGTGTGGTCAAATGCGGAGAAAAAGCATAAAGCCAAGCGATTAGAATAAAAAGTGTATTTAATATTTGTAAATTGTAAATCTAATTTGCTGTATTGTGTTTAAATAAGTTACTAAGATAATTCATTGTCGAAATTAAAATACAGAATTAAACAGTTATTGAACTAAAAGTGCAAAAAAAAAACAGAGTTTTATATTTGTAAAACCCACGTCTCGACATTCAAGACTGAGCGCCATTAGTCGCCCCCTATTAGCCAATAGCCAATTGTGCCGCTTCCTAGAAATAACTCGTGGAAGCGGAACAAAAAAGGATATGTGCCGTGAAGCCACGAGATAGTTCTTCTTGTTAAATGTGCGTTGAGTGAGTGCAGTCGGGTGCTCCGCACAAATATTAAAATTAGCTTTTTGGTGTTAAATCGAATCGTGTGCGCGTGTGGTCAAATGCGGAGAAAAAGTATAAAGCCAAGCGATTAGAATAAAAAGTGTATTTAATATTTGTAAATTGTAAATCTAATTTGCTGTATTGTGTTTAAATAAGTTACTAAGATAATTCATTGTCGAAATTAAAATACAGAATTAAACAGTTATTGAACTAAAAGTGCAAAAAAAAAAAACAGTTTTATATTTGTAAAACCCACGTCTCAACATTCAAGACTGAGCAGGGGGTAAGTTTGGTGTATAATAATTATATGTATATATCAATTGTTATAAGAAAAACCTATAACATAATACATCTCCCTTCCCGTGCCGGGTTTTGTTTTGTGAACAGTGCCAGTGACAGTGAATAGACAAAGACCAGTGAAAAATAATTGTGGTACAATGGCCTGTGGGCCAAATATGAGTGGTACCCGGTTTCGGGATCTTGCCGAGGACGTAGATTTCGTAATACGCAAAAAGGAAATAAAAAGAATACATCCGAGAAACGAGGAACATTTTCCAAATTTACCGATGACATCAGTAAAAAATCCGAAATTTTTAATTATCACGGCCAAACAAAGTGATAAACCCATCTCGTCGCTTAATCCATTGGTAATAAAAAAGTGATAGATGATATTAGTCGTGAATACGAACAAATTACGATCTTACGCGACGGAAACTTATTAGTGAAAGTTAACTCACCAAAAATCGCGGACCGGTTCCTTAAAACAACTACTTTAGACAATGTGTGCCTCGTCACCGTGAAGCTACACGAGAAATTGAACGAGGCGCTCCCTGCCTGATAAATGTCTCCGAATCAGAAATAATCTCAGAAGTGCAATCGCTAAAATGTAACACAAGTTTACAAATTTTTAAAAAGGGATGCAAATAAAATCCAACGGGCATCATGCCTAATGTTATTTACTTTCGACCTCTACCAACAACCAAAATCTGTGGATATAGGTTTCTATAAAGCAAAGGTCAACGAATACATCCCCAATCCCATGAAATGTCGTAACTGCCAACGACTCGGCTATACTACAAAACGTTGCACAAATACCACAATATATAAGAAATGTGACCTCCCACCTGATACGCCTGCCGATTGCTGTCGTACTATGTGCGCTAACTGCTCACTCCCTCATTCTAGTGCAGACAAAACATGTCCCTCATATATTCAAGCCAAGGAAATACTGACGATAAAAATCACTACCAAATGCTCAATGGGCGAAGCCAAACGGAGCTACAAGGTGTCACGAACAACCCATAACAAAAACATTCGCTGGACAACAATGCCCATAAGATACAAAAATATCTTTGGCACCGTTGTCCAGTAAAAAAGAATTTGCCAAGTCTGTGCACTGCTGGAAATCCCAGGTAATACTTAGGGCATTCTAGACGGTTGCCGATCCAAGGTAAATTACCTAAGGATCAGACAAAGGATGCGCTGGCTCACAAAAGAGATCCTAATGCAAAGGATCTTGTAGCGTTCTACGAACGCACAATTCCACCCAGGTAAGGTTCCTACCCTTCAAGGAACATACTTACCTTATTCATTACACGTGCCCACAGACACTGTTGAACCCGATATCAAAAAACAAGGAACTTAACGTTCAAAAACGTTCAATATCGAGTCAACGCATCCATTCATCGTATGCAATACCAATTCCAGAATACAGGTCATAAATCTCCCATCCTAAACATCAACGCGAGGTTTCCCAAATCATACCATTTTCGGTAAATAGACCGAGCGACGGATGCATACGCTCGTAGCTAAATGCAATTAGCGCCTAAACCAGGCACACTTGCGCAAACAATCAATTCGTTGCGCCACTGATTAGCAGGCGAAAAATCTTAAACTCTAAACACTATCCCAGATAGATGTACGATGGGAAAGGCAAACAAAGCCTCACATCTCATAATCCGTGTACACATCCGAAATGCAGGCGAGCCTTTGCCGCATGCCAGATGTGCGACATCCGATCCGTAAACAAAGGAAGAAACGAGATACCGACCACCAGCATCGAATGGTGATAATGATGATGATTAGGTAAGATTTCTCCTTCCAGATCCTGTGGGAAATTCTCTTTGTGAGATGAAAAGGAAGATGGTATGCTGCTAACCGATACTGTGGAAAATTCTGTTAGCAGATGAAATGGGAAATTTTCTCCTGTGCAGATACAGATCGGAAATCAGAATCGGGATATTTTTTTTGGGCAGATGGTTAGTCTAAGTTGGATCGTCCTGGAGAGTCGAGTAACAGCATATACCCTGCCGGATCCGCGATAACAAAACGAAGAGTGTGTCGCCGCGAGTTTTAGTTGAGTCCAAAAGGTTTTTGTTAATAATAAAGTGAACTGGGAGTTAGTAAATACCTATACTGCTTGTTAATGAACACGTTTACTGTGCGTTGATAAATACATAATACCGCTTGTTAATAAAGACATATACTGTGCGTTAATAAATACATATACCGCTTGTTAATAAATACGCATACTGCCCGTTAATAAATACCTATAGTGCTTGTTAATAAAGACATATTCTGTGCGTTAATAAATACCTATGCTTGTGCGTTAATAAATACATGTACTAAAATTTAAAGGTGTCTTTTATTTTTGTGGACAGTGTTCGGCAGAACACTCCTTTCGACCAGGACTAAAATCCACCAAAATCTTGTTTGCGATCATCGCACAAGGAAAATAACACGTTGCCTTGTGTTAACGAAAAAGAAAAAAGGTTTCCCTGCGATCAAACGATAGGAAAAGGAAGGAGTTGTTTTTGAGTGATCGACCGAGAAGGTTGAAGAAAAAGGTGTTGTGCTGTGCGGTGGTACGTGGAGTGCGATTCGTGGCCAAGACGGTCATATTTTTAAAAGTGTGTTGCTGTGCGCGGTGTGTTAACATTGCAAACAGTAAATAAATAAAAATAAGTGCACTGACAAATTAATTGTTTCCTTATTATCGGATGGTTCCCGAATATCTTTGGTCGTGCCTGCGCAACTACGTAGTTCCTAGGCATTAAGTATTGGAACTCTCAAATATTAAGACAAGTTCATCCAGGATTCGTCGCTACTAGGTTTCAGGGCGCATCTTTCGGAACACCCATCCTGATAAGTAAAGCGGTATCTCGTCATACTGAACGTAAGTACTTATTAATAATATTAATAAATATATTATATGCAACAGGACTATAAATTAAAGGACAAGCAGGTAACTCCACACAACAGTCACGTGAGTACCCACAATATATATTTATAACTATATTGTGCGAAAAGATGGGTAACAAAGGAAAAAAATGTTTTCAAATCTGATCAACTTTCCGGAACTTTCGCAGAAACGCTGCAAATGATCTTAGAAGATGATGACTTCAATATGTAAGAATAATATTAACATTCAAGCCCCTGTTTCTGCTGTTTCTGAGACTGGACACTTGAACTCTGCTCAGAGTACAAGTGTTCCATATCAGGAACAACAGAGTCAAGTTGCTAACAACATACATCCTACCCATTCCTACACGAAAATATATTTAAGAATACACTGCCCCATTTCGCAAAACAATAACATCCCGAGTACATTATTAGGGTTGAATGCCCACAACCCACTCCACAACATAAACCATTCACCATTTTGCAATGGAAATGTTGGGAAGACCTCCGAGCGGTAAAGTAAGGAAAAGGTTACTCGAGCGCACACCGAGGCGAGTGCGGAAAAACGAAAAACGAGTTTAGTAAAGAAACAAATTGTTACACGCAACGCCTACCCTCCCCTAATACTCAGCCTTTTGGGGCCACCCCCCACCATTAACAGGATTCACCTTCATATGTTGATTAATTCGAATCAACATATCCAATCCAATGAGTACCAGTAAAAGTGCATTAGATACAAAATGCATACACGGGCGAATCCAGATACCACATCTGGGAAAAATCTATGACGGCACAAAGAAAATAACGTGCTACTCAAAACAAAGAACAATTCCATGTTTACGAAGCAATAAGGTATACAAAATATCTTTGCCATTTTCATTTTCAATGTTTATGATTTTCAAAAAATGTACTGCGAAGCATACATCTGTTGTATCGAAAAAAGATCTATTCTGTGTGTAAACAATGGATGCATACTTCGGTCTGCACGATCGAAAGAGAGATAAGGGGTGTATGTATGAACGTCCTTCGGTTTGGACATTCCAGAGAGTCTCTTGAACCAGCGTCGCGATCGGAGGAAAATTAACATCAGAGTCGCGAGTGTTACCCGTCGTTAGTAAAAGCGGACGTATGATTATAGTCGGGCGGTTTGAAGTCTTGTGTAATAAAATATTTTCTGTAGTGTTATCATGTGTGTTGGTATCAAATTAAGTAAATTATAATAAAGATAGCAGCATAAATTATCATAAAAAATTAAACGCAATTACAACTAGAGTGTTTTCATTCTCTCTCTGTGTGTGTGTGTAAAGTACAAGTGCAAATGTTTAACAAAATATTGTAAAAAAAAAACGAGAACAAGTAAAATATCAGTCATCGTCGGCACGTCACAGAGGAAAGACGTACATTTGGCAAGAAAGGAAAAAAAAAATCGTCGCGCGATCAAGGACAGTGAGTGTAAGTGTACAACTGTAAATTACACAGTGTGGCCGCCACTGAGAGCTGTTGTATTGAAAAATAGTAGAAACAAACATCAAGTGTTAAAGGGTTCGTGACCTTTCATGAAAAAGGGCCAGGCAAATTATAAAACCATGACACGGAGCCGACTCGAGCGATAGCCGAGTCTTATAACAAAGCGGCGCAAGCCAATTACAGATGGCGATAAAAATGTATAAGAAAAGAAAAGTGAATACACTGGAGCAGGCAACCATTTCAATGAATTAGTTGACCTTGACCCAAGTGAAATTGAATTACCTGATGAAGAAAACAACATCACAGGTAGTGAAACAGCTCCGGCGGAACTAGAAAAAATCCTTGCGGATATCGACACCAAAAAAGAGGAACTGAATAAACAAAAAGAAGCAATCCTCAATTTAAAAGACCTGGTGCAGCAACAACAAAGGCAATAAAATACAACAACACAACAGAAAAATTAGGAAGCAAACAAAAGGCAGCAAACAAAGGAGATACAGCAGCAGCAAAAGAACCAGCAAAACGTAACCAACAGAAAGGAAAATACGTCGCTTATAATAATTACGTCCATGGAAACAAAGGACGTTATAAAATTAGGTGAGTTAACATGCAAACATTTTAAAACGAAAAAAATAATTAATTCTAAAATAAAATTAATGTGCGATGATATTGAAGGTTATCGCAAAGTAATGACTACTTTGGGTAGGACAAGTACTACACGTACACCCCGAAATCGAAGAAAATAATCTCCATGCTCCTAAAAGGAGTTGACCCATGTTTTTGCCCTGAAGAGGTCATAGAGGAATTACAAATGTCGAAACCGACCATTTAAAATTTACAGGCGTAAAACCCTTCTCTACCGCCAACTCCAGAAAACGCAATTGCAAATTGCCTTTCTTTATTGTACCACTGAGTCCCAACAGTAAAGCTGATGCTCTCCGATACATTAAATACCTCAATCACCAAACAATAAGTTGGGAAAAAATAAGAAAAACCGATCGCGTATTGCAGTCAACGCTTCGGGCACGCGGCATCAAACTGCCACATGCGATTCAGGTGCATAAAGTGCCTCTCCGACCATATCATTGGTGAATGCCCCCAATGGGCAAGGAACAGCTTCCAGATAGGAAAACAGTGTCATGTGTCCTCTGGAAAAATACAGGTCACACTGCAAATTTTAGAGGATGTCCTAAATTTCAACAAATGAAATTAAAATTGGAATCCAAAAAGAAACAAGTTGAAGAAGAGAAAAAAATGAAAACTCGTTCTTACAACAATTTCGTGGCTCCTTGTGTGTCATATGCACAAATGGCCGGTGCTCCTAAGCAACTAGCATTCATGGAACATACATATAGTAATGGAAGAATGCCTACGCCAGAGGCACATTCACAAATAATAACAATGTTATTAACCATGCAAGGACAATTTGCTGAATTTCAAAAAACACTGACTAAACAAAGAGCACGAATAGATACTCTCTATTCAACCCTGCTCTCAAATAACTCTCCACATCAAAATCTTCAACCTCCGTCTGAACCAAACCTAAAAATTATTGCTGTGAATGTAAATTCACTAATCCACATCGAAAGAAGAGATCATTTAGGCAATCTGATCCAAGCCGAATGCCCAGATGTGCTCTTAGCTAGCGAAACTAACCTATACCAAGGACACAAAATGGGCTACAAAAATTATAACATAATTAGACGAGATCGACCACACTCTACTCGAGGGGGTGGGGTCGCTATCTTAGTTAAGAAAGGTCTTCACCATAAGGTCGTTTACAGCACGGAAGTACACAAATTCCAGGTGCTAGAGGCATGCATTATAGACATTCCGCTAAAAAGTCAAAGGCATTGTAGCGTTCTACGAACGCACAATTCTGCGCAGGTAAGGTTCCTACCTTCAAAGAACTTACTTACCTGAGAGCGTTGCACGCGCCCACAGACGCGTGCCCCAAAGTCCCACGATAGGGCCTGCAACTCGCAGCCAACGTTGAGACCGACACCAAAAATCAAGGAACTGAACGTCCCCAAAGCTTTTTAGGTCAAGCTCAACAATTATAACTCATCATGCCTGAAACAAAGGTATAAGCATCCATGCGTTCTAATCCAAAAAAAAGAAAAAACAATTCCCAAAATGCCATACATGCTGCCTGCGCCCAGGAACATCTCATCGAACCGGCAATTCCGAAATTCGATACAAAAGAATTGCTATCATCAAAGAATGAGCCGATCAACGGATGCACGTGCGGGTAATCTAACGCAAGGACCACCCAAATCCGTTGAACAACAGAAGGCAGCCACGACCTATCGCAATCGAATATATCTCAACGAGATATCCGATAATTTATGAGGAGTTAAGCCAACAAAGGCAATACTCCGGTCCCACGGCTACGCTAGAATTTCGCACCATTATAAAGATCTAATGGATTTCGATTCCGGGTACCAAGTTCAAATAAGACCCACGGACTGCACGTCAAAACAATCGCCGAATATCTCTGGTCTGGGCGCCAGATGTTCTGTGCAAACAGAAGGCCGTGGAAATGAAATTCTATCACCGATGATAATGATGTATGCAAGGAATGACTTTCTCCTTTCAGGAAAATAGGAAATTACCCCTGGGATGAAATAGCATGCTGGATATTGTTGAGGACAGACAGGCAGTCAAAATTAGATCGTCAACGCGACAAGAACCTAATTCGAATAGCCGAACAGCGAAAACCCCACCGAGGAGGTTGTTTGCGAGGCATCGAGAACCTAACGAGAAAGTCGGTCCGCGAAACGAATTGTAAAAGTTAAAAAAAAAAAAAACAACGTCGAGTGTGTAGTCTAGTGGTCAAAAATTAGAAAATGTGCCTAGTGATTGGTTTTGCCACGAACACTAGCTAGTAAACTATATATTGTACTGTCGACCGATCGTTTTCAAGTATAAAACTATTATATTGTGAACATTAGAGCGGTTGGATCATATCACCGTAAATTAGTACATTGTGAACATTCAAACGGTGGTGTACCCGTTGTTAAAGAAAAGTTAAATCAAAAATAAAAGTTCGAAAAGTAGACCAAGGTCTTCTGAGTTTTATGTGTGACAATTCTCGGGGCTGTATTTGTGCTGTTTCCGCTCAGGTGTTCTTCCTTGTAGCAGCAGTGTTCGGCGGAGCACTGCAACAGTTATACCCCGGCTATTTAATTCGCCAAAGTGGTGACCGCGACGCGAGTAAAAAGAACACGCACCAAATACAAAAGGTGAACACGCGAAAATAAGATAAAAACAATTCCGGAAACTCAACACAAAATACAGACAGTTCCAGTGCCAGTGCCGCGAAACGAAAGAACTTGCTACGGATCACAATACAAACAGTGATATTAACAATTACGACACAAAAACAGTTGCAGTGACACCCAGTGCATGTGACAGTGGAAAGTGACTCGACCACCCATAGTGCCCACCTGACTGCCGCCCACTTTCGGACAGGATACCAGGACTCAGCACGGACGCCCAACAGCAGAGCAACGCAGGACAAAGCCGCAAGTTTTTTTTTCAAAGCAATTTTCCTTTTTATATATATATTCTTTTTTTCTTTCTGTTTTAACAAATTTCGTAATACATGTTTCTATAATTTCTTATACGAGCTCCTTCAGAGCCGAAAAGTGTAAATTTATAAAGCTCCGTCTGAGTCGCAACCAGAAATTCAGTGTAAATTGCTTAGGTCCATCAGAGCCGAAACGGATAAAGGTTTAAAGCTCCTTCCGAGCAAATACTAACGCAGACCGTTGTATATGCATTCAAGACAGACCTTTATACTACTTGATTGGAGATAAGAAAACGAGCCGATCATGTTTTCAGTTCTATTGATTTTCAATTGTTTACTTGTTATATAATTAATATCAATTAATTATCACCCCCCCTTGAATTATTAACATCTCGTGTCTTTACGCACATATCCTTTATCCTTCCCATATCCTTCCCTTCCCTACAAAGTACGAATTGCCTATTCCCTTTACAATAGAATCTAGTTTAAATAAACGTAAAACCCATTTAAAACCCCATTTACATTGCAACAGTCATCTTCTTTGTATTAGCCATTAGTCGCCCTCTATTAGCCAATAGCCAATTGTGCCGATTCCTAGAAATAACTCGTGGAAGCGGAACAAAAAAGGATATGTGCCGTGAAGTCACGAGATAGTTCTTCTTGTTAAATGTGCGTTGAGTGAGTGCAGTCGGGTGCTCCGCACAAATATTAAAATTAGCTTTTTGGTGTTAAATCGAATCGTGTGCGCGTGTGGTCAAATGCGGAGAAAAAGCATAAAGCCAAGCGATTAGAATAAAAAGTGTATTTAATATTTGTAAATTGTAAATCTAATTTGCTGTATTGTGTTTAAATAAGTTACTAAGATAATTCATTGTCGAAATTAAAATACAGAATTAAACAGTTATTGAACTAAAAGTGCAAAAAAAAAACAGAGTTTTATATTTGTAAAACCCACGTCTCGACATTCAAGACTGAGCGCCATTAGTCGCCCCCTATTAGCCAATAGCCAATTGTGCCGCTTCCTAGAAATAACTCGTGGAAGCGGAACAAAAAAGGATATGTGCCGTGAAGCCACGAGATAGTTCTTCTTGTTAAATGTGCGTTGAGTGAGTGCAGTCGGGTGCTCCGCACAAATATTAAAATTAGCTTTTTGGTGTTAAATCGAATCGTGTGCGCGTGTGGTCAAATGCGGAGAAAAAGTATAAAGCCAAGCGATTAGAATAAAAAGTGTATTTAATATTTGTAAATTGTAAATCTAATTTGCTGTATTGTGTTTAAATAAGTTACTAAGATAATTCATTGTCGAAATTAAAATACAGAATTAAACAGTTATTGAACTAAAAGTGCAAAAAAAAAAAACAGTTTTATATTTGTAAAACCCACGTCTCAACATTCAAGACTGAGCAGGGGGTAAGTTTGGTGTATAATAATTATATGTATATATCAATTGTTATAAGAAAAACCTATAACATAATACATCTCCCTTCCCGTGCCGGGTTTTGTTTTGTGAACAGTGCCAGTGACAGTGAATAGACAAAGACCAGTGAAAAATAATTGTGGTACAATGGCCTGTGGGCCAAATATGAGTGGTACCCGGTTTCGGGATCTTGCCGAGGACGTAGATTTCGTAATACGCAAAAAGGAAATAAAAAGAATACATCCGAGAAACGAGGAACATTTTCCAAATTTACCGATGACATCAGTAAAAAATCCGAAATTTTTAATTATCACGGCCAAACAAAGTGATAAACCCATCTCGTCGCTTAATCCATTGGTAATAAAAAAGTGATAGATGATATTAGTCGTGAATACGAACAAATTACGATCTTACGCGACGGAAACTTATTAGTGAAAGTTAACTCACCAAAAATCGCGGACCGGTTCCTTAAAACAACTACTTTAGACAATGTGTGCCTCGTCACCGTGAAGCTACACGAGAAATTGAACGAGGCGCTCCCTGCCTGATAAATGTCTCCGAATCAGAAATAATCTCAGAAGTGCAATCGCTAAAATGTAACACAAGTTTACAAATTTTTAAAAAGGGATGCAAATAAAATCCAACGGGCATCATGCCTAATGTTATTTACTTTCGACCTCTACCAACAACCAAAATCTGTGGATATAGGTTTCTATAAAGCAAAGGTCAACGAATACATCCCCAATCCCATGAAATGTCGTAACTGCCAACGACTCGGCTATACTACAAAACGTTGCACAAATACCACAATATATAAGAAATGTGACCTCCCACCTGATACGCCTGCCGATTGCTGTCGTACTATGTGCGCTAACTGCTCACTCCCTCATTCTAGTGCAGACAAAACATGTCCCTCATATATTCAAGCCAAGGAAATACTGACGATAAAAATCACTACCAAATGCTCAATGGGCGAAGCCAAACGGAGCTACAAGGTGTCACGAACAACCCATAACAAAAACATTCGCTGGACAACAATGCCCATAAGATACAAAAATATCTTTGGCACCGTTGTCCAGTAAAAAAGAATTTGCCAAGTCTGTGCACTGCTGGAAATCCCAGGTAATACTTAGGGCATTCTAGACGGTTGCCGATCCAAGGTAAATTACCTAAGGATCAGACAAAGGATGCGCTGGCTCACAAAAGAGATCCTAATGCAAAGGATCTTGTAGCGTTCTACGAACGCACAATTCCACCCAGGTAAGGTTCCTACCCTTCAAGGAACATACTTACCTTATTCATTACACGTGCCCACAGACACTGTTGAACCCGATATCAAAAAACAAGGAACTTAACGTTCAAAAACGTTCAATATCGAGTCAACGCATCCATTCATCGTATGCAATACCAATTCCAGAATACAGGTCATAAATCTCCCATCCTAAACATCAACGCGAGGTTTCCCAAATCATACCATTTTCGGTAAATAGACCGAGCGACGGATGCATACGCTCGTAGCTAAATGCAATTAGCGCCTAAACCAGGCACACTTGCGCAAACAATCAATTCGTTGCGCCACTGATTAGCAGGCGAAAAATCTTAAACTCTAAACACTATCCCAGATAGATGTACGATGGGAAAGGCAAACAAAGCCTCACATCTCATAATCCGTGTACACATCCGAAATGCAGGCGAGCCTTTGCCGCATGCCAGATGTGCGACATCCGATCCGTAAACAAAGGAAGAAACGAGATACCGACCACCAGCATCGAATGGTGATAATGATGATGATTAGGTAAGATTTCTCCTTCCAGATCCTGTGGGAAATTCTCTTTGTGAGATGAAAAGGAAGATGGTATGCTGCTAACCGATACTGTGGAAAATTCTGTTAGCAGATGAAATGGGAAATTTTCTCCTGTGCAGATACAGATCGGAAATCAGAATCGGGATATTTTTTTTGGGCAGATGGTTAGTCTAAGTTGGATCGTCCTGGAGAGTCGAGTAACAGCATATACCCTGCCGGATCCGCGATAACAAAACGAAGAGTGTGTCGCCGCGAGTTTTAGTTGAGTCCAAAAGGTTTTTGTTAATAATAAAGTGAACTGGGAGTTAGTAAATACCTATACTGCTTGTTAATGAACACGTTTACTGTGCGTTGATAAATACATAATACCGCTTGTTAATAAAGACATATACTGTGCGTTAATAAATACATATACCGCTTGTTAATAAATACGCATACTGCCCGTTAATAAATACCTATAGTGCTTGTTAATAAAGACATATTCTGTGCGTTAATAAATACCTATGCTTGTGCGTTAATAAATACATGTACTAAAATTTAAAGGTGTCTTTTATTTTTGTGGACAGTGTTCGGCAGAACACTCCTTTCGACCAGGACTAAAATCCACCAAAATCTTGTTTGCGATCATCGCACAAGGAAAATAACACGTTGCCTTGTGTTAACGAAAAAGAAAAAAGGTTTCCCTGCGATCAAACGATAGGAAAAGGAAGGAGTTGTTTTTGAGTGATCGACCGAGAAGGTTGAAGAAAAAGGTGTTGTGCTGTGCGGTGGTACGTGGAGTGCGATTCGTGGCCAAGACGGTCATATTTTTAAAAGTGTGTTGCTGTGCGCGGTGTGTTAACATTGCAAACAGTAAATAAATAAAAATAAGTGCACTGACAAATTAATTGTTTCCTTATTATCGGATGGTTCCCGAATATCTTTGGTCGTGCCTGCGCAACTACGTAGTTCCTAGGCATTAAGTATTGGAACTCTCAAATATTAAGACAAGTTCATCCAGGATTCGTCGCTACTAGGTTTCAGGGCGCATCTTTCGGAACACCCATCCTGATAAGTAAAGCGGTATCTCGTCATACTGAACGTAAGTACTTATTAATAATATTAATAAATATATTATATGCAACAGGACTATAAATTAAAGGACAAGCAGGTAACTCCACACAACAGTCACGTGAGTACCCACAATATATATTTATAACTATATTGTGCGAAAAGATGGGTAACAAAGGAAAAAAATGTTTTCAAATCTGATCAACTTTCCGGAACTTTCGCAGAAACGCTGCAAATGATCTTAGAAGATGATGACTTCAATATGTAAGAATAATATTAACATTCAAGCCCCTGTTTCTGCTGTTTCTGAGACTGGACACTTGAACTCTGCTCAGAGTACAAGTGTTCCATATCAGGAACAACAGAGTCAAGTTGCTAACAACATACATCCTACCCATTCCTACACGAAAATATATTTAAGAATACACTGCCCCATTTCGCAAAACAATAACATCCCGAGTACATTATTAGGGTTGAATGCCCACAACCCACTCCACAACATAAACCATTCACCATTTTGCAATGGAAATGTTGGGAAGACCTCCGAGCGGTAAAGTAAGGAAAAGGTTACTCGAGCGCACACCGAGGCGAGTGCGGAAAAACGAAAAACGAGTTTAGTAAAGAAACAAATTGTTACACGCAACGCCTACCCTCCCCTAATACTCAGCCTTTTGGGGCCACCCCCCACCATTAACAGGATTCACCTTCATATGTTGATTAATTCGAATCAACATATCCAATCCAATGAGTACCAGTAAAAGTGCATTAGATACAAAATGCATACACGGGCGAATCCAGATACCACATCTGGGAAAAATCTATGACGGCACAAAGAAAATAACGTGCTACTCAAAACAAAGAACAATTCCATGTTTACGAAGCAATAAGGTATACAAAATATCTTTGCCATTTTCATTTTCAATGTTTATGATTTTCAAAAAATGTACTGCGAAGCATACATCTGTTGTATCGAAAAAAGATCTATTCTGTGTGTAAACAATGGATGCATACTTCGGTCTGCACGATCGAAAGAGAGATAAGGGGTGTATGTATGAACGTCCTTCGGTTTGGACATTCCAGAGAGTCTCTTGAACCAGCGTCGCGATCGGAGGAAAATTAACATCAGAGTCGCGAGTGTTACCCGTCGTTAGTAAAAGCGGACGTATGATTATAGTCGGGCGGTTTGAAGTCTTGTGTAATAAAATATTTTCTGTAGTGTTATCATGTGTGTTGGTATCAAATTAAGTAAATTATAATAAAGATAGCAGCATAAATTATCATAAAAAATTAAACGCAATTACAACTAGAGTGTTTTCATTCTCTCTCTGTGTGTGTGTGTAAAGTACAAGTGCAAATGTTTAACAAAATATTGTAAAAAAAAAACGAGAACAAGTAAAATATCAGTCATCGTCGGCACGTCACAGAGGAAAGACGTACATTTGGCAAGAAAGGAAAAAAAAAATCGTCGCGCGATCAAGGACAGTGAGTGTAAGTGTACAACTGTAAATTACACAGTGTGGCCGCCACTGAGAGCTGTTGTATTGAAAAATAGTAGAAACAAACATCAAGTGTTAAAGGGTTCGTGACCTTTCATGAAAAAGGGCCAGGCAAATTATAAAACCATGACACGGAGCCGACTCGAGCGATAGCCGAGTCTTATAACAAAGCGGCGCAAGCCAATTACAGATGGCGATAAAAATGTATAAGAAAAGAAAAGTGAATACACTGGAGCAGGCAACCATTTCAATGAATTAGTTGACCTTGACCCAAGTGAAATTGAATTACCTGATGAAGAAAACAACATCACAGGTAGTGAAACAGCTCCGGCGGAACTAGAAAAAATCCTTGCGGATATCGACACCAAAAAAGAGGAACTGAATAAACAAAAAGAAGCAATCCTCAATTTAAAAGACCTGGTGCAGCAACAACAAAGGCAATAAAATACAACAACACAACAGAAAAATTAGGAAGCAAACAAAAGGCAGCAAACAAAGGAGATACAGCAGCAGCAAAAGAACCAGCAAAACGTAACCAACAGAAAGGAAAATACGCCGCTTATAATAATTACGTCCATGGAAACAAAGGACGTTATAAAATTAGGTGAGTTAACATGCAAACATTTTAAAACGAAAAAAATAATTAATTCTAAAATAAAATTAATGTGCGATGATATTGAAGGTTATCGCAAAGTAATGACTACTTTGGGTAGGACAAGTACTACACGTACACCCCGAAATCGAAGAAAATAATCTCCATGCTCCTAAAAGGAGTTGACCCATGTTTTTGCCCTGAAGAGGTCATAGAGGAATTACAAATGTCGAAACCGACCATTTAAAATTTACAGGCGTAAAACCCTTCTCTACCGCCAACTCCAGAAAACGCAATTGCAAATTGCCTTTCTTTATTGTACCACTGAGTCCCAACAGTAAAGCTGATGCTCTCCGATACATTAAATACCTCAATCACCAAACAATAAGTTGGGAAAAAATAAGAAAAACCGATCGCGTATTGCAGTCAACGCTTCGGGCACGCGGCATCAAACTGCCACATGCGATTCAGGTGCATAAAGTGCCTCTCCGACCATATCATTGGTGAATGCCCCCAATGGGCAAGGAACAGCTTCCAGATAGGAAAACAGTGTCATGTGTCCTCTGGAAAAATACAGGTCACACTGCAAATTTTAGAGGATGTCCTAAATTTCAACAAATGAAATTAAAATTGGAATCCAAAAAGAAACAAGTTGAAGAAGAGAAAAAAATGAAAACTCGTTCTTACAACAATTTCGTGGCTCCTTGTGTGTCATATGCACAAATGGCCGGTGCTCCTAAGCAACTAGCATTCATGGAACATACATATAGTAATGGAAGAATGCCTACGCCAGAGGCACATTCACAAATAATAACAATGTTATTAACCATGCAAGGACAATTTGCTGAATTTCAAAAAACACTGACTAAACAAAGAGCACGAATAGATACTCTCTATTCAACCCTGCTCTCAAATAACTCTCCACATCAAAATCTTCAACCTCCGTCTGAACCAAACCTAAAAATTATTGCTGTGAATGTAAATTCACTAATCCACATCGAAAGAAGAGATCATTTAGGCAATCTGATCCAAGCCGAATGCCCAGATGTGCTCTTAGCTAGCGAAACTAACCTATACCAAGGACACAAAATGGGCTACAAAAATTATAACATAATTAGACGAGATCGACCACACTCTACTCGAGGGGGTGGGGTCGCTATCTTAGTTAAGAAAGGTCTTCACCATAAGGTCGTTTACAGCACGGAAGTACACAAATTCCAGGTGCTAGAGGCATGCATTATAGACATTCCGCTAAAAAGTCAAAGGCATTGTAGCGTTCTACGAACGCACAATTCTGCGCAGGTAAGGTTCCTACCTTCAAAGAACTTACTTACCTGAGAGCGTTGCACGCGCCCACAGACGCGTGCCCCAAAGTCCCACGATAGGGCCTGCAACTCGCAGCCAACGTTGAGACCGACACCAAAAATCAAGGAACTGAACGTCCCCAAAGCTTTTTAGGTCAAGCTCAACAATTATAACTCATCATGCCTGAAACAAAGGTATAAGCATCCATGCGTTCTATTCCAAAAAAAAGAAAAAACAATTCCCAAAATGCCATACATGCTGCCTGCGCCCAGGAACATCTCATCGAACCGGCAATTCCGAAATTCGATACAAAAGAATTGCTATCATCAAAGAATGAGCCGATCAACGGATGCACGTGCGGGTAATCTAACGCAAGGACCACCCAAATCCGTTGAACAACAGAAGGCAGCCACGACCTATCGCAATCGAATATATCTCAACGAGATATCCGATAATTTATGAGGAGTTAAGCCAACAAAGGCAATACTCCGGTCCCACGGCCACGCTAGAATTTCGCACCATTATAAAGATCTAATGGATTTCGATTCCGGGTACCAAGTTCAAATAAGACCCACGGACTGCACGTCAAAACAATCGCCGAATATCTCTGGTCTGGGCGCCAGATGTTCTGTGCAAACAGAAGGCCGTGGAAATGAAATTCTATCACCGATGATAATGATGTATGCAAGGAATGACTTTCTCCTTTCAGGAAAATAGGAAATTACCCCTGGGATGAAATAGCATGCTGCTAACAGAGATTTCCGGAATTTTGTTAGCAGATCGAATAGAAAAATTGTTCCGTACAGATACGGATACCGGTTTGGAATCTGGATATCTGTGTGAGCAGGATATTGTTGAGGACAGACAGGCAGTCAAAATTAGATCGTCAACGCGACAAGAACCTAATTCGAATAGCCGAACAGCGAAAACCCCACCGAGGAGGTTGTTTGCGAGGCATCGAGAACCTAACGAGAAAGTCGGTCCGCGAAACGAATTGTAAAAGTTAAAAAAAAAAAAACAACGTCGAGTGTGTAGTCTAGTGGTCAAAAATTAGAAAATGTGCCTAGTGATTGGTTTTGCCACGAACACTAGCTAGTAAACTATATATTGTACTGTCGACCGATCGTTTTCAAGTATAAAACTATTATATTGTGAACATTAGAGCGGTTGGATCATATCACCGTAAATTAGTACATTGTGAACATTCAAACGGTGGTGTACCGGTTGTTAAAGAAAAGTTAAATCAAAAATAAAAGTTCGAAAAGTAGACCAAGGCCTTCTGAGTTTTATGTGTGACAATTCTCGGGGCTGTATTTGTGCTGTTTCCGCTCAGGTGTTCTTCCTTGTAGCAGCAGTGTTCGGCGGAGCACTGCAACAGTTATACCCCGGCTATTTAATTCGCCAAAGTGGTGACCGCGACGCGAGTAAAAAGAACACGCACCAAATACAAAAGGTGAACACGCGAAAATAAGATAAAAACAATTCCGGAAACTCAACACAAAATACAGACAGTTCCAGTGCCAGTGCCGCGAAACGAAAGAACTTGCTACGGATCACAATACAAACAGTGATATTAACAATTACGACACAAAAACAGTTGCAGTGACACCCAGTGCATGTGACAGTGGAAAGTGTCTCGACCACCCATAGTGCCCACCTGACTGCCGCCCACTTTCGGACAGGATACCAGGACTCAGCACGGACGCCCAACAGCAGAGCAACGCAGGACAAAGCCGCAAGTTTTTTTTTCAAAGCAATTTTCCTTTTTATATATATATTCTTTTTTTCTTTCTGTTTTAACAAATTTCGTAATACATGTTTCTATAATTTCTTATACGAGCTCCTTCAGAGCCGAAAAGTGTAAATTTATAAAGCTCCGTCTGAGTCGCAACCAGAAATTCAGTGTAAATTGATTAGGTCCATCAGAGCCGAAACGGATAAAGGTTTAAAGCTCCTTCCGAGCAAATACTAACGCAGACCGTTGTATATGCATTCAAGACAGACCTTTATACTACTTGATTGGAGATAAGAAAACGTTTAAGATTAAAAAAATTTAAAACCTAGAAAAATTTTACAAGACGGAATAACTTTAAGTAAACTTTCCAGAAACAAAACGTTTTTTTTTTTACTTCCCATTATTGTGGAAATAGAATTAAGCCAAAAACCCAAGTGTTGTCCTGTGCGAGAGTTAAGAATTGGTTAAGTGCATTCTTAATCAGCAGTAATTTTTTATATCGTTTGGTTTCGCTTCTCGTCATTTCTTTTTTTCTTTTTTTTTTTTCTTCTTGTTTTTAAAATCTGTTACTAGCCGATCAATTTTAAACGTTTTACCTTTTCAATATTAGAAATTCGTATCGATTTTGGTTACCGATATCATCGAGCACACAGCTTAATAAGAAAATTAAATTGAATACATTTTTTTTTTATTTTGTTATGATATGTACAAATAAGTAAACTAAAACGTAGCACATTAACGAGAATTCCGTGACATTGTACTAAAATAGCACCAAAGGAAGCACAGATACAAAGTGACCAAAATAACAATTTTGTAAGCTCCCTCAGAGCCACGAGGCACACGCCCGAACTAACGACACACTCGACATTACTTTCTCGTAACAAGCGCGAAATAAAGCGAAATTGATCGCCGCAATAAAGGCAACGCAGAAACAGTTGCGGATCCGCGAAAAACCTCGATAGTTCTCTCCTCCTCGTACTTGTTGTCCTCCTCCGAACGAAAAAGTTTCTCTCTGTCCGCCCCCAGCACAGTCGAACAACACGTAGGATCCTCTGGTGTAGGCCCACCCTTCTACTATCTTTGGAAAATAGATAGAATCCTTTTGTGCTAGGCCCATCCCTAAAAATAAAATCTTTGGAATCAGCAGGTCGTTTTACCGCGTTCCACTCGAAAGCCTTCTCGAAAAAAGTAAACGCGAACCTCTCGTTAACAAGCGATCCGCGCACCGAGCGACGGATTTACGACGCGAAACTTGTGAAAGTAGATGCCAACCACAAGGTCGCAAGCTTCGATACAGAAAGCGAAAACGTTGAGGGGAAATATAATCGCTCTCCCACAGAGAAAATTAACGCGAGACCTTCCCAAGTCGACATTAACAACCAGGTCGAAAACCGCGGTTCAAAAAAACGCAAATGGCAAACGACGCCCGACCTTCGCCAACGACATCACAGGCTCCTGCCCTCCGTCAAGAAGCCGAGATCCCATTCCAGGCGGACCACCGCCATAACTGCGTAACACAATATTACCGGACTTCACGTCCGACGACCCAGACTACTGGTTCGGTTACGCCGAAAAAGTTTTCAGCGTGGAAGGAATCACCGACGAGGAGGTGAAATTCCTCGTGATAACACGGGTACAAGACCCAAAATTACTTCCATATGCGAAGTGTCTAATAAAAACCCCATCTCCGCAACCGTACACGGCGTTTAAAGAGATGGTGACTAACGCCTATAGCGAAACGCCGCAAAATCGCTTGCGACGTTTATTACGGTCGACCGACACCTCTGGGATGCGACCATCCCAGCGCGCCGCCTATTTCCGTGCGCTGGCCGGCACGTATATGTCCGAGACAGCCTTAACGGCTATATTTAGAGAGTCTTTGCCAGAATACGTTCAGGCAATCGTCGCGCCTTTAGCCGAATCTGGTCTAGATGAGCTAGCGCGACACGTCGAGGCAGTAATGGCCACGGACAGATCCCGAACGGATCTCCAATTCCTTCCGGCAACGAACCCCGCGCAAAATCCACCTCTGCCCCAACCACGAACCTCCACGGTAACGTGCACTCATGCAACACAGACGAGCAATGAGATAGAAAGCATAGGCAGGCAGGTTCAGCAGTTGCAAGCGCAACTGAATAACCTCAGCGTGGGGAACAATTCATGGCCTGGCCGTGACAGATCACGGCAACGAAGCAGGTCGCGCGGAAACTTTAGACGCGGGCGTGGCAGATCGCGCACCCCAACCAACGAAAACACCTTGGGCAGGTGTCACTTCCACCATCGTTTCGGGGCACAAGCCAGGAAGTGCAGGCAACCCTGCAACTGGTCACATGTGCCAGCAATACAGGCTAGTTCTTTAAACTAGAACTGCCGACCGTAGAAAAAGCGCAAACGGCCGGCAACCCCCAATTAAGTCGCTTATCAATTTACGACGTGAAGTTAAATATGGACTTCATTATTGACACAGGTGCGGATATTTCCTTTCTTCCGCGCTCATACGCACCTGCAAATCGGTTGCCGGGTAAATTGAGATTGTTCGCCGCGAACAATACTCCAATTAAAATCTACGGACGAAAATTAATAACTCTAAAAATAGGCCTGTGGCGAACGTACAAATTCCCCACAGGAAAAGTCCAGACCAACTTGAGGTAACGCACTTACCTGGACAACATCACGTCCACAGACGCGGTCCCAAGCCCAGCGGGGGCCGCCAGTAACCCAACGTTAAGTCGACAGCAGAAGGCAAGGAACTTAACGTCCCCAAAGCCTCTAATACCGAGCTGAACGCTCCATACCTAAAACCTACGACCTGAAACAAGGAGAAACATCCATGCATCCTTCGACGTGTGCAATCGCAAGCTAAGTGAATGCCAGCACCACAAGTCGGCAACCCTGAACATCTGCACGAGATGCAGGGAATTACAATCAAAACAATTAACCGACCAACGGACGTGGTGCGGTTGATCTAAACATTAGATCACCCAAATATTCACCGCAAACAAAGGAGCACATTCCTTAGCCTCGTAAACACCCAGATGGCGCGAAAAACCAAGCACCACGTAACTCCAAACAATACTTTGTTTGGAGTTTTACGAAGGCCAGCTGCAATAAATAAATACGGCACAGCATTGCGCCGTTGCCACTGTCCGCCAAGCAGAAATGCATCAGCGGAATGTTTGTTTTTCACACCATGTGAAAAACTCTCTTGGATTTCAAATCCAATAGATACCAGCGGACTAGACGTCCAGGCGATCGTCAACACCAGATGGTCGACCTAACCAAGCAGCGTGGGAATAGAATCCACCGTCAACAACGACGGTGAAGCTTCCATATGTATGCGTGAGAATTTTCTCCTTACAGGAAATTGTGTCTGCACAACTGCAGATACAAAACACACAGATACTGGAAAAACAGTATCCTATAGGTTGCAAGAGAGTGAGTTTGACATCGAACATAGCAGACGAGAGGTCTACTTCGAGCAACAGTCAGAGAACTCCGACGAGGAGCTATCCGCGTAACGAATTTAAATAACTCAATAAAAGAAACCGCCGGCCCGAAGTCTCGTGATGTTTAACTACGCGAATTAAGGAGAGTCGAAATCGAGAACCAGACGAAGAAGATTGGTGGTGTCAAGACCGAGTCCCGAAAAATATCGATAGTGTGTCGTTTTACTGTGGTGTCGTTCCTAAGAGTAGCGTCGAGTATCGAACAACTTGTTTTCGGTCGAAGGGATCTGAAAAACGTAACTGTGTTTCCTTTTGTTTCACAAGTAATCGACAGAGTAAAACTTTGTAGACTAACGACGGATGTTTTAAGGTATTCAATCCCCAGTTGTGTAACTAAATGTGACAATAAAATTGAATTAAAATAAATCGAAATATCTCTGCGTTTAGACTAACGACGGATGTTTTAGGGTATTCAATCCCCAGTTGTGTAACTAAATGTGACAATAAAATTAAATTAATACAAATCGAAATATCTCTGCGTTTCATTGGAACTATATCCGCCAAAGGCCTACGTCGACCAATTCGATGGTACTTCGTAGTGGCCGATGTGACCGAACCTCTAATAGGTTCGGACCTGCTGCGACACTACAAACTAGTAGTGGACGTAGCCAGCAACAGACTGATGGACCCGTTAACGTCTCTTTCTCAGCCAGTAAACGCAAAGGCGGGAGAGGCATTGACGTTAACGTGCACTGTCGCAAACGGACCATACAGCGATCTGTTGCGAGAATTTGCGGATATAACAGTTCCGCTTAGCAATCCCCGACGGGCAAAAGCCGGCGTTTTTCATCACATTGAAACGCGCGGCCCCCCAGTGAGCCAACGCCCGCACCGATTGGTTCCCGAAAAATTGCGCGAGGCTCGTGCAGAATTCGAGTATATGCTCGAGTTAGGAATCTGCCAGCCGTCCGACAGCCCATGGGTGAGCCCACTTCATCTCGTCAAAAATAGTAACGGCGAGTGGCGTCCATATGGTGATTATCGAATGCTGAACGCAGTAACGACACCCGACCGATATCCGATAGCAAACCTGCACGACTTTTCTTATAAGCTGCAGGGGTGCGAAATTTTCTCGACCCTCGACCTCACGAGGGCGTACCACCAAACTCCGGTGGCTCCCGAAGATATACCGAAAACCGCGGTAACCACACCTCTTGGACTATTCGAGTTCAAGGTGATGACATTCGGTCTCCGAAATGCAGCGCAAACGTTCCAGCGCTACATAGACTCAGCTCTCCGCGGACTTGACTTCTGCTATGCGTATATCGATGATATACTCATAGCATCGAAAAACATGACCGAACATCGCTCCCATTTGAAGCAAATGTTCGAGCGCCTCCGAGATTTCGGCCTGGTAATTCATCCAGACAAGTGCCACCTCGGAGAAGTGGAAGTCAAGTACCTTGGCTATTGTATAAATGGCCAAGGCGTCCGCCCATTACAAGACAGGGTGGATGCACTGATGCAGTTTCCTCACCCCAAGAATGTGCGAGAACTTAGGCGTTATCTGGGCATGTTAAACTTTTATCACCCAACGCTTCGAAACGCCGCACAGGTCCAGGCTCCTCTGAACGAATACCTAGTAGGAGCCAAACGAAACGACAAACGACCGATTCAATGGACCGAGTCACCGGATCGAGCTTTTCGCTTATCGAAAGAGCAGCTGGCGAACGCGACTTTGCTTCGACATCCCATCGAAGGAGCCCCATTGTCCATACAGTGTGACGCTTCCGACACTGCAATTGGGGCCGTACTCGAACAAGAGTGCGATGGTAAATGGGAACCGCTGGGCTTCTTCTCAAAAAAATTGAACCCGACCCAGCGACGATACAGTGCCTACGACAGGGAGTTACTAGCGATTTACTCCGCAGTAAAGAACTTCCGGCACATGGTCGAAGGACCCCAGTTGACGATCAAAACTGATCACAAACCACTGGTGTACGCTTTCCGAAAGAAAGCGGAAAGTTCAACTCCACGACAGGAACGGCACCTGGATTTCATTTTCATTTGCAATTTAGCACCCGAATTGAATATGTTCCAGGTGCAGACAACGTAATTGCAGACGCCTTTTCGCGTATCGATGCAATTAAACTCCGAGCGCAAATCGATGATGCCGACTTGGCACAAGCGCAAGGAGAGGACCATCAACTCGAGTCCCTATTGAAAGCGGAGACAGCACTAGTTTTGCGTAAACTCCCTTTCAACGACTCAAACGATGAAGTCTGGTGTGATGTATCGACAGGGACAGCTCGACCCTACATCCCAGAAAAGTTTCGAAGGAATGTGTACGAAACATTCCATAACCCAGCCCACCCAAGCGGACGCGCAACCGCTGCAGCCGTCCGACGTAAATTCGTCTGGCCACATATGGCCAAAGACATAACAAATTGGGCACGCAATTGTTTGCAATGTCAGCGTTGCAAAGTCGATCCACACAACGTGCTACAACCAGCACAGTTTAAGCTCCCCGAGGCACGATTCGCCCATGTACACATCGACATTGTGGGACCGCTTACGCCGTCGAGAGGTTACATGTACCTCCTGACGATGATCGATCGCTTCACTCGGTGTCCAGAAGCAGTGCCACTACGAACAGTGACCGCGGAGAATGTAGCCAAAGCATTCTATTCGACTTGGGTCACACGTTTCGGCGTCCCAGCCACTCTCACAGCTGATCGAGGACCACAGTTCGAGGCAGCGATTTTCAGGCAGCTGACCGATCTACTCGGCTGCCAACAAAGCCACACGACAGCTTATCACCCCCAGTCCAATGGGATGATTGAACGATGGCATCGCTCGCTGAAAGCCTCACTGATGTGTCATGACGATAATCAATGGCTGGACGCACTACCGACAGTTCTTTTAGGCTTGCGCACAAGCATAAAAGAAGACCTGGGAGCCTCAGCAGCAGATCTGACTTACGGAACCAATCTGCGCCTCCCAGGAGAGTTCTTCGCCGATGGAGAACCACCGCTCGAACAGTTGCCAAATTTGGAAAACCTACGCAAACTCATGCGTAAGGTCAGGGCAACACCAGTCGCCAGACACAGTTCCAAGAGGATATTTGTTCACCCAGAGATGGACAGCTGCACGCACGTCTTCATCAGGGTGGACAAAGTTAGGAAACCTTTAGAACCGCCCTATGAAGGGCCATACAAGGTGCTGGATCGGATAAACGGCCGAGTTTTCTCCGTTGACATCGACGGCAGGCCGTACACCGTCAGTGTCGAAAGATTGAAACCGTGCCACCTGGAACGACCACCAGATATCGTACTGGGAGAAGTGCATCAACAACCAGCGGTGGCAGCCGAAACCTGTCCCGTATACCACCCATCAAACTCCCACGAAACACCAGGCACGGCAAGAGTCGAGAATCAACCAAACCCTCGCGAAATGGTCGCGCGCGGGGCATCGGACATCCTACACGGACCGATAACGCGGCAGCGCGCCCAAGATCTGCGCGCACAAGAAGACGCTGCGAAGATTCTCAATGTACGGCAACCTGAAACCACAACCACTGACAAGCGGAAAAGAACGACGAACGCGATAGCTTTCGCTCCTCTACCACCCAAACATCGCCCAATACGGAAGGGAGCACGCCCATAAAACTCAACTACTCCCCCAAGCAACTAGCTATTTCATATCGTGACTACGTCACTAGGGGGGGAGTTATGTAGCGTTCTACGAACGCACAATTCCGCGCAGGTAAGGTTCCTACCTTCAAAGAACTTACTTACCTGATAACGCAGCGCACGTGCCCACACACGCGTGCCCCAAAGTCCCACCATAGGGCCTGCAACTCGCAGCCAACGTTGAGACCGACACCAAAAATCAAGGAACTGAACGTCCCCAAAGCTTTTTAGGTCAAGCTCAACAATTATAACTCATCATGCCTGAAACAAGGGTATAAGCATCCATGCGTTCTATTCCAAAAAAAAAGAAAAAACAATTCCCAAAATGCCATACATGCTGCCTGCGCCCAGGAACATCTCATCGAACCGGCAATTCCGAAATTCGATACAAAAGAATTGCTATCATCAAAGAATGAGCCGATCAACGGATGCACGTGCGGGTAATCTAACGCAAGGACCACCCAAATCCGTTGAACAACAGAAGGCAGCCACGACGTATCGCAATCGAATATATCTCAACAAGATATCCGATAATTTATGAGGAGTTAAGCCAACAAAGGCAATACTCCGGTCCCACGGCCGCGCTAGAATTTCGCACCATTATAAAGATCTAATGGATTTCGATTCCGGGTACCAAGTTCAAATAAGAGACACGACTGCACGTCAAAACAATCGCCGAATATCTCTGGTCTGGGCGCCAGATGTTCTGTGCAAACAGAAGGCCGTGGAAATGAAATTCTATCACCAATGATAATGATGTATGCAAGGAATGACTTTCTCCTTTCAGGAAAATAGGAAATTACCCCTGGGATGAAATAGCATGCTGCTAACAGAGATTTCCGGAATTCTGTTAGCAGATCGAATAGAAAATGTTTTCCGTACAGATACGGATACCGGTTTGGAATCTGGATATCTGTGTGAGCAGGATATTGTTGAGGGCAGATAGTTAGTCTGATTTTGATCGTCACCGAGACGAGTTTTCGTCAAGGAGCAGCGATAAGGGCGGAGAGAAAGATACGCGAGCTTGAAGAAGTAAAGAAACGTTTCGAGTGTGTCGGAAGTTTAGTGTTATCGTAGATTCGATTAGAACTTACGCGTCATTTATGTCATAACAAAATATAATTGTGCAACAAAAGGACGAATTCCAACAGTAAAATAAAAACCACTGAAAATGAACAAGGAATACAAGTGTTTTAATCGTCGCTATCATTTGCTCCGGTTTCGTTTTGTTTTCCTGCGAACAGTGTTCGGCGGAACACTGCATCATCGATTATAGAACAACGATCTGCCAAAGCATCTATATATAGTCGCTGCTTACGCTCCTGAATCTGTTCAAGGTACCCAATTTATTAGTGAAATCGATACGCTTTTCCGAAGTCTCAAGTTAGGTTTGGAAAATAATTACTTTTTAATGACAGGTGATTTTAACGCCAAGCACAGTGCCTGGGGCAATCTGATCTCGAACACCAGAGGCAATGCCTTGTTTGATTGGTGGCAAACAAATGCGATCGAGCATAAACTAGAATTGTACGCTACAAGTACACCGTCTTATCCAAGAGGTAACTCCTTCCTGGATCTACTTATGACAGATGATCACATTCAGTTACCAGATACCGAGGTAACTACTCGAAATTGTCTTCGTACAATTGAGTACGATAGCGATCATTACGGACTTGAAGCCGTAATACACGTGTTACGGCCACAACCACCCATCCTATAAAACTTACCCCTTTGGAGCCAGTCTCCACCACTAACGGCGACACACGCCAAAAACATCCACTTAAAGGATGTGACATTACCTAAACTAAAAACATTAGCCCATACAACAAATGGTCCCACATAAATGGATAGCAAGCAAATCGAATTAAACGTTCAATTTGCGCTAATCAATTAAACCCCAAGCAAATTAAACTAAACGTTCAATTTGCTCACATAAAACTTAGACAAAATCATCGAACCAAAGGTTCACCACAAAAACCCCCTAAGAGCCAAATGTGCAGGCCAGATGCCGTCTTTCAAACGAAATCGTTGAGAATCATAAAAATGCGCGCCAGCAATTTTATGATCCCTTAGAAAAATGGTTACCTAAAACCATTAAAACAACCAGCGCCAGTTTCCGTTTTAACCAAACAACAGGCAATAAAACAAAATGCACGTTCGCCTGGGCGCTATTGATCTTTCTTGCTATCGGTTTCCCACGGAAAAGATTCTTGCCCATTAAGTTAAAACAAACAACAGCTAATAAAACAAAATGCACGTTCGCCTGGGGGCTATTGATCTTTCTTTCAATCGGTTTCCCAGGGAAAAAATTCTTCTGCATTCGGTTAAAGAAAACAACAGACGCAATAAAAGCACTATTGATTTTTCTTTACCGAAAAGAAGGATCAAGCGGGAAAAATGAGATATCCTTTTATCTGCCGAAGGAAACCAGATTTCGATCCTAAAGAAAAATGCCAAATCGGTCAGAGTGGAGTTGTGTTTAGAGTTTTCGACCGGGACGGTGAGTGGAGGAGATCTTGGCTTTGTGGGAGAAAATAAAGTGTAAATAACTAGAAATTGAATTCGTTAACTAAAGTTGGAATAGTAAAAGATTGAGATTCCCAGGACCATATTCGATCGGTAGCTGCTCTTCCCTCAAGGTTTGAGGAAGCACGGCGGACCGCAACGGGTCCCCTCAGGAGCTATCTTAAAGAGATCCCTCGTTGTTTTCAGGACCAGACACGCTCTCTGAGAGAAGGACCACAACAAAAATGGTGGCAGCAGTGGGATATCCATAGATCCCGCTACCAACAGAAAACTTTTAAATAACAAAAGCGTCCCCGGGGCTAAAAACCGGGAGTAGTAAAAAAAAATTCAAACATTTGATACAATAAAAGCGTGCCTGGGGCTAGACACCGGCACAGTGAAAAAAAAGTGAATACAATTGGTCAACACAACTCCGGCCAGCCCCGACATCCTCAGGTAAGATCGAGTAGCGAACATCGTATTTCACTCTGCAGATACAATAAAATAATTTGCAACGAAAGAGACGTCCTGCGCTACCCCGATTGAACTACAATATCAACAAAATCACACGACACTTCAACAGCAAACACCTTTTCAACCAACTCCTGATGCAAATGCACCTAATACATACCCTCATTAGATCACGGATAAAGCAACGACGCATACATTTGATGATAATAGCAGTGTCTTAACCCTCGAAACAGACGAAAGAAAGTATTATGAATCGGCGGTCGCTTACTCCTCCTCAAGATCAACAACATCAACGACGTCAGCAGCATTCACGGCCATCCGCCCAACCACACTGATACCACAGCCAACAATAGATGCAGCAACAACTACAGAGCAGTCAATACAGCTGCAACAACAGCCATAGAATCAACTGCGCTACTTTGAAAAAAAGAACACCAATAGCCATTAACACAGCCGAAGCAGCCAGCACCAACAAGGAACTCAAATCCTTGAAATACATCAAACAGCGGCAACTATATCATTGGCGGCACCAGCAGGCAGACGCCTAGTGTGTGTTGTAAATGAAGTGGACGACGGCCATGAGTCCCGTCAACATATTAGAAGGTAGCAGGATAACTGATGACATCATCATCTCCTACCAGGATACCGAACACAACACACTCAACAGAATGTCCAGCAATAATCACAGGTATTTATATCCGTTTTTATTTGTTAACACATTTGCAAGTGGACAAAGAGAACCCCAAAATACATTTAAATTTATATACACATTTAAAAATTCATTTTAAAAAAAAGGGGACCCAGAGAACCGCCAAAACAAATTAAATTGTGGAAAAATAAATAAAAGGGGATATTGAGATGTGAAATTTTTCGAGAATTCTACTTTTTTTCAGGAAAAAACAAACGTATTAACTTTAAGGGTACAATAACGTAACCGATTTAAACATTTTTTACATACACATAAATATACATATATTTTTCTATCAACTTAAATTACTTGAGGAAGACTCTTCATATCGCTAGCAAAGCCTAGGCAGGAAACCCTCGACTCTGTCCTTAGCATCATTTGTGGGTTCTCCACTTGTTAGTTTGTTGGGTTCTTCTTCTTACTTTTGGCGTTTTCCACAGAATTGATTCCTCCTTCCTTTTAGGATTGCTCCACTTGGGTTCGAGAAGTCTTTTTCCTTACCCTTTGCCTTTGTTGCACTTGCGTTTGGGAAGATGTGCACATGGGAAAAATCTTATCTAAAACGAGCACGCGACTCGAATATTTGAAACGCGCGAAACTATTATGTAACCAATAATGAAGGTTATTATCGGATTGAAAGATATTTTGGATTTCGTACCGGTGTTTAACGGTAACCCGGACGAATTAAATGATTTTATTTCTTGCGGGGATATTATTTTTTCACAGGCACGGGACGACAGTCAGCATGCTTTCTTCCTAAGCGTGGTGAAAACCAGACTGCAGGGGCCAGCATACGACCACATCCGGTACAAGGTCATTTCAACCTGGAATGATCTTACTTCGGAATTGAAGGAAGAATTTAAAATTCTCACCTCTAGGTCAGTGGCACAAAACAGTCTGATGACAGCCAAGCAAGATAGCAAGGATAATGTGAAGGAGTTTGCAAACAGACTCACACACCTCTTGCATCTGCTGGACAAGGCCACGTTTGAGAGCACTGTCGATCCTGCGGTGCGAACATATCTCCTCGAAGAAAATAAAAAGCTCGCCTTGCATACATTTGAAGATGGTCTTAGGGATCCCCATTTGAAATTTCTAGTTAAAGCACGAGCTACCTCAAGTCTTAGAGCAGCAATCCATTATGCTCTCGAACAGACCCCACGACTAGGCGATAGAAACCTTCTTAATTTATCTTATAATTTCAAATATAGCCAGCCACAAATTTGCCAATCGTGCAATAAGACTGGACATACTTCCTGGACTTGTTATCGCAATACAAACTCTCTAAATGTTGTTCCCCAACAAATGAAGACAGAGGTTCAACGCATTGAATGCACTTATTGTAAAAGATTTGATCATTCTCAAGCAGAATGTAGGATACAGTCTCGTTTCAAAAGTCTGAACGGCTCTCCATGGAATAAAAACGATTTTAGAGCTCCACCCACTTCTACCGCAAACGTCTGGAGAAGTGGAGTAATAAACAAAACGAGTACGGTACAGCAATCACAAATTTGTATAGGAACATTAAACAGCCAAAGATCAAAACAATCGTTCTTAGAAGCTAAGGATATAAACAGGCAGGTAGAAAATGCCTCACCTTACAAGGTGTCGTCTACGGATGGAATTGGCATTAGAGATAATAGGGACATAAATCAGAGGCAGGATGACCTAACTGCTCCTCGAATAAAAGAAGTAGTCACCAAAGATCGTATCCAACAGTCGACATTTGAATCCGTTTGTCTACGGGCCGGATCTGATGATTCAAAGACCCTTATCATACTATCCTAACACATCCTTCTACTTTCATATTCTTAAATGCTCCGACTTCTAGCATCGTCACGTGCAACCTCATAGACCACAAACAGAAAATCCCGGCAAAGTGTAAGCCTGAGGAGCAAGAACTCCGAGCAAACTGTAAGCCCGAGGAACCAAAAATTTCAGCTAAGTGTAAGCCTGAGGAACAAAGATTCCCAGCTAAGAGTAAGACTGTGGAACAAGAAGTCACAGCAGAATATAAGTCTGTAAAGAACAGCTGTATCAAATTACCCCTTTTAAATTGCCTGTTTGTCCGCATCGTTTCCCCCGTTTCTCTAATTTTTCAAACTTCAAAATGGATTCTGCAAATGAAACTTAAAAATAAACAAATAATCAAAACCCCGTTTACAAATAAAACAAACGTTGATCTTTCAAAATCGATTACGAATCCTCCATCCTTTAAAACGCTCTTTCTAAATGGTTTTATTGCCCAAATTTTGACAACTAAGAAAACATGGAAAATTTTTCACAAATTTAAAGAGAAACTTAAAATGAAACAAATGGATTATTCCTTTTCAAATATATGTATATGTGTATGGACGTAAAAATAATACACCAATTCTCACATTATTAATCTAAAAAAAAAAAAAAAAAAACTATATGTAAATTAAATAGAAAATATATAATTAATAATATTGAATTCCCCTCTTACCAAATTATTGTACAAAACCGTAATAGATACATATACATAATAACGCAAATAAATAAAAGAAAACAACCAACTTTGTTTTGGAAAATTTATGTATCTAAAAGAAAATTGTCTATAATAAACAAAGAACATTTGTAAATAATACAACAGTATTAACAACTCAGGGGATAATAAGCAAAATATTATAGAAATAAATCTTTAAATTGCTTATATTATGAAGAAAATCTCCGCAAATTGATATTATTAATATATAAATGGAGAAACAAAGATTAAGCCCCTCAATAAAATAATCTTGTAAATATTATACAATATTTTAATTAATTGCCATTAACTTAAAATTTAAATAAATGAACAAAATTATTTAATTAATAAATGATCTTAATTTGTAAATAAAAAACATATATAATTCTAAGTTTAAAAAAAAAAAGTTTAACTAAACAAAACAAAATCTATGAAATAAACAATTTTAAATAGAAATATAATAATTTCAAATAACTATGTAACATTCTTCAATTAACCAAATTACATATATTAAGAAAAATAAGGAACTAACATTTTTTAGTTTAACTCAAAACAAACTTAAAAATTTAGAATTAAATCTTTCTTTATAATACATGAAAAAAAAACATAAATATGGTCCTCAAAATGAAACAGAAATATACTCTGGAGATAATTCAAATTCCTATATAATACACAAGTTGTAATACAATACACTTTTAAGGCTCACCTAAAATTTATCTGTAGCACAAATTGAATTTAATATTTTATTTAAAATAACCTTATTTTATAAAAATAATTCAAAAATATTATTAAATATATTGAAAAAACAAAAGGATACTGTAAATAACATTGTTAATATACGTAACTTGATAATTTACGTATACACACGATAAGAAAAATTGTTAATTTAAGCTTTTAGTTTAACACATAATCTTAGACTTTCTAAAAACGTAACAAAACGCTGAAAAACATTCTACCGTAAACTAAGAAAATTAACTTTGAATAATACTTAAAAACAAGAACAAAAATTGAAAAAAGAAACAAGCAATTGTAACTACAATGAAAATTTAAAGTAACCATTTAAGCCGTAAAATATGTAACGAATCGCGATAACATCACTCTTTGCCCTCGATCACACCACTTTTCAGAAAATTAATCTCGTAAAGATTAATTTTCTTTTTTGAAGGAGGGGAGGATGTAGTGCTCTGAAAAGCCTTACCATCTCCTTCCCCCACACCTACATCCAAATCCTAGCAGTAATACACTAAAACCTGAAATTCAATCAAAACCCGAAAAAATCCAAACTAGACCCAAAATTGGCAATAAACGAATCAAACATCCGTTTATCGCTTAACATTTGCCCCCACGGCATAATTTAATCTAAAAAACTAAATTAAAATCAAAATTCACAATAAACGAATCATATATTCGTTTATCGTTTTGCATTTGCCCCACGGCATCATCTAAATTCAAAAACCAGAGATACGTTATCTCAATTTGGTAAAATCCATCAAAGTGAACAAACAAAAACCCGAATTCATTTACATATCCACATCTGCACAATAGTTTCATAGGAATTCAGGAAACTGAATCCTTATCTTAAATAAACACTGAGCATCTCACTCAGGATTCCAAAATCGGGATTTTTGTAGGAAATTGTGTATTTTCGAGATACAAATTTCGATTTGTTTCTCTTTATAAGGGCGATGGATTTTGTATTCGAGGATCAGTCTCTAGGTTGGCGTCCAACGTTTAAGGACGTCAATCATTTAAATTTAATATTGAAAATAATAAAAGTAGTTGCAGATTCAAAAAGCTGCATTTTTATTGGGCCTGGCCGATGCCCAGGACCCGAATTCAACAATCGTTCGGTTCTCTTCCTCGTTGATCGAGAAGCACGGAAGCGAACCGTACTACAAAATGGTGGCAGCGGTTTGGGAACCCAACATCCCCTACCAATAAAATAAAAAATAAATGAACAATGGATCGGACTGATTCATTCATCCCCTACAAAGAAGACTGACGGCAGCGGTTTGGATCTGAGACCAATAATCCCCTACCAAGAAGAGTCTCAATTGGCGTCCAGGCAAAGATCAACTGGGATTATACCATAATCCCTTACCAACAAAACGAGAACGACACCCCATAAACAAAAACATCACAGTTAATAGTGAAAAAAATATAATTTTTAAAACAACGTCCAGCGGCCAAAAGCAAACACACCAAACACGAACTATATCGACACATGCGAATGGAGACGGAAACTCTGGCAATCGATAGGCAGGAGCTCTAGTGGGACTGTGAAATGTGGAACTAGCAAAACCCGATAAAGGTCTCAGTCTGAACAGCTGGCTATTTGTCCAATGTACTATTTCCAGCAAGACACTAGCAAAAGGAACAACAAGGTGATCAGGGACAACTGCAACATACTCAACATCATAAACAACAAAAAGTTCATGTCCATATAACAACACCGCACCAGTAGGAGCAGTCAATACAGCTGTAGCAGCCAGCAACACCGGCACAAAAATGTACAAGGTATGCACATACATTCTATCTATAAAATTGTATTAGTTAATTTAAGAGGGCAAACAAAACCCACAATACACATTTAAAAAGTTCATAAAAACAAAAAAGGAACGCATAGAAAATCACCAAACAAATTAAATTGTGAAAAATTAATCAAAGGGGATATCAAGAAAAGCAAATTTTGAAAATTTTATTTTATAAACAGCATTTTTTAACGTAATCACTTGAATGGTTTACAATAATAACAAAAACCCCAAGAAAAATTTAAATATACAAAGGGAGAATAAGAAAGTACAAACCCTACACTTATAAAATCAATTTTTACTTACATTTTTACATATACCTATACATATGCACATATTTACATTCATTAAATAAGTTTCTTAAGGATTTAATTTACTTGATGAATATTTTCCATACTTTCTAACAGGAAATTCTCGATTTTAGCGCGCTCACCCTTATCTGTCTGTTGGTCTTTTTCCTTTCATCTGTTTAGATCAAAATTCCTTAGGATCACTTTCCCCTATCCAGGATCTTTCCACTTGCAGGCTCTTCTCACTTTGGGCTCGATAAAAATATCCTCTCTTTTTACCATTGCGTTCTTTCACAGGATCTCTTCTGCTTATCTGTCTACCAGGATTTTTCGAAATTAGGAATGTTTTACTTCGGTGTCAGTAAAAATCTTTTCCTACCTTCGATATTTTCGAAATTTCCTCTATAGGTGAAGATGTGTTGGGTTTGAAAGGATCTCTTTTGCTAATCTGTCCTTTACAGGATCCTTCGATATTAGGATTGTTTTTCGCGGTGTCGGAAAAATCTTCTCTTACCTTTAGTATTATGGAAATTTCCTGTATATATATCGACATATTTGGGTTTGAAAGCATTTCTACTCTTTTCCCTTTCGTCTTCTTCTCTTTTCGCTTCAGTTGAGTTCGAAAAACTCTCTTCTCACTATTCGCCTTTGTTACACTTGTATTTGGTAGGATGAATTTACCGAAGGAATATTTCGCCCAAAATAATACCCGAATCGAATATTTGAAGCGCGCGAAAAAATGAACGTCACAATCGGATTGAAAGTTATTTTAGATTTCGTGCCGGTTTTTAACGGTAACCCGGACGAACTCGATGATTTCATTTCTCACGGGGATATTATCTTTTCACAGGCACGGGACGACAGCCAGCATGCTTTTTATCTAAGCGTGGTGAAAACCAGACTGAAAGGGCCAGCATACGACCACATCCGGTTCAAGGTCATTTCAACCTGGAATGATCTTGCTTCCGAATTAAAGGGGGAATTTAAAATTTTCACCTCAAGGTCAGCGGCACAAAACAGTCTGGTGAAAGCCAAGCAAGATAGCAAGGAAGGTGTGAAGCAGTTTGGAAACAGACTCGCACACCTCCTGTATCTGCTGAACGAGGCTACGTTCGAAAGCACTGTCGATCCTACGGTACGAACATATCTCCTCGAGGAAAATAAAAAGCTCGCCTTGCATACTTTTGAAGATGGTCTTAGGGATCCCCATTTGAAATTTCTAGTTAAAGCACGAGGTAACCCAAGTCTTAGAGCAGCAATAAATTACGCTCTCGAGCAGGCCCCACGACTAGGCGATAGAAACCTTCTTAATTTATCTAATAATTCCAAATATAGCCAACCAACAATTTGTCAATCGTGCAATAGGTTTGGTCATACTTTTGCGACATGTCGTCGAAAAGAAAATGTTTCTAATCCTATCCCCCAAATTAAGGCAGAGGTTGAACGCCTCCAATGCACATATTGCAACAAATATAATCATTCCCAAGCAGAATGTAGGAGACGGTCCCATTTCAAAAGTCAAAACGACTCTCCATCAAATAAAAATGATTTTAGAACTCGGCCTACTTCTACCGCAAACGTTTGGAGAAGTGGAGTATTAACCAAAACTAACAGGGTGCAATTAATAAAAATTGATTCGGAGAAACAAAATACGGGAAAATTTGAACAAACAGCGCTAGAATCTAAGGGTTTAAACAACAAGGTGTCGTCTACGGATGAAATTGGCATTAGATATAATAGGGACATAAATCAGAGGCAGGATGATCTAACTGCTCCTCAAATAGAAGAAGTAGTGACCAAAGATCATATCCAACAGTCAACATCTGAATCCGTTTGTCTACGAGCCGGATCTGATGATTCGACAAAAACCCCTGAAAATACTATCCTAACACCTCCCTCTAGTTTCATACTCTTAAATGCTACGACTTTTAGCAACAACACGTCCAAGCTCATAGAGCACAAACTGAAAACCCCGGCAAAGTGTAAACCTGATGAGCAAGAACTCGCAGCAAACTGTAAGCCCGAGGAACAAGAAATTTCAGCTAAGTGTAAGCCTGCGGAAGAAAGAGTCCCAGCAGAACTTAAGCTTGAAAAACTACAAGAATTTCCAGCATCCGATAAGCCAGAGGAACAAAGATTCCCAGCTAAGAGTAAGACTGTGGAACAAGAAGTCACAGTAGAATGTGAGCCTGTAAATAACAGCTATATCAAATTACCGCTTTTAAATTGCTTGTTTGCCCGCATCGTTTCCCTCGTTTATGTAATTTTTCAAACTTTAAAATGGGTTCTACAAATAAAACATATAAATAAACAAATAATCAAAATTCCTTTTACAAATAAAACAAACGTTGATCTTCCAAAATCGATTACGAATCCTCCATCCTTTAAAATGTTCTTTCTAGATGGTTTTATTGCCCAAAATTTGAAAAATTGTACACAACCCAATCCGACGAAAGTTTGGAAAGTCTTCCACAAATTTAAAGAAAAACTTAGATTTTTCCTTTCAAATATATATGTATATGTGTATGAACATATAAATAATAAAATACCAATTCTGACATTGTAAATCTAAAAATATTAAAAAAAGAACGATCTGTAAATTAAAAAGGAAATATATAATTAATAATATTTAATTCACCTTTTAACAAATTATTGAAAAAAAAAATAGATACATATACATAATAACGCAAATAAATAAAATAAAACAACCAACTTTGTTTTGGAAAATGTATGTATCTAGAAGAAAATTGTCTATAATAAACTAAGAAAATTTATAAATAATACAACAGCATTAAAACTCGGGAGATAATAAGTAAAATATAACACAAATAAATCTTTAAATAGTTTATATTATGAAGACAATCTCCACAAATTCATACTATTAACACACAAATGATGAAACAAATATTAACTCCCTCAATAAAATAATTTTGTAAATATTATACAATATTTTAATTAATTGCCATTAACTTAAAATTTAAATAAGTGAACAAAATTATTTAATTAATAAATGATCTTAATTTGTAAATAAAAAACATATATAATTCTAAGTTTAAAAAAAAAAAAAGTTTAACTAAACAAAACAAAATCTATGAAATAAACAATTTTAAATAGAAATATAATAATTTCAAATAACTATGTAACATTCTTCAATTAACCAAATTACATATATTAAGAAAAATAAGGAACTAACATTTTTTAGTTTAACTCAAAACAAACTTAAAAATTTAGAATTAAATCTTTCTTTATAATACATGAAAAAAAAACATAAATATGGTCCTCAAAATGAAACAGAAATATACTCTGGAGATAATTCAAATTCCTATATAATACACAAGTTGTAATACAATACACTTTTAAGGCTCACCTAAAATTTATCTGTAGCACAAATTGAATTTAATATTTTATTTAAAATAACCTTATTTTATAAAAATAATTCAAAATTATTATTAAATATATTGAAAAAACAAAAGGATACTGTAAATAACATTGTTAATATACGTAACTTGATAATTTACGTATACACACGATAAGAAAAATTGTTAATTTAAGCTTTTAGTTTAACACATAATCTTAGACTTTCTAAAAACGTAACAAAACGCTGAAAAACATTCTACCGTAAACTAAGAAAATTAACTTTGAATAATACTTAAAAACAAGAACAAAAATTGAAAAAAGAAACAAGCAATTGTAACTACAATGAAAATTTAAAGTAACCATTTAAGCCGTAAAATATGTAACGAATCGCGATAACATCACTCTTTGCCCTCGATCACACCACTTTTCAGAAAATTAATCTCGTAAAGATTAATTTTCTTTTTTTTTGAAGGAGTGGAGGATGTAGTGCTCCAAGAAGCCCTACCATCTCCTTTCCCCACTCATATCCAAATCCCTATACCCAAACTCATATTTACAAAATCCATTACCCCGATCCAATACAAAATCCCGATAAACGAATCAAATATTCGTTTATCATCCATACTCATATTTCCAGAACTCCCTAAAAACAAAACACCACAATTCATATCATCGCATGAAAACAAACTCATGTTCCTACAAATCCTTATCTTTATCTCCATTCTTGCCAGATGTGTACATTCTAAAAATAGATATCACACTCCTTTTCTCCAGTACTCGACTCCAGTCGAAGTACATTTCGGAATCTTGTTTGCATTTCGATGCATCCGCGATACAAAATCCCGATAAGATTTTATATATAAGGGTGATGAAATTCAGATTCCAGATCAGTCTCTAGGTTGGCGTCCAACGTTTAAGGACGTGAATCATTTAAATTAAATATTGAAATTAATAAAAATAGTTTTAATTGCAAATACCTGCGTTTTATTGGATTCGGCCGAATATCAGGCCTGTCTTCAGCAATCGGTTGTCACTCTTCCCGGAGGCCCCGGAAGCACGGTGGCGACCGCAACGGGTCCCCTCAGGAGCGGTCTTAAAAGGAGACGCTCCCTGAGAGAAGGGCCACACCAGTATAACAAAGAGGTCAAAAGTCCTTTTAAGGACTAGGAGACGCTCCCTGAGAGAAGGACCACAACACAACCGTACACGGCGTTTAAAGAGATGGTGACTAACGCCTATAGCGAAACGCCGTGAAATCGCTTGCGACGTTTATTACGGTCGACCGACACCTCTGGGATGCGACCATCCCAGCGCGCCGCCTATTTCCGTGCGCTGGCCGGCACGTACATGTCCGAGACAGCCTTAACGGCTATATTTAGAGAGTCTTTGCCAGAATACGTTCAGGCAATCGTCGCGCCTTTAGCCGAATCTGGTCTAGATGAGCTAGCGCGACACGTCGAGGCAGTAATGGCCACGGATAGATCCCGAACGGATCTCCAATTCCTTCCGGCAACGAACCCCGCGCAAAATCCACCTCTGCCCCAACCACGAACCTCCACGGTAACGTGCACTCATGCAACACAGACGAGCAATGAGATAGAAAGCATAGGCAGGCAGGTTCAGCAGTTGCAAGCGCAACTGAATAACCTCAGCGTGGGGAACAATTCATGGCCTGGCCGTGACAGATCACGGCGCCGAAGCAGCTCGCGCGAAAACTTTAGACGCGGGCGTGGCAGATCGCGCACGCCAGCCAACGAAACCACCTTGGGCAGGTGTTACTTCCACCATCGTTTCGGGGCACAACCCAGGAAGTGCAGGCAACCCTGCAACTGGTCACATGTGCCAGCAATACAGGCTAGTTCTTTAAACTAGAACTGCCGACCGTAGAAAAAGCGCAAACGGCAGGCAACCCCCAATTAAGTCGCTTGTCAATATACGATTCGAAGTTAAATATGGACTTCATTATTGACACAGGTGCGGATATTTCCGTTCTTCCGCGCTCATACGCACCTGCAAATCGGTTGCCGGGTAAATTGAGATTGTTCGCCGCGAATAATACTCCAATTAAAACCTACGGACGAAAATTAATAACTTTAAAAATAGGCCTACGTCGACCAATTCGATGGTACTTCGTAGTGGCCGATGTGACCGAACCTCTAATAGGTTCGGACCTGCTGCGACACTACAAACTAGTAGTGGACGTAGCCAGCAACAGACTGATGGACCCGTTAACGTCTCTTTCTCAGCCAGTAAAGGCAAAAGCGGGAGAGGCATTGACGTTAACGTGCACTGTCGCAAACGGACCATTCAGCGATCTGTTGCGAGAATTTGCGGATATAACAGTTCCGCTTAGCAATCCCCGACGGGCAAAAGCCGGCGTTTTTCATCATATTGAAACGCGCGGCCCCCCAGTGTGCCAACGCCCGAGTTAACACACCCAACTCCCAACTAGAAGATAAGATTCATCACAAACCTACATCACAATGTAATAAAAATGATGACCTCCAACGTGATCAACATTGAAGATAGAATTTACTGCTGCATCTGTCCAAACAATGCAACAGATAAACCTTCAGCATTGAAGATAGGATTCAATGCTGCACCCGACATGACACAGCTGTCCAAACAACCATCGATCGAGATTATCAAAACAATCCCACGACCCAAATGAAGTGTGAGATAAGAAATTGGAGAAACAACAAAAGATGACTGGAAAAGGGATACAGGCGAACGGTGGAATGAGTTAGTCAGGTTTCATCGAGTGATGCGTGTAGATACACCTAGCATATAAAATATTGTAAATACAGTTTAAGAACAACTCAAAAAATAATTAAAGTGTAAATGTTTTTTCGTATTAAATAAGAAGACTCTTATTAATTGGCGATCCTGCCAGGAGGATATAAATTCTAATTTTGTATCACCCTGTGGACCAACAACCCAAGGAAGACCCCGAAGAACTCGAAACTAAGAGGAACCTCAGAGGCATATCCAGGGAACCCAAAACAAGGAACAAATCGTACGGACTCGAAGACAAGAGGACACGCAGCATTTGACATCCTTAGCACCCATGTACATAGTACAACAGACTGGTAAGAAATCTTTTATATTTTATTGAACAAATAAAAGTGAAAAAAAAACAATAGAGAATTCAAAGAAAACAGTGAACAAACTAACATAATCAATAGAGAATTCAAATTAAATGAAAATAACGAAAGTAAAAACATTCAGGAACAGAGCTATACAATATAATATACTCAATAAAGACACCGATAGTGACAGTGAAGAAGAACCGGCAAAGAACCCATCAATAATATACACACCAAGTACATCAAAAATGACGACAGCAGCGGAAATCCAAGCCCAAATCAGCCACTTGGCAAAAAACCAGGAAATACTCGCATCAGAGAACAAAACACTACGCGAATATATCAAAACGATAGAGACAAGAGGATTCGGAAATGTGGAGCCCATCACAATAAGAAAATTGCAACCCAAAACTCTATCATTGCAAAGTGCGAACACTATAGAAAACGGAAAATATAAAAGAGAAATTGACGAGATAATCCGAGTAAATGAGGACACGAATCCTACTTTGCCATTCACAACGACTATCGAAGCAACCATCAGAACTAAGAACGAAGACCCGATATACTCACCACAATACCAATACCCAGCAACGGATCATGATTTCGTTAACAAAGAAGTAAATAAATTACTAGACGAAGGTATAATACAAAAATCGTATAGCCCATACAACTCCCCAGTATGGGTAGTTCCCAAAAAAGGTTTAGATGAAGATGGACGGCCGAAGAGACGTATGGTTATAGATTTCCAGAAACTAAACGCCGAAACCATCACGGACAGATATCCAATCCCCGATGAGAACCTAACCATTCAAAACTTGGGAAATGCCAGAATTTTTTCAACCTTAGACCTGGAATCTGGATTCCACCAGATAAAGTTGAGGGAATCCGACAGACCCAAGACGAGTTTTAACATCAATGGAGCCAAGTACGAATTCATACGAATGCCCTTCGGACTCAAGAACGCACCATCGATTTTCCAACGATGCGTCGATGACATTCTCCGACCATACATCGGCAAATTCGCGTATGTCTATATCGATGACGTACTCATTTTTTCAAATACCCCAGAGGAACATATTGAACACATAAAGATAATTATCAATGCCCTAAAGAACGCAAATATGAAGATATCAAACGAGAAATCACATTTTTTTAACAAAGAAGTTAATTATTTGGGACATATAATTAAACATAATATTATAACCGTCGATCCGGAAAAAATCAACACAATAAAAAACTACCCCGAACCGACAAACCTGAAAGAACTAAGGTCATTTCTCGGACTTGCTGGATATTATAGAAGGTTTATTAAAGGTTACGCAAAAATCACTAAACCTATGATATTATTATTACAACAGGAAAATGGGCAAACATCGAAGAATAAAAGCGCTAAAGTGCCAATTAAATTCGATGAAAATGCTAAAGAATCCTTCAACAAAATAAAACATGAATTAAGGGTACAAGTAGAACTATATCAACCGGATTACTCAAAACCCTTCGACCTCACTACGGACGCGAGTAACTTCGCCATAGGAGCTGTATTAAGCCAAGGAAGAAACCCTATCACCTTCATATCAAGGACATTAACGTCTACCGAGCAGAACTACTCTACCAATGAAAAAGAATTGTTGGCTATCGTATGGGCACTTCAGAAATTAAGAAATCTACTATATGGAATAACTAATTTAATTATCTATACCGACCATCAATCACTAACATTCGCAACCTCAGAGAAGAACCCTAATACAAAATTAAAAAGGTGGAAGAATTTCATCGAAGAGTTTGGAGCAAAAATCGTTTATAAACCGGGAAATCAAAACGTTGTAGCAGACGCACTATCCCGCCAACAAATAAACTCAACCTCATGTTCAGATCATTCCGCAGTAAGTTCACCTATTGATCAATTTGAAAGAAGCCCACAAGCACTCAACAAATATAAAAATCAAATAATTCTAACTAAAACATCATCTAATGACCTACGATCACATACTATCTTTAAAAACTCAAGACACATAATTAATTTCAAAAACGAAGAAAACTTAATTTCCAACCTAACGAAGATACTGAACCCCAATGTAATTAATGCAGTAAAAATTGACGAAGAAACAATTTTCCAATACGGAGATAAGATAAAGAAAACATTCAGTAACTACAAAATTGTTCTCACACAAACATTCTTGAAAGACATAACCGAACCTAACGAACAGGTTCAAATAATCAAAACTATCCACGAAAGAGCTCATCGAAATCAAAGAAATAATAAACTAGAGATTTATGAAAATACTATTGGCCCAACATAGATAAAGATTGCAAGAAATACGCAACCAACTGCAAGGTCTGTATGACCACGAAATACGACCGGAAACCCAACAACCATATCATCGGCACCACGCCAATACCAAGCAAAGTTTCACAATATCTGCAAATAGACCTATTTTATATGAACAACGAAATCTACATCAGCTCCATCGACAGATACTCAAAATTCCTACACCTACGCCACATTCCAAATAAATTAAATACTCACTTAGTCCTAGACGAACTCTTATCTCAAGTTTTTACATACCAAGGCCCAAGATATCTCACGACGGATAACGAATCAATATTCATTAGTAATTATGCCAGAAACATTTACGACCGACATGACGTGATACACATAAGAGTCCCCACGGATCATTCCACATCCAACAGCCAAGTAGAACGCGCCCATTCTACAGTAATAGAGATAGTCCGGGCATTAACAAAGGCAAACGGAGGCGAATGTAAAGATTACATTTTCGATGCAGTCAAACAGTACAATCGAACAATTCACTCAGTGACTGGAAGAAAACCCGAGGACGTATTTTTCAACCGAGTGGCGCACCTGGACATCAAGGAAAAATTAGAAGTAAAACAAAAGCAACTCCTAAACTATTTCAATAAAAACCGCACAGAAAAAATCTATAAACCAGGAGAAAGAATTTACGTGAAATCCAAACGCCGAAATAAAAATACCGACAGGTTTATTGAACACATAGTACGAGAAGACAAAGGAAACACAGTAACCACAAATCGAAGTCTCCAAGTTCACAAGGACAATATCCGCTCACAACCATGCAGCTAAAGATAATTCTCACCATGCTCATCATTAAAATCCCAGTTGATACCACACCATACCAGGAGCAAAAGACGTATAATTTCTTGGGAACCATATTTAAATTTATCACAGGTACTCCAGACCACGGCGACATCATAGAAATACAAACTTACCTATCATACAATACACGCCATGGAATATTCTAAAATCATTGCATGTTACTTTAAGGGCCCCATAGCCATTATATACAAATATCCAATGTTAGCCATTAAGTATAAACCTAGCATCTAAGATCACATACTGTAACCATTTGACTTATATTCATGTATCTAATTGTAAAAATAATATTGGGAGTTATATAAGTAAAAACAACAGACTACTGTACAATTAAGATTTTAAATATTGAACCATTGCAAATCATTTAAAGAATTAGAAAACGAGCATATACTACTAGACTATGAACATATTGTGAATAATAAAACCCTGTATGGTCCAAATTTAATCCAGTTCAGTAAAACAGTCAATATAGATGGAATCATATACCCAAATGTAAAAAAAATAGCTTAAGTCAATAATCACGAGGAAACATGACGAAAATGTTGAAGTATTCAAATTACAAAAATCAAATCCTGAAACTAAGTTCACAAACAGGCGGGAAATTTCCACATTTTTTATCCCAGTCGAAGAAAATCCAGTGAAAAGCTCCATCTGTCTTGTATCCCTTCTAATAATCATATCCCTTATAACGGGAAAGTTATGCAACCACTATCAAGAAAAACACAACTGATCCAAAGGAGGAAATCTCTGGAAACCTACGAAAGGGAGTTACGACTCTTGGAGAAGGGACACATAAGTCAATGAAAACGACGACGTTTTATTCTAAGCCAGGGGAGAGTTAACACACCCAACTCCCAACTAGAAGATAAGATTCATCACAAACCTACATCACAATGTAATAAAAATGATGACCTCCAACGTGATCAACATTGAAGATAGGATTTACTGCTGCATCTGTCCAAACAATGCAACAGATAAACCTTCAGCATTGAAGATAGGATTCAATGCTGCACCCGACATGACACAGCTGTCCAAACAACCATCGATCGAGATTATCAAAACGATCCCACGACCCAAATGAAGTGTGAGATAAGAAATTGGAGAAACAACAAAAGATGACTGGAAAAGGGATACAGGCGAACGGTGGAATGAGTTAGTCAGGTTTCATCGAGTGATGCGTGTAGATACACCTAGCATATAAAATATTGTAAATACAGTTTAAGAACAACTCAAAAAAATAATTAAAGTGTAAATGTTTTTTCGTATTAAATAAGAAGACTCTTATTAATTCCCGCGCCGATTGGCTCCCGAAAAATTGCGCGAGGCTCGTGCAGAATTCGAGTATATGCTCGACTTAGGAATCTGCCAGCCGTCCGACAGCCCATGGGGGAGCCCACTTCATCTCGTCAAAAAGAGTAACGGCGAGTGGCGTCCATGTGGCGATTATCGAATGCTGAACGCAGTAACGACACCCGACCGATATCCGATAGCAAACCTGCACGACTTTTCTTATAAGCTGCAGGGGTGCGAAGTTTTCTCGACCCTCAACCTCACGAGGTCGTACCACCAAATTCCGGTGGCTCCCGAAGATATACCGAAAACCGCGGTAACTACACCTTTTGGACTATTCGAGTTCAAGGTGATGACATTCGGTCTCCGAAATGCAGCGCAAACGTTCCAGCGCTACATAGACTCAGCTCTCCGCGGACTTGACTTCTGCTACGCGTGTATCGATGATATACTCATAGCATCGAAAAACATGACCGAACATCGCTCCCATTTAAAGCAAGTGTTCGAGCGCCTCCGAGATTTCGGCCTGGTAATCAATCCAGACAAGTGCCACCTCGGAGAATCGGAAGTCAAGTACCTTGGCTATTGTATAAATAGCCAAGGCGTCCGCCCATTACAAGACAGGGTGGACGCACTAATGCAGTTTCCTCACCCCAAGAATGTGCGAGAACTTAGGCGTTATCTGGGCATGTTAAACTTTTATCGCCCAACGCTCCGAAACGCCGCACAGGTCCAGGCTCCTCTGAACGAATACCTAGTAGGAGCCAAACAAAACGACAAACGACCGATTCAATGGACCGAGTCAGCGGATCGAGCTTTTCGCTTATCGAAAGAGCAGCTGGCGAACGCGACTTTGCTTCGACATCCCATCGAAGGAGCCCCATTGTCCATACAGTGTGACGCTTCCGACACTGCAATTGGGGCCGTACTCGAACAAGAGTGCGATGGTAAATGGGAACCGCTGGGCTTCTTCTCAAAAAAATTGAACCCGACCCAGCGACGATACAGTGCCCACAACAGGGAGTTACTAGCGATTTACTCTGCAGTAAAGAACTCCCGGCACATGGTCGAAGGACCCCAGTTGACGATCAAAACTGATCACAAACCACTGGTGTACGCTTTCCGAAAGAAAGCGGAAAGTTCAACCCCACGACAGGAACGGCACCTGGATTTCATCGGGCAATTTAGTACCCAAATCGAATATGTTCCAGGTGCAGACAACGTAATTGCAGACGCTTTTTCGCGTATCGATGCAATTAAACTCCGAGCGCAAATCGATGATGCCGACTTGGCACAAGCGCAAGGAGAGGACCATCAACTCGAGTCCCTATTGAAAGCGGAGACAGCACTAGTTTTGCGTAAACTCCCTTTCAACGACTCAAACGATGAAGTCTGGTGTGATGTATCGACAGGGACAGCTCGACCCTACATCCCAGAAAAGTTTCGAAGGAATGTGTACGAAACATTCCATAACCCAGCCCACCCAAGCGGACGCGCAACCGCTGCAGCCGTCCGACGTAAATTCGTTTGGCCACATATGGCCAAAGACATAACAAATTGGGCACGCAATTGTTTGCAATGTCAGCGTTGCAAAGTCGATCGACACAACGTGCTACAACCAGCACAGTTTAAGCTCCCCGAGGCACGATTCGCCCATGTACACATCGACATTGTGGGACCGCTTACGCCGTCGAGAGGTTACATGTACCTCCTGACGATGATCGATCGCTTCACTCGGTGGCCAGAAGCAGTGCCACTACGAACAGTGACCGCAGAGAATGTAGCCAAAGCATTCTACTCGACTTGGGTCACACGTTTCGGCGTCCCACCTACTCTCACAGCTGATCGAGGACCACAGTTCGAGGCAGCGATTTTCAGGCAGCTGACTGATATACTCGGCTGCCAACAAAACCACACGACAGCTTATCACCCCCAGTCCAATGGGATGATTGAACGATGGCATCGCTCACTGAAAGCCTCACTGATGTGTCACGACGATAATCAATGGCTGGACGTACTACCAACAGTTCTTTTAGGCTTGCACACAAGCATAAAAGAAGACCTGGGAGCCTCAGCAGCAGATTTGACATACGGAACCAATCTGCGCCTCCCAGGAGAGTTCTTCGCCGATGGAGAACCACCGCTCGAACAGTTGCCAAATTTGGAAAACCTACGCAAACTCATGCGAAAGGTCAGGGCAACACCAGTCGCCAGACACGGTTCCAAGAGGATATTTGTTCACCCAGAGATGGACAGCTGCACGCACGTCTTCATCAGGGTGGACAAAGTTAGGAAACCTCTAGAACCGCCCTACGAAGGGCCATACAAGGTGCTGGATCGAATAAACGACCGAGTTTTCTCCGTTGACATCGACGGCAAGCCGTACACCGTCAGTGTCGAAAGACTGAAACCGTACCACCTGGAACTACCACCAGATACCGTACTGGGAGAAGTGCATCAACAACCAGCGGCGGCAGCCGAAACCTGCCCCGTACTCCACCCAGCAATCTCCCACGAAACGCCAGGCACGTCAATTGTTGAGAATCAACCAAACCCTCGCGAAATGGTCGCGCGCGGGGCGTCGGACATCCTACACGGACCGATAACGCGGCAGCGCGCCCGAGATCTGCGCGCACAAGAAGACGCTGCGAAGATTCTCAATGTACGGCAACCTGAAACCCCAACCACTGACAAGCGAAAAAGAACAACGAACGCGATAGCTTTCGCTCCTCTACCACCCAGACGCCGCCCATTCCGGAAGGGTGCACGCCCATAAAACTCAACTACACCCCCCAAGCAACTAACTACTTCATATCGTGACTACGTCACTAGGGGGGGAGTGATGTAGCGTCCTACGAACGCACAATTCCGCCCAGGTAAGGTTCCAAACCTTCAAGGAACTTACTTACCTTATCCATTACACGTGCCCACAGACACGTGTCCCCAAAGCTCTTAATCAGACCTGTAACAAGGGCATAGGAAGCTGAAACAATGTTGAACCCGACATCAAAAAAACAAGGAACTTAACGTTCAAAAACTTTCAGCATCGAGTCAACGCATCCATTCATAGTATGCAAAAAAAATTCCAGATTACAGGCCATAAATCTTCCATCCAAAACATCTGCACGATGTTTCCAAGGAATTATATCTTCGGTAAATTAATCGAACCAGGGAGGCAGACTCGGGTAGCTAAAGGCAATTGTTACGTGCGTCCGCCACCCCATCAATTAATAGTTTGTAATTAGGATATAATTTGTTTTAAAGTGGTGTGATGGTAAGGTGGTGGAGGAGTTGCACGATCCAGAAGTGAGTTTTCGAACACGCCCCGATTCGGGTGTGGATCGTGCAGTTCTTCGAGTTCGAATTCGGTTTTCGAAGTGGACGTGAACGGGGAGCGAGAGAGACAAAGGGTTAATGTTTTTTGATGTGCGGTTTTTTGACGTCCCGTTGTCGAGGATATATAGAAAGCAAGAAGGAGAAGAAAAGCGGTAAAAAAGATTTTTTTGGGCTGGTCCCGGAGATTTTACAAAGAAAGAACAGTTGAAATAAATCTAAATAAAGTTTAAAATTTGTTAAAGTTGGAATTACAAAGAAAGAACAGTTGAAATAAATCTAAATAAAGTTTAAAATTTGTTAAAGTTGGAATTACAAAGAAGGAACAGTTGAAATAAATCTAAATAAAGTTTAAAATTTGTTAAAGTTGGAATTACAAAGAAAGAACAGTTGAAATAAATCTAAATAAAGTTTAAAGTTTGTTAAAGTTGGAATTACAAAGAAAGAACAGTTGAAATAAATCTAAATAAAGTTTAAAATTTGTTAAAGTTGGAATTACAAAGAAAGAACAGTTGAAATAAATCTAAATAAAGTTTAAAGTTTGTTAAAGTTGGAATTACAAAGAAAGAACAGTTGAAATAAATCTAAATAAAGTTTAAAATTTGTTAAAGTTGGAATTACAAAGAAGGAACAGTTGAAATAAATCTAAATAAAGTTTAAAATTTGTTAAAGTTGGAATTACAAAGAAAGAACAGTTGAAATAAATCTAAATAAAGTTTAAAGTTTGTTAAAGTTGGAATTACAAAGAAAGAACAGTTGAAATAAATCTAAATAAAGTTTAAAATTTGTTAAAGTTGGAATTACAAAGAAAGAACAGTTGAAATAAATCTAAATAAAGTTTAAAGTTTGTTAAAGTTGGAATTACAAAGAACAGTTGAAATAACTCTAAATAAAGTTTAAAATTTGTTAAGGTTGGAATTACAAAGGAAAAACAGTAGAAATAAATCTGATAACTGTCAGACAGAAAAATGAATATGGTGCAGAAATTTTCATAGAGGAAAAAACAAATTTTCGAAATTGTAAATCGAGTCCAAACTGAGGCAGAGTAATTCTCAAGGTGACCCATATAACATTCTTGGAGTTCCCGGATCAAAGGTAAAAAATTAAACATTAATTAATTTTCTGTGGCAAAACCAGCAAAAATACTGTCACACAATTAGCACCTCTAATTCCGTGCAAGATCCCAAAAATCCAACAACTAAAGAATCGCATAGAGATCTCCCATCTTTAACATCTCCACGATGTTTGCAAGGAATTACCATTTTCGGTAGATAGATAACAACGGATGCATACGCTGGCAGCTAAATGCAAGACCTGTAACAAGGGCATAGGAAGCTGCAACAATGTTGAACCCGACATAAAAATAAAACAAGGAACTTAACGTTCAAAAACTTTCAGCATCGAGTCAACGCATCCATTCATAGTATGCAAAAAAAATTCCAGATTACAGGCCATAAATCTTCCATCCAAAACATCAGCACGATGTTTCCAAGGAATTATATCTTCGGTAAATTAATCGAACCAGGGAGGCAGACTCGGGTAGCTAAAGGCAATTAGCACCTCTAATTCCGTGCAAGATCCCAAAATCCAACAGCTAAAGCATCGCATACAGATCTCCCATCTTTAACATCTGCACGATGTTTGCAAGGAATTACCATTTTCGGTAGATAGATAACAACGGATGCATACGCTGGCAGCTAAATGCAAGAAAGCATATCGCCTATCCGCTGCCAAAATTGTAAACAATCGTAATTATCGCAACAAGATAATTCGGAAGAATTACAAGACCAACGCCAACAACGGAAATACTCCGGTCCCACGATTCCTTTGTAAAAATTTCACACCCATTAGAGGGATCTAATGGATTTCAGTTGTGTTTGCAAAAGGCAAGCAACCACGGGCTGTACGCCCGAACAATCATCTCCGTCCTGGGCGCCAGATGTTCTGTGCAAACAGAAGGCCGTGGAAAATGAAATGCTATCACCAACGAATAATGTATGCAAGATGACTTTCCCTTTCTCAGCAGGAATCTACGAAATATCGCCGGGGATGCGATAATATGCTGCTAACAGAAATTCGGAAATTCTGTTAGCAAAGGGGAATAAGGAAATTTTTCGATATAGATACAGATACGATCTGTATCAGGGTATTTTTGAGGAGAATAGCGAGTGAGTCTGATTGTGATAGCCATAGGGACGAGAAGTCTCTTTCGAAGGACCAGGAGAGTCGATATCGATGATTCGCATCGCATAGTCGAGCAGCAGGACAGTGAACTCCACCGAGGAGATCGAACCGCGAGACGAATACAGTAGTAGAAGTAACCGCGACTTAAAAGTTAAAAATAAAGAGAAAGGCGAGTTAACGTGTGTCCAAAGTTCGTAAGTTAACTTACAGTAAAAGCGTCAGGAATACTTAATACGGATAGTGACTTGATGTAAACTCGGAATTAAAAACAATGTTAATAAACAAAAGTGTACACTAAAAATAGTTCGTGTTTTATTTATGTAAAATAAACAGACCTGGTTCACCTAAAGGCAGTTCGTCGCTTCCTTTGCCACCGTGTTTCGCTCCACTTGTGTATTTTCCTCTGCGGTTAACAGTGTTCGGCGGAACACTGCATCATCAAACATTTGAAAACGACATACAAACCCGCCAAAATAGTCCGGGCATTAACAAAAGCAAACGGAGGCGAATGTAAAGATTACATTTTCGACGCAGTCAAACAGTACAATCGAACAATTCACTCAGTGACTGGAAGAAAACCCGAGGACGTGTTTTTCAACCGAGTGGCGCATCTGGACATCAAGGAAAAGTTAGAAGTAAAACAAATGCAACTCCTAAACTATTTCAATAAAAACCGTACAGAAAAAAATCTCTAAACCAGGAGAAAGAATTTATGTGAAATCCAAACGACGAAATAAAAATACCGACAGGTTTATTGAACACATAGTACGAGAAGACAAAGGAAACACAGTAACCACAGATCGAAGTCTCCAAGTTCACAAGGACAATATCCGCTCACAACCATGTAGCTACAGATAATTCTCACCATGCTCATCATTAAAATCCCAGTTGATACTGTGGCGGTTCCATCAAACCCCACGGCCCACTTACCTGAAAAACCCCCCATATCCGCAACTCAACTTCCATTGTCTCCCGCCAATGCAATCGCATTGGCACCCGAAAATATTTCCTTATCCAAGGACATTAATGCATACAAGCATTACATAGAATTCCTAAAAAGAATTGCGTCTGTGGCGGTTCTACCAGATCCCACGGCTCGCCTTCCTGAAAAAAAAACCCATAACCACAACCCGGGTCTGCACCAGCTTGTGCTAATGCAATTCGCATTAGCATCTTATATGCTTCACGCATCAAACAGACCCAATTATTATAACCCAAAAGTACCTGCAAAAGAATTCTTACCTTTCCAAGCATTCCTTCGCTTACAAATCCCCTGTAAGAGTTCTTAATTTCCTCATCATAAATTTCCTGAAAAGAAAAACCCTCGGTTCACATATCATGTAACCATTCCAGCCAGGGATAATTAGCATTGCGTCGCCTATTCCCAGCTTAATTCTTGTATACGATAAACTTCCTTATGTATACATTTAGCTGGCGACGTTTTTCTTCCAGCAATAAAATTCCCTGACTCGCACAATGTGCAAACCAAAGCAAATACGCATCTCGCGTCTTAAACCTATTAGCACCATGTGCATCGGCATTGCGGCTATTGTAACAGCTGCAATGCATACCATAGACAATTCACATCGTTTAGGTATCCGAATCACATTCTCTATTTAATGAGCGGCTGCTATTTATCTAGCCGGCCCTCATTACCGAACTATGCATTAGGTCATATTTCCCTTGTCCTTTGATTCGCCGAATCTTGTCCCTTACGAACTAGATACATAAACAATACAAAGCCATTAGCATCCGACGAGATGCGATTCGTTTGTTTCAACAAACACACATCTCCTGGATGCCCATTATGCCCCGTCCTTGAGTTTCAGGTTTATTCCTATGGCCTTGTTTATGAAAAATAAACCAATGTGATCTTCACTCACACATACCATCATGACCACGATGTGCGAGTGAGCTCTGAACGAGCAAAATATCGTTGAGTCTTATCCTAACCACTGAAGGTATCGGTCGAGCCGTCATCATCCCTTGTTGGGTGTCCACGAAAGTGTACACCCCTGAGTGTGCCCCTTCGCGGAGTCCAGTGTGCTAATGTACAATTGCTGATTTTTTTACGGTGTGTTTTAGTGTGTAGTATTTTCAAAGTTATAATTAAAGTAATAAAAAAAACGGTGATCACCAATAGACAGTGTGTTTCCCGGCAGCGGTTCCTGGATGTGTTTTCTTAATCGTCGTTTCCCTAGTATTTTACCCAAAGTTGTGGACTAACGTGGCGGCGTTTCGTTCTTTTACTCGGCGAACAATTTCCCGGAGGAACATTAAAATAATGTTGGAGGAGGAAGCAGAACTCGCACCCAAGCCGGTGCCATGACTTCCTCCCCACACGTCTACAAGGGCATTCATACATTACCAATGCATCTCTGCATTAGCGACCCAAAAACCGAATTTCCAATTAGTGTAGATATTCACACTATAATTTGATCCAGCCGTCGCCATAGATGCCATGCATAATTGACACAGATGGTATACACAACCGTCATTGTGTACCCATCTAAATTACTTTCCAAAGACTTGCAACTATGGATTCAATTGCAAGCACTTCTCGCGGAAATATTGCTTTGTTTGAATTTTCAAACAATCACCGACGCCAAGTTTCGCCGTCAGATCGGATTCAATAGCATAAACATATGCAAAACAATAGAATCCGATTCTCCCAGTCGGCAGGGAGACGATATACGATCTCTATTGTATGAATTATCGCAATCCCTTTTAGCATCTAATGAGTGGCTGCTATTTAGACAGCCGACCCTCATTACCGAAAGATGCTTTAGGTCGTTTCCCCTTTGTTCTTTTTGTTCCTCGTTTCAGGTTCTGTTTATCCTTGAATAAACGCATCGATGAACACGGTGATGTGTACAAACCCACACCTACACCACCGCGTCCCCGAGATCGCCAGCCATTGGTCACTGGTCAAAGGAAATTTCATTTCCTTTTTCACCACACCACCAAAACTCACCCCAAACGAGGATTGAATCACCACCGACCGAGTTAGTCGTGTCACCCTCCACCGTACCGTGCACGGTACATCGAAAAGGCAACACAACGGTTCCCCGACAACAAAGATCTCGACCGACGACATTCCTCGCTCGAAAGAGATCATACGTTTTCTCACTACACTATGCGCAACGGAGCCGACAATGGTAACGGCAGTGGTGCCGGCGGCGACGGCGACAACTTTGACAACGGTTCCCCGATGACATTCCTCAATCAGCGGAACACCAAAGATCTCGACCGACGGCATTCCTCGGTCGGCAGAGATCATACATCTGTTCATCACCAACCTGAGTCGAGTACAAATGTAAGGACATGCATAAAAGAAGATGACAGTTCCAAGGATTCCTTAAGCCGTGGATCGGAGGACAGCGGCCGCCAGATGATCATTGCAAATCAAACGCTAGGTGATTTGTTGGAGAAAAATTCAATGGAAACCGCTGTTGATGCAAAACGAAAGCAGGATGACGAACTTTCTACAACGATAGTTCAAACCAACGTGTTTTTGACAGCTGCTCCAATACAACAACCGACCACGATTGAGGATCTCATCGCAGCTCAGTTCGCGGCACAGGCCACCATCTCTGGCACTTTCTTCAACATACAGGAAAAGGGACAACCAAGTCCGACAGCAATCGAGGCAACCAAACATGCACTCCGCACCGAATGGGAAGCCTTCTCCAAGCGGCACCACGACATCTTCGTCACGGCGACACCGGACCATCTACAGCACGCATACTTCGCGGAGGATTGTTTCGGCGAAACCGAAGAAATATACCTGGAGGAACAGACGAAGCTCCTCGCGGCTCAGTACGCGCTCAAGTCAGCCTCCCCAACCATGGTCAACAGCACCAATCGCCTTCACCCTAGCGAGCTGCCCCCAGTGCAGCTGCCAATGGCCGACATCAAGCCATTAGAAACGGAACCGCACCCCAGAACAGTGTATAAGAGTGAGCAGGCCGCCGTCCAGAGTGCCGCCTTCCCAAAGCCCAACCTATTCAAGGTCCCGATGATCGACCAGCCAAAGCCCCCACAGAAGACGATGCATTGTGGGGCACAACATGACATGGCCGTTCCTCGTGGGTTGCGAACTTACAACTCCGACCCAGAGAAACTGGCTACCATCACACGGACTCCAGAGCAAGCAGTGGGCACGGCGTACATAGGATCCGTGGCAGAACCAACACCAATGCCTTCCACGAATCCGACTGTTCCAGCAACAGTAGCCGGCCCGATGACTAACCCGCCCAGTGTCCCGATGCACAAAACACTGCCGACACCCGTAAAGCAACATGGCGCTTGCACATTCTGCAGGGCCTCACACACCATTTACGCTTGCGAGGGCTTCCGATCACTCACACCTGGCCGTCGGAAGTCCTTCGCACACGAACGAAAATTATGCGTCAATTGCTTGGGTCACCACCGCCTACGCGACTGCCACTCCAGCAAGACGTGCCGTCGATGCCAGAGGAGACATCACACCCTGCTGCATGTCCGGTCTACCGCCATCGACGGGACAACATCACCGCCGCAAAGAGCCAAAGGATCCGCCCCCCGGATCGACCGTCATGAAGGGGCCTGCGCACATACAATCAGCACCCCTTCACAGCATTCCGCGTTGCTGCCAACAGCCAGAGTCATCGTGGCGTCGGAGAACAACCAGAAGATTGAAGTCCGTGCTCTGCTGGACCCCTGCTCCAGCGGCACCTTCATTTTAGCATCATTAGCCCGAAGATTAAACCTCCGGTGCCAAGCTTCATCCATCCCCACCTACGGTGTTGGGGGCACTCGTGGCCATGCCACCAGGACTCAGGCCGCCATCAGCATCACTCCCCGCCTCCACGGCTCGAGCCAATGGACACTAAGGCCCTTCATCCTGTCAGGGCTCTCGGTGTATACACCACCACCACAATCAACGACAAGGGATCTCTCGTTCGTGGCGGGTCTGGAACTTGCAGATCCGAACATCGCCTCCGCCGAGAAGGTGGACATCATCCTTGGGGCAGACATATACCCCAACATCATCGTCGAAGGTCTCAGGAAGGACCAACGTTCCGGCCTCGTCGCGCAGGCCACTGAACTGGGATGGGTGCTAACAGGCGCAGCACCCGCCATATCATCAAGCCTAAAAGCGACAAGGCCTGTCATCGGCCATCATACGGCCATTCCTCATGGGTTGCGAATTTACAACTCCGACCCAGAGAAACTGGCCGACCCTACGACTGATGATCGCAGCTCCCATCAGAAGACCAAAAGGAGGCCTCGCCGGCTGCGGCCCCAGGGGCCACCTACGAGGCCCATTCAACTACCAGCCACCGACCACTTGCGCGACCCAACTACAAGACATACCCCCCGCCCGCTGAACCATTGCAGGGGCAAGGGGCAAGGGGCAATCGAGGAACCAGGAGCTTATCCACTTGAACACTTCAAGGCATCCCACCACACCCAGGACACCACGTGGTCAAGCTCCTGCCCAGGTCCAAAGCTACCCAGGCCAATCGCTACCACCTGTAGCCACCACAACAGGACCAGGAGCGCGCAATGTCCCGTTTGGCGGGCGGCGCTCCCCAGCAACCAGGGGTTTCTCGAACTCCAGCAAGAAAGCACGCTCCTCTGTGCATCCACAGAGGCTGCATTGCGACGACCCCGGGAGGCACTTGGCCCGTGACTGCCATTACGAAAGGACACGCGAACAGTTCCAGGGTAGACACCGCACCCGACTCCACGTTACAGCACACACCCCCAACGGTCGCATCCCGCCGGCCACTCACTCTAGACGGGCGCCAACGTGCGCAGTACATGGCACCACCACCGGTCTCGACATAGCTAGAGCCATCACCAGTCATCACGTGGTCATTGATCGTGGGTTGCGACCTTACAATTCTAACCCAGATCAACTGGCCGGTCCCGCGACCACAAAAGGCAACGGACATCAGCGATGGGAAAGAGGTTCCTGTCGCCATCGATCATACGGGCCATCCCAGACCCTCAAGCCCCCAGCGCTCCTCAGGGCGGGCGGCCCCCTCTCAACCGATCATCCACGTGAAAGTCGACAGCCGACCAAGACTAATCGCCACCAGCAGACCGCACAATCCCGGCCCCTAGCCACCGTCCCCTGGAACAAAATGATTCGCCAATGATTGACGAAGGCGGGCGGAATGTTGCGGATTGGCAATTAAATGTGCTGGAATGTACTGGAGATATCTAGTACATTCGCATGTATACCAGTTGCGCAGCAGCTGGCACCAACTGGCCATCATTGTCACCACGATGATGTCATAGCGTCGCTTTTCGAATTGGCAGTTATGCCAATTCGTCAGTCTACAATCAACATTCACCGAATAAACACCATCGGTCAATATTTGTCAATCAATACATCAATTAGTAAAGCTGCCTTCAAGTTCACTTCTGCCCTTTTGTTGTTCTGTCTCATACGACAAAGTTTTATTGGTTTGCACGCGGACTACGTAGAGTTATAAACAAACAATACAATACAGCCTGCATTTTAATACAAAAATATAAATATTGTAAGTACAATACATTTTAAATGTTGTGAATTTTGAATACAAAAACATTAACATTGAAGTTGAGTTATAAATACAATACAGTCTGCATTTTAATACAAAAACATAAATATTGCAAGTACAATATATTTTAAATGCTATGAATTTTTGAATACCAAACTTAAATATAGGAAGTTAAGTTATAAATACAATACAGTCTAGATTTAATACAAAAAACATAAATATTGTAAGTACAATACATTTTAAATGCTGTGAATTTTTGAATACCAAACTTAAATATAGGAAGTTGAGTTATAAATACAATACAGTCTACATTTAATACAAAAAACATAAATATTGTAAGTACAATACATTTTAAATGCTGTGAATTTTTGAATACCAAACTTAAATATAGGAAGTTGAGTTATAAATACAATACAGTCTACATTTAATACAAAAAACATAAATATTGTAAGTTAATATAAAACCTAAATATAGGAAGTTAGAAATACAACACATTTTACATTTAATACAAAAACATAGATATTGTAAGTTAATACAAAACATAAATATAGGAAGTTATAAATACAATACATTTTGCATTTAATACAAAAACATAAATATTGTAAGTACAACACGTTTTACGTTTAATACAAAAAACATAAATATTGTAAGTTAATATAAAACCTACATATAGGAAGTTAGAATACAACAGGTTTTACGTTTAATACAAAAAAACATAAATATTGTAAGTTAATATAAAACTACATATAGGAATTTAGAAATACAACAGGTTTTACGTTTAATACAACAGGTTTTACGTTTAATACAAAAAAACATAAATATTGTAAGTTAATATAAAACATAAATATAGGAAGTTATAAATACAATACATTTTGCATTTAATACAAAAACATAAATATTGTAAGTACAACACGTTTTACGTTTAATACAAAAAACATAAATATTGTAAGTTAATATAAAACCTACATATAGGAAGTTAGAATACAACAGGTTTTACGTTTAATACCAAAAAACATAAATATTGTAAGTTAATATAAAACATACATATAGGAAGTTATAAATACAATACATTTTGCATTTAATACAAAAACATAAATATTGTAAGTACAATACATTTTACATTTAATACAAAAACATAAATATAGTAAGTTAATATAAAACATAAATATAGGAAGTTAGAAATACAACACGTTTTACGTTTAATACAAAAACATAAATATTGTAAGTTAATATAAAACATAAATATAGGAAGTTATAAACACAATACATTTTGCATTTTAATACAAAAACATAAATATTGTAAGTACAATACATTTTACATTTAATACGAAAACATAAATATTGTAAGTTAATATAAAACCTAAATATAGGAAGTTAGAAATACAACACGTTTTACGTTTAATACAAAAAAACATAAATATTGTAAGTTAATATAAAACCTTATATAGGAAGTTAGAAATACAATACATTTTAATACAAAAACATAAATAGCGTAAGCTAATATAAAGCATAAATATTGTAAGTTAGTAATACAATACATTTTAAGCCAAAACAACAATAAAGATACCGAACCCGAGACGATTGTTTTGTTTGTTGAACCAGTAAGACGGTGGCAAATCTGCTCGGCCGACAATAGCGAGATTGGGGTTGTGGGGCTTTTCAGGGCCCGAAGAGCCATGCATCGCTCGATCCCCACCATTCCCAGCGATGCGACTTACCTTGAAGTCGAATCTTCAGCAAGGTTACGCAACCTTGCTACGGCATTAACCGCCAACCAATTCGCTGGAATTAATTCGGTTATCCCCAAGGATAACCGACATAAATATATATTAGGCAGCTTACCTTTTTTGGGTGCTTTTCCAAACCTCTTCCCCACGGTCATTCCTGAAAGCATAATTCATGGCAAGATTATCATCTTGCCATGACATCAATTCATCAACCGAGCTTCCGCGACCGAACAATGGATGGCACATATCCACCAACACACGCTGATCTTTCCGTGTGTTATTTTTGTACCCATTCATTGACCTAGCATTATTTCGGGTTGCTTGCACAGCTGCAAGCCAGATTTCCAACGGCATGTCTACGATCTATCTTTCCTTAAGTAAAGAAGATCAAATCAAACATTGGCCTTTCAGGCGCGCATATTTTGCTTGGATCTAAGCATGACCAATTTTATGATCCGTTGCCGTTTCTTGGAACTATCACCAGCATCGGTCATGGCCACCAATTTTAGTTTACACAAAGTAAACATTCAAGCGGATACTTTCGCCTGACAGTGCCTTTCAACGGGATTAACACATCCCTAACATAACATGCAGCGAATCATACGACCGAAATATGTTTAAGCTAGATGATCTAACAACGGCCATGCCCAATGTTCGATACATTTTTCCAAGATAGATTTCTGCCTTCGGCAAGGGTTTTATTGACTCACGTCAATCAAGAATCTATCCCTTGCGTATGGCGGCAGTTTATCTTGCCCAAACATGTAGCAGCCGATTCGATCTGCTACATGAGTTTTTCTCTTTTTCTTTTGTTTGGACCTTCGCCATTGGCGGCGGATCCTTTAGTTTTTTTTTTGGTTTTCGTTGGATGTCTGAATAAGGTCATCCAATTGGAGTCAGATATTAACCATCGAATAGCATACACGTGTCGGGGACGGGGGTGTCGGAGTTTCTTTTTCCATCAACGAGTCAAGTCGAGTAATCGTCGTAAGCGCGTTAAAGTCGTAAAATTAATACAAGGAATTCGTATGGAGTGGCTAATATTAACAAAATAGATAGATAATATTCAGAAATAACCTTAAGGTGTACGCCTCCGAGGAATAGTGCGTAGTTTATATCGGCTTAATAGAATAACACCATTATTTTATAAACAATGTTATGTGAGAAAGTGATCTTGTAAAATAATCAATTTTAAAAGCCACCAATTAAGTGAAAAATAAACAATTATTAAATCAGCAAAACATCTCTGGTGTTTTTTATTTATTCATTCTCCGTGGGTGAGCAGTTTCTCTGTGAACAATCGTTGGGGATTAAGTGAATCTGTGTCGTGTCATACACACTACTTAAGAAAACTACCCCTCAGGGTTTCTTGGTGAACCTGTGTCGGACCGGCACCCTGCCAAGACCACTACCAAATATTCCATAGAACTTTAGTGGAAGTGTTATATAATTAAACTTCAATTAATTATCCCTCCCCCTTTGAATCATTGACTTCTCGTCATTAACATCTTGTGTCTTTACGCACATATCCTTCCCTTCCCTACAAAGTACGAATTGCCTATTCCCTTTACAATAGAATCTAATTTAAATAAACGTAAAACCAATTTAAAACCCCATTCACATTGCAATAGTCATCTTCTTTGTAGTAGCCATAGTCGCCCCCTATTAGCCATTAGCCATCTCGGCCGCTTCCCCGAAATCACTATCGTGGAAGCGGAACGAAATAGGAGTTGTGTGCGCGTGTGGCTTTATTTGAAATGCGGAGAATGTAATTAAATATAATTTAAAATATTTTGTAAATTTGATGCGTGTGTCTTTATTTGAAATGCGGAGAGTGTAATTTAATATAATTGAAAATATTTTGTAAATTTGATGCGTGTGGCTTTATTTGAATTGTAAATTTGATGCGTGTGTTGTAGTTAGATAGAATAAAAACTATTTACTATTAAATATTGAAGTGTGTTTGTAATTAAGTTGAAAAACCTTTTATTTGTGGCAATTAACTATAGAATGTGCATAATAAAGGTGCATAGGGAAGACACACCAGCGGCTTTCACTTCAACAATCAACACAGAACGGGGTAAGTTTTGTGTCATAAACAAAATAGAAAATTCAACAATTGTTGTAGAAAAATAATACAACAGAAGTTGTGGGGACGAGGTAAAACTCTCACCCGTGCGGCGTCGCGACTTCGTACCCCCCCAATACCACACCAGACCAGGAGCAAAAGAGGTATACATTTCTTGGGAACTCTATTTAAATTTATCACAGTTACTCCAGACCACGACGACATCATAGAAATACAAACTTACCTATCATACACGCCATGGAATATTCTAAAATCATAGCATGTCACTTTAAGGACTCTATAGCCATTATATACAAATATCCAATGTTAAAAGAAAAATGTGAACTCTATAACTTACACCCACTAGCCACTAAGTATAAACCTAGCATCTAAGATCGCATACTGTAACCATTCGACTTATATTCACGTATCTAATTGTTATTATTATTATTATTATTATTTGTTGGCCTGTGGGAACCCGGAAGTTCATGGCCTCACCGACTCGACTCCGCCATCGTTCCCTGTCCTGGGCACTCTCCTTCCACGCCTGACCAATCACGAGGAAGCATGACGAAAATGTTGAAGTATTGAAATTACAAAAATCAAACCCTGAAACTAAGTTCACAAACACCCGGGAAATGTCCACATTTTTTTTATCCCAGTCGAAGAAAATCCCGTGAAAAGCTCTATCTGTCTTGTATCCCTTCTAATAATCACCATAATTATATCCCTTATAACGAGAAGGTTATGCAACCACTATCAAGAAAAAAAAACAACTGATCCAGAGAAGGAAATTTCAAGAAACCTACGAGAGGGAGTTACGGCTCTTGGAGAAGGGACAAATAAGTCAATGAAAACGAGGACGTTTTATTCTAAGCCAGGGGAGAGTTAACACACCTGACAACCCCAACATAGATAACACACCCAAACTCTCAACTAGAAGATAAGATTCATCAAATCACAAACCTACGCCACAATGTAATAGTAATGATGACCTCCAACGTGATCAACATTGAAGATAGGATTCACTGCTGCACCCGACATGACACGGCTGTCCAAACAATACAACAGATAAACTTTCAGCATTGAAGATAGGATTCACAGCTGCGGCTGTCCAAACAATGCAACAGATAAACCTTCAGCATTGAAGATAGGATTCAGTGCTGCACCCGACATGACACAGCTGCCCAAACAATCATCGAACAGGATTATCAAAACGATCCCACGACCCAAATGAAGTGTGAGATAAGAAATTGGAGAAACAAAAAAAGATGACTGGAAAAGGGATATAGGCGAATGGGGGAATAGGTTAGTCAGGTTTCATCGAGTGATGCGTTCAGATACACCTAGTATCTAGAATAGTTTGTAAATATAGTTTTAAGAAAAACTCAAAAAAATAAAGTGCAAACGTTTTTTTAATTAAATAAGAAGACTCTTATTAATTCGAGCGAAAATTTTGTATTCGTTAAGTGTAATAATAGTAGTGTAGATATTTTGTCTATAGACTCTGTCCGTTAAGAACCATCTGCGGTTTCCGAACCATCTCGGACGAAGCTGCTTTTGTCGTAGCCGAAATGGTTCGAATTGATATCCTTACGGACGAGATGTTAAGAATCTACAACAGGAGAACGTCAAGGCAACTGGAACCAATAGCAGTCAAGGAGAAAGAGACAGCAACCTCATTAACCATATGGCAAACTCGGTGGGACAACACTACGAAAGGCAGATGGACGTACAAATTAATCCCACCTATCGCCACTTGGATGAAGAGAGACCATGGTGCCTGCAACTATCATCTTACCCAGTTCCTGGCCGGCCATGTTGGATATCGCAAATATCTGCACTGTTTTGGATACATCAGCTCACCGTTGTGTCCAGCGTGTCCAAACCAAGAGGAACATACGGAGCATGTGGTGTTCCACTGTAGACGCTTCAACGAAGGAAGACCCAATCTCCCAGGCCCACAAGACCTCATAGAGCAGATGCTATGCTCCGAGGATAACTGGATGGAGATAAGCGCATATGTGACCAAAGTGGAACTCGAACTTAGAAGAATCGAGAAAGTAAGGCAAGCACAAATAGCCGACATGGAGAGAGCAGCTTGAAAAAGTATAAAGCTAACCAGCCCCGCGAAATAATACCTAACGGCAGTCCCGCGGGGAGAGCGGTTGACGGGAGCGAGGGTGTGGTTTAGTACGAAGGCGTGCGACTTGGAACCGTTTTTCCAGGTCCACTAATCGTGCATGCTACTAGCACGGGCTGCTAGTATCTATGAAGATTCCACATCCGTTGACGCATCAAAAAAAAAACCCTAAACTAGCGTCTGCAATTTTATGATCCTCTAAAAATTGACCCAAATCCATTCACAGAATCAACATCGTTTTACTAAACCAATTACAAACAAACAACTGGCGACATAAAACAAACCACATGCTCGTTTTATCGCCCACCAACGTCGAGAATCATAAATGCTCATCCGCAAGATCTTTTGTTGATTATTCCTTTTTGTTTTTCCTCGTTTTTCCCCATGCGGGAAAGATAAAGAAAATGAATGCGGGGTGGCAAAAGGGCCATACAAACAAAAGGATATATCATTCGATCTGCAAGATCGAAGGGGAGAGTTTTCATTCGGGCAGACGAGGAGAAAAAACAGGGAGTTGGTTCTAGACGACTGACCGGGACGGTCAGATGTGATTTCTGCGCTCCACCGTTGTCTTATTCTGATTAACAAAGAAAAAAACAATCTGATTCGAATCGTCCTCCTCAACGGACATCAGTTTTAAAGTCCGTCGGACTTAGTATTAAGATCGAGAATCGAAAGCTGTTAATCTTACCAGTCAGTAAAGGCTGGATGTACTGTGCATTCGCGATGTGTGGGATAAAACCAACGGGCGTGCAGTTATCGTGTGTGTGTGTATGTGTCTAATTTACATTCTAATAAAGAGTAAATTAATGAAACATTAATTAATCCTAAGTGCATTTAAATAAAAGTTAGAACTAAATTAAAACAAGTGCGTTTTACTTCTAACGCCTGTGAAGTGTGGGGTGAATGTACAAGTACTACATATGCATTTTGTACCAACATCGATTGTAAGGAATTAATAAGGCTGTGTAAGTTAGCTGTAGGAAGTAATAATTTTGTGATTAAAAGATTGGGAGGCAATAGGCACGCCATTCAAACATATAACGTCGGTGACCATGTTAAAATTAAAAATGTTTTGAAAAGAGCCACCGCGGAATTCTTTTCTTACAAGTCGAAAGAACTTAAATATATTACAGTTCTATTAAAGGGCGTCGACCCTGAAACTGAACCAGAGACTCTTTTGAAAATGCTGGGATAGCTAACGTACAACGATGTGAATTTAATGTGGCAAAACCCTTCACCACAGCAAGGTCCAAAAGGGAGAACCGGAAACTACCCTTCTTTCTGCTACAATTAACCCAAAGTAGTAAAATTGTAGTCTACCGAAAATAACAGTCCCGGATCACTGCAGTGTAACATGCGACAAACTAAAAAATGGCAGAAATATACTTCAATGCGTCCACTGCCAGAGGTTTGGGCATTCAGCGGCCTTGAAGACGGAACTAAAGACAGCTGCCGGCTGGCGAACTAAGGGTCGGTTATTTATACCGATTTTTCTCTTTGTTCCATTGATGATCATGTGAATGGGAACACATCGATACAAAAGAGAATATAAGCGGCGGCAGTTGGGGAGTTGACAAAACGGAAAAATAAAAAATCTCCTGGGAAGGAGACATCCGCTGGAAGAGCGAGAAGTCCAGGGGAAGATGAATTTAAAAGAAAAGGGAGATCAACCGGTTGAGTTTGCTTCCTATGGGAAGGATTTTAGTGAGACTATCAATAACGTTCGCGAAGGAAAGGTTCTCTATCGAGGGACAGCGCGAGTGTGTCGGCGTGAAAGAGAAAATAAATAATAATTAAATAAAGAGAAATAATACCCGATAGATTAATAAAACCTTTTTTTTATTTTATTTGTGGACTGTGTTCAGGGAAACGCATATCACGAATCCGCCAAATTCGTAACCCGCGGCAGTTCAGAAGTTAAAAACTAAAGCAAACATGGAAAAACCGTGCAAACGAATCCGCCAAGTTAAATTCTGTGAATGTGGCACATATGATAAGGGGACCAGACTTGACTAGCATATTCAAGAAGAAGGCGGACGAAGGACACGTAGAGCGAACGGTTAACGTAGCGATTGGAGAATTCCTCCGACCAGCGTTTCACAAAACCAAGAGTAGAATTGGTCTTGAGGATAATGTCGCCAATATGTGAAAGGAAATTAAGCTCCTGGTGGCATAAGTTGCCCAGATCGCGACCCGATAGCACCGCAGTAGGGAAAGGGAACGTTTCCGTGAGAAGATGATCCGAGTGGCATTTGAGCATGTTAAGCTCGAGGCAATTTTTGTGCACCATACCAAAAAACTATCGAGATCAGTTTAAAGAAGGGAGTGCTCAAGAGAAGATCCCATCGTCTTATAAAGTTTTGTTTCATCGGCATAAAGATATAGAGAGGAGTGCTTGATACTATAATCTTTATCGTTAATTGTATATAATAAATAGGGGAGGACCCAGGTGACTGCTCTGTGGAACCCCCGAGGTGTGGAGAAAGGGATTGGACAAAGTGGAAGTTGCACGTTACAACTAGTGGTTCTCCTTATAATCCTTGGAAACAATTCCCCGCACTCTCCACTCGACGTATTATCTTGTGTCACAACCTCTGAGCTATATATCGATTACGTTTAGTTGGACACAAGAAATACTGGAGGGAATTCAGGAGAACAGAACAAGAGTACTGCTCTTGAACGGCAATAACACGAGAAGTACGAGAGATAAAAAAGGATGTATCGATTCCGGTGGAGAAGGATACGTCTCACTTTAATTGCTTTATAATAAAACTAGAACACCCAGATGATGGAAATCCATAGATACGTGGGCAACAGGTCCGGAACAATTTTCCTACGCCTGCACGGTGATCGAAGGACATGACTCAGCAGAGAAATTGTGTATCGATCTATCAACGGGGTATACACAAACGGTTGGCACAGCTGCGCCAGATGTCGACAAACATCACATCCCCGGCGAGAAGGCAACTGCTGGAAAACCAATTCGTCGACAAAACCTTTGTCCCTGCCGCAATGCACTTCGCCTAAACAAAGGCCATTGCGGAGCAACAGCAATAAATGAAAACGCTGTTTCCATAAGGCAAAGTAAACATGATGATTACCATAATCCCAGGATCGCCTAAAGTAAATCACGCATTCGATTGTTTGCTTAAGCAACACAACAGAAGTGTGAAAATTCTGATGATCACAGAATGATCTACAGCAAACAGATAGCAACCTCCGCGTCTGTATGTGTGAGCGCGAGCTTCCCCGGAGGAGAGATTGTCGATTGAGAGAATCACCACCAGTGAATGGGAAAAGAAAACTATGGGGTGAATAGAATCATCCCCAGAGAAAAGTAACTACAGTCTACATTAAGAATCCCAAGGAGGAAGTGCGTAAGAAGAGGCACGGACAGAACGTCGCGTGCATGTAATATTTCAAACGTAATCCAAAAAAAGTAAATGTAATTAAAACGCGACGTGTGAAATTCGAATTCAAGAAAAAATTTCGTTTTCGATTATGTATAGTAGTTATAAAGACAAAACAGAGAATTAGTGTGTGGCGGTTCCCCCAAACCCCACGGTACACTTGCCTAAAAAACCCCCCATAATTAATCTTACCCTAGAGTCATAAAACGAATTCCTTCGCATGTAATCATGTATACAATTCGATCCCTTTAGCATCACCAGCGATACACATTTCCCATTGTGTAAATGGAAAAACCATTAGCACTTCTTCCTAATGGCGATACATTTACTTACGCATCCGCACCACTCATCCATGTTTGTATGATGCCCTTATTTGCTTTTACCACATTTCTCCGATGAACTGCCGTCTATGATGGCTGCAATGGACAGCATAGACACGGATCATAAATCTCCTTTTCTTTGCCGCTTGCCTGTTTCGTTGTTCCACTGCTTTCGAGCACGTGTAAATAACATCGATCTGTACGGTCACACACGCATACCACTGCACTGAAAGAGTGCATTTCCTTGGCGGCCGCACCCTTAAGAGCAACGTTTTTCTCTCTCTTCTTTTGTTCTTAACCCTAACCTAGGATGGAATTCATGTCAGAGCTCTATCCTCGGTGAGTCCATCTCCATCATTCTACCTAGCAGTTCGTTGCTGCTCTCGCTACCCCGGTACGCACGGGGAAGCGATAATCAATTGTAGTCGAGCATGTTTGCGAGTTACGCTGTAATCGTTTGAGTTGTTGTCTTCGCTAGTACGTGCTGTGTACATTCCGTAATGGCGGCGTCGTTTACTTGGACTGCCGACCAATTATAACATTTAACAATATTTTTTGAGTTTTTTTCGTCCAAATTTGTTGAAACCTATTAAGTGTAATAACCAAAACCATAAACTAAAAATAAAAAATCAATAAATCACAAATAACACAATACTCAGCGTTTTAGTATTCCTGCAGCAGTTCCTGGGTGTCTTGTTTTACATTTTGTTGCTTCTGGGTGCACAGTGTTCGGAACATCAACGAAACTTTAGTGATGTTGGGAGACGAGGTAGAACTCAGTGTCGTACGCCAGCACAAAGACCTCCTCCCACAAGTGAATAATCCGTAAAAGAGAAAAAAAAAAAACGAGATACTTGTGTAGCGGTGACCGTGAAGATAGAACGTTGAATGTTGTTGTTTGTAAAACGATTATCCCCGATGTGTAAAACCGAATCCAGTGATTTACTTTAATAAAAACAAAAGCTGGAAAACCAAGGCTCAGTGTTTTATTTGCAACTGTATTCGCTCCGTGTTCCAGTGTGTTTCTTTCTTGTTTGCGAACGGTGTTCGGCGGAACACATCAGCCGTCAACATTCGACCAAAGACACAAATCCGCCAAAAGTCACTTCCTGTATTCGGGCTGCCGTGCTTTGCATTACGTATGGAAATTGCATCAGGGATCTGTGTGTGTGTGTAATGTTGGTTGCGGAATGGGGGAGACTGGCTCTTTGTGTGAGCATGAGTCAATGTGAGTAGTCAGTCGTAACTCTTACTTCGTCCAGCTCATTTAGATTTCCATTCTGAGTTCCTTGAAAACATTACTAAAACGGATTGTTATAGTTGTGATCCAAGTGCGTTTGTTCGTAGATGTGATAACCCCAAGTTGAATGAAATCGCGAACCGTCCAATTGATTTCTTGACCTTTAGTGGAAACTAATTGCAGTGGTTTGTGGTCAGCAAATAGTGAAATAATACTAATCATGCAAGGTAAGAAGCATGAAGTTATGAATGTTGCCCGGACGTCAAAAAATAAATCATAAAAGCCGTCTGTTTTCGTCTTTGGCGAGTGATCGAGGATAATGAAAGGTACTGTGGCGGTTCCACGAACCGCACAATCCACTATTGGCCGAGATGTCGTCGTTCCACCAAGGAACACACTCACCTATAGATAAATTACACGTGCACACATACACGTGTCCTCAAAAGTCCTCCACCACACCTGAAACGAAGGTAACATACATCTGGGAGGCAACAACCTCACGTGCCCACAGACACGTGGGTCAGAGGTCCGACCAATCGTTCTACGCCTGCACGGCGATCGAAGGATACAACAAACGGACAAACATTGTCTTACTAATGACTTTTAACGCATCGTCCTAAATTTCTGAAAGTAATTCTATACATCATACAGGCATCGTAAATTCGAAAACCTTATCGGCGCCCCTGTTAGCCAGCGTTACCTGCAAACGTGCAAATATAATCCGAGCCTTGCCGCCAGCTAAGATACTGGACACAATTACTATTGTATACCGAAATCCGTTATAGCAGTGTTGCTGAAACGAAAAGAAACTGAAACAGCCAAACGGCGCTTCTTCAGCGCTGCCTCAGTCTCTCTTTCGAGTGGACTGTATCTTCCGGCAGTGGCCGGTCAACGATACCTCCTTAATTCGAGGGATTGTACCTCCAGAGCCGGACTCTTCTCTGGATTGGCGGGCGTTTGAATCTTGCCCAGTACAAATCCTTAATCTACCAAAAAGTGGAAATGCGATCAAGAAAGGAGACCCAATTAAACGCGACCCGATTATTCGCAATACAAACGCCAACACGATTAGCGAAAGAAGACTAGCCAAACGATGACGAAACAATATAAAAAACGCGCCAATACGGTTAGAACGAGACTTTTCCTAGCTCTTTATTTGCTTTGTATATTATATATTATTTTATTAAACCTGATCTCTTTGTAGCGCTAGTCTTTATCAAGACTGATTTTGTAGGAGTTCGTTCGACGACTCCTGCTGCTTCATCTTTTTTTTTTTTTTTTTATAAAACGCTGTCTTTATTGACCATTAAAAGTTTGGTTACATAAGTTTACAGCTAACTTAATTAAGTTGTGACAAATTTACTTACAATGCCTAGAACATTTTTCCAAGTAATATTTAAATTGAGGTCTTACGTCTAAGGAGATCTATAAGATACAATTTATTAGTATGACTCCTGGAAAGGTCATGAAAACCAGGATGGATTGTCAATGTTTACAATAAATATTCTTAAAACTACTTATCTCTACTTAAATCTATCTTATATCTAAGGTAGTTAAATAAATTCACATATAGTCATTTAGAACAAATTTGACTAGTCTTAAGATTAAGTTGAGATTCCATACTTTACATACCCTAAGGAGGGAAGGGAGCGGCAGAGGGAGGTCTCTCCACCGACTGCTCGTTAAAGGAAAGAACCCGAGAAAAGGGTTGAAAGTTTGAGTATTTGAAGTGGTTAGGATCGGTTACCCTGTTATGGTAGATGATTTCGTTCGCATCATTTACTAATCTTCCTGCGTAGAAGAGAGCCTTTAAATGGAGTGCATGAAGATAGGGATTTGATGCATTGTGGCTGGGGAGGCTAAGGGAATTGATGAGAGGGTTTGGATTGGCTGACAGGTTTTCAATGAATCTTATCGACAATTCCAGGAACCTTCTATCCAATCTCTCCAGGCCGACGGAGTGGTATAGCGTAAGGCTTCTGATATATTTGTGGGAGTCGCGCTGTCGACGTAGCCCTGTGATTAGTCTAAAACACTTCCTTTCGAAGATACGAAGTTTTTCCATTTGAGAGGGAGAGATATGGAACCAGATGGGACAAGCGTAAGTAAGTGTGGGCCTGATGATTTGTTTATAAAGTAGAAGTTTGACTTGTTGAGAGAGACCATCTGCCTTCCACATTACTTTCCGACAAAGGTTCAGCTGTATCCCCGCTTTGCGGATGACATTGTTTATGTGAGTCGTGAAAGAGAGATTATTTTCGAAAGTAATGCCCAAGTATTTTAGTGATTTAGATGGTTTTATGAGGGTGTTGCAGAGGTTCAGTTGGATTTTTGAATGGTTACGTACCGTGTTATTGGTACAGTGAACGTTTCTACCTTTAAATACAATCATCTGAGTTTTGTTGGGGTTTAAGCGGATCTTCCATTTAAGGAAGTAGGAGGAAAGAATTTGGAGGAATTCATTTACGCGGTTTCTGGCAGATAATACGAGCCTGCTGCTGGAGTAGACAAGGGTATCGTCTGCGTAGTTGAGGATTTGAGTATTCGGTGAGACGGGTTGAGGAATATCAGATGTGTATAGTAAATATAAGAGGGGGCCCAGAATGGATCCTTGGGGGACTCCTGCTGTTATTGAGTACGTCTGGGAAAGGGTGGAATTTATCTTGACCATGAATTTCCTATTTGATAGGTACGAGTAGAGAAACTTGGAAGTGTGATTGTTGAGACGATACGTGGAATGTAATTTGTACAGAAGACCCGCAGTCCACACGCAGTCGAAAGCCTTGGATATGTCAAGGGAGATACACACAGTGGGGCACTGGTCGTTAAGAGCCATAGTGATGTCGTGAGTAAACTTGAGGAGAGCGTGACATGTTGAGTGCTGTGCACGAAAACCGAATTGAAAATCAGGGAGTAATGAGTTAGTTTCCGCGAAGGAGAGTAGGTAATGGTGAATTTTTAATTCAAGTAATTTGCTTAAATTATTAAGTAGTGAGATGGGTCGAAAATTGGCCGCCGTCAGGGATGCGCCTGATTTTTTAATGGGGATGACTATGGCAGTTTTCCAAGACTCCGGTATGTGACCAGCATTTATTATGTGGTTTAGCAGGGTCATGATGTATAGTCGATTTGAAGGGTTGAGGTTTTTGAAAAGCACATGTGGAATTTTGTCCAAGCCGGTAGAGTTTTTACTGCTACGAGAAGATATCATTTGGTTAAATTCCTGTGGTTGTAAAAAGAAGTTTGTATCGGTGGGTTGAGATGCTCTATTGTCATTATTAAATTCAGTTATGAATGGAGTGAATGAGGAGATTAGTTCATGGGATGTATAACGGTTGACCACTTCCTCAAACTCGGAGTTGCCTAGGCTATTATTTTGCCTATGCACTTGGGAGAAGTGTTCCGCTAAATAGTTTGCTATTTCAGAATCAGAGTACAGAATATTATTTCTGGGACCAATTAGTCTGTCTATTGAGGTGTGTATTTTTCGTCCTGTAAGGCGATTGATGTTTTTGTAAAGATTACGGTCGGGTCTGATACTATTTAAAGTGGAGATGTAGTTCTGCTCTACGAAAGCATTTAACTGCTGGTTAATGAGGGTAGACAGTAATTGAACCTGTACTTTGAGGAGGGGACAAAATCTTCGAAATAGTTTTCGGCGGAGCTTTTTTTTTAATGAGATGAGTTTGAGGGTGAGATATGGAAGTGGTTTACCTACGAAGGAGTGTGGCATCCTTGAAGGGGTATTAGCATACAGGGCTTGCTGTAAGATCCCTTCCATCTTACAAGCTGCTTCTTCAATTTCGTTAGGATCCAAGTTATTAGTCTCTGTGATGGGAAGCGTTTGAAACATATCGCTAACGGATTTGTTGACCTTTCTCCAGTTAGTTCTGGAGAAATTATGGACTGGGTTGAGAGATTGAAGCGGATTTAAGGGGCCAAGGTCAATTACCGAGTGGATGGAGGCATGATCAGAGGGGAAGAAGTGCGACACAGTAGGGGGAGATACAGAGCGTAGGATCGCAGATTTTAAGAAGAAGTCTATAGTTGATTGAGTAGAGCTGGAGCAATGAGTAGGTTCCGTAGGGGAGTCGATATAGACGTAGGGGTGGAGAGGTAGGAAAGCAAGCAATTGTTTGCCAAATTTATTGCAAGCGGTGTCGTTGAAGGCGGTATGACGGGCATTCCAGTCGCCTCCGATGATGAATGAGTGGGGGTGGCATTGACGGAATATTTCATCGAAGTCTGAAGATGGGAAGTTAGGGTACCTCTTGGGTTGTAAATAGATGGCTACTAGAACCAAGACTTTGTTGTTGTCACAAAGCAGTTTGACAGCGGTGTATTCGGCACAGGAGATGTTTCTAAATTTGACTTCGCTGAATTGGAATCTTTTATGAATAAGGATACCGGTACCTCCTCTTGCACCGTCAATTCGAGGAGTTGAAACAAGTTGGTAATTTGGAATAGAAATGCGAGAGTTGGGTTTGAGCCAGGTTTCACAAAGAAGGAGGACGTCTGGAGAAAACTCCTTCACTAGCAGTCGGAGGTGATGCCTCCGTATGTTTGACGAAATGGAATCTACATTGAGGGCAACTACACTTAACTTAGACATTTTGTGATAATATATGTGAGGTTATAAGAGAAAGTATCTGACCTTTTTTTTCGAAGTTACTTAATCCATTTAGTGTCGGCAAGAGAGCTTGCAACTCTCGGATGTATCCCATGATGTCGAGTCCAAGGTTTGTTCCTGGTTGTGATGAGGGTGCGTTGTTTCCTCTGGTAATTTCCGCATAGGATTTCGATCTCGTTGTTGTAGTAGCTGCTGCTGTTGGTTGCTTAAGTTGGCCAGTGTTGTTTTTGGTTGGAGGCACTCTCTGCTTCAGTAAACGGAGCTTGTGCGGGCATTTTGTGAAGTTTGCTGGATGCGGTCCTCCACAATTGCAGCATTCAACTGACAATTCCTTTACAGAAATGGAGCCATCCGGATTTTCCGTGTGTATACGTTCTGGTTCCTCACCCGGTGGCTTGACTTTGCATTGGTTTGGTTCATGCTCCTGCGCACATTTTACGCATCTTCGTGGTAGATGACACGAAGATGAAAGATGACCTGACTGCTGACAGCGCTTGCAGTGGAGAAGCTCCTGCTTGTGAGGTACCTCTATGCCAATTTTATGAGTGAAGAGGTATTTAATTTTTTTCAGGTTATTAATGTCTTCGTCTGGTGCCAGTTGGATGATCCGTAGGTTGAAAATGTTGTTGGATCTCATGTGTGGGGTCTGCTGCTTCATCGAATGTGCGCGCCTTATATAGGCCCGCAGTCGTTCCCTCCTTCGCTCGTTTCCTGGGATCTGCTTTTCTTAGTGGCTTCCTGGAATCGGTGCGCCGCTGATCGTCGTTTCCCTGGAAATGGTATGTTAGCGCTTGCCTTGCCTTTCCCGGGAATTCGTGATGCATCGCCAACAAGCAGCATTGTCCTAATTGCGTTGCAGGCTATTAAGCAGCTACACAATGATCCTATGATGCCCCTTTGTTCCTTCCTCTTTTCTCAATTCCGTTTTCACATGACCTTCGCTGCATGAGAAAATAATAGATCTATTAGCACACGTGCTAAGATCAACCAGAGAGAACATTCGAGATACAGGATCCGCGCAACGCAACCGTCGCGATAAACAGTCGAACACAGAGAACCCGCCGAGGAGGTCGATCCACGCTGCGCCATTAATATAATTGTCGAACGGTCCGCAAGTGTAGTTCCGCGAGTAATCGAAATATCGAACGTTACAGATAGAGTGCCAAAGGACGAAATATTAAACGTGTGTGTGAAAGTCGCAAGTAAAGTGAGTCATGTGAATTAATTAAGTGTGATTCGGTTTTGTATTTTTAATGTGTTAAAGGCGCGGGAATAACTTACCTGCAACATAAATATAAAAATTCAAAACTATTCTCTCCGTGTTTTATTTGCTCTCTGCTCCGTAGTGTTCTCTTTGGTAACAGAGTTCGGCGGAACACAACTGCCGTAGACATTTCTTTCAACTATAAGGCTATAATCCGCCAAAGTACTCTTAAGGCAAGAAATATATTTTTCAAAATACATAACGCGGAGAACACTTTTTGACCGGAAATATTATAATTTTGTCGTTCAAACCCAACAAGTAATATAAAACCTGTAGGGAACCTTATCTAATCGTTGAAAATACGTTGCAATACAAATAATGTTAAGAACATGTATGAGGTGCAAATTAGTCGGGAATATTGTCACATTTTTAGGAATCACTTTTTGTTGCGGATCGGCAAATTAATGTATTAGAGGAATCTAGTACGTTCACCACCTGCGTGCCCGTCAACCGCCAGCTGACTACGCCCATTCAACAAAAGGGACGCAAACTAAGCATCACTAAGTTTGAATGCGCGCAACGGTCATTCCACTCAGTCGTTGCCAGCTCATCGTCGCGGACACACCACTCGCTCCTCTGTACTAGCAGTTGTTCATTCGCTTGTTTGACCACTCCGCTAACAAATAGCTTGTTAGATACCCGAACTATATGTGGAAGTAGTTACTACCTGCAAACCCACGAGATTTTGTAAAACAGATCCAAATAGACATTAAACCAATAAAACACTGGTTAAGACCAATTAATACTGCGTGTCGGTGAACTCCTCTGGTTGCCGCCTTACAATTGAATGGTGAGAGCGCCCAACACAAAGCAACAGCAGCCACTACAACAGAGCAGCGCCAACAAAGCCGCATCGTTTGCACCTTCCCGCTGCTCGCACCATTTTCTGTTCTTTCGAGCCGGATCCAGCGACGTGTGGATCAACACCATCACCCACCAGTGAAACAGGGCATTTCCAACAACCGTTAAGTCCGCGATACCGTTCCGTCCGACAGACACAATGATCGAGGAATTCATCGCGGCACAGGACCAAATGTCGCGGGGGTTTATTGAATTATTTATTGATCATAAAAGTCTTAGATGAATGATGCCCTTGTGTAGGTTCCGGGATGGTTGACGTCGGGCGTCCAATTAGGAAGTGTCCGGGTGTGACCCCTGTCAGGTCCGTCGGGTCGTCTCTCGGTGGCTGTAGTGGGCGAGTGTTGAGGCAGTGTGGGGCAGAAGCATAGTGCGCCGGCGTACGGCGCTGGTTCACTTTCTTCCTCCATCATCCATTGATTGTTCCATCGAGTTCTGTCCACCGTTGATTAAAAGAAACATATCAAATTCATCGTCACCGAACGCTGTCCATCGAAAGATTAGAAGTAAAACTCCGCCACAAGCCGTTTAACAATCAAGAAAAATGATACACTATTTATTAGAGTTATGGCTTTAATTGATACCTTGTATTTAGGGTACATTATTTGTTACATTTGTGTGTTTACGATATTGTTTACTGTTGTAATACGACTTTTGAATATACGCATCCCCGTGCGCACCGAGGAGCTGGAGTGGACGCGCCCGACTCGAACGGGGGTTAGATTAAGAGTCAGCGATATTAATTCGCTGGCAAAGGAAATTCGGCCAGTGGCTCTCTTAATTTAAGGATGCATTTTCCATCCCAAGAGAAACGTGAAGTCTCTCTTTGGGGGTAGGTAACCTGATCTCATAGAGAAGATCATAGAGATACACATGTATGTGTGCACATTGGTTCTTTCATGGAACAAAGCCATGAGCACGAATATGAAAACAAAGAAAGGGAATAATGTGCATCAATGGGATGTGAGTTCGGCTAAGTAAACAAGCCGAATCTCATTGGGTGCTAATATTTTCTGTTTGTTCATGCCGCTAGGTCATGAGAAGCAGATCCAGGAATATGGGGTGACAAAGGGATCGCGTAGATCATTGTCTATGATGTGCATTGCAGCTGTATTGATAGCGGTAATGCGTCATGAACATGGTGCTAATTGGTTTTAGCATATTCACCGGGAATTGGTGTTTATGGCATCGCTGCCAAGGGTAAATACATAATTCCTACTTGCATTTGCCTATGCTATAGGTTTTGGTTTCAGCGTCGTTTGCGCCAATTGTGTGCAGCTGCGTTGGATTGTTTATCGTAGGGAAAAAAGGTCGCCAGCCAATGTGTATGTAAAGGGATTTATTGTACACATGATGAGGCTGAAAATAGGCGACGCGATGTTATTTATCCCTGTTTTGATGGTTACATTATATGTAAACCAAATTGTTTCGTTTTCAGGAATTCATCTATGGAAAATGCCTATGATAAGATTGGGATTTGCTTGGCAACCGAAGGTGCCGAATTGGACTTGGGATTTATGAAGTTTGGACAGAATTCTTGTAGGTAATTTTGAACTCGAAGTAATGAATGAAGGTAAGATTTCTCTTTCAAAAGCTTTTAGCTAAATACATTTGATAACTTGATGCGTGAAGCATTTACAGGTGTTAATGCGATTGCATTAGCAGAAAACTATGAAGGTTGGGTTGTAGTTACGGGGGTTCTTCGGGTAAGTAGACAGTGGGGTTTGGCGGAACCACCACAGCAGGATTCCACTTTGGCCAACAGGGTGGAGAGCTCTTCAAAGGTCAGGATTGCGTTGCCGATAGCCCGTTATAGGTGGAATTTGGTGCGCTTCACAAGGGTCTCATAGATTCCTCCGAAGTGGCGGGCTGACGGGGCTTGAATCGCCACTCGGTGCCTTCATTGGCGAGGAGGTGGGTGAGTTCGGCCATTTGTGTTGTTGGCTGAGCGAAGAGTACAGGTAACTCCCGGTCAGCACGGAGGCGGCTTCAAAGTGCACCGCACGGGTGGCGAAGCACATGATTATGGCAATATGTCCCTTGAATGCGCAAGCGGCTCTACCTTTGGAGCACTTGATGGCTATCGGACCGGCGTAGTCGATTCCGCTGTGTACGCTGTGAATAAATCAAGTCATCGCGTATCCGAGATAAATCCTTCGGAGGTAGAAAACCTTCAATTTATAAGACACCTTTTCTCGGAAGGTGAGTTGCCTAAAGAATCCATAAAAGATTCGAGATTGACTCAATTGCATGAGGAACTCCACTTAGGGAAAAACCTAAGTCCTGAGGAGTGTCAATCAATAGTGGAAATATGTGAGGAGTTCAACGACATATTCCACTTAAAAGGCGACCACCTGACGTATACCAATGCGATAACGCATGAATTGTCTATGGTACAGGACCAAGCGCCTATAAACCAAAGACCATACCGTCTGCCTGAGTGCAAAAAAGAAGTAATCAACGAGCAAGTTCGGGAAATGCTAGAGAATGACATCATTCAGCCTAGCAAAAGTCCGTGGAACTTACCCCTCCTAGTAGTTCCAAAAAAAACGGGCCTCGATGGAAAAGCCCGATGGAGAGTAGTTGTCGATTTCAGAAAACTGAACGACAAAACCATCGGTGATGCGTACCCTCTCCCTAGAATAGAGGATATTTTAGACCAACTCGGTCACTCACGCTACTTTTCCACGCTTGATTTAGCCAGTGGCTACTATCAAGTCTTAGTCGATCAGAAGGATCGCGACAAGACAGCTCTCAGCACTAATTACGGGCATTATGAGTTCAGACGTATGCCATTCGGGCTAAAGGGAGCCCCGGCTACGTTCCAGAGACTCATGAACCATGTCCTCACTGGGTTGCAAGGTATCGAATGCTTTGTATATCTGGACGACATTGTCATCTATGGGAAAAACCTAGAGAACCATAATGACAAACTCCAGAGGTATTCGAACAATTGAGATATCACAATCTCAAATTGCAACCCGAAAAATGTAGATTTTTACAAAAAGAAGTAGTCTACCTCGGACATGTTTGTTCTGAAAAAGGGGCAATGCCAAATCCCGACACGACAGCTAGTGTCAGGGATTTCCCCATTCCCAAGACGGTAAAGAACGTCCAATGATTTCTAGGACTGGCGAACTAGTATCGAAAATTTGTTCCAAATTTCTCGAAGATAGTACGTCCCTTAACAAACTTGTTAAGGAAGGGCGTTAGATTCACCTGGTCAGACAAATGCCAACAAGCATTTGATAAAGTAAAAGGATTATTGGTTTCGCCGACAATATTAATCTATCCAGATTTCACCAAACCTTTTAATCTGACTACGGATGCGAGCAGCGAAACACTTGGTGCCGTCCTATCGCAAGGGGAAATATGCAAAGATCAGCCTGTAGCTTATGCAAGTCGAACCTTGAATAAAGCGGAAAGAAATTACTCCACCATTGAGAGGCAATTACTAGCCATTGTGTGGGCGACTAGAATTTTCCGCTGTTATTTACAAGGCGAAGGTTCAACATTTATACAGATCATAAGCCACTGAATGGAGTTTTTAACGTGAAAGACCCCACGTCACGTTTACCCAAATTCCATCACAAATTATCGGAGTTTGATTACCAAATAGAGTACAAACCCGGTAAATATAACACCAATGCAGATGCTTTGAGCCGCATCCCGCAAGGTTGTGATGAAACTCCCAAACTACAGAGATGCAATGTAGTAACAGGCGCCCAAGCAAAAAAGCTAAGGGAAAGCGAAGGATCCCAGGGAAGTCAAACAAATGACGAGTCTGATTTACCAGATAATCCCATTCCTCCCGGCACGGAAAAAGGAATGGAGATAACAAAACCTGAGGATATCCAGTTACTGTTACGGGATTACCATGATCCTCCTTTGGGCGGACACCAAGGAGCGATAAAAACCTATAACAAGATTCGTAGGAAACTTTTGGTGGAAGAACATGATGCGCGACATTAAAGTCTACATTAAGAAATATAAGGATTGTCAAACCATGAAATCTTCCCCAAACCTACGCATTTAATTATCACTCCCCCTTTGAATTATTAACATCTCGTGTCTTCACGCACATATCCTTCCCTTCCCTCCAAATCACAAATGTCCTTTTGCCTTTACAATAGAATATAATTTAAATAAAAGTAAACCCCCGTTTAAAGCCCCACTCACATTGCAATAGCCATCTTCCTTTTATTAGCCAGAGTCACTCTGAACGGTAAATGGATAGAATCGCTGGAACCTGTGATTTTAGTGCTACTGTGAATGCATGTGCGGAGCTCCACATCAGTTTCAAAGCCACGGGCCGTGCAGCTTAGCAGCGGACTTCACGTGTTTAGGGGTAAGCTTAGTAAACCCTTAATAAATAATTGTTAAACAATTAGTATTTATCATATTCAGGCGCCTTAGAGTGGGCTAGAAGTTCTGAAAACATGGATAAAGCGAACGTAACAACCACAAACAAAACAGGAAGTGAGTCTTGTCTCAAAATGCGGCAGACGCAAATCAGCCAATTAGCAACGTGCTAAGCTAACCTCGAGATAGGTGATGGACTGTCACTGCAAACTGAGAGGCCAGTGAGGTCAAACGAACAGGACGAATTGTTTTGCCAGCTAGGCAAACAAATTAAAAGTCTTGTTGAAATGCTGGAGGAACCCAAGAGGCGTTCTATCCACCAACCGATGCGCGATACAATTGAAAGCATCAGAGTGCTGTATGAGGCACTGGAAACCTGGACAGCGGAAAATAAGTCGAGCGCGGTAATAAAAAAGGATACCGAGACGCAGACATTACCTCTGCTGTCAGTAGTTCGCGCCATCAAGAAGAAAGGGACAACGGCCAGCATAACTCCAGAAAGAGAGCAGAATCAGTCTTGCCCTAAAGCTCCAGTTCAGAAAGAGAAATGGACAGTGGTACAGAGAAAGGTACCAAAGCAAAGAGCAGACCCATTCGCTTGGGATCAATGATCTCCTTTTGCAGGGGAGTAACATCAGCTAGGTATCCCTCTCATTCGTATTTCTTTCCACGGTTCAATGTGCTCCGACTACACCATAGCCGTACCACTGGGTCAGTAGGTCGTGTCAGTAGCTGCATGTGATACCAACACCCACAACCAAAGCTACCCCGAGATCACAGCACATCATGTTTCTGTTCTCTCATTCTTAATGTCCGTAGATTACCCTATTAACAAAAGTTACTCACACTTTGACGGGCGTGAGGTTGAGAGAGCAGAGGCGTGGTCTTTTTTGGTTGTCCTGTGTGTGGAATGAAATATGAATTTCACCCCTAAGTAGAGCTAGTCGCTATTCAATCATTACCGCGGTCGGTCACGCTGCACCGCGTCAGAGTCACATCGTCTAATCACTTATTAAAAGTTTAAGGGAATCGCTTACCCACCGCAGTCGTGTGCACATCTTGGAGTTACGTTTATTAAGTGGATCGGAGTCTTACCGCAGCCCCCAGTGGCAGCACACACATTGAATCTATTAGTATATTGTCTGCGTATTAAGTTTCTTTTTTCCATTACGTACAAAAAATAATTACCAAAACGAAGTTAATATGGAGTCAGATCAAGAAGAAATATTCAGTTCCTGAAATAGAACCTATGCTTAAGTTTGTGACTGTTAACACTAATAGAACATATAATTAGTTTCGTGACTGCTAATACGAATACAACATATAATTAGTTTTGTGAACATTCATACAGGTGCCAAATAAAAGAAATATCAAAAAAAAAAAATAAAAAAAAAGAACAAAACAGAATAACAACTTATAAACTCGGTTTTACATTTCTTTGTGGGATTTAAGTAAATCTGTGCCATACGTTGGTACACTAATTTCAACCCCCACAGTACCATGTAACATCAAACAACCTCCGGAACCGGTGTACAACCACGAGAGCTACCATAAGCTATTAAAGTACAAACTCCAGCGTACGTACGAAATAGCGAGGCGTAATCTATTGATTTCCAAGAGGAAATCAAAAGGGTACCATTTCACGTGGGTGATAAAGTTCTGATGCGGAATGCGCAGAAACAAGGGAAGTTAGCTCCCATATGGAGGGGTCCCTACAATGTAGTGGCAATACAGGGCCTAGTAAACGTGGTCCTGAAAATAGGTAAGAAAAGTGTGGTGGTGCACAATAACAGGTTGAAGCCCTATTTCGAATAGGGGATAAAACCTGGGGTGTTGAAAAAGATATTTTAATCTCCAGCATTAACACCAGTGAGAAATTAAATAATTGGGTAGGAACATCAATATAACATACTAAATAAACAGTAAAGTGACATACTGTCTGTCTGTTCGAGTTTGTACACTAATGGTTCTACCTTGCAAAGCACATATGTTTCAGTTATAAGTTCTTTAACTAATTAATATATCTTATTCGAATAAAATATTATTATTCTTTAAAATCTAAAATAATTAGATGTTAAACAAAAAGCATTGAAAATATAATTTAAAAATAAACTATATAAAGTTTGTGAATATTATAATAAACAAAAAGAAATGTAAATATAGGATAAACTATAAAATATTTAAAAATTTAATAAGTTTGTAAATAATATATTTAAATATTATAAACAAAGTTAAAATGATTAAAAGATATAAGAAACTCAAAAAAATAAAACAAAAAAGAAATTATAGTAAATAACTAAATAAATTTAGACTAACTAAAAATAAGTTAATTAGAAATAAAAAATAGTCTAAATAAAGTTGTAAATAAAACAAAAATGTAAAGCCAACCGCCACACACACACCGACATGCTGTCGAAAGTGAGTTTCATCCCTCTTCCAAGAGGAAGGGGAGGAATGTTATATAATTAACATCGGTTAATATACACCCTCTAAAATACATCCAATCATGGCTGATCCATATCCGTAAGCGATATCAAAACATCATATTAAATTCCAATAGAATATTCCCACTATGCAATAGAAAAATATGTAAATTAAATTAGCACCCCTTTTTACAAATTCCAATCCCATCGTATAACATTTGTTTCGACCTTTAGAGGCACGAATGTTATATACTGAACACAGACAATAGTTTCTCCAAAATCTCTCTTCACGTATGTACTTCCGGTATAAAGGAAGTGAAACCAGAGAGAAAAGAGAAAAAAAAGCAAGGATATGGATGGCAAGACACGATGTCCTTCTTCTAGATCAATTCGTGTACGTGTGTGGTTGCGTTTCGGGTAATTTTCCGTTACAAATGAAAATTGAAATGATCAATAAATGTAAACGGTGAAATACAATAAATGTGAAATAGTCTTTACAATAGAAAATTAAAATATCGTTAATTATTAAATGTGAAATAGACTTTAAATAAAAATAAAATCACGTTAACATTTGACACATGTCAAATGTGACACATTTTAGTAACTCTTAATTAATCTGAGTGTAGCTTCATCAATGTATATATTCACGTTAAGCTAGTTAAGTGACGCATTTTAGTAACTCTTAATTAATCTGAGTGTAACTTCTTCAATTGTATATAATCACGTTAAGCTAGTTAAGTGACACATTTTAGTAATTCTTAATTAATCTGAGTGTAACTTCATCAATATATTCACGTTAAGCTAGTTAAGTGACGCATTTTAGTAACTCTTAATTAATCTGAGTGTAACTTCTTCAATTGTATATAATCACGTTAAGCTAGTTAAGTGACACATTTTGGTAACTCTTAAATTTGTAGTAACTGTAAGACCTTGAATTGTGTTTGTTTTAATTTTCATGGAGTTTGCAGATTGTGTTAAAATAAAGGAACAATAAAGGAATCGTTTACGTTGAATGGTGACTTTTACTCCCACCTGGAGGTAAGCTGAATTGATATAGTCGCACAGTTCACGGACTGTGAACAACTAGGTAGGGGACAGTTTCGTGAAGAATACAAATACCAGTAATACGAAACATACCCCCACAGGATCATAAAATCTAAACAATAAGCCTTTCCGGTTTAGGTCCTATGGCGAGCGACCTTCTGTGAATTTCACATCACAGAGGAGCCAATTCCGTAGCCGCATTATTTCTCTATTCGTAGTTCTGTCTGCCAAACATAAACAGCGGACAACATTCTCGCCACTATCGGCACCATATTTACCCACTACCGTCTGAGATAATCATGCTCTCAGGCAGCCTTGTGTTTCGGTCGATATTATATCACCATCATGGGAAAACCATTCTCATGATTTATGGCCATATTTTCTGCCAGCCTAAATTTTCGTCCCTCTAATTGAACGGATGTGCATTCGGATTTTCCTTACGCATCAACGGATATCGGCATAGTCATTGTTTCCAGCGAGTGGGCGTGCCTTCTTGGCTTGTACGGCTGCCGAAATAATTCAATTGTGGGAGTTTCCAGTTCGATGGGCTTTGGGTTACCACCAATGAAGCGGTCGGATTGGCTCGTTGACTGATCAGCGTCTCAGCCTCGTGGCTTCAAGGAATGTTGAGGACGAATTTACCAGGAGTCAGATCTTAACCACCGCCGCGTACATACATACCCGAGGCAGATTTTGGCTACAGAGCCCAATTTATCATCGGAAGTAGACGCAACTACTTTTGAGTTGTATTATAATCTCACGCTGTTTTTTTTTTGTCTTCCGCGACAAATGTTCATTTCCAACCGTTAATTTCGGGCAAAATTTCACTTAAGTATCTAATTAACAGTGATTGTAATGTGTCATAATTAATGTTTAATAAACCCTAAAGATTCAACCATCCGTGTAACAACTTGTGAACTCGTGGACAAAAATAAAGTAACATTTAAATTAACTCAGTCGTTTTATTTATTGTGTTCTTGGTGCTTGCTTTCTTTTTGATAGACAATTTTGGTGAGTTGTTGTTTTGTCGGTGGAGTTATAACGAACAATCTGTGGTGTTTTTGCGAAAATCGCATCCTTGCCGATGCCAACGTACTAAACACCTACAGATCCTTTTTGCTAGTCGTGGAAAAGTGAAGTGTGTGTTCATAATGGGACCTTATATCGAGTCCAACGGAATAACGTTTGGAATTAATAAAATAAAATAGTGAAATAACGTTATTAATAATTTAGCCGTTAAAATACCATTTTCTATTTTGACTAAATTTATAAGTGTAAAAATAAATGAACAAAAATAATAGGCATAAAAAGGAATTGTTGCGTTTGCTTTGTGATTTAACTTCCGATCGCACCATTGCAAAACCAGAGTGTTTTATTGACAACTATATGTTAAGTGAGTGGTGTAAATGAAAGAACGCATTCCTCTACGCCACCAACTGGACCCCTGACCCGTGAATTAAGATCAACACGCCCACAGCGTGGGACGTGCAAAAGTGAAATGCCACGGACGGGGCAGTGTATAGTGAATTCATCAATAAAAAGGGCTAGCTGGCAACGACATAGGAACCCCCAATTGAAGCAGCAGTGGAAATACTTGTCCAGAGAATCACGTAAGTGCAAGATCACTAATAAATTACAACTGATACAAACCTTGTAAAATATCGCAGCCGAAGATAACAACTTCGGCCAAGGAAATCGCCCGGGCCATAAACCACACGCGGATAAAATACACATCAGTAAGCCGTGAACCGTCATACAGTGAACACCGTCTAACAACGAGCGTAAAAAGTGAAAAAAGTAAAAGAAAAAAAATGTGAAAAAAGTATGACACAAAAAGGAAGTGTAATAAAAACGTAGTTGACGGCAATTGTTAAAACTCTCTAGAAGAAACCCAAAATATGGCCCTAGGGCCAAGCCAGCACACCGGCAACAGGTTCCTAGAACTGGGAGAAAGCTCACTCAGCCTCTGCAACCAACGTGCCAATAAAAAAGAAAAGATAATCCGGCAGCCCATTGTCTTTCGATTTCCCTGCTTTGCCGAACAAAGCAACTTCAAAAACACCTCGGTTTATTCAAATTCACCCAACCGATGCTTCAAGGTCACTAACATCTGTTAACAGCTTAGTGCTGAAGAGAATAATTGATTCTATAAGTACACAGTACGAAAGAATCACCCTGCTTAGGGATGGTTCCATACTCATTTTAGTCAAAGACCAAGATACAGCCTATAGATTCATCCAACCCAAACTATTGGAATCAATCTGTCCAGTCGTCATAAGACTACACCCCAACCTAAACGTCTCTAAAGGAATTATGTACGCCCCCTGTCTTATAAACGTCCCAGAACCTGATATAACAGCAGAAATGAGTTCCCAAAGCATAGTTGATGTGTTTTCACCGAAATGATGAATGGAGAAAGGAAGCCCACGGGCCTAATGTTATTTTAATTTGACCGTCTTCAACCACCAACAACAATTGAAATCGGCTGGTACAACACCGAGGTCAAGGAATTCATTCCGAGGCTTATGCGTTACCGACAATGCCAATTACTAGGCCACACGGCAAAATGGTGCAAAAATACAACGGCATGCAATGCATGCAATCTTCCACCCTACCCTGAAACTGAATGCACAAAAACAACCTGTGCAAACTGTCACGCCCCCCACCCGGCATCTTCTTCCACATGCCCAAAATATATGCAATACCAACAAATTTTAATAATACAAACAAAAAATAAAACATCCCTATCCGACGCTAAACGCATATTCAGAGAACAAAATCCCATACAAACAACAAATGATGATCTCGATTCGGAACAAATAAAGAAAACCACTTCCGCATGGAACCAATTCAGTCCCAACAAAGCACATACAAGACCCAATGCCCGTAAACAAAACTACTACCAAAGAAACACACATATTTCCCTCCACCTCTTACGCAACCATAAAGGAAATTGAAAAGAGAAAACACCCTATCGTACAACAAAACACAATAAAAAACAAAATACAAAACGCCTCTCCCACACAAACTCAAACACTCACAAACAAATCGAAACACACTCCAGCAGAAATGCAAAATTCCTGTTTAGACTCAACGGAAAATTTTCGTTTACTTGATCATGGAAAGATATGATCCTAATGTCTGTCACCAACACATTGACTCCGCGGCATAGAGCGACTTTCACTCAAACCAATCCGAGCGGTCTGGACAACTGAGTGAAACGAGCTGTGTGGCGCGGAGTCAGATAACCAACTACATCAATTTACATCCCACCCAACCAACCATTCAATCTAGCGGATCTGAATAAGATAATTCAAAACATGCACACACCAATCCTCCTAGTGGGGGATTTCAATGCATGGAGTCCAATATGGGGATCACGAACAACAAACAAGAGAGGGAAAATCGTTGAACAATTTTTGCTACAACCCCACTTGGCAATACTGAATAACGGCAAGCCAACCCACTTTTCTACACACAAATCCTTTACAAACATAGACCTTTCCATAATATCAGCCCAACTTTCCCCCATAACTAACTAGTAAATATTAGACAATCTGTATGGAAGCGATCACTTCCCGATTAAAATCTCTGTCTCAACTGGCAACGACAATAAGAAACTCCTCCCCAAGTTCCAATCCGACCGAGCAAATTGGAACAAATTCCAAATAATTAGCACACAATTCCTCAATCTCCATAACACTAAAACTAACATAAACCAAGAAACAGCAATTATTACAAAAGCCATTCGAACAGCCACCAATGGCTCAATCCCGCAGACAACAAAAAGGTTCTATAAATCAGTCGTACCATGGTGGAACGCAGATCTGGCTAATCTACGCGCAGTAAAGCAGTCGGCATGGAAACATTTTAAGAAACACCAAACCGACCAACACCTAATACGCTACAAAAAGCTTAACGCCCTGTTCCGAAGAACAGCTAAAGTTGAAAAGGCTAAAGCCTTCCAGTCCTCCACGGAAAAATTAAATGCAACATCCATCCCAAAAAAGATATGGACCGACATAAACGACGCTGACAGGCAGTTACAGCCCACCCAATATTAAATCAATAAACACAGTATCCAACATATTTATGTGGGGGTTCTTTAAATATTCCCTAAGCACCACCCATTTCTATAAATTACCTGTCTCCTACTTACCTGCAAATGTGCAGCGTAAGCTGCTCCGCATTACCTCACAGCTAAAAGCATAGGTCCACGGCAAGACTTTCATCTAGCCGTGAAATCAGACTTTCGCCTCGGGACATGCGCGCATCCAAGGCATCACGTCCCCCAAAGCTAATTCCGCATTACCTCATTAGGTAACCAGCACCAATGCATGCTCATGCCAATGCTCTATGCGAAGAAGCATTTTTTCTGATGTGCATGACATGTTCATACTCATCACCAAGTCATTGGTCGATTGTACAAACAAGAACCTACAGCGCAGTCATTGCTGGCCGCCTGTAGACATTTCCAGTGGTGTTTTAACGGAAACAACACACCCGACACATCGACCGGTGGGACGTTGGCAATCTGCGTACAAGCTAATTAATGCTGTACGCAGTGGCCAATGACTAAACATGCATTCCTCCTATCCCCTTAGGTTCGCTACAGTTGCGACCAATTTCCTTTTATTGGCATTCAACCGAGCATGGGATTTGGGCATGAATATGATCGTTGTTTACCCATGTTCATGCCCTATGATGACCCATCACCAAATCCAAACAAATAACTATATAGCCACTGTCGCTGAGGCTTCTGTTGACTTAACGTCCATGAATGATGTACTTCTCATCATTTGACCCTTGAAATAGCGTTTTTGTTTACTTTAAAGCAAAAACCTATTTCGTTCTCAGGCGTGGATCATCGATGATTTACGACCACATTGCCTGCAGTCCATTATGCTCGTCCCTTTGTTTAATCAGGTGCAGTATCGTTCGTTGTCGATATTTCGAGCGAAAGGGGCATCATACTTGACCGTACGGTCATACGGAAAACCCTCCCACGGAATGCCGATTTCATCGCTGATTGGCTACACCTAGATCGGGAAATCCATCGCGATCATCACTAGTGGATGTCGGCGGCAAAATCAAGGAGCGTCGGTTTTCATCATTCTGAGTGTGCACACGCGTCTCGAACAGGGAGTCAAAATTCATCCCCCTTTGAGTGCGGTTGGGAGCCCAGTGGTTCACCGAAACCCTTTAGTTTGTTACGTAATTAATTTAATAAAGTTAATACAGTCATAATTGGTGTCCAAAATTAAAGTGCGATTTCTTATTAAAATGTCAGACATACGGTGTGCCGCATAACATAACTTCGACGAGCCGCAGCTGAAGTGGCCCACGATTGCGTGAGATTTAGCAAAGGACAGTGCTTGTGTGAACATTTTATTGACATTAATAGAGAAAGTGTAATTGCAAAGTATTATATCTTAAGGACTTAAACCAAGTGTGAACTTAATGTATGTGCTGTCACCAAACTAAGTGAAAAATAAAAATGAACCTTAAATCAACAACTCAACGCTAGCGTTTCTTTTATTTGTTTCATTCTGCTGTCGTGCACAGTTTTGGTGGTCTCCAGGTTGCAGAACAATTATCATATCTATTACTGATTTGTATCTTCCTCGGTGGTGTTTTTGCCGAATCTGCATCCTTGTAGATGCCATAGTAAAAACATAGCCACACTTACATGTCCTGGCAAAATAGCCAAATACTCAATTTCCATACAGATTTCTATACCGCCAAAAACCAAATAGAAGTGCAGCCAACACCTACGAGCAACACCAGAAACCCCTGCAACAATCGAAGCCCCCATTACCCATATAGAACTAGAGTCTAGACTTCATACTACAAAAAGAAAAACTCCAGGTTTCGATAGAATCGACTATCAAATGCTAAACCACAGTCCGCAGATTGTGAAGGACCGCCTCCGAAATCTATTCAATTCCATATACACGATAGGTATCATACCTTAAATGTGGAAAATAGCCACTATTATTCCTCTGCCAAAGCCAAACTCGACAACCGACACAATCAGCAGTTTACGCCCCATTGCCCTACTGCCTTGCTCAGGAAAATTACTGGAAAAAAATGTCGGCAAGAGACTGAGCTGGCACCTAGAAAAATATAACTTGATAACTATCCAACAATCGGCTTTAAACAAAGTAGGGGAACGATGGACGCACTTCTCCGCATTGATAATTACGTTATCTCCGCTCGTTCCTCCAAAAAACATACTTCCATTCTATCAATAGACTTCGAAAAAGCCTTCGACCGCATCGGTCCACACATTATCCTCCAAGCTCTACAAAACTGGAAAATAGGACGCAACATGTTAAATTTTATTAGGTCCTTTTTAAATAATAGAAAATTTAGAATCAAAGCTAATGGCGTATTTTCTGATGTCCATAATGTAAAAACGGGTATCCCTCAAGGGTCACCGTTATCAGTAGTATTATTTAAAATAGCGTTTAAAGAATTAAATAGCATAATCTCGAAATATAAAATTGTAAAACATTGCCTCTACGCCGACGACCTTATCATGTTCACTAATGTTAATGACTTAAAAGTAGCTAGTAAAACAATTGAAAATATTCTATGCGACATTTAAATATGGTGTAACCGTTCCGGATCCAAAATTGCAAAGGAAAAAAGCAAAATCTTACACAAATGTATTATTATGTAACAAGAATCTAATAGCAAATTTTGAAAACGCTATGATTAGTAATGTCGACACATTAAAAATCCTCGGCTTACAATTTGACTATAAATACAATTTTAAGAACCATTGTTTAGCCCTTAAGAAAAAATTAGATTCAAGGTTAAATATTGTTAAATACCTGGCATGTAAAAATGGCTCAGCTCATACTAACACACTAATCACTATCACTAGAGCACTCCTGTTATCTAAAATAGACTATGGTCTACCTATATACGGCAACTGCAGCAAAACAATCTTACAGGTGATCAAATCTCCCCACAATGGCATTTCGAACCACCCCAATTATCAATATACTGGCTGAAAGCGGTCTTCTATCCAGAAAACAGAAAACAGAAAAAAAAGCTATTATCGAAATTAGCTGGCAAATTTCCCGCAATTTCTGCAACCCCCATCCTAGACGATGTTAAACAGATTGTGGGGTTTCTCTATATTACATGGAGAACCTACCCACAATTCCAACCACAATGTCCGTTTTATTTCGACCGATTTCAGCGTGTCATATTATCCCCTATTCTATCGTTCATCCTATTCACCTGAAATAACATGTTTTCCTCAAGGACGCATAGCTAAACTCATTATTCCATGCAGATAATGCATAATTGAGTTTAGCTACCATTTTCGCCATACGGCAACTCCATTACTCTAACCATGAGATTTCCACCGGAAATTCCATTAGTGTTGGTTAGGAACAACCAAGTTGAATCAAACGACGCGGTTGCTTCATCATTCATTGGCTTGGGTAATTGCCGCATAGCACCTATCGATTTTCTGCAGATCATCCATTCGATTGGTATCAATGATCTATTTTTGCAGGTGAATAGCGCCAGCTAAATTTTCCTCTCCTCCACAATTCTGTCTTTCCATAGTTTGATGCCCTCTGAGATCACCACAATCACCGCACACGTCTCAGACGCTGCATTAATACACACACACTAAGCCAGATCAACCCTGGGTTATTGTGCTTTCCTTTTGATTTCTTCATCCTTTCTACGCCCATCGACGTCGAACGAATACGCAAGTACTTCTCTACCTCGATGAGCGTGGGGAATTGAAGGATGCACAAGAGAGCATTGGCTGATCGTTGTGTAAAAGCAGAAATCCCAATTTCCATCCCTAATTCCAATCAGTCGCTATTCATACATCATCAGTGTCGGACGCTCTGCGCTTATTTTTTTCTAATTGAATTCGCCACCGGTCATAGACTCGATAATCAATCCTCAAATAGTACGCAACGTCGAGCGCAGTCGTGTGTTATTTATTCCTTTACAACTCGGGGAAGTATCAGTATATTTTCCCACGGAAACTTATCCGTAAATCTGTTGAGTAACGTAAATTCACCCTCCTTGATCTTTATTATCGAAAACGAATAGTGCGGCCCAAAAGTCGAAGTAAATCTAATTTGAAACTGGACACATGTAATTGTGGAAGAGTGTGTGACGGCTCTTTAATACATTCCCAAAGAACCGCCCATCCTCTTAAATTAACCACTTTCCAACCCACTATACCTACCTGCAATTTTGGGGCAGCGTAAGCTACCCTTCATTCTCTTTCACCTGAAAGTTAAATCTTATCAACCATGCACTCCAAACAAATTATTTCATTCATTCATGCACCGTGCCAGACAATCGGCTCAGCTAGTCAGCAATTATAAAAGATAAATACACGCTGGCCAGCATAATTGTTGACATAGCTGTAGCCGGTATTCTTGCTACGGTTCATAAGTGATCGCGCCTATACCCTTAGGTCCGCAACACTTGCGACAATTCCCTTTCATCGGTTATCAACCGATCCTAGAATTTGGGCATGGAAAAGATCATTATTTAGGTAACCTTACCAATGCCATGCATATGATGACCCGCCTGAAAACCTAAATTAAACATACAGTATCCCACTGTGTGCATATTATTCTAAACATATAGCCATCCAGCCTGACCCTTTGCCGTCGTCGACGAGGTTCCTGTTGACTTATGTCAACAAAATAATTTGCCTCCTTGTGCACCGGAGCCATATGACTAGATTGGATATTGCCTACACCGGTGTTTCCATGGAATCTTAAGCAAATACCATGACGACCCCTTTTGTATCATAGGCACATCATATACATCATCTGTGCATCATCGTCATCATATACCCCATTGATCTGTGAAATAGCGTTTTTGTTTACTTTGAAACAAAAATCTATTTCGATCTCTGCGATTCATCACCAACGATGTACTTCTGTTTGATCAGGTGTCCACCGATCATCGTCCTCATCGCAGGGCATTGTACTTTTCCTATACGCCCACATATATAACCCTCCCCTATCGATGCAATTCGTGGCCATCGAACAGATGGATGTGAGTTGCATCATAATCTGAGTCAGATTTCATCCGCTGTCGGGAATACACGCGTGTCAAGAGTCGAGTTCTCCTTTACCCCCGGGTTGTAGAGTGCAGATGCGTAAAAAAAAACTTAAAGCTTCAATTTTTATTTTGTACTAGAGAATTCGCGAATAGCTCATTGTGCGATCGGGCTGTCACCGGACCCATGGATAATCGGTGTGAATGTGCTATCGCGAACTAAAGACTATGTGGACATACTGCGGACGTTCAATATCAGTGAAGAAACATTCAAACCAAAAAGTCGAAGTGCTCTCGACAATTTCTAAAGTTATTGTGAATCACTCATGTGAATTTGTAGTTTGAATTAAGTGAACTCAAATGTACTAGGCGCCTCAGTGCAATTAAGTCAGCTTTGTCAACGTAAAAAATTACCGATAAATAAAGGAAGAAAATATTAACAACAGTCAATCCAGCGCGTTTTAGTATTTTTGACATTTTTTTCGCCTTCTTGTTATCCAGTGTTATTCAGTGGGTGTTTATCGAATCCGCTCCCGTGCAGGAGCATAGTTAAAACACTCCACAAGTGTTCCTGAAATTGCTCAATAAAACATTAATCGCTGTAAAAACGAATAAAAAGCCGAAGGAATAATAATGTTGTGATGAAGTGATGCGTTTTCACCACTATATTCAAGTACCTAAAATCTAGACAAAAACAAAAATAAATACATGTATATATAAAACCACAAAAATCTTTAAACCCAAGAGATATCAAATAATAAAATTCTAATTTTCCCAAGCTATAGCCGTTAATATAGTTAAATAAAGAAAACTTTAAACAACAAAAGACCACCAGTGCTTTTATTTCCTTCATCTTTAGCTTTGGTTCTGGAATTTTAACATTTTCGTCGGAGCAACATCGTTGGGGAAGGGGTGAATCGTGCGCCCGTGTCTTGGTGCAATACTTCTTTACCCCCACATGATACTTAGGAGAAAACGTCCTCTGAAATTCACCTCGGCACTAAGTGAGGCAGCAGAACTGGCTAAACTGCTCCATGTGGTAACTAAACCACAACGACAACGAACGCATTACCCGACATGGCTATTACCAACAGAATGTATCATAGAGAACTTATCGCAGCGCCCCAAAAATACAACAAACAACTTGGTATACCAGCAACACTTCCAGTGAATTAAGAACCAACACCGGGCGTGGGAGTTACTCTTCACCGATGGTTCCAAAACAAAAAAAGGAACATCATTCGCAATAGTAAACAATAATAATACAGTGCTAAAAAAAGGACTGTTACCCGAATTTTGTTCCATCTTTTCAACCGAAGCAACAGCAGTCCTCGAAGCAATCAAACTAGTGGAGAAAAAAAAGACACTAATCTGCACCGACAGCCTATCCACCATCCAAGCAATCCAAAACACAAACAACAAAATCAAAGTCATCAATCTGATCCAGGATAAGCTACTCCAGAAGCAAATCAAAGTCAAAATGCATTGGGTTCCTATTCACAGTGGGATAAGGAACAACGAAACAGCCGACTACGCTGCCAAATTGGCTATAAGAGAACCGTTAACCACCTTCTATGTGCACAACAATAAAGACATCGATAGGTACTTTAAAATAGAATTCCAAAAGATAGAAAAACTGGAATGGATAAAATACAATCACACATACAAAACAATAAATAACAAAAGAGAACCAACCATCTACCCGACAACATCGTCAGTGCAATCATACCTGTTGGTCCATGCAAACAACAACAGGCCAGTGGACCGCACCGCAATCCCTTTGTCCCCGTCGGCAACACACGCGGTACCAACCAGGTCCACTTCCATTACTGGCCCAAGCCCAGCCACGACCCAGAAACTTGTCTACACGACAGTTCCAAGCCTTACCACCGCGACTACTGGGTCAATCCAAACCACCCAGATTCTAAACACACGACCCTCCTTCTGATACTTTGTAGCGTTCTACGAACGCACAATTCCGCGCAGGTAAGGTTCCTACGTTCAAAGAACTTACTTACCTGATAACGCAGCGCACGTGCCCTCAGACACGCGGCCAATAGTCATTACAATACCTGTAACAAAGGTCATAGGAGGCTGCAAAATGCGAACCGATATAAAAAGAAGCAAAGAACTGAACGTCCCAAAGCTTTCAATATCAAGCAACAAGCCGAGTGTAGCATACCTGAAACAAAGGTAAATGCATTCATTCATCTCATTCATAAAGATTGAAATGCGCCTCACTCCAACACTGCACAATCGAAAATCCTGAACATCTACACGATGTTACAAGGATTCGCTATCACCAGCAAATTCTCCGAATAACGGACGCACGTGCGGGTGGTCTACCACAAAGACCACCAAATCTATCACCCAACAAAAGAAACGGCAACCGTAATTATCTCAACAAGATAATTCAAAATGTATGAGGCTTAAAACCTACAAGGGAATTACTCCAATCCCACGGTGTCTGTTTGTATTTCACACCCATTAGAAAGATCTAATGGATTTCGGGTGTATTGACAAAAGTCAAACAAAGCCCATGAACCATACATCCATGCAAATTGCAGGATATCTTTCGGCCGCGCGCCAGATGTGCTATGCAAATAGAGGCGGCACACAATCGACAACCGTCGATCCGAACTTCGATCACCACCACTGTTACGTGCGGCTTCCGCCACCCCATTAATTAATGGTTTTTAATATAATTTGTTTTAATGTAGTTTGATGGTAAGGGGTGAAAGAATTGCGCGATCCACAAGTGAGTGTTCGAACACGCCCCGATTCGAGTGTGGATCGTGGGCGGGTTCGAGTTCTGCTTTCGGAGTGCACGTTGAGGTGGAGCGAGAAGAGAGAGGCGGCAAGAGATTTTTGGATTCCGTTTGTCTTGTTTTCGCCAAGAATACGGTGAAAAAAGTAAACAGTTCAACCAGAACAGTAGATGTCCGAACAGTAGTTGAAGGAGGAAGAAAAGAAAAAGGAGTTGACCCGTTTTCGTTGTTCTTTGGTTTATCGAGAAAAAATTGTAAAAGAAAGTGTTAAAGAAACTAAAAGTTGTAAGGAAAAGTGTACGAAACACTGAGGCAGGAATTGGAATACAGAAAGGATATTCCTCAAATTAAGTTGGTTTGGTTTATAAGCGGTGTACATCAAGAAATCAGAGAACGGAGCGGAGATTGGCAGTATCCGAGAACTGGGCAACCGCAGCCGGAGGAAAAGCTGCTGCACGGACCTGGGCCGGGCAGGATTGCTGAACTAGTCACCAGGGAAACAGAATAACCAGGTAACCAACTTATATTTATACTAAATTTTCTGTGGCACAAGAAAATGCTACAACTGGCGCTGCGGACAAACGTATCGGAAGAACCACAGCAATTGTGGTAGCAAAACAATTCATTTTGGAGTTACAAAGATCAACAGAGGGAAGAAACTTTGACAATTTTGCACACTTGGAATAGCATCATTGATCGGCAACAGTTATATTGCAACGTTTGGAACATCAGAAAGGGAGAAGACATCAGTTATCACCAGGTGGATGGCGGTGGTTCCACGGATGAGTGCGGACAAAAGTGAACATTGTCTCTGTTTGTTTTTTTTTCCTTTCTTTTTTCTCTGTTTTATTAATTTTTTTTTTTTTTTTCATTTTTCTTGGATTCCAAACTTGATGTTAGATGTAATTGGATTTTGTTGAGTAATTTATAATGAATCATTTGTATTGAAAATCAGATATGACACGTTAATCAAAGTATATGTATTGAATCTGTTGTCTGAGTTCCTGAGATGAATTCTCATATGAATTAATTTTAGTAGCGTTGTAAAGATTATGATTTTATTTGAATTTTGTTTTTGGAATGTATGAAGATTTATTTGGAAATTTATAATTGCAATTTTGTACAGGTGCTCTCTCCTTCTGCTTTTCTTCCTTTTTCAGCTGCGCATTAGATTTTGTTTTTTTTTTTTTTAGTTGCTGCGTTGCAAGATTATCATAAGGTATATATTGCTTTTATACGCGATAAGAGGCGCGTTTGAAGTTTCCTTCCCCCTTTCTCTCTCTCTCCTCTCGGGTGGTGTAGTTGCTGTTTATATTGTGAGGTCCTTCGCGCGGTCTGTAGTTTTGTGGCTGCGAGTAGAGTTGTTGTCCCCTTTAGGAGTGTTTGTTTGTCTGTTGTGGGGGTTGTGTCCATTGTTGTTTTTCGCGCCCCTCGGTCCGTGTGCGGCCTTTAGAAGTCGGAGATTTCGAAATAAAACGTTGTTCGGAACAGACGTTGTGGGTTTGTATCCGGTAGACAGCCGGCTCGTATACGGATTGGTTCTGTCGCGTTCGGGGTGGTTCTTTGTTTGGATCCCGGGTGTTGTTTTGTTTCGGGGTTCCGGGTTTGCTCCTAGTAGCGAGAAATTTTAAGGTTTAGTTAGGCGGCCTACAGATGCAAACAAGGCAGCGGCAAAGAGATGGCCGAGAGGGCACCCCTGCCCGGGCGCGGCCCGAGGCATTTCCCGAGCCGCCGGTTGACGAGGTGGATCCGGAGGCATTCCACGATTCGCGGGACGAATTTGTGGACGAGCGATCGCCAACGAGCCCCCCCCCCCCCCACCGTCAGTAAACAGCCCGTTGAGAGCATGGAGGACACGCCGATGCCCTCATATTTTAAACTGGACCCGCAGCCATGTCCTGTACGGACTATGTTGGGCACAGATAGGGTTTTCGACCTTGTGTCGAAGGCGGTCCCCATGTTCTCGGGACAGGAGGGTCCGGATACGGCCGAGAAACTCTCGTTGTTTCTCAAGGGCTGCAGAAGGACCTTGGATGGTCTGGCGGTGGAGGAGGAACATACCTTCCTCCGATGGCTGCCCTCTAGGCTGAGCGGCGAGGCCTATCGAATGTTCGAGGAGAGGCGACCCACGACCTTCCGCGAAGCGGAACAGCGTCTCAGAGAGGCCTACGAACCCCGGGTGTCGTACGAGGAGTTGTGTGCACAACTCTCCAAAATGCGACAACTTCCTTCCGAGGATGCCACGAGTTTCGTTTCCCGAGTGAAGCGGGCCGTGGTACGGTGCGAGGAGGCCGCTGAGCGCTTTTATGGTCGCCAGGGTAGGTCCGTCTTCGCAAGCCAGCTTGAGGGCATGGCCAAGCCGGTATTGGTGAGGGGTCTGAGGGAGGAAGGACTAAGGCACTTCCTCCTCACGCTGGGTAATGTCCCATTCCGAAGCCTGGTGGACCACCTAACCGGGTTTAAGCGAGCTCGAAGGGAAATGTTGAGGCAGGACGACTTGTTTGTGGATGCGCGGCCCGGAATCGCCGATCGAGCGTCGGAATCGTTAGATGTAGGACCGGGAAGCTCCTTAACCTTTTTAGAGAACCCATCCTCCGCTTTTAGGGATTACCCCGCGGCGCCGGCGCCGGTTTTGTCGAGTCTTGACCCCCGGGCGGTATCTTTCGTGTTGCCTGCCGAGGAGCCATGTAGTCGTCGGCGGGAAGGGGATGGTTTTGTTCGGGAGCGGTCGTACGGTCCCCATGATTATCGCACGGATGCTGGTGCCTATGCTCCGGCCTCCTCTGGCGAGGGAGCGTGGTCAAATACCGCGCCTTCCTCGAGCCGGAGTGGAGGGTCGCAGAGCTTGGCTCAGGGGGCGTATGTGCCCCAGGATCGATCGGGTCGGGACAATCCGACCCGGGATCCAGCTGGTCGATCGGCGCACCCCCTGGAATCCCAGACAACATTCAGCTTCTGCAAAATAAGGGGTCATGTGTACGACGAGTGCCTGAAGAGAAGGAACACTACCTTCTGTCGCGAATGCTGGCAATATGGCCACGATATAGTGGACTGCCCGGATCGTCCAAGACGGACGCGCGAACACCAGGCTCCATACAGGGATGGTGGACAACAGGGCGGAATCGCGCGGCATGGGCGGCACCATCAGCGGCCGCAGGCTCAGCGGAGAGCCCTACCGGAGCCGCAAGCTCCCTCAGCGGGTGGCGGGCCGCCAACATCAGGTCCCAGGGTATTCAGCGCCCGGTGCTGTTGCGAGTTTTGTGGCCGTCAAGGTCACAACTTGCGCGGGTGTGAGTATAAGCGGAATTGGGAACAGCAACAGGGTTCTCAAGTTTCTCACCGCGAGCCGCGCGCCGGAGCAGCACCTGTTGCGGGCCAAAAGCAAGACACCCAGGTGGAGACTGGGGCGAGCGCTAGTAATAGGCGCGGAAGGCGTAGGAGACAGCGCCGGCGCAACCGTAGGGCCGGTGGTACTCGCGCGGCGGCTCTGGACTCCCGGAATGTAGGTGGAGATGGTAGGCGACGGTCCTCCGTGTCGAGCGGTGGCGGTAAGCGACCCGACTCCATGGACTCGAAGTCCTCGAAAACAGATGCGAGGCATGACGCCGCATCAGTTAGGGCGGGGAACCGGGAATGGCGACCCCGGCGCATTGGGCCCAAGGTGGGCAGAAAAAAAAGCTCCAGTTCCGCTAGTTCGGAGTTCAGTGGGACCCCCGAGCGGAACATTCCTGAACGGAGGAGCGGAACATTGTGCGAGTTTTGCGGTCGACACACTCACAAGGCGGCAGAGTGTCGACATAAGGCAAAATGGGAGAGTTCGGGAAACTCCCAAAGGTCGGGTCGGCAAGATCCAACCCGACCGCACTAGAAACGCAACCCAGCTCCAGCTGTTCTCAGTTTTCGCCGACTCAGGTCCCGATTGTCAATCTCCCTTTAGACATTGGCCGTAGAAACTCTACGCGCCTAATCGTGGACACCGGCGCTGAGATCAGCCTTTTGAAGCTGAAGGCACTCCATCCCTGGTATGGCATGGATGTGCATAAATCTACAACGCTCCAAGCGCTGTTCGTCAAAGGCAAGTCGAGGGGATGCTGCACTGGGAATTTCAAGTTGCACCATGAGATTCCCTGCAGTTTCCAAATAGTCGGCTCCTTGCCAGGTTTGGAGGAAGACGGATTGTTGGGGTACGACTACCTGTCTCGGAATTGTAAGGTGGCCCGTCTACCGAACGTTTCTCCCCGAACGACCGTAAATCCCGTGCCACTCTCCATTCAATTTGTCAACTATGAGACGGGAAGGGTTGAACATGTGGCAGCCGAACGGGGAGACGTGCCAAAGGGTACTGTCAAGGTCGATACTGCGGCAGGTACTCGCCCGGAGACCCTACCCATACAGGGGGGGGGGGGGGGGGGGGGCTGCGAAAAGCTGTTCAACCACGTGCTACCCACGGGGTCATCAGGATGAACCCCAAACGGCGGACGTTGATAACATATAGTTATAGACAACGTTTTTTATAAACGAACAAATAAGGAAAGGATAAGCCTTCCTGTATCTTGGAGCCCCTGATCCTAGCTGGCCAGACTCTGGTTACCCTCCGGAATCTTCGTCCTTGTAAAGGACCTTCGTCACAGGGATACCAAATGGTCTGACGAAAAAGTCTTTAAGACCAGGCCTAATGCTGCAGGCGCAATCCCAGCGCAGACTGCAGAGGCAAGCCCCAGTGCTGGGGTTGGATCGCAAATATGAAAATGCGAAAGCGCATTATAATGTCGGGTGATGGTAGGTTTTGCCGCCGGAACGGGGCAACCCCCGATCTGCCAACCCATGGACTGGGAGTAAAGGATTCCAAGAGGAAATGTATAGGAGCGGGACGCTTTCGCCGGCCGGGTGACATTTTGGAGGTTGGACGAGAGGGGATCGCCCCGCCTTAGCGAGGGGGTCCTAACCGGATCGTGTGGGCGGTCGAGCTTTCGGTCGGACCATCGTTTTAAGTGTCGGCTCCGCCGCGATAGATGGGAATCTGTGTTGTTAGTGTTCCCCTATTAAATGTTATTTATTTATCTATTTTTTTACTAACCCTAATATATAAGTAGTACTAAATATATAGAGAATACTTACTAACCTCTACTTAGCCTCTAATTGTTAATTTATTTATTTATTTATTGATTTCGTTGGTGTTGTTGATTGTTTGTTTGTTTGCTCTCCGCCATCCACTCTCCGGCGTGACATTCCTCTCCTAAGAATGCCACGCAGCCTTGTGGAGGGGGAGGTATGTTACGTGCGGCTTCCGCCACCCCATTAATTAATGGTTTTTAATATAATTTGTTTTAATGTAGTTTGATGGTAAGGTGGTAGAAGAATTGCGCGATCCACAAGTGAGTGTTCGAACACGCCCCGATTCGAGTGTGGATCGTGGGCGGGTTCGAGTTCTGCTTTCGGAGTGCACGTTGAGGTGGAGCGATAGAGAGAGGCGGCAAAACATTTTTGGATTCCGTTTGTCTTGTTTCCGTCAAGAATGCGGTGAAAAAAGTAAGCAGTTCAACCAGAACAGTAGATGTCCGAACAGTAGTTGAAGGAGGAAGAAAAGAAAAAGGAGTTGACCCGTTTTCGTTGTTCTTTGGTTTATCGAGAAAAAATTGTAAAAGAAAGTGTTAAATAAACTAAAAGTTGTAAGGAAAAGTGTACGAAACACTGAGGCAAGAATTGGAATAGAGAAAGGATATTCCTCAAATTAGCTTGGTTTGGTTTATAAGCGGTGTACATCAAGAAATCAGAGAACGGAGCGGAGATCGGCAGTATCCAAGAACTGGGCAACCGCAGCCGGAGGAAAAGCTGCTGCACCGACCTGGGCCGGGCAGGATTGCTGAACTAGTGACCAGGGAAACAGAATAACCAGGTAACCAACTTATATTTATACTAAATTTTCTGTGGCACAAGAAAATGCTACACAGCAAGTCTAAGCGAACGACGCTGTTGCATCATAGCAAAATCGTTGGGGTTATTTCAGCGTCTTAGAGTCTGGTTCTCACGCTGATTATTTCCCAAGCATCAGCGGCGTCCTATTGACTACCCCTCAGATCATCCATACGCTTGGGATCAATGATCTCTTTTTGCAGGGGAGTGACATCAGCTAGTTTCCTCTCCTCTAAAATTCTGTCTTTACACGCTTCAATGCGCTCTGACTACACCATAGCCGTACCACTGGGTCAGTAGGCCATGTCAGTAGCTGCATCTGATACCAACACACACAACCAAAGCTACTCCGAGATCACAGCACATCATGTTTCTGTTCTCTCATTCTCCATGCCCGTCAAATTCCCTATTAACAAAAGTTACCCACACTTCGACGGGCGTGAGGTTGAGAGAGCAGAGGCGTGGTCTCTTTTGGTTGTCCTGTGTGTGGAAAGAAATACAGAATTTCGCCCTTAATTTTCGAGTCGTTATTGATACATCATCGAGATTGGACAGCCGCTGCGTAGAGTATTTATTCAACTACCATCGTGTAAAGAGTCGTCTCGTTGTCAAGAAGTTGTCTTGTGAAATCATTTTGCTGAGTAGAATGTAATTTAAAACTACCACTTAATTAGAAAAAATTTTCAATTGGAAGTTTTACAATTAAATCTTAATACGAATTTTGCTAGCGGAACCTTTTCTAACAGGAGGCCGACAAGATATGATAGTCAATGTACATCTCATTAAATTAAAGTGTAAATAAAGAACTCACGAACATCATATCAACAAACAAAATTATTATTATATTAAAGTGTAAATAAAGAATCATAAACATCATATCGACAAATAAAATAAACTAAGTTTAACAACTAAACCTCGGTGCAGTTTCATTTAATACCATCTCGTGGACCTCCTGAGGATCATTTTCGCGTAGCAACATCGTTGGGGACGCAAGTGAATCCTGTGCCATACGTTGACATAATACTTCAACCCCCATAGGTCCCATGAAAATATATCTTTTTTGTGTGTTTACCTTAGTTGAGTGTAATAACTCGTGCGAGTTCAAGACGGCGATCACGAAGATCTGCCACTTTTCCAGTAACGAATCCTCAACGGAGAGGACACTAATGTGGGTACATACTAGAATTCCCCGAATTCAACAACTTCATCTCGCCCAGATCAAATTACGCTCACAGCCGATGTAAGCCTATCGCCTTCACGACGTCCCTACCGATTCCCACATACCATACTTCGCCACAACGTTCCACGAGCACGCTACCCGTCAATACAGAAATCCCTTTCTCCGGCCTCCCACACAACACATGCGAGTCCCGGAAGGAATTGAGAACTCTGTTCTCGGGCAGGGAGTATGTGCGCGACGCAACATGTTATAATGATGTTGCGCATTGTAACGAATTAATTTAAATAACTCTCCACCTTCTACACCAGAGGTGTGGGCGTGTTTCACAACCGAGTAGCTCAGTTTTGTCTACATCGAGCTGTGACACAATAGCTAATAGGGCAAATTCAAGAGAACGGTGCAAAAACACTGCTCTTGGACCAGAACATCGTAAAAGGCCCTAGATAGAGAAGAGGATCGAAAATGTGGTGGAAAAAAACACAACGAAGATCAGGTGGGTGATAAGAGAACAAAGGGATCGAATAGAGCAGACGTCAAGAAAGAGAGCAAAAAAAACGAACATGGTGGGAACGTTAAACCGAAAAAAGACAAAGGGCGAACAAAGAAATCGAGAAGCCAAACAAAAACGTAAAAATCGAATCAACACCTAAAAAAGAAAGATCGAGGTAAAATGTTACATATCATAATTGTCGCATGTCACCAAAACACGCCACTCTACAACCCAACGATATGTTAAGTACCTTTCCCGGAAAGGTTTACACTTTAAAATGTATGTTAGTCCTACGCAGGTAGACATTTTGTGTGCGACTCCTTTTTCGCAACTACCTGAGGTACATTCTGTTGTACACGAAAATGTTAGATGTTAAGTGAAATAGAAGTATAAGTTAGTCTTAAGTTAGATTCCGAAGCGGCAAGCGCCCCTCGTACAATAAATATTATATTAAATAAGAATCTTAAGATAGATTCAAACTGAAGTAGTCATAAGGTTGACGCTTCCAATAAATATTATATTAAATAAGAATCTTAAGATAGCCTCCGAGAAGGAAAGATCCCCTCGTTAATAAAATAAATAAAAACGTCCCGCGGAAGATCACGGGATGACAAATAAAAAGAACAAGTGGTTTTTTTTTTATATTTTAACTGTAAAACACAATTCAACGCGGAGCTTGGTGTGGTGGAATAAAGGTGCTCAAATACAATAATTCACGCACAAAACAAAGAAGGCAAATACAACGCGGAGTTTGGTTCGGTAAAACAAAGTTGTGAACACTCAGTTCATGAACCGCATAAATCACCATAGGCTGAGATGCCTTCGTTCCACTGTAGCGTTCTACGAATGCACAATTCTGCGCAGGTAAGGTTCCTACCTTCAAAGAACTTACTTACCTGAGAGCGTTGCACGCGCCCACAGACGCGTGCTCCAAAGTCCCACCATAGGGCCTGCAACTCGCAGCCAACGTTGAGACCGACACCAAAAAGCAGGGAACTGAACGTCCCCAAAGCTTTTTAGGTCAAGCTCAACAATTATATTTCATCATGCCTGAAACAAAGGTATAAACATCCATGCGTTCTATTCCTAAAAAAACAATTCCCAAAATGCCATACATGCTGCCTGCGCCCAGGAACATCTCATCGAACCGGCAATTCCGAAATTCGATACAAAAGAATTGCTATCATCAAAGAATGAGCCGATCAACGGATGCACGTGCGGGTAATCCAACGCAAGGACCACCCAAATCCGTTGAACAACAGAAGGCAGCCACGACCTATCGCAATCGAATATATCTCAACGAGATATCCGATAATTTATGAGGAGTTAAGCCAACAAAGGCAATACTCCGGTCCCACGGCCACGCTAGAATTTCGCACCATTATAAAGATCTAATGGATTTCGATTCCGGGTACCAAGTTCAAATAGGACCCACGGACTGCACGTCAAAACAATCGCCGAATATCTCTGGTCTGGGCGCCAGATGTTCTGTGCAAACAGAAGGCCGTGGAAATGAAATTCTATCACCAATGATAATGATGTATCCAAGGAATGACTTTCTCCTTTCAGGAAAATAGGAAATTACCCCTGGGATGAAATAGCATGCTGCTAACAGAGATTTCCGAAATTCTGTTAGCAGATCGAATAGAAAAATTTTTCCGTACAGATACGGATACCGGTTTGGAATCTGGATATCTGTGTGGGCAGACAGACAATCTAATTCTGATCGTCAACGAGACGAGAGAGTCTACTTCGAGTACCTCAACGACGAGGTTGAGACCGAACACGATTAAAGAAAAAGGGAGTCGTTGTCGTGTATCGAGAGTAACGTGTGTGAAGAAAGGACGAGAGTGTTACGTACCAAAACCACCCCCCCCAAACATTCATACCGGGCGAAGCCCCAATCAATTTCGGATCACATATAGTGAATCCCAGGCAGATTGATTAATGTACCAATCAGCCAAGGAAATATAACCATAGAGTCCAGACATACATCTGAGAACAATACTCAATGGCGACACCGTTTCCTTTAATCCATTCTAAGGATACGTTTCCTAAACGGAAAAAGAGCGGTGCATGTAAATAGGATTGATGGACAACAACAGCATTAAGATGTACAAAATATCTTTGGCACCGTTGTCCATTAAAAAGTAATTACCAAAAACACTCGTGGTAAATACCAATCCGAAACATTACTAAAAAAAACCCAAGTAATGTTTAATGACCTATGGTAATTGTCGATCCTAGGAAAATTACCGAAGGATCAACCAAAAGATCGATGGCTCACAATAGAGATCCGGATACAAAGGATTTTATGTGAGGCCAACGAGAAAACAAAAAAGGAAAATAACACGTTGCTTTTAGGTAACGTGGAAAAAAGGTTTCCCTCCGATCAAACGATCGAGATAGAGTCGAGTTGGTTTTAGATGTTGAAGGAGAACAGTCCGGTAACGTGTGTGAGTTCGTGTACGAGCAGAACGTTAGAAAAAGAATTGGTGATGTCGCCTCGCTAATTTCGTGTTATGCGTGTTCTCTTAAATAATTAACTTACTGTGGTATTTTTGTTTGGTGTCAAGTTTGAGTTTAATAACAATTTATGAAAATAAGATAATATATTTTAAATAGTTACAAGATAAATAAAAAATAAACTAAGTGACAGAAAAGAAAAGGGTGTTTAATTTCCGATCTGTGTCTGTGTGGTGTGCAAAGTGGATAGAGTGACAAAGAATATCATGACAATTTAATGACACCAGCACCAGCGATCTCTAGGACAACCCCGATAGAAGGACAGACCGTAAGTCATTAATATTTTTATTAAATTACTACAACAAAATCCGTCGGCCCGCGACGGAGAATATAAACATTTAATATATATATAAAATAATAATATAACAAGAGTAATACGTGTCATCGAGTTAATTAAGCGCGGTATTAAACGAACATTTTGTAACAACAGTTTATGTGTTAATAACGAAACAGTTTTTAATAAAGTTAAAATAAGAGTTGTAAATAACGCTCCAGGAAACAACTTATCTGCGTTTCATTTGTGTCAAATCCGCTCCGCTGCTGTTTTGTTTTTCGGTGAACAGTGTTCGGCGGAACACCCATGCAGACATTCCACAAATCCGCCAACCACCAAGGAACATACTCACCTATAACCAAACCCCACAACCGCGATAAGCGAATTGGCGGAAAACCAATCCGTCGACAAAAACCTTTGCGCCTGCCGCAATGCACTTCGGCTAAGCAAAGGCCATTGCGGAGCAACAGTGCAGCGGTTCTACGAACCACCTCAACCAACTATAGGTTCAGATGTCCTTTCCGCCAAGGAACATACTTACCTCTATCCATTACACGTGCCGATGATCATACCTGTAACAAAGGTTATACGAAATTGTAACAACGTTGAACCTGATATCAAAAACCAAGGAACTTAACGTTCAAAAACTTCCAATATCGAGTTCAATGCATCCATACACCGTATGCAAAACCAATCCAAAAAGGCAACAAGCATCGCATCTGAACAATGCGCTAATGCAGGAAATCGGAAGTGTAAAAATTCTGATGATCACAGAATGATCTACAGCAAACAGACAGCAACCTCCACACAGCGCGAGAAATCAAAAAAGAAACTGACCGACCCGAAGTCGTTTAACCTTTAAAAATATGCGAATTAATCGAGTACATTCGCGGAACTGCCACCAAAGGCGAACACCATAAACGCATTCAGTCGACGTCAACGCGCCGAAATTCAATACGCGCAAGCCTGTGATACTCGCTAAGGACATCCCAAATTTGTGTCTACGGTCAATTACGCTGTGTTCGCAAAATAACTAAATTAATTGCTGACGTTCAATACGGAGATGGACACGGTTTATGTGCACTTTAACTCACCATTTTTTTTTGTGTAGTTGTGCTAAAACACTAAACGAACATGATATACGATGTGCCAGGAATAAATGTCCAAACTAAGAAAATAAAGAACACTAAATAAAGGAGTTCTTTCTAAAAGAAGAACTGGTGTTTCATTTGTGACGGTGTTCTCCGTGTTCTAGGTTGTTTTTGTTCATGAACAGTGTTCGGCGAAACACTTCAGAGACATCGACGAAAAGACCAAAAATCCGCCAAAGCCCCATTCAACCGTCCGAAGAGCTTGTTGAAATCGTGTATTGAGTGAATATGCGGTTTTGTCACGAGTGGATAACGTCAGAAATAATCAAAGGAGTATAACGAAGCGCGGGTTATGACTCCAACCTGACACCTATCCCATCCTATCAACACATGAAGTGCAGCCATCGCCAAATTTCCACAGTAACTCAACGCCCTCCCAAGTTACTGCAACCTTAACGCCTGAAGCAGAGACATCTCCGGATGTTCACGAAGGAAAGATCCCCTCGTTAATAAAATAAATAAAAACGTCCCGCGGAAGATCACGGGATGACAAATAAAAAGAACAAGTGGTTTTTTTTTTATATTTTAACTGTAAAACACAATTCAACGCGGAGCTTGGTGTGGTGGAATAAAGGTGCTCAAATACAATAATTCACGCACAAAACAAAGAAGGCAAATACAACGCGGAGTTTGGTTCGGTAAAACAAAGTTGTGAACACTCAGTTCATGAACCGCATAAATCACCATAGGCTGAGATGCCTTCGTTCCACTGTAGCGTTCTACGAATGCACAATTCTGCGCAGGTAAGGTTCCTACCTTCAAAGAACTTACTTACCTGAGAGCGTTGCACGCGCCCACAGACGCGTGCTCCAAAGTCCCACCATAGGGCCTGCAACTCGCAGCCAACGTTGAGACCGACACCAAAAAGCAGGGAACTGAACGTCCCCAAAGCTTTTTAGGTCAAGCTCAACAATTATATTTCATCATGCCTGAAACAAAGGTATAAACATCCATGCGTTCTATTCCTAAAAAAACAATTCCCAAAATGCCATACATGCTGCCTGCGCCCAGGAACATCTCATCGAACCGGCAATTCCGAAATTCGATACAAAAGAATTGCTATCATCAAAGAATGAGCCGATCAACGGATGCACGTGCGGGTAATCCAACGCAAGGACCACCCAAATCCGTTGAACAACAGAAGGCAGCCACGACCTATCGCAATCGAATATATCTCAACGAGATATCCGATAATTTATGAGGAGTTAAGCCAACAAAGGCAATACTCCGGTCCCACGGCCACGCTAGAATTTCGCACCATTATAAAGATCTAATGGATTTCGATTCCGGGTACCAAGTTCAAATAGGACCCACGGACTGCACGTCAAAACAATCGCCGAATATCTCTGGTCTGGGCGCCAGATGTTCTGTGCAAACAGAAGGCCGTGGAAATGAAATTCTATCACCAATGATAATGATGTATCCAAGGAATGACTTTCTCCTTTCAGGAAAATAGGAAATTACCCCTGGGATGAAATAGCATGCTGCTAACAGAGATTTCCGAAATTCTGTTAGCAGATCGAATAGAAAAATTTTTCCGTACAGATACGGATACCGGTTTGGAATCTGGATATCTGTGTGGGCAGACAGACAATCTAATTCTGATCGTCAACGAGACGAGAGAGTCTACTTCGAGTACCTCAACGACGAGGTTGAGACCGAACACGATTAAAGAAAAAGGGAGTCGTTGTCGTGTATCGAGAGTAACGTGTGTGAAGAAAGGACGAGAGTGTTACGTACCAAAACCACCCCCCCCAAACATTCATACCGGGCGAAGCCCCAATCAATTTCGGATCACATATAGTGAATCCCAGGCAGATTGATTAATGTACCAATCAGCCAAGGAAATATAACCATAGAGTCCAGACATACATCTGAGAACAATACTCAATGGCGACACCGTTTCCTTTAATCCATTCTAAGGATACGTTTCCTAAACGGAAAAAGAGCGGTGCATGTAAATAGGATTGATGGACAACAACAGCATTAAGATGTACAAAATATCTTTGGCACCGTTGTCCATTAAAAAGTAATTACCAAAAACACTCGTGGTAAATACCAATCCGAAACATTACTAAAAAAAACCCAAGTAATGTTTAATGACCTATGGTAATTGTCGATCCTAGGAAAATTACCGAAGGATCAACCAAAAGATCGATGGCTCACAATAGAGATCCGGATACAAAGGATTTTATGTGAGGCCAACGAGAAAACAAAAAAGGAAAATAACACGTTGCTTTTAGGTAACGTGGAAAAAAGGTTTCCCTCCGATCAAACGATCGAGATAGAGTCGAGTTGGTTTTAGATGTTGAAGGAGAACAGTCCGGTAACGTGTGTGAGTTCGTGTACGAGCAGAACGTTAGAAAAAGAATTGGTGATGTCGCCTCGCTAATTTCGTGTTATGCGTGTTCTCTTAAATAATTAACTTACTGTGGTATTTTTGTTTGGTGTCAAGTTTGAGTTTAATAACAATTTATGAAAATAAGATAATATATTTTAAATAGTTACAAGATAAATAAAAAATAAACTAAGTGACAGAAAAGAAAAGGGTGTTTAATTTCCGATCTGTGTCTGTGTGGTGTGCAAAGTGGATAGAGTGACAAAGAATATCATGACAATTTAATGACACCAGCACCAGCGATCTCTAGGACAACCCCGATAGAAGGACAGACCGTAAGTCATTAATATTTTTATTAAATTACTACAACAAAATCCGTCGGCCCGCGACGGAGAATATATACATTTAATATATATATAAAATAATAATATAACAAGAGTAATACGTGTCATCGAGTTAATTAAGCGCGGTATTAAACGAACATTTTGTAACAACAGTTTATGTGTTAATAACGAAACAGTTTTTAATAAAGTTAAAATAAGAGTTGTAAATAACGCTCCAGGAAACAACTTATCTGCGTTTCATTTGTGTCAAATCCGCTCCGCTGCTGTTTTGTTTTTCGGTGAACAGTGTTCGGCGGAACACCCATTCAGACATTCCACAAATCCGCCAACCACCAAGGAACATACTCACCTATAACCAAACCCCACAACCGCGATAAGCGAATTGGCGGAAAACCAATCCGTCGACAAAAACCTTTGCGCCTGCCGCAATGCACTTCGGCTAAGCAAAGGCCATTGCGGAGCAACAGTGCAGCGGTTCTACGAACCACCTCAACCAACTATAGGTTCAGATGTCCTTTCCGCCAAGGAACATACTTACCTCTATCCATTACACGTGCCGATGATCATACCTGTAACAAAGGTTATACGAAATTGTAACAACGTTGAACCTGATATCAAAAACCAAGGAACTTAACGTTCAAAAACTTCCAATATCGAGTTCAATGCATCCATACACCGTATGCAAAACCAATCCAAAAAGGCAACAAGCATCGCATCTGAACAATGCGCTAATGCAGGAAATCGGAAGTGTAAAAATTCTGATGATCACAGAATGATCTACAGCAAACAGACAGCAACCTCCACACAGCGCGAGAAATCAAAAAAGAAACTGACCGACCCGAAGTCGTTTAACCTTTAAAAATATGCGAATTAATCGAGTACATTCGCGGAACTGCCACCAAAGGCGAACACCATAAACGCATTCAGTCGACGTCAACGCGCCGAAATTCAATACGCGCAAGCCTGTGATACTCGCTAAGGACATCCCAAATTTGTGTCTACGGACAATTACGCTGTGTTCGCAAAATAACTAAATTAATTGCTGACGTTCAATACGGAGATGGACACGGTTTATGTGCACTTTAACTCACCATTTTTTTTTGTGTAGTTGTGCTAAAACACTAAACGAACATGATATACGATGTGCCAGGAATAAATGTCCAAACTAAGAAAATAAAGAACACTAAATAAAGGAGTTCTTTCTAAAAGAAGAACTGGTGTTTCATTTGTGACGGTGTTCTCCGTGTTCTAGGTTGTTTTTGTTCATGAACAGTGTTCGGCGAAACACTTCAGAGACATCGACGAAAAGACCAAAAATCCGCCAAAGCCCCATTCAACCGTCCGAAGAGCTTGTTGAAATCGTGTATTGAGTGAATATGCGGTTTTGTCACGAGTGGATAACGTCAGAAATAATCAAAGGAGTATAACGAAGCGCGGGTTATGACTCCAACCTGACACCTATCCCATCCTATCAACACATGAAGTGCAGCCATCGCCAAATTTCCACAGTAACTCAACGCCCTCCCAAGTTACTGCAACCTTAACGCCTGAAGCAGAGACATCTCCGGATGTTCACGGCAACCGAACACCGTGGCAATAGGCAACCTGGCCATCCCATACAGCCCAGCGAAATCGCAAACGATTCACTTTCCCATAGGATAAAACTAAAATGTAAGACACCTTCAGTGTCAGTCAATCAAGCAGAGCTTCTGAATAGATATTCTAATTTTATTTCGAGAGATTATTTTATATTGTTTAACTTTGTCCTAATATTAATAGAAATTGTATAATCAACTAAATAAACGGTTTTTAAATCGCTCCCATGGAGGTATAACATAACTCGCGCAACACACAGCGATTCAAGGCGGGCGTCAATTGGCTTTCGGTAACAGCTTCTAACTCCACTCGTTCGATCAGTGCATGGATCCAAGGAATAACGTCCGAAGGAAGGGGAACTGAAGAAGAAATCATCAGTCATTGGATTCGACACACTGCGAGGAATAATTAACCTAAACGTTTTCGACTGAATTCATATCTGCGTTCTGGGGTGATTCTGGTATGTTTCTGATTTGATAACATTTCTGCACCCCTTATCTAGCTACACAGGACGAAACACAGTTTTGTACGAAATAAATATCAATATAATTCATTAATTAAGCGAAGATCACAGAGTTTCCTTTTTTTAAGCCTGGAATTCGAATCAGTATTACAGTCCACTTACCACACAGGATACAAAGAGACCCTTTTGTTTTTTCCTTTCCTCGACTCGAACCAAAAACGATTGCCACTCTTCCCTGAATTGCGAGGAAGCACAGTGCGCGGCGATATCACATTTAGTGGCACGGATGGGATTGGTCCGAAAATCATCCTCACAAAAAATTAAACTAAAAAACTAAAATTGGGTGTTGTGCCAAGTTGAATCAAATGTTTGAGTGGTATTGATAAATAATCAGCGGTCGTGGTGTGTAGTGTCCTGATTGTGTGAGTGTTGTTCCCTGCGTCGCGTTGTTTGGTTTGTCTTTCTTTTTCTGGTGGTTTGTGCTGGGGGAGGGCCGTCCCGGGGGCGACGGCGACGCCGAAGCGGCCTCCCACCGCCCGCTCTCCGTCGTGACATTCCTCTACCAAGAATGACGCATTTTTGCGAGGAGGAGGGGGGGGGCTGTTGCATAAGTAACTTCCCCATCGCATTTGTTTTAACTTACGATCGGCCATATGGGAGTTTAATATATTAAAAATACAAACATTGAGTATGGCTGAGTTGTGGTTGGAATAGGTAATGCGGGCGTACATACCCAGTTCCTTTTCGGCGGTGGTGACTTCAGCTAGTTTCGAAGTCGAACACCATCGAGGTTGAATTTTCAAAAAGCTGGGATGACAGGCGCAGAGAGGATTTCAACGAGTGTAGATGTGAAAAATGGAAAAGGAATCGAGGAGGGAAGAACGGAAGTAGTGCCGCAGTAATAAACTAAATTGTTTTCGGTTTTTTTTATACGTATAGTAACGAGTTTGTAATTGTTGGTTGTTATCAGTTATATCCTTTGAATTGTTTTAATTGTTAGGTGTTCGGAAGGAAAAGGAGAAACCGGTGAAGATCAAATACAAATGACCGTATATTAACCGTGAAACAAAACGAAATTTAAGATTAGAGATAAACAGTACGTTAAGAGAACAATAAAACGGGAATAAAGAAACAGATAAAATCTATGTAAAAAACACCCGCACGACAAGTGAAAGAAAAACGCAATTGTAAGACAGTACTATAAAAGAACAGTATCTGTATTTGTGTAGTGCTCCAAAAAGCCCTACCACCTTTTTCCTCCATTCCTAATCCAAAATCCTAGGTATAATACGCTAAAACATATAAACCTATCAAAACCCGAAAAAACCCAAACATAATTCAAAATTCGCAATAAACGAATCAAACATTCCTTTATTGCCTAACATTTGCCCCCACGGCATTATTAAATCCAAAATCTCGAATTAAAATCAAATTCGCAATAAACGAATCTAATATTCGTTTATTGTTCTACATTTGCTCCACAGCATCACCCAAATCTAAAATTCAGAGATCGTTATCTCTATCCCAAAAATTCCATTGAGTTAAACAAACAAAAACTCAAAAGCAGATACCTTCACACATCTGCGTAATAGTTTCGTAAGAATTCAAGAAATTGATTTCTTATCTTATGTAAATACAACATCTCGCTCGAGATATCCAACAAAATCGAGATTGTTGTACGAAAATGTGTATCTTTGGGATACAATTTTCGATTCCTTTTCCTTTATAATTATTTAGTGACCTACGGGCCGCAGTCTTAAATCGATCTTAGTCCCTGGAGGAAATACCCCAGTGGAAAAACTAAGGAAAATAATCCTATAAAAAATTAAATAAAACCCTTTAAGAAAAACAACACGGATTTTCATTTACCGGCCAATTGATAGATAGGAAGACCAAGAGAAGACCAAGGACAAAGGCCCAATTAAGGACAGTTACTCGTCCCTCAGGTATACGAGGAAGCACGGTAACGACCCCTTTTGTAGGACGAGTTTCAGGAGCGGTCAAATTTTAAGAAATCGCCTTGTCCTTTTACGGACCAGGAAACACGCTTCCTAGAACAAAACCCCTACAAAGAATACAACAAAAAATGTTGGTGGCAGCGGTGGGATACCCAAAATCCCCTACCAAAGAGAGACTGGTGAAATTATCCACGAAGGACGTCCCGCTTAACCGGAATTTCAAAATTCTCTGCAAACCTGAAAAGACTGGTGGGGATCCTAACAATCCACACGCACTCCAGGCCCATGCAGACTGATGAAATAATTCTGCAGAAGGAAATAATTTTGCAACAAAAGTAAAAGCAGAATTTCTTTTAAAGCGTATTCCGGGGCTAACACCGGAAAGTGATTTAAATATTTAAATTTTTTAAAAAGCGTATTCCGGGGCTGACACCGGAAAGTAAGTAAAACTTTTACAAGCGTTGCCTGGGGCTTAGACACCGGCTGTAGAAAAAAGCAAAGTGTTAAGTGTATGACGACCACGAGTCCCGTGGAGAAGCAGGAAAATTTGTCCTGCATAACACTAGGAGCACAACACCAGGACCAAGCAGCTAGATCCAGCAGCAAACACAGCAGCGGTAACACCAACAGGAGAAAGCTGAACCACGCACCAGGAAAATAAGGTAAAAGATTACATTTTTTAAATATATAGTGGAAAATTTAATGAGGCTAAGAGAGCTCCTCAAAGTGATATAAATGTCACTTCTTTGAAACAAAAAGTGAACTCAAATTAAATTCAGTTTTGTCATTTTTGTCTTGGTAATTGGCTCCCAAATAAATAAATTTTTAAAGTTTTGAAATTGTTAACAAAAAGGGGACGCCCAGAATAAATTGAATATTTATTTTAATTGTTCTTTTTACACGGGGATAAAGAATAAACCCCCAAGCCGAATACATTTTTTTTTTAATTTAAATTTCTCAAATATATATATATACAGGCACAAGTGCCCAAAGTGACAAACAAGCAAATAAAAGAATTTTTTACAAAATTTTTAGAAAATACAAGTACGCACTTATTTTTACAACTATTTCGGCTTGCAGAAAATTTTTAAATACATCTTTCTTAAACGCATTTTTTAAAAAACATATTTTTAACAAATTTTCAAAAAATTTTACACACACATATACATATACGCATCTTCTAAAATTTCAACATTTTATTCTTCAAAAGGGGACAAAATAAAAACCCCATACAAAAATAAACTATAAATTAGATTTTTATTTTTTGATTTTTGATATATTTGAATTTACTATACACATACATATATACATATATTTCCTGAAATTATTTCAACTTTTTGGGGAAGATTTTTCTTATGTGATAAGCTGAACGAACAAAATTTAAATTCTTGGTCCTTGTCCTTAACGTCTTTTTGGAAAGTTTTCTTTGGGTTGAATCTTTTCCTTTGACTCATCTGTGGCTCTTCGAAAATCCATTTTAGGTTTAGGCACTTTTTCCATAGGGCGAAAGGGTGGATTCTCTCACCTTAAGTAGAACAAAGGTGTAGCGTCCTACGAACGCACAATTCCGCCCAGGTAAGGTTCCAAACCCTCAAGGAACTGACTTACCTTATCCAGTACACTTGCCCACAGACACGTGTCCCCAAAGCTCATTAATCAGGCCTACCAACAAGGGTAACGTCATACAAGGCTTACCACTTCAACACAAACAAATACGGCAAACAACGCCATCACAGAACGTGTCATCCCTACCATAACCGAATGAGGTCGTGAATAGAATTGTTCGAGAACGTCGAGTCGTACGTGTGCTTAATTTCAAAAATAATTAACTTGTGTATTCTAGACGATAAGTGCAAAATAAGCTTTTTGGATTAATAAAAGTCACCGTACAAATAGAAAAACAGTTTTTCGTGTTTTATTTGTGCCGTTTCCGCTCAGTGTGTTCTTCCTTGTGTGCGTACAGTGTTCGGCGGAACACTTACGACCGAATCGACAAGAACCGCCAAACTGGTGACAGCCCGACGCGCGAACACGCCAAAAACAATTTTAAAAAGTGAACTCGGGAGTAAAAGAATACGCTCGTGAGTAAAGTGAACACGCCCGAAAACAGACAGTGAAAATAAAATCAAAACACTGATCGTGAACCGTGAACAATTAAAGTAAAGTGAACACGCACGTACAATTTAAAACGATAAACCGCGTAAAATCAATTGTAAAAAAGTGAACACGCACCGAAAAATAAGAAACACGCGTCGAAAAATAAATACAGTCCCGGAAATTAAACAATAGTAATTCAACAGTTCCAGTGGAAGTGAAGTGACCAAAACACCGATTGCAGCACACCTTCAGCCACGAATCAGGACTCATCACGGACGCGATAGCTTTCGCACCTCTACCACCCAAACACCGCCCATTACGGAAGGGAGCAGGCCCATAAAACTCGACTACACCCCCAAGCAACTAACTACTTCATATCGTGACTACGCCACTAGGGGGGGGGGGGGGGGGGGGGGGTGATGTAGCGTCCTACGAACGCACAATTCCGCCCAGGTAAGGTTCCAAACCCTCAAGGAACTGACTTACCTTATCCAGTACACGTGCCCACAGACACGTGTCCCCAAAGCTCATTAATCAGGCCTGTAACAAGGGCATAGGAAGCTGAAACAATGTCGAAACCGACATCAAAAAACAAGGAACTTAACGTTCAAAAACTTTCAGCATCGAGTCAACGCATCCATTCATAGTATGCAAAACAATTCCAGATTACAGGCCATAAATCTTCCATCCAAAGCATCTGCACGATGTACCAGGAATTGCATTTTCGATAAATAAATAACAACGGATGCATACGCCGGCAGCTAAACGCAAGAAAGCATATCGCCTATCCGCGGCCAAAATTGTAAACAACCGAAATTATCGCAACAAGATAATTCGGAAGATTTACAAATCCAACGACAACAAAGGAAATACTCCGCTCCCACGATTCCTTTGTAAAAAGTTCACACCCATTAGAAGGATCTAATGGATTTCGGTTGTGTTTACAAAAGGCAAACAACCACGGGCTGTACGCCCGAAAAATCATCTCGGCCTTCGCGCCAGACGTTCTGTGCAAACAGAAGGCCGTGAAAAAGGAAATGCTATCACCAATGAAGAATGTATGCAGGATGACTTTTCCTTTCTCAAAAAAAAACTATGAAATATCCCCGGGGATACGGTAACATGCTGCTAACAGGAATCCGGAAATTCTGTTAGCAGGGGAACTAGGAAAATTTTTGGATAGTGTTACAGATACAATCCGTCTCAGAGAGATTTGAATCGTCAAGGAGAAGACAGAGATTTTGATCATCGAACCGCGAGGATCTCTAACGAAGAGATAACCGAATGAGGTCGTGAATAGAATTGTTCGAGAACGTCGAGTCGTACGTGTGCTTAATTTCAAAAATAATTAACTTGTGTATTCTAGACGATAAGTGCAAAATAAGCTTTTTGGATTAATAAAAGTCAACGTACAAATAGAAAAACAGTTTTTCGTGTTTTATTTGTGCCGTTTCCGCTCAGTGTGTTCTTCCTTGTGTGCGGACAGTGTTCGGCGGAACACTTACGACCGAATCGACAATAACCGCCAAAACTCCATACCCTTTAAGCATAACCTTTTTGTAGTGGGAAGCAATGTAGAATTTCAACACGATGGCATACTGGGAAGCGATTTCCTTACGAAGCACCAGTGCCACATTATCTTTGAAAAGGGATTCCTTAAATTCGCTGTAAAGAAGAGAACTATGGTAGAACTCGAGCAGCCTTTAGGGAACAAAAATGAGGTCAAGGAAAATATTCAGAAGGCCACGCCTTACGAGGTGTCTCCCACGGATAATACAGACATTCTTGAAAAATTGGATAACACCGTTCGTGAGTCAACATCCGAATCCGTTTGTCTACGGGCCGGATCTGATGCTGTGACAAACACAACGAAACCAACCACCCTTGAATCTTCCTCTTCCCATTTAAATAAAGTTTGTGGTAACAGAAAAGGTAAGGAAACTGCCGAAAAACTGAGTTCAGGAAAACATGAACCTGAAACTTCAATATCCTCAGTAAAGATAAAACAAAACACCACGGTCGACTACATAAAATTGCATTCACGATCTCAACAAATAATGGAGATTCCATTTAAAGGAAAACTCAGTCAAGAACTGATAATAAAAAAATCCGAGATCATGCCAGGGATATATCTGGGTAATACTTTAACGACACCACAGGACAACAAAATAAAGGTACTATTAATGAACATATTAGACACCGATCAGGAGGTAAACATCAACGACATAGAAGTCGGATGGGAAGATCTGGATGACTACAATGTGTTACAGGCGGACGAAACCCAAAATCTTCTAAAAAATAGGCTTGAACGGCTAGAATCACTCCTAGAGTTGCGTCATTGTAACCAGGAGGAATGGAAATCTATCCTAGATATCTGCCGCAGATTTAACGATCTCTTTTACTTAGAGGGCGACCATCTCACACACACTGACGCCATAGAGCATCAGATCATCACTGAGGAAGCAAAGCCCCCACTTTACATAAAACCGTATCGCCTACCAGATAGCTCCAAGCAAGAAATTCACAAACAGGTGAATGAAATGCTTCAGGACGAAGTAGTACAACAAAGTTTCAGTCCTTGGAATTCCCCTCTCTTACTAGTACCCAAGAAGGCAGGACCTGATGGGACAAAACGGTGGAGAGTGGTTGTCGACTTTAGAGCACTCAATAAATTAACAGTCGGAGATGCATATCCATTGCCCAATATTACAGATATGTTGGACCAGCTAGGAAAAGCTAAATATTTTAGCACTTTAGATCTAGCAAATGGTTTTCATCAAATATGCATGTTTGATTGCCGTGAAAATCGGTACGAGTGATTTTCTGTGGTATAAGAGTGGGTTGCAGTTGTGAGTTGAGTTTGGTGTTTACCTATTCGTATTTTTATATACAAGTTTCTCTTCTATGAGTGGTGTGTATTTGCATAAGTATTTTCTATGGTTTCTAACATGCATTAGTGAATTATGTTGTAGTTTGCTCATAGAGTTTTCTTTTGTGTTTTGGTGTAAGTTTACTTTTAACAATTTGTTTTGTTTCTCTGTAACATTGCAATAATTATTTTTTTCTTTGGGAAATTTGTACTAACTCATTATTTTATCGGTATTAGTCTTAGATATTACAAAAGTTTTTTCTTAATTTTCTGTATGTATATGTATATATATATCATTTGTTTTCTTTTGGATATTGGGGCTTACATAATATTTTTGTGTAATTGCTAACGGTAAATAAGAATCATACATTAATGGGTTTGCTTTAACAGTAGAGGAAATTGTTTGTACCTTATTTTGTTTAGTGGTTTGGCTTAAGAGTATCTGAGATTATTAATAGTTTTACTTCCTATTTAGTTTGCTTTTAGCAGAAATCATATATGCAGTAGTAATTTTAATTTTTGTGTTTGTGCTTTATTGCTATACTTATCTTTTTGTGTAACTAACAACTTATATTTTTGTGTAACTAACAGTTCTTTTGTTTCCTTTTGTTTGTATAATTATATTGTGCTATACTTATTTTTTATGTAACTAATTGTTTGTATTTGAATTTGTATCAGTAATATTTTTTTCTAGTATGATTAATGATTTTCGTAATTTGAATAGCGTTTATAATAGAAGAACTTATTTGTAGCGATTGTTTGTTCAACCTTGTTTATTTATTAATTTTAACATTAGTGGTAATGATCAATGAAATTATTTGACTATTAGAAATGTATTATATAATATTGCGCATCTATTCCTGTACCTGACCATATTGTGTATTTGTGAATGGATTTAAAAAATGGTACCCACTGGAGATAAGAAATATGTTAGGCTGGGTAATAGGTGTGCATCGAAACTAGCTAATCTTGGAATATGGTTTTAGCCTACCATTTCGAACTATTATCAATTTTTGGCCAACGTCAATGGCTGTCTTGTTTGGCCTTGTTACTGCCGTAACGAAAAACAGGCCTTTCCACATGGGTGTTTGGTTGGACTTTTGCAACAATAATTTTTTGTTGTCTTCGTTTTGAGGTGAGCTAAAGTATGAGTTTATTGGATTTGAACATGTCTGATATGTCCTTTTTGTATTCCTCTGATTATATGTAAAGGTGTTGTCTTTATCTTAGGGTCTGTTTACTTTTGCTTTTTGTGGGTTTTTTCCACAATTTCTTGTTTTGAGAGGAGCTAACGTATGAGCTGTCTGTTTCTGAACATGTCTTATATGTCCTTTTTATGTTTCTCCATGTAAAGGTGTTGCCTTTATCTTGGATTTGTTTACTTTTGATGATTGTGGGTTTTTTCCACAATTTTTTAGTTTGTGAGGAACTAGCGTATGAGCTGTCTGTTTCTGAACATGTCTTATATGTCCTTTTTATGTTTTTCCATGTAAAGGTGTTGCCTTTATCTTGGGTCTGTTTATTTTTGATTTTTGTGGGTTTTTTCCAAAAATTTTTATTTTGTGAGGAGCTAGGGCACTTGCCACTTGACTTTGGGTTCCTCTTAGAATTTAGTGTAAAGGTGTTGCCTTTATTTATGGCTCGCTTGCCATTTGGGTTTCTTTCAGCTCCGGTGTCCACTACTAGAGTTGAGTTTCTTTCAACACTAACGTCTATCGGTAGCTGAACAGTTGGGATGCTGGTTATTGGTGGGTGTGGGAACCCAGTGTGGTAGCTTCTTGTTGCTACTGGATGTTCTATCCCATTTCCTAGTATTGGGGGGAGTTTGTTTTGAGTTTGCGACTGATGACCGGGCTCTGGGTTGCGTCCCTGTTGGTCAGTAGAGTCGCAAATCTGGGGTATGCGCAAGATTCTTTTACTGGTTGTACTTACTGGCAGTGAAATGTCCGGTAGGAAGGCTCCATCGCCTGATTTCTGGTTCAGACAGAGCGTTTCCTCTTTTGGTTCCACTGGAACAGCTTTGGTCCGTTGAGATCGTACAGGAACGTGAACTTCTTCTACCAGTCGATTGTTTGCCACCATCGCTGAGGTTTCGCAGCCAGTTTCTAGGGTAAGAGAACTCTTGGAGAGGTTACAGGCGGTATATCTGACCTTTTTGGGTCCCGCTGTGACTGTAACTTGTCTCACATCGGCTGCCCGTGGGTGATTTGGGCTTTTGGTTTTAGATTCCATGGGAATGCTAAATTCTTCTGGGTTTCGTTCCGTGCGAGGGAAGGTTAGCTGTTGGTTACTTAGGTTCCCTTGTTGAACATTTTCCGCCGTCACTGGGGTTTCGCAGCCAGATTCTCGTTTGGAAGAATCCTTGGGGGTGTTACAGGCGGTATGGACGGCCGCTTGGTCTATAACTTGCCCTACATCGGCTGCCCTTTTGTGGCGTGGGTATTCGATTTTGGAGTTTAGTGGAATACTAAACTCTTCAGGATTTCGTTTAGTACGTGGGAACCTAAGTTGCTGATTTGGACCTTCTATAGTACAATTTTCGGACAGGAAGTCGTTCCCTAGTAACCCGCCTTCGGTTAGGCCGGGCATATTATGCACGACTTGGAACTTGCAGGGAATTTTAGTTTTTAAGTTGAAGTTTCCTTGGCAACTCCCTAGGGTTCTTCCTGTTCCATATGTGGATTTCAACGCGCAAGTATTATCTCTTTTAATTTTAATATCCCTGAGTGCTTGTTCAGTGATGATGCTCACTTGAGCGCCTGTGTCTACCACTAGTTGAACATGGTCGTTTAGACCTATATCTAGAGGGAGGTTCACTGTGGGTACGCTAGTTCGTGCCGGCTGAGGGTATTCTGAGTTGTAATTATTTATTGAAGTTGTACAACCGGGTACGTTTTTCCGATTTTGAGATTCCCATTTTGCCTTTTGGCGGCAGTCTAAAACGCGATGGCCTTGTCGACCACAAAAATCGCAGGCTATTCTTATGCTATAAACCTTAGGCGAGTTTTGAGTGTAGGTGCTGTTAGGGGAATTCAAGGGGGTGGCCCTGTGTTGATTTTGTTCCCTAAAATGGTTTGTATTTTGTATTGGATTAACGATATCTGTGTGCTTTTCTGTTTGGTGGCAGTCTGTAATATCGTGGTTGTAGAACGGAGTGTTTTTCCGTGTGAGGCAGTCGCTATATGTGTGCCCCTGTTTGTGGCAGTAATTGCATATGATTTTGGTAATTAAACGCAAATGTTTTGTACAAGGCTCGTTTTGCCTTTGTTTTGCAGTGTCATTTTTTCTGCATTGTTGAGGGAAATCTGCATAGTGGAGACCCGAGGTAAGTGGAGTATTTGGGTTGAGAGGTACGGCTCGTGTGTTTAATTGATTCAGGGAATTAGAGACGTGAAGGGGTTGAGTAGAACCTGGTATGACGCTATATTGTTGTGTGAGAAACGCGGCCCGTTGTAGCTTTTCCATATCTAAAGCTTTTTGAATTAATTCGTCTACCGTTTCATCCCCCAGGGTCAGTAAATATTGACAGAGGTGTGAGTTGTTGACGCCACTTTTTAGTGCGTTTTTGGCGAAGTCTTCCACCTGTGTCTTCACAGCGTAGGCTGCTGTCAGACCGTATTTTTGGTCCGCGGCTTCCTTGCAAAGCATCAGCATCTGCTTTATCCTTGCGGTAAAAGTGATGAGGGCTTCCAAAGGTAGTTGTCGGATCGTAATCAGCTTATTCACTAACTCCTGGTATGTTTCCCGAGGTAGGTAGGTATTTTTGAGGAGTCTTTCGGCTTCCTCGAAGGTGTTGGGAGGGTTTGAGGCAATTAATAAATATGCCTCACCTCGTAGACGCGTGGGGAATATTGTTAAAAACGCGGAGTGCTCTTCTGCAGGTAGGCATCCGATTACCTTCCTGCAGCATCCTAAAAATACTTGTAACTCATTGTCAACCAGGGGACTGTGCCCGCCCGAGAAGACTGGTACAAGCTGGGAAGCAAGTTTTGCGGTTAAGTAAGTAGACGAGGCCTTAGTGATAATTAAAAAGGGGAGATTTATTAGTTTTTAAAACGCTTTCGTACGCAATTGTTGTATTATTGTAGTGGAAATGCTTCCCAAAGATTAGTGGTCGCAGTATGGAGAGATATGGAGACGACAGAGTTCAAAAGTTGGTTTTGTTCGGAAATTCGACAGGCAGACAGTGGAATAGTCGAGTAATGAGGGCTGGCGGCAGATGATTGTCGTAGGTAATAATTGAAAAGGGGAGATTCAAACATTTGCTACCCGTAAGTTATTTGTTTCTGGAAATTATTCCCTAGGATTGCTAATTCACAATATGGACAGTGACAGTGTATTTCTTTTAAGGATTGGTTTTTAATAGGGCTTGGCAAACTAAGATTATAGAAATTCGTATTCAAAAAAATTGGTTGCTTACTCTGGTTTATTTTGCTGCTACTGTTACTACTGGTGTCGTGCTGTGCTGCTGTTTCCTACTGGTATGATGGTGAATAGCCGTTGTCACTGGGGGTTTCTGCTGTCTTTGGTGTTGTGTTATTTGGTGCTGCCAGGTAAGCTTCACGCCCTACGGTTGATATTTTCTTTTGACCTGGTCTTTCATTTGATATTATTTGATTTGTAGATTTTTGATTGTGTTTGAGTTGTGGTCCTTTTATTTTTTTGTGCTGTGGGCTTTGGGCTGCGTCTTCAAAGCTGCTTAGCATGTTTATGCCAGTAATTGGTTGGCATGTAATTGTCGTCCGCGTCGCAGCAGTAGGGGCCTCTGGTCATCGGGTTTGCGATCTTCAGAGTTCATAATTTTTTGCGTTTCGCAAACTGGTCCTCCATCACCAGCTTTGCGAGTTGTCCGTTTTGGATTTGATTTTTGTTGATTTGTTTTAGTAATGAGGTTAAAAACTTACTTTTTGTTTGCTCTTGTACTTGTTTGCTTATGTTTCATTATTCTTTTACGTCGATTTAGTTTTGTTTGAAATATTTATAATTATATTATCGTTTTTACATTACATGGTATATATGAAGAGTATTTGATTTTTATGTTTAGAACGAATGGTCCGAAGTTATGCCCGCTGGATAGTGCGTTGTATATTGTTTTGTTTTGTTTTGCTTGTTGCGATGGCATCATTTGTTGGCAGTGGTTGTCGTTACTTTTGGGAGAAACCGTTGTACCGAATCAAATGCTCTGGGTAGAATATGTGTTTTATCAATTTGTACCCTCGAAGCCAGACTCAGCTCCGAGTGACGGGGAAAGGTGTCTTTTGCCCAGTACAATTGAGGTTAGTTATTATTCAGGACTAGGCTCTTTAAAAGCGCTTACAAGTTTTTGAAACTTGGGCTTCCCTAGGTCCTGTCACGGTCGCCAAAATGTTATATCGAAGTTTGACCTCCGATACAAACATTTAAATATTTGGTTATCTGAAAATCTATTGGGTTAACTGGGTTATGTTTATTATGGTTATGGTTATTGTAATGAAATATCTGAGCGTAACCCCAGATATTTTCATTAATTATTTAGTTATTAAATATAGTTTTAGTCTTTGATTACTTACGGCAGCCTCCTTACCCAGGCTCTTACATCGACTTCCTTCTGCTTCCGTCCTTCTCTATGCGGTCTCGTCTTGCCAGTTTGCCTTCCTCAGTGTTTGGTTTGGAATAAAACACTTTACTTTATTTTTAGACTTTATTGGATCAATTGGGAATTTCCATCCCTATACGTTTACTAATATTTTTTAAAGAGAGACAAAAGAATTACTATTCTTGCGTACTGGGCCGCAGACTTCAGTGCTTATTATTTTACACTGCACTAGAACAACTTACTCGCAAGAAGACCCGCTCTGCTTATGGTTGGCTGCAGCCTTCTTGCTTTCGTTATTGTGCAACTTACAACTCACCTGCAGTCTCTTTATATACCATTTCGATTGCCCATAGTTGTAGATGGAGCATTTTTCCTACCCAGCGCGTGTAGCCTAATTGGGGGTTAATGCCTGTCATTCTTAATTCGCAATTTTCAATAATCGCTGCAAAAATTGCAGCAGAAGCGATTCATATATTAACTCGATTTGCAGCAGCAATGACCGAACCAATTTCAGTGCATTGCCCTACGTGCAAATCGTATCATACGGTTAATTTGCGACAACTCGCTGCGTCCGCCATTTTCGCTGCGATCAACATTTCTCCGAGGTTCAACTGTGTCGCAGTCGGTCTTCCTCGATCATGTTGCTGGCGCTCGAATAACATGTATTATTCTTGTTAACATGTGTATTCGTAAACTGAAACCGTTTAGGTCTGGTTTTGCTTTTCGTAATGCGAAACGAAATGCAAGGTCAAGTGCACGATGGATATATCCTTTGGCATGGACTTATCGTATGCGATATGATTTGATTGGAATGAATGACTGCGAATTATTGCATTATATGCAGAATAGATGTAATCATAAGAATATATGATGGAGCTGTTTCGATATTATGAGATCATAGAAATTGATGATGGAATTGTAGGAATTGGTGATTTTAAGATGATGGCATCTTAATTGTGTTATGTATGTTGGGAGGGGGTGTAAAGTGAGGTGTAACACATGGACAACAGAGACAACGCAGAAACAGCGTTTAGCACACCCTTCGGACATTACGAATACAATCGAATGCCCTTCGGACTCAAAAACGCACCTGCCACATTCCAGAGGCTTATGAATAATGTACTCATGGGTCTCCAAGGAATAGAATGTTTCGTCTATGTAGATGATATCGTAATTTACGGATACGATCTGAACGATCACAATTCCCGACTTACCAGCATTTTCGAGCGATTACAAAGGCACAATCTGAAAATACAACCAGAAAAGTGTCACTTCATAAGGAAGGAGCTCACCTACTTGGGGCATGTTATTTCAAAGGAAGGTATAAAACCAGATCCAGAAAAAACTAAAGCGGTGAAAACTTTTCCAACGCCCAAGAAACAAAAAGACGTAAAATCTTTTCTCGGTTTTGTAGGCTATTACAGGAAATGTATCCCTAATTTCGCCGAACTGGCAAAACCTTTAAGCAGATTGCTCAGGAAAAATGTTCCATTTCATTGCGATGCCTTTTGTGATGAGGCATTCACAACTTTAAAAAGAAAGGTTGTTACCCCACCAATACTGGCTTATCCAGACTTTCACCGGGAATTCATAATAACCACTGACGGTAGCAATGTTGCGTTAGGAGCAGTGCTATCTCAAGGCACAATAGGCCAAGATAAACCTATTGCTTTCGCTAGCCGAACTTTAAACGACGCCGAAACACGGTATACAACGTCTGAAAACGAATTACTAGCAATCGTTTTTGCATTAGCCCAGTTCCGACTGTTACGACCACAACCACCCATCCCATAAAAATTACCCTTTTGGAGCTAGTCTCCACCACTAACGGCGATACACGCCAAAAAACATCCACTTAAAGGATGTGACATAATGCTAAATCAAAGCATTACCCCATACACCTTGTCCCACATAAATTGATAGCAAACAAATCGAACTAAACGTTCGATTTGCGCTAATCAATTAAACTCCAAGCAAATTGAACTAAACGTTCAATTTGCTCACATAAAAAACTGGGAAACATAATCATTGAACCAAGGGTTCACCACAACAACCCCTAAGAGCCAAATGTGCAGGCCAGATGCCGTCCTTCAAACAAAACCATTGAGTATCATAAAAAATTCCGCGCCAGCAATTTTACGAGACCTCAGAAAAATGGTTATCTAAAACAATTAAAACAACCAACGCCAGTTTTCGTTTTAACAAAATTAAGTTAAAACAAACAAAAGGAAAATATTCGCCTTTGTATCGATTCCCCACGGAAAAGATCCTGGCCCATTCGACTACAATAAACAACATAGAGAATCAGAAATGCTCATTAGCACAATTCTCTATTTGTATTCCCTAACGTATCCTTACAAAAGGGATGCTTGCCGAGTCGGCTAGAACAAACAACAGGCATCATAAAACGAATTACACATTCGTTTAGCGCATATCAACATAGAGGATTATAAATGTCCATTCGCACGATCCTCTGTTGATTTTTCCTTTTGTGTTTCCGCGTTTGATCCCAAGCCGGGAAAGATAAAGAAAGAAATGCGATATCCTTCGACCTTCAGGATGAAGAAAAAACAGGTCTTCGTTGGCGGGTTGAATTTTGAATCTCGACCGAGACGGTGAGATAACGAGGAGTTGTGTTTTGAGAGTTGTCCAGAACGGACGAAAAGTGGGTTTTTTAAGAGTTGAACCGAACGGTTGGGAGTGGGTTGCGAGACTGGGCGAAACGGTCAGAAATAATAAAGTGTCTTTTAATAAAGATTTGTAATAATAAGGTATTATACCCAAATGTGACTATAAGTATGGGCATTAAGGGCCAGCAATAAAGATTTTAACAATTAAGTGACTATTATTAAAGAGTGGAAATAATAAAGTGTCTTTTAATAAAGATTTGCAATAATAAGGTATTATACCCAAATGTGACTCTAAGTAAGTGGTAATGATCTAAAGGTTTGAATAAAATAGAAGTGTATGAACATAGGATTCAAAAGAACATAAGAATAAATATATGCAGTAGTAACTAAAAAACAGCAAGAGTGTTTCGTTTAAAGTGTGTGTGGTATTTCAACTAAGGGTGACGAACAATACATAACAAATGGCGCAGCCGGTGAGCGCAAGGAAGCCCGAGACTACCGTCTCATAAGAGCTTGAAAAACCTTGTGTCGACAAGAACTACAAAGCTCACACAAAAAAAAAAAAAAATATATATATATATATATATATATATATATATATATAAACAGAAATCTGTGACACGAAGTGAAGTGTACCACAAAAAATCAAACAAAAAATATACTAACAAAAAACCTTTACAAATCCAAATTAAACAATAAACAGTGATAAGGGAAAGACAAACACACACACACTCAATAACACACTCGAACAATTTAAAATTAAAATAAAATGAAAGTGGATCCTGTGAAACATCGAAAAAGGAATACAGCACCTCATACCAACGGGGAGAAGCAGCGGACAACAGTAGCAGTTTTCAACACCATCAACCAAAGCAGTACGGTACAGATAAGTGACCAAATTTTTCTTCTTCCCTTTTTAAATTATTAATTTGTAAAAATAGACACCTTTGACATTTCAATTAAAACCAAGTATAATCTATGCCAAATTTAAATAGTTGTTATTGATCCTTACCAAAAAGAAAACACACTAAAAATCTAAATCTGCTTTTACTTGTAAAAATTTGTCCTCTTATATTGGTGCATATTTTGTGCTGTGACATAATAAATTAAAAGATAAGCGGGAAGCATTTCCATTCTTAAATATATATATATATACAAAACCAAAAACATCAGCGACAACTACAGCAGAGATGAACTAAAGTTAAGTCACCAGGTATTCTCTTTCTCTGTTTCCAATTTTCAGTAACATATTTTCTAAAACAATAAAAGAATTGTACACAATTTGAATTTTATTATAAAACATACCTTCTAACCTACTCTTAAGCAAACTAAATTAAAACAAAATCAATGTTTATAAGTTATCTATATATTTGTCCATATGTTTGTCTATATTTGTCCATATTTCGCGATGTTTTAACGAAAGTTTAAATCTTTGGGAAGTATTTTCATTTTAAAGCAACTCCAAAAGAACCTCCAAAAAGAACACCCTTAACCTTTTTTTTGTCCTGCTATATACCCAACCACCCCTACTGGTTATGGAAGGCGAAGAAAGTCCAAATTCGAAATACGTCTCACCTAATTCGCCAAGGCGACTCCGAAGCGGAACTGAACGATTAGGGAAAATAGACAAGGTAAGTAGGAGGAAATTGGACTTCAACGACCCTGACTTAACTCTTACCTCTCTCACGGGACAAACTCCTACATCTCTCTCTGAACAAACCAGTTACCCCCCCGCGGTAAAGCAAGCCATAACGGATTCGCGGACGCACGAGTTAAAACTCGAAATTATGCCGGTCGACTATACGAAGGTGGTGAAGTTGTCAGCGCAACTAATCCCCATCTTCTCCGGGGAACGACACCCACACATAGGCGCGGAACTAGAAACGATTCTAGATTGCTGCAAAAGGACGTTGAACTGTCTCCAAACAGAAGAACATCCAATCTTCTTACAACTCCTGCCTACTAGATTACGTGGGGAAGCTTCTACGTGGTTCGCGTCCACTCCGCTCTCATCTTTTCAGGAGGCCGAGGTGTGGGGCTTTTCAGGGCCCGAAGAGCCATACATCATTCGATCCCCACTATTCCAGGCGAACCGACTCACCTCTAAGTCGAACTTCAGCAAGGTTGCGTAACCTTGCTACGGCATTTACCCCCAGCCAAATCGCTGGAATTAATACAGTTACCCAATCGGATAACTGTTATGAATATCCGTTAGGCAGCTTACCTATTCTGTGGGGGGGTTTTCCGTCCAAACCCCCTTTTTCTCCAACACCATCCCTGAAAAACATTAAGTCCACGGCAAAGCTTATCACTTAGCCGTGGCACCGAAAATTTATCCCCGAGCAGGCATTGATCCCTAAAAAACATTAAGTCCACGGCAAAGCTTATCACTTAGCCGTGGCATCGAAAATTTATCCTCGGGCAGGCATCGATTCCTAAAAAAACATTAAGTCCACGGCAAAGATTATCACATTGCCGTGGCATTTGAAATCCCATCCTTAGGCATACATTCTACCCAGGGCATCTCGTTTCCATAGCCTTATGCTATGGAAACAACATCAACAAAGAATTCCTTATTGACTCGTTTTCTTGTTTGCCCATGGCACCCCTTGCATGCGGCTATTAGGTCCCATTGGTTTGCCACCGCCGACAAGGTTTCGGCTGAGGCAAACCAAACATTTCCCTAATTACCAGCAATAGCTGGTTTCCTATTATCGGTCCCCACCGATCAGGGACCGCAAACAAGCAACGAATTGGATGCAGCCAGCAAGTGTTTACTTTCAACATCTGGCAATGGCTGCACCCTATATTCGTTGCAATATCTAAACATCGCATTGGCACCACAGAATGCTATGCATACACAATTCCCTAATAACGGCCGCCACCCGTCGGCGGACCAAAGGAAATTCACATCGTCAACCGAAATGTTGATTTATGGCCTCCCATAGGATGACCAGATCTTCGGTTCGTGTCTTTTTCACCCCAGATGTTATTGTTTGCATTCGTGGAAGATGCAGTAGCGATGTTGGCATCCATCCACGGTCGCCGGACGATCGTATGCGAGGCGTACATACATATGCATAATGTATGCCTATTTCCCCCGGTCCAATCACGATTAACTACCTCGAGTTAATCGTGTAGCTCCTCCCCTTTTGCAGTTTCCTTTAGGTGTCCCTTTTCTTTTGTGAGCACCAAATGGTCAGTCAGATATCTACCGTCACCGAGGTCGTATGAGTTTGGAAAGTACTTATCGATTAGTTTTTCAAATTAAATAATAAGAGAGTTTAAGCACCTTTTCCAATAAAAGAGACGTGCGCGAAAGTGGAATGTGCGTGTTGTAATTAAGTTTAAGAACAGCACCATTACTATTAATTACCAATTACTAATACGAACAATTAAAAACAGTGCTCTACATTAATATACAGTGTTTATGAGATCATGCGGCGCCATTTGTGCGGTGCCGTCGTTCGTCTCATTCATCACACGTTTGAATGCCACATCTCAGCCATTGTTATGTGTGTGAGAACCATTTGCCCAATTGCCGCCGTATTTGCATTCCATGCATTTGAATACCGCACGCCAACTACAATTTATGACTGGGCAATAAAAGCAAATGTCAGCATCATGCCGCCATCACCACCAACATGATCGGAATTTTCCCGCAACCGGAAATTTCCAATTTACCATCAGCAAACATCTCTAACACCAGAAGGTGCGAATTGAATTGCCGCCAACTCAAAAAGGGACCACCATCAATGCAATGTTTCTAATTTTTTGTGCGAGAATGTGCGTCCCTTTTTTCTTTGTTTTCTGTGTACACCCGTAATTGGTGTGTATCATAGGAACTCTCCTTCCTATTGTCTTTGTTTCGAACTCATGTCTATTGTAAACAGGAATCTTGCAATCCTGTAGTCGAAATTAGAGATACGATCTATCGATATCCTATGTATGTATTAGTAATACTCTGCTGCGAGCATGATTTTTTGTATCGTTTAGATGTAAGAGCAGTAGTATAAGAAAATTGTATATATAGTTTAAGGATTGGAAAATAAAATCAGAATACATCCGACAGTAATCCCGAGTGTACTCTCAATTCTCTTTCAGATAATTTTTGTCCTATGCAATATTTAGTGGCGTTGCGCCCGAATATTCAGGATTCTTTTTTAGATGTTTAGTGACGTTGCGCCCGAACATTGATCAAACTTATCACACTAAGGGTGTTGCACCCTAGTGTACAGTAGGGCCTTCAAGGTAAGGTGCCTTAATAGGCTATATACATCAGGTCAAAAGAGGCCTGATACAAACATTTGGTGACCCCGACGTGATAGTTTCACATTGGTTGCTGCCCCCTCACCGGAGGTAAGGAGCAATATCAGTGAAGACTAGTCACAGAACGCATATCCTTGGGCGATCAACATTCGCCAAGGCAAACTACCATCAAGGTAGAGGACATCCGTGGACGTGATAGTTTCACATTGGTTGCTGCCCCCTCACCGGAGGTAAGGAGCAATATCAGTGAAGACTATTCACGAAATACGCATCCTAGGCTATCGACAGCCTAGTCAACTACCGCCAGTAGACGACATCCGTGGGAGTGTTTGCGAAGCACACCCATTGAAGAACAGCGCGTCCGTAAGCGATCCACATTCGCCACAACAAACTACCAACGAGGTAGAAGACATCTGTGGACGTGTTTGCGAACATACCCACTTAACAGTACCACGTCTTTTCAGCAGAAAAGAAGGTAGTGGAACGGAGCATGGACGCCCGTGAAATAACCAAGGTCCTAGCCAGGCAAAAGGCCTTACAACGCGAGCTGACCAAGCTCCAGGCAGCCAGTGGCAAGAAATGGACCGACGCGTTAATGAATAAAGCCAGGACGGCATGGACGCAATTCAACGATAATCATTTAGAGATTATCGAGAGTATTAAGGAGGATCACGACTATATCCGCCTTAATACATTCGAACAGGTACAATCGATGTACCAACAATTGATGGCGACGGCGCCAATAAAACGGCAGTCCGAAGGTGCAAATGACTCGGTGTGCAGCCCACGAACAGACGGCCAGGATATGGAGGACGACAGCACTGCCCAGGAGGCCATTAGAAGTATCCGACGATACAAGCTGAAGAAGGAGACGCTCATTCGGACGCTTGACAGAGCGCGACCAATGAGAGGAACAGCGCAAATGAGCTTCCATCAGGAACTCCAATTCTCGACCATCACAAGGCTCTGGGCAGATCTAGAAGGGTTACATCTACGGATTGGAGAGCTGGTCGACGATCCTGAGACGATAGGATACGATAGCCTCACCCATCAAGAGCTAGAAGAACAAGTCGAGTTCTCATTGGTCAGTTTTCGCAGCTCCCAACAGGAGACGAGCCAACAACACCATAGACAGATCCCCTCGGTACCCAGCGGCCAATTGCCGAAGATCACCATCCCAAAATTTGATGGGGATTATTCAACGTGGAGACAGTTTGCCGATCTGTTCGGAGAAATGGTGCACAAGCAGCCATTAAGTAATTGCCAAAAGATGTGGTATTTGAAAACCAATCTGACCGGAGAAGCCGAAAGATTGGTCCGACATTTTACCACATCAAACGACCAGTATGATGCGGCATGGCAGATGCTGCAGAATCGCTTTGAGAACCATCGACTACTGGTTGGTTCACTTATTAATAAACTCTTGTCCCAGCCATCACAGTCAACGACTGGGTCGAATTGCGCGCACATAAAGGCCCTGCATGACACTACGCAGGAATGTCTTCTAGGTTTGAAGAACCTCAACGTCGACACCAGCAGTTGGGATGCTCTCTTAGGGAACATATTGTTGCAAAAATTGGACCGCAACACCCGTTCCCTGTTCGAGCAAGGCCTGGCAAAACCAAAAGAGATCCCATCCATCAAGGAGCTGTTGGCATTTCTGGAAGTGCGTTTCCAATCTCTGGAAGCAATCGGGTCCAAGGATCATAAGAAGGATGACCACAAATCCCAAACAACTTTGACGTCTTCAGTATCCCAGGCCACATTCAAGAAGGAACAACAGTGTGTTGCCTGTGGAAAGGCACATGCCCTCTATCAATGTCAGCAATTCCAACAACTGGCAACGGAAAAGAAGATGGACATCGTGCGCAATGCAAGGTTATGTCGTAATTGTCTCCAGAAGGGACATTTTGCAGACAGATGTGTAAAAACTAGATGCAAGGAGTGCAATCAAAAGCACAACACGTTGCTGCATCCTCCAAACAATACACATCGAGCTCCGACCTCGGAGTCGAGTCCCCAACCTCAGCTCAAGGACCAAACACAATCGGTGTCTTTGGGAGCATCGACAGTGAGCTCATCCGTCAAGAAACTAACACTCCTCGGTACAGCTCGGGTAAAGCTGTCAAGCAGCAATGGCCGAACAATCGAATGCCGCGCCATTTTGGACTCAGGGTCACAAGTCAACCTCATCAGTGAACGAGTCATCAAGAGACTAGCATTAGTCACAAAATCGACGAATTTGACGATACACGGCATCGGGGACGTACCCCAAAGATCCCAGCGACGCGTGAATATGGAGCTCACTGCCACCACAACGAAGTTCTCCACTCGACTCGAAGCGTATGTCATCAGCACAATCAGTTCGCCACAGCCAAGTCAGGAAATCGACATTTCGGCTTGGAAACTCCCAAGGAATGTGCAGCTAGCAGATCCGAACTTCCAACACCCAGGCAAGATCGATGTCCTGCTGGGAGCCGAGCACTTCTTCTCATTGTTATCCGTTGGTCAAATTAAACTAGGACCAACACTTCCGGTGCTCCAGAATACCCGCCTCGGTTGGATTGTCGCCGGACCAACCCATCAACATCCAGTGGCAGCAGCAACTTGTGGGGTGTGTACTACCGACGACGAGGAAGGCATCAAAAGGGCCATCCAACAATTTTGGGAACTGGATAATCCGGCGGACGGTCAGGAACGACGACTCTCACTTAAAGAACAACAATGTGAGACATTATTTCGCCAGCATCGCATCAGAGATTCCGTGGGCCGCTTTACTGTTGGGCTACCATTTGCCAGCGACCCACAAACGCTAGGAGATTCCAAGGAACTAGCACGCAATCGGTTCCTGTCTCTAGAACGACGTTTGGAAAGGAACTCTGAGATCTACGACCAATATAGGACCTTTATGAAGGAATACCTCGAGTTGGGACATATGGAACCAGTAGATGCGATGAAGATTCCGTCGCCGCATTATTACATTCCCCATCATCACGTGTTGAAGCCAGACAGCACCACTACACGATTACGAGTGGTATTTGATGCATCGGCAAAGACAACTACTAATACGTCGTTGAACGACATTTTGCATCCCGGACCAGCTTTACAGGAGGACTTGTTTGCCGTGCTGCTCCGATTTAGACTCCCACGATACGTGTTCACAGCAGACATCGAGAAGATGTATCGGCAGATCAGCATCAGGCCCGCTGATAAGCAATACCAACTGATTTGGTGGCGAGCTAATCGCGAGCAACCATTGAAATGTTACCAGCTCAATACGGTAACTTATGGCACGACTTCAGCACCATACCTGGCCATCAAGTGCCTACGTCAGTTAGGTGAGGAGGCCTCACCACAGTTCCCACATGCAGCAGAAGCTATCAACAACAACTTCTACGTGGACGACGTCATGACTGGCTCCAACAGCCTAATCACAACAGGTGCGATGCAAAAGGAATTGACGGCGCTATTGAGCCAAGGAGGTTTTAAATTGCGAAAGTGGTGTGCGAATCATCCAAAACTCCTGGAACATATTCCAACCACAGACCAGGAAGTCGAACTGGACTTTAGCAACAATGAAGATACCACCATCAAAACATTAGGGTTAATATGGCTCCCAAAAGTAGACGAATTTGGAGTCCGAGTTAACCTGCCACCCAGAATACGTTCATCAAAACGCACCGTAGCCTCCGACATTGCTCGAATATTCGACCCACTAGGACTGATTGCGCCAGTAACAGTCATCGCCAAGAGATTCCTCCAAGAGTTGTGGGGATTACAACAAGATTGGGATGCAGCACTCCCAATGGAATTCCAAACCAGGTGGCTTCAATTCCGCGAGAATCTTAAGACGATCGAGAGTCTAAAGGTTCGACGACATGTGTGCGGTGGAGCAATTACCAAGGATCCTCAATTACATGGGTTTGCAGACGCTAGCGAGAAGGCGTACGGAGCTGCCGTATACTTACGATCAACGGGATCGGATGGACTAATTCACGTTCATCTATTATGCTCAAAAACGAGGTTGGCCCCACCTCCACCTAAGCGAGTGACCATTCCTCGCCTGGAACTCTGTGCGGCAGAGTTGGCGGCCACCCTGTGTGGAAAGGTGCAACGGCACCTGCGACAAGACAACATTCCGACCTATCTGTGGACAGACTCAGGGATCGTGTTAGCATGGATCCATTCAACAGCGGCTGAGTTCCAACCATTCGTAGCCAATCGGATAGCTACCATACACCAACATAGTGTACCTGCACAATGGCGGCATGTAAGATCAAAGGACAACCCAGCCGATCCGCTATCAAGGGGGGTGGATCCGGATAAACTAAGTGCATGTGCTATCTGGTTCCACGGCCCATTCTTCCTACATGGGGACGAGAAACATTGGCCACCCGCATATATCAGGAAGAAGGACTGCGACGTGGAGCGCAAACGTACGGCCACAGTCGCTTTGTCAATTGAAGCAGAGGATCAGACGATCGACCGCATCAACCATAGGAACTCGTTCCAGCGACTTCAACGTATAGTGGCATACATGTTGCGTTTTGGAACCCCGACCCACCGACGAAGCCGTGTCTTCGGGTCTTTACAACCAACGGAACTTGCCAACGCTCGGGTTAAGATCCTGCGCGCAATACAGAGGAAGGAATTGGAAGGGGAAATGAAACACATCCACCAGCGCGGCGATCGAGTCCCCTCAGTGCCATGAATCCATTCCTCGACTCTGACGGATTGCTGAGAGTAGGCGGGCGACTTGGATCATCTAACATATCCTATGATTCCAAGCACCCCATTATTCTACCGCATACGCACGCCATCACAACAATCATCATACGAGAATTGCACGTGGAACATAGCCATATCGGCCCACAAGGCTTACTCGCAGTGACGCGGCAAAATTATTGGCCAACCAAGGGAAAGAACCTCACACGCACCATCGTCCAGCACTGTGTATTTTGCGCAAAAACCCGCCCAAAATTATTGACACAGATCATGGGGAACCTACCCGTCACTCGAGTACAACCCGCTCGTCCATTCTCAAACGCAGGAGTCGATTTTTGTGGACCGTTCCAGACCCACTTTCACATTAGGGGTAAGCGACCCCAAAAGAGCTACATAGCTCTGTTCTGCTGCTTTGCGACAAAGGCGGTCCATCTGGAGTTGGTAACGGACCTTTCAGCAGAAGGGTTCATCGGCGCTCTTAAGCGCTTTTCATCTAGACGTGGAAACTGCTCTCACCTACATTGTGACAACGCTACTAATTTTGTAGGAGCGCGTAATCAACTGAGAGAGGTCGGAGAGTTGTTAGCGTCAGAAGGAGCTATCAACAAAGTGACCTCATCTCTCAGCACCCGGGGGAACACAATTTCATCTGATACCGGCCCGAGCCCCGCATTTTGGAGGACTGTGGGAGGCGGCGGTCAAATCAGCAAAACACTTGATGCGATCATCACTGCATGCAGCATCCCTCACATACGAGGAGTTGCAAACCATCATCACGGAAGTCGAAGCCATTTTGAATTCCCGGCCTCTTACACCAGTATCCGACGACCCAAGCGATTTATCGGCACTCACTCCGGGGCATTTTCTCATTGGAGAGCCTCTGACCGCACATGTGGATGCTCACGCTGTTCCGCTAAACGTGAAATTACCCACACGCTGGAAATTGGTCACACAGTTGAAACACCAATTTTGGAGACGATGGCATGTGGAATATTTACACCAACTACAGGACAGAAGTAAGTGGAAGCAGCGAGTCCACAACATTAACACAGGGACAATGGTCATCATCCAGGAAGATAATACCCCACCCTTGCGTTGGAAGCTCGGCCGAGTACTTGGCACACACCCAGGGGATGACGGCCTAATTCGAGTAGTGGACGTGCGAACATCTTCCGGAGTGGTTCGGAGACCCATTCACCGCCTAGCGCCACTGCCAATCGAGTGCGACAACACCAGCGACTTCTCTCGCCCAGCATCTACAACGGATGAATCGCCCAAACACGAGGATTCCCCTTACAAACGACGCCGAATGGTCAACGATCAGGATCTTCGGCCCACCAGTCATGCTTCAGGGTTGAAGTGTTATTCAACGGGGGGAGTATGTTTATGAGATCATGCGGCGCCATTTGTGCGGTGCCGTCGTTCGTCCCATTCATCACACGTTTGAATGCCACATCTCAGCCATTGTTATGTGTGTGAGAACCATTTGCCCAATTGCCGCCGTATTTGCATTCCATGCATTTGAATACCGCACGCCAACTACAATTTATGACTGGGCAATAAAAGCAAATGTCAGCATCATGCCGCCATCACCACCAACATGATCGGAATTTTCCCGCAACCGGAAATTTCCAATTTACCATCAGCAAACATCTCTAACACCAGAAGGTGCGAATTGAATTGCCGCCAACTCAAAAAGGGACCACCATCAATGCAATGTTTCTAATTTTTTGTGCGAGAATGTGCGTCCCTTTTTTCTTTGTTTTCTGTGTACACCCGTAATTGGTGTGTATCATAGGAACTCTCCTGTAGTGCTCCAAGAAGCCCTACTGTTTTCCTTCACATTACATTTCCACCCACATTACATTTGCCTCCCACCTATAAGAAAATCCATTTGATATTCCAAACATAACATTGTAACCAAATCGAACTAAACGTTCAAATTCTCATTTATTGAATTCACATTTATTTATTCAATTTAATGCCTTTGTTCGATTCAATTTCCTAAAATCAAACAGCATAATGCATTATTTTCTCAGGTATGCTAAAAGCAATTAGCACCTAAAAAACCTAGAAGATCCAAAACCTAAAAGTGCATGTGTCCAAACAATGGCATATCTATTCGATACGCCGACACACAATTCTTGCAATAATAAACGTCCAAACGTATACCAGATGTTTTATGACTAGCTAATAGACACGGATTCCGAGATCCTAAACTAACAATCAATTTCCACGGATCTTGTGCTACCTATTTGAAATGCACGAAAATTCTTGTTTGCATTAGCCAGATGGCTAATACAAATAAAAACCCCAATAAAGGATCAAACGATAAGTGGCGATGCATCTTGACCTTCAAAGAAGATAAAGATATTTGAGGATTTGAATTTTCGAGAGTTGAAGAAGTCGCTTGACGGAGTCTGGGTGTAGCGCGCATCAGGAGAAGACCTCCTCAAAGAAAAATAAAATAAGTTTAAGGTTTAATGTAAACAAAAATCTATTCTAAACTAAAAATAAAATCAGTTTTAGAAAGTGTATTGCGGTGTATAAAGTGTATTGTTTTTGCGAGTGTATAGCGGGAATTTAATTCAGAACAACATGGTCGATAGTGCGCGGTAAGGACAACAACGGTAGCCCACTCTTCCCGGGAAACCGGAAGCACGGTGGTGCACCCCAAATAGTACATAAATTTGGTGGCAGCGATGCGGAAAATCCTCTACCAACGAAAGACCAATGAGGACATATTTTAAGTGCGATACATCAAAAATCAATTTTTCAACAATTAAAAAGTGAGAAGTGCACAAGTGATAGTGGAGTAATTTAAAATCCCTACCTAAATTGTGTGTGATTTGTGAACTTTTACAACGGGAACACTGGAGGGATAGATTTTCAAATATCCCCTATCAACACAAAAAAGGATCTCACAAGTAAACATTTACAAATTGTGCAAAATTTTATTGACAGTGGTTTTTCATACCCAAGTGAAGATTCGGTAATTTTTTCAAAAAACACTCCCGAAACAAATCAGAAAGTGACAAAAAGTAGTGTCGAACTCAAACAAACAAAAAATATATTTAAAACTGACAAATATGATTCGAGAAATGTGTGATGACGTCCGGCGACCAGCATCAAAGGAAAACGAGCAGCCGATCAATACATCACCGCGACGACGACCACAGAAGCAGCGCACACACAAAAAAGGAAATCAAGGTAATCAAAATTGTATGTCATTATTTTAATCCAAAGGGTACAAAGGAAAACCCTGAACATAAATTTAAATTTAAATTAAAATTTGATACAAGGGGACAACAACAAACCCCGAATTAAAGTAAATTTATGAGTCTAAAGAAAACCTAGACATTTGAAAACTTTTCATAAAATATCTAAAACCCGAAAAATGATTAAAATTACTTATTACTGTGATAGCATCAAACCAAAAGGGGGATGCAAAACTAAATTGTAAAATTTCACTCATCAAATGATAAATTATAAAAACCCTAAAGCAATATTTAAATATACGTATGCTAAATTTAAATTCTAGCTAACATACGTATTTCAAAATATACATATATATTTACACATATTAAATTATTAAAAATTAACGGGAAACAACGAATTTAAAATCCTTTACAAGTTTTGAATATAAAGTGTACATTTTAAAAGACAATTTTACTATTAGAATTCAAATTACTTGGACGATTTTTCATATTGTCGACTTAATAAATTTCTCTTGAGTTTCAATTCTTCGATCAGCTTTTCTTCTGTAGGTTTTGAGTCGTTTCCTTTTCCCTTCAAATGTGTTAAACCTTGGATAAATCAAAATCTCGTGGCCGACAGGGACAAGAAGGAGAAGTCGTTTAGTTTTGTTTGGTAGTTTCCTTTGTTTTTCATTACTAATCTTTTCAAAGATCCACCGAAATTTATTTTTTCGTTTATCCAAGATAGTTTCAAGCAATTTCAGGGAAAAATGAAGATTTCATCTCTTTGTACTTTGCCCTTTTTCACTATCATTTGGGAAGGTCTGTTTTTCAAATATGTCGTAAGTGGAAGCACAAAACCGGGTACTCGTTCACAGACAACTGCGGCTGAGCTCTCGGAGAGCCTACCCACTGAAACGCGCGAACAAAGCTCGGGAATGAATTTGAACATCGGAATAAATACTAACCTCGGATTGAATGACATATTAGGATTCGTGCCGACGTTCAACGGAAATTCGGACGAATTAGATGGATTCGTCTCCTGTGGAGATATTCTTTTTTCGCAGACACGAGACGAAAACCAAAAGTCATTCTTTTTGAGAGTAATCAAAACTAGATTACAGGGACCAGCACGCGAATGTATTCAATACAAGGTCATTCCAACCTGGGAGGATCTGGTGTCTGAATTAGAAGGAGAATTCAAAACTCTAACTTCTAGGCCAGCGGCACAAAATAGCCTAGTAGCGGCAAAACAAGAATGTACGGAAAATGTAAAGGAGTTTGGGGACAGACTCAAACACCTTCTGCATCAATTAGACGGCGCTACATTTGCAAGTTCGGTTGAGCCTACAGTGCGGACGTATCTTTTGGCAGAAAACCAAAGACTCGCATTGAACGCATTTGAAGATGGGTTGAGGGATCCTAACCTCAGGATTTTAGTCATATCGCATAACGCTCCAAATATAAAGACAGCCATTAATTTCGCTGTGGAACAATCTCGAAGATTGGGCTGCGATACCAATAATATCCACTAACTTCTCTAGGACTAACCAACAAATTGTTTGCCAGACATGTAACAAACGGGGACATACTTCTGCGACTTGTTATCGCAACACAAAATTTCCGAATTTTGTTCCCCAGAACATCAAAACACAGTCTGAACGCATCCGATGTACATACTGCAGAAAATTTAACCATTCTCAGGCAGAATGTAGAACCAGGTTATCCCATTTGCGAAGCCAAAATCAATCTCCTTTTGCGAACCAAAATACTTTTAGGAATCAACCTGGTCCATCACAAAATAGAGTAACAACAAATGCCACCCATATAGGAAACCGAAATTTCAGTCAAAATCAGAATCAAAACATTAATATGGTGTCTAACATACCTCAACAGGGAAACGAACTCACTCGGGCGGCAAGACACGGCACTTCTTCTCGAGTACAGACAATTGCCGACGTACACCCCATCCCGATGTAGATTTTAAAATGATCGTATTCTTCTGTCCCGAATTCAAAGATCCAGTAATACGAATCAAATACAATCCATCGGATAAAAAATACTCTACCTTTCTTATCGACACAGGCGCAGACATCAGCCTGATAAAATCAAAAAATTCGTACGTTGTACAACCTCTAGAGGATCCAAATCCAATAACAATATCCACCATTGCTGGAAACACAATCAGCACGCGTGGCAAAGTAATTGGAATATTAGAATTCGAAACCAAAAAACATACCATACATCTTGAACAAAATTTTTTCATAATAAATGACAATGAAAATTTTCAGTACCATGGTATATTGGGAAACGATTTCCTTACTAAATTCCAGTGTCACATTGACTATGAAAAAGGATATTTGCAATTCACTATTAAGAAGGGAACCACGAATATACTCGAACAGCCTTTACTAAACGAAACAGAGGTCAAGCAAAAAATTGATAATGCCACATCTTACGAGATCTGTTCTACAGAAAATCTCGGTATTATTGAAAAATTAGAAAACCCTGTTCAGAAGCAAACATCTGAATCCGTTTGTCTACGGACCGGATCTGATGATTTGACAAACGCAGTGGAACAAAATACCTTGGCATCATACTCTTCAAATAAAATTCGTAGTAAAGCACTTAAGGAATTCGAGAGAGGACAAAAATCAGAAAATATTAAAGCTGAAACCCCAAAATCCTCTATAACAACTTCCAATAAGAAGCAAAACGTCACGGTTGACTTCATTAAGTTACAACCGCGATCACAACAAATAGTGGAAATACCCCTTAAAGGAGAACCTTGCAAACAGGTAATAATTAAAAAATCTGAAATCAAGTCAGGAATATACCTTGGAAATACATTGACGACACCAAGGGACAACAAAGTCAGAGTGCTTCTGATGAACACTTTGGACACTGATCAGGAAGTAAGTACCAACAACATAGAATTCGAATGGGAAAATTTGGACGACTACGAAGTATGTCAGGCGGATGAACCAAACGATCTTCTAAAGAATAGACTTGAACGGTTGGAATCACTCCTTGAGTTACGCCATTGTAACCAGGAGGAAAGGAGATCAATCTTAGACATCTGCCGTAGATTTAACAATCTCTTTTACTTAGAGGGCGACCATCTCACACACACTGACGCCATAGAGCATCAAATTATCACTGGGGAAGGAAAGCCCCCACTTTACATAAGACCATATCGCCTCCCAGATAGCTCGAAGCAAGAAATCCACAAGCAAGTCAATGAAATGCTTCAGGATGGCGTGGTACAACCAAGTTTCAGCCCTTGGAATTCCCCACTTCTATTAGTACCCAAAAAGGCAGGACCTGATGGAACTAAACGTTGGAGAGTAGTAGTTGACTTTAGAGCTCTCAATAAAATAACAGTCGGAGATGCATATCCATTACCTAATATTACTGATATCTTAGACCAATTGGGCAAAGCTAAATATTTCAGTACTTTAGATCTAGCAAATGGTTTTCATCAAATATGCATGGACAACAGAGATAAGGCAAAAACAGCGTTTAGCACCCCTTACGGACATTACGAATATAATCGAATGCCCTTCGGACTTAAAAACGCACCCGCCACATTCCAGAGGCTTATGAACAATGTACTCATGGGTCTCCAAGGAATCGAATGTTTTGTCTATGTAGATGACATAGTAATTTACGGTTACGATCTACACGATCACAATTCTCGACTCAGTAAAATTTTCGAACGCTTACAAAGACATAATCTGTAAATCCAACCAGAAAAATGTAATTTTATAAGAAGAGAACTCACCTATTTAGGGCATGTTATATCAAAGGAAGGTATAAAACCAGACCCTGAGAAAACTAAAGCAGTAAAAACTTTTCCGACACCTAGAAAACAAAAAGATATTAAATCATTTCTTGGTTTCGTTGGATATTATAGAAAGTTTATTCCAAACTTTGCCGAACTGGCAAAACCTCTAAGCAAATTACTGCGGAAGAATGTTCCATTCCATTGGGATGCCTTCTGTGACGAGGCATTCACCACCCTGAAAAGAAAGGTTATTACCCCACCAATTTTGTCTTATCCAGATTTTAATCGGGAATTTATAATAACCACTGACGCTAGCAATGTTGCGTTAGGAGCAGTGCTATCTCAAGGCACAATAGGCCAAGATAAACCTATTGCTTTTGCTAGCCGAACTTTAAACGACGCAGAAACTCGATATACAACATCCGAAAAGGAATTATTGGCAATCGTTTTTGCATTAGCTCAGTTCCGACCATATGTTTACGGACGGAAATTTACTATAGTCACTGACCCCAGCTCCTTACAGTGGCTTATTGGACGAAAGGATCCCACATCCAGACTTATGCGATGGAGAATTCTACTCGAAGAATACGATTACACAATCGTCCATAGAAAAGGCAAGCAAAATGCGAATGCCGATGCTCTAAGTCGCATAACATCAACTACCCCAGATGTCCCCACCAAAAGTAACATTCTCGTTACTACTAGAAGCAAAGAAAAAGCTAGAAAAAACACAGACATACAACCATATGAAACCCTCACCAACTTTACATGGGAGGAACGAACTGGATCTATTCATGCAGGGAAAAAACTTGGGTTGCGTGTAATAATCCTCCCTTTGATAGATTCAATGGAAGAAAAAACCCTGGCTAGAAGAATCCCAAACTTCACCAAGCCAGAAGTAGGAGAAATTATGCTTCATGAACAAGACAAGTTATGGGTCATCACACTACCATTGCCTTTTAGAAACGCAAAGGACCAGGAAATCGCTAAGAATTTCCTAGGCGACCTGAAGGAAGTGTGCCTAGTCCAGAAACTCGACTCCATTGGAATCTCAATTCCTACAATAGACAATGAATCCCAAATAGTCTTTAAAAAACTTGTAGAAGAAATATTCGCTGACCTGAAAATAAAAATACAAGTATTCTCTGATAAAAGAAGACTCGTAACAGATCCAGACGAGATACAGAAGCTTCTCGCAAATTATCATAACTCGCCTTTCGGTGGACACCAAGGAGCCACCCGAACTATAAACCGAATGAGACCAAAGTACTATTGGCCCACAATGACTGCCGACGTCACGGCTTATATTCGAAAATGTGCTTCTTGCCAAGTAAACAAAAGTGGAAGAAACCTCAGAATCCCCATGAGAATAACCACAACAAGCACCAAGCCATTTGAAAGAGTTGCGTTAGATATAGTAGGACCACTACCAGTCAGTTACAATGGAAACAAATACCTGCTAACATTTCAGGACGATCTGACCAAGTTTTCAGGAGCATACGCTCTAGCCAGCGCCGAAACTAAGGAAGTAGCAAAGGTTTTTGTGGAAAACATCGTTTGTCAGCACGGCATACCCTCTTCCTTACTGACTGACCGAGGTGCAAATTTTCTCAGCACGCTTTTTAAGGACATTTGTTCCTTACTTAAAATGAGAAAACTCAATACAGCACCCTATCATCCACAAACAAACGGAGCATTAGAACGAAGTCATAGGACTTTGGCGGAATACCTCCGACACTACGTCAACCAAGATCCTCTTACTTGGGACACTTGGACACCATACGCAATGTTCGTATACAACACCACACCTCATAGCAGTACAGGCTACACGCCACACGAACTGTTGTACGGTTTTCCTGCTGAAATACCAACTTCCCTTAGACAAAACCCCAGTAGCATTTACAATTACGACAACTATGCTAACGAACTAAAGGTACGATTGCAACATGGCTATTGCACTGCAAGAGAAATACTTTTGGAAAAAAAAACAAAAATCAAAAGCGTACTATGACCAGACAGTGGGTCACAAAAAATTTAATGTCGGTGATAAAGTTTTGCTAAAAAACCACACAAGACCCAATAAATTAACCTCCTTGTGGAAAGGTCCATACGAAGTAATAAAGATTTTATCCAGGGAAAACTCAATTCTAAAGATAGGAAAAAGTACTCGTGTAGTTCATAATAACAATTTAAAACTATTCGTAGATTAAACCCTTTGAATTCGAGATATAAAAGAAAATTTTCCCAACACAACCAATCTTTATTTCAGTAGAAACTTTTGAAAAAAACAGAAGTATATGTAAATATGTATGATATATGATGAAAAGAAAAAGAAAATATATTTAAATACACATGTTAAGAATAATTTTATGAACAAATGAAACACAAAAACAGAAAATGAAAAAATATGCGTATCCTTAAACACAGAAAAAAATATAAACTAAACAAAATAGTACAATTGCATGAAAAAAAAAACACAAATTAAAAGAAATATTACTTATTATACAATTTCTAAATAATTTATAAAAAAAAAAAAAATATTTTTAATATATTAAGAATAAACAAAATATGAAACGAATAATCATAATACATAAGAAAATAAAACAAAAATGTACAAAACATACAATATTATACACTGATATAATAATCAAACACTTATAAAATTGTGTATTAACTCTTAACTAACCTAAATCATAACAAAATTTGCTAATGAATCTAACACTAAATGAAAAAATACTTTACCTACATATGTCTTAGCATTAAAATATAAATAATATATAACAAAATGTTTAAATATTGTACATTAATACTAAGAAAAAACGCTACAAAATTGAAAACGACACTTCTCCATAGCTCGTAAAACTACTCTAAAACTACATATATACATTGTAATATAAAAAAAAAAAAAACGTCTTAACCTACCAATAAATGTAAATATAGTATAGATATTGTTTCTAGAATACTTTATATTAACAAAAAAAAAAAACAACGACAAATAAAACTAGAAATATATAGAATCATTAATACATAGTACTCAAGCAACTGTTCAATGTCACCAAATCCGAAATCTAACTCAATATATCCAAAAACAATCATTACATGTATTTGTGTAAGAAAGAAAGTATAAAAAACAACATTTGTAACGAAGTCAGAATGCCATCGCCTTCACTTTTATCGCGTCACTCCTAGAAAATTAATGTCTTACAGATTAATTTTTTCTTGAAGGAGGGGAGGATGTAGTGCTCCAAGAAGCCCTACTGTTTTCCTTCACATTACATTTCCACCCACATTACATTTGCCTCCCACCTATAAGAAAATCCATTTGATATTCCAAACATAACATTGTAACCAAATCGAACTAAACGTTCAAATTCTCATTTATTGAATTCACATTTATTTATTCAATTTAATGCCTTTGTTCGATTCAATTTCCTAAAATCAAACAGCATAATGCATTATTTTCTCAGGTATGCTAAAAGCAATTAGCACCTAAAAAACCTAGAAGATCCAAAACCTAAAAGTGCATGTGTCCAAACAATGGCATATCTATTCGATACGCCGACACACAATTCTTGCAATAATAAACGTCCAAACGTATACCAGATGTTTTATGACTAGCTAATAGACACGGATTCCGAGATCCTAAACTAACAATCAATTTCCACGGATCTTGTGCTACCTATTTGAAATGCACGAAAATTCTTGTTTGCATTAGCCAGATGGCTAATACAAATAAAAACCCCAATAAAGGATCAAACGATAAGTGGCGATGCATCTTGACCTTCAAAGAAGATAAAGATATTTGAGGATTTGAATTTTCGAGAGTTGAAGAAGTCGCTTGACGGAGTCTGGGTGTAGCGCGCATCAGGAGAAGACCTCCTCAAAGAAAAATAAAATAAGTTTAAGGTTTAATGTAAACAAAAATCTATTCTAAACTAAAAATAAAATCAGTTTTAGAAAGTGTATTGCGGTGTATAAAGTGTATTGTTTTTGCGAGTGTATAGCGGGAATTTAATTCAGAACAACATGGTCGATAGTGCGCGGTAAGGACAACAACGGTAGCCCACTCTTCCCGGGAAACCGGAAGCACGGTGGTGCACCCCAAATAGTACATAAATTTGGTGGCAGCGATGCGGAAAATCCTCTACCAACGAAAGACCAATGAGGACATATTTTAAGTGCGATACATCAAAAATCAATTTTTCAACAATTAAAAAGTGAGAAGTGCACAAGTGATAGTGGAGTAATTTAAAATCCCTACCTAAATTGTGTGTGATTTGTGAACTTTTACAACGGGAACACTGGAGGGATAGATTTTCAAATATCCCCTATCAACACAAAAAAGGATCTCACAAGTAAACATTTACAAATTGTGCAAAATTTTATTGACAGTGGTTTTTCATACCCAAGTGAAGATTCGGTAATTTTTTCAAAAAACACTCCCGAAACAAATCAGAAAGTGACAAAAAGTAGTGTCGAACTCAAACAAACAAAAAATATATTTAAAACTGACAAATATGATTCGAGAAATGTGTGATGACGTCCGGCGACCAGCATCAAAGGAAAACGAGCAGCCGATCAATACATCACCGCGACGACGACCACAGAAGCAGCGCACACACAAAAAAGGAAATCAAGGTAATCAAAATTGTATGTCATTATTTTAATCCAAAGGGTACAAAGGAAAACCCTGAACATAAATTTAAATTTAAATTAAAATTTGATACAAGGGGACAACAACAAACCCCGAATTAAAGTAAATTTATGAGTCTAAAGAAAACCTAGACATTTGAAAACTTTTCATAAAATATCTAAAACCCGAAAAATGATTAAAATTACTTATTACTGTGATAGCATCAAACCAAAAGGGGGATGCAAAACTAAATTGTAAAATTTCACTCATCAAATGATAAATTATAAAAACCCTAAAGCAATATTTAAATATACGTATGCTAAATTTAAATTCTAGCTAACATACGTATTTCAAAATATACATATATATTTACACATATTAAATTATTAAAAATTAACGGGAAACAACGAATTTAAAATCCTTTACAAGTTTTGAATATAAAGTGTACATTTTAAAAGACAATTTTACTATTAGAATTCAAATTACTTGGACGATTTTTCATATTGTCGACTTAATAAATTTCTCTTGAGTTTCAATTCTTCGATCAGCTTTTCTTCTGTAGGTTTTGAGTCGTTTCCTTTTCCCTTCAAATGTGTTAAACCTTGGATAAATCAAAATCTCGTGGCCGACAGGGACAAGAAGGAGAAGTCGTTTAGTTTTGTTTGGTAGTTTCCTTTGTTTTTCATTACTAATCTTTTCAAAGATCCACCGAAATTTATTTTTTCGTTTATCCAAGATAGTTTCAAGCAATTTCAGGGAAAAATGAAGATTTCATCTCTTTGTACTTTGCCCTTTTTCACTATCATTTGGGAAGGTCTGTTTTTCAAATATGTCGTAAGTGGAAGCACAAAACCGGGTACTCGTTCACAGACAACTGCGGCTGAGCTCTCGGAGAGCCTACCCACTGAAACGCGCGAACAAAGCTCGGGAATGAATTTGAACATCGGAATAAATACTAACCTCGGATTGAATGACATATTAGGATTCGTGCCGACGTTCAACGGAAATTCGGACGAATTAGATGGATTCGTCTCCTGTGGAGATATTCTTTTTTCGCAGACACGAGACGAAAACCAAAAGTCATTCTTTTTGAGAGTAATCAAAACTAGATTACAGGGACCAGCACGCGAATGTATTCAATACAAGGTCATTCCAACCTGGGAGGATCTGGTGTCTGAATTAGAAGGAGAATTCAAAACTCTAACTTCTAGGCCAGCGGCACAAAATAGCCTAGTAGCGGCAAAACAAGAATGTACGGAAAATGTAAAGGAGTTTGGGGACAGACTCAAACACCTTCTGCATCAATTAGACGGCGCTACATTTGCAAGTTCGGTTGAGCCTACAGTGCGGACGTATCTTTTGGCAGAAAACCAAAGACTCGCATTGAACGCATTTGAAGATGGGTTGAGGGATCCTAACCTCAGGATTTTAGTCATATCGCATAACGCTCCAAATATAAAGACAGCCATTAATTTCGCTGTGGAACAATCTCGAAGATTGGGCTGCGATACCAATAATATCCACTAACTTCTCTAGGACTAACCAACAAATTGTTTGCCAGACATGTAACAAACGGGGACATACTTCTGCGACTTGTTATCGCAACACAAAATTTCCGAATTTTGTTCCCCAGAACATCAAAACACAGTCTGAACGCATCCGATGTACATACTGCAGAAAATTTAACCATTCTCAGGCAGAATGTAGAACCAGGTTATCCCATTTGCGAAGCCAAAATCAATCTCCTTTTGCGAACCAAAATACTTTTAGGAATCAACCTGGTCCATCACAAAATAGAGTAACAACAAATGCCACCCATATAGGAAACCGAAATTTCAGTCAAAATCAGAATCAAAACATTAATATGGTGTCTAACATACCTCAACAGGGAAACGAACTCACTCGGGCGGCAAGACACGGCACTTCTTCTCGAGTACAGACAATTGCCGACGTACACCCCATCCCGATGTAGATTTTAAAATGATCGTATTCTTCTGTCCCGAATTCAAAGATCCAGTAATACGAATCAAATACAATCCATCGGATAAAAAATACTCTACCTTTCTTATCGACACAGGCGCAGACATCAGCCTGATAAAATCAAAAAATTCGTACGTTGTACAACCTCTAGAGGATCCAAATCCAATAACAATATCCACCATTGCTGGAAACACAATCAGCACGCGTGGCAAAGTAATTGGAATATTAGAATTCGAAACCAAAAAACATACCATACATCTTGAACAAAATTTTTTCATAATAAATGACAATGAAAATTTTCAGTACCATGGTATATTGGGAAACGATTTCCTTACTAAATTCCAGTGTCACATTGACTATGAAAAAGGATATTTGCAATTCACTATTAAGAAGGGAACCACGAATATACTCGAACAGCCTTTACTAAACGAAACAGAGGTCAAGCAAAAAATTGATAATGCCACATCTTACGAGATCTGTTCTACAGAAAATCTCGGTATTATTGAAAAATTAGAAAACCCTGTTCAGAAGCAAACATCTGAATCCGTTTGTCTACGGACCGGATCTGATGATTTGACAAACGCAGTGGAACAAAATACCTTGGCATCATACTCTTCAAATAAAATTCGTAGTAAAGCACTTAAGGAATTCGAGAGAGGACAAAAATCAGAAAATATTAAAGCTGAAACCCCAAAATCCTCTATAACAACTTCCAATAAGAAGCAAAACGTCACGGTTGACTTCATTAAGTTACAACCGCGATCACAACAAATAGTGGAAATACCCCTTAAAGGAGAACCTTGCAAACAGGTAATAATTAAAAAATCTGAAATCAAGTCAGGAATATACCTTGGAAATACATTGACGACACCAAGGGACAACAAAGTCAGAGTGCTTCTGATGAACACTTTGGACACTGATCAGGAAGTAAGTACCAACAACATAGAATTCGAATGGGAAAATTTGGACGACTACGAAGTATGTCAGGCGGATGAACCAAACGATCTTCTAAAGAATAGACTTGAACGGTTGGAATCACTCCTTGAGTTACGCCATTGTAACCAGGAGGAAAGGAGATCAATCTTAGACATCTGCCGTAGATTTAACAATCTCTTTTACTTAGAGGGCGACCATCTCACACACACTGACGCCATAGAGCATCAAATTATCACTGGGGAAGGAAAGCCCCCACTTTACATAAGACCATATCGCCTCCCAGATAGCTCGAAGCAAGAAATCCACAAGCAAGTCAATGAAATGCTTCAGGATGGCGTGGTACAACCAAGTTTCAGCCCTTGGAATTCCCCACTTCTATTAGTACCCAAAAAGGCAGGACCTGATGGAACTAAACGTTGGAGAGTAGTAGTTGACTTTAGAGCTCTCAATAAAATAACAGTCGGAGATGCATATCCATTACCTAATATTACTGATATCTTAGACCAATTGGGCAAAGCTAAATATTTCAGTACTTTAGATCTAGCAAATGGTTTTCATCAAATATGCATGGACAACAGAGATAAGGCAAAAACAGCGTTTAGCACCCCTTACGGACATTACGAATATAATCGAATGCCCTTCGGACTTAAAAACGCACCCGCCACATTCCAGAGGCTTATGAACAATGTACTCATGGGTCTCCAAGGAATCGAATGTTTTGTCTATGTAGATGACATAGTAATTTACGGTTACGATCTACACGATCACAATTCTCGACTCAGTAAAATTTTCGAACGCTTACAAAGACATAATCTGTAAATCCAACCAGAAAAATGTAATTTTATAAGAAGAGAACTCACCTATTTAGGGCATGTTATATCAAAGGAAGGTATAAAACCAGACCCTGAGAAAACTAAAGCAGTAAAAACTTTTCCGACACCTAGAAAACAAAAAGATATTAAATCATTTCTTGGTTTCGTTGGATATTATAGAAAGTTTATTCCAAACTTTGCCGAACTGGCAAAACCTCTAAGCAAATTACTGCGGAAGAATGTTCCATTCCATTGGGATGCCTTCTGTGACGAGGCATTCACCACCCTGAAAAGAAAGGTTATTACCCCACCAATTTTGTCTTATCCAGATTTTAATCGGGAATTTATAATAACCACTGACGCTAGCAATGTTGCGTTAGGAGCAGTGCTATCTCAAGGCACAATAGGCCAAGATAAACCTATTGCTTTTGCTAGCCGAACTTTAAACGACGCAGAAACTCGATATACAACATCCGAAAAGGAATTATTGGCAATCGTTTTTGCATTAGCTCAGTTCCGACCATATGTTTACGGACGGAAATTTACTATAGTCACTGACCCCAGCTCCTTACAGTGGCTTATTGGACGAAAGGATCCCACATCCAGACTTATGCGATGGAGAATTCTACTCGAAGAATACGATTACACAATCGTCCATAGAAAAGGCAAGCAAAATGCGAATGCCGATGCTCTAAGTCGCATAACATCAACTACCCCAGATGTCCCCACCAAAAGTAACATTCTCGTTACTACTAGAAGCAAAGAAAAAGCTAGAAAAAACACAGACATACAACCATATGAAACCCTCACCAACTTTACATGGGAGGAACGAACTGGATCTATTCATGCAGGGAAAAAACTTGGGTTGCGTGTAATAATCCTCCCTTTGATAGATTCAATGGAAGAAAAAACCCTGGCTAGAAGAATCCCAAACTTCACCAAGCCAGAAGTAGGAGAAATTATGCTTCATGAACAAGACAAGTTATGGGTCATCACACTACCATTGCCTTTTAGAAACGCAAAGGACCAGGAAATCGCTAAGAATTTCCTAGGCGACCTGAAGGAAGTGTGCCTAGTCCAGAAACTCGACTCCATTGGAATCTCAATTCCTACAATAGACAATGAATCCCAAATAGTCTTTAAAAAACTTGTAGAAGAAATATTCGCTGACCTGAAAATAAAAATACAAGTATTCTCTGATAAAAGAAGACTCGTAACAGATCCAGACGAGATACAGAAGCTTCTCGCAGAATATCATAACTCGCCTTTCGGTGGACACCAAGGAGCCACCCGAACTATAAACCGAATGAGACCAAAGTACTATTGGCCCACAATGACTGCCGACGTCACGGCTTATATTCGAAAATGTGCTTCTTGCCAAGTAAACAAAAGTGGAAGAAACCTCAGAATCCCCATGAGAATAACCACAACAAGCACCAAGCCATTTGAAAGAGTTGCGTTAGATATAGTAGGACCACTACCAGTCAGTTACAATGGAAACAAATACCTGCTAACATTTCAGGACGATCTGACCAAGTTTTCAGGAGCATACGCTCTAGCCAGCGCCGAAACTAAGGAAGTAGCAAAGGTTTTTGTGGAAAACATCGTTTGTCAGCACGGCATACCCTCTTCCTTACTGACTGACCGAGGTGCAAATTTTCTCAGCACGCTTTTTAAGGACATTTGTTCCTTACTTAAAATGAGAAAACTCAATACAGCACCCTATCATCCACAAACAAACGGAGCATTAGAACGAAGTCATAGGACTTTGGCGGAATACCTCCGACACTACGTCAACCAAGATCCTCTTACTTGGGACACTTGGACACCATACGCAATGTTCGTATACAACACCACACCTCATAGCAGTACAGGCTACACGCCACACGAACTGTTGTACGGTTTTCCTGCTGAAATACCAACTTCCCTTAGACAAAACCCCAGTAGCATTTACAATTACGACAACTATGCTAACGAACTAAAGGTACGATTGCAACATGGCTATTGCACTGCAAGAGAAATACTTTTGGAAAAAAAAACAAAAATCAAAAGCGTACTATGACCAGACAGTGGGTCACAAAAAATTTAATGTCGGTGATAAAGTTTTGCTAAAAAACCACACAAGACCCAATAAATTAACCTCCTTGTGGAAAGGTCCATACGAAGTAATAAAGATTTTATCCAGGGAAAACTCAATTCTAAAGATAGGAAAAAGTACTCGTGTAGTTCATAATAACAATTTAAAACTATTCGTAGATTAAACCCTTTGAATTCGAGATATAAAAGAAAATTTTCCCAACACAACCAATCTTTATTTCAGTAGAAACTTTTGAAAAAAACAGAAGTATATGTAAATATGTATGATATATGATGAAAAGAAAAAGAAAATATATTTAAATACACATGTTAAGAATAATTTTATGAACAAATGAAACACAAAAACAGAAAATGAAAAAATATGCGTATCCTTAAACACAGAAAAAAATATAAACTAAACAAAATAGTACAATTGCATGAAAAAAAAAACACAAATTAAAAGAAATATTACTTATTATACAATTTCTAAATAATTTATAAAAAAAAAAAAAATATTTTTAATATATTAAGAATAAACAAAATATGAAACGAATAATCATAATACATAAGAAAATAAAACAAAAATGTACAAAACATACAATATTATACACTGATATAATAATCAAACACTTATAAAATTGTGTATTAACTCTTAACTAACCTAAATCATAACAAAATTTGCTAATGAATCTAACACTAAATGAAAAAATACTTTACCTACATATGTCTTAGCATTAAAATATAAATAATATATAACAAAATGTTTAAATATTGTACATTAATACTAAGAAAAAACGCTACAAAATTGAAAACGACACTTCTCCATAGCTCGTAAAACTACTCTAAAACTACATATATACATTGTAATATAAAAAAAAAAAAAACGTCTTAACCTACCAATAAATGTAAATATAGTATAGATATTGTTTCTAGAATACTTTATATTAACAAAAAAAAAAAACAACGACAAATAAAACTAGAAATATATAGAATCATTAATACATAGTACTCAAGCAACTGTTCAATGTCACCAAATCCGAAATCTAACTCAATATATCCAAAAACAATCATTACATGTATTTGTGTAAGAAAGAAAGTATAAAAAACAACATTTGTAACGAAGTCAGAATGCCATCGCCTTCACTTTTATCGCGTCACTCCTAGAAAATTAATGTCTTACAGATTAATTTTTTCTTGAAGGAGGGGAGGATGTAGTGCTCCAAGAAGCCCTACTGTTTTCCTTCACATTACATTTCCACCCACATTACATTTGCCTCCCACCTATAAGAAAATCCATTTGATATTCCAAACATAACATTGTAACCAAATCGAACTAAACGTTCAAATTCTCATTTATTGAATTCACATTTATTTATTCAATTTAATGCCTTTGTTCGATTCAATTTCCTAAAATCAAACAGCATAATGCATTATTTTCTCAGGTATGCTAAAAGCAATTAGCACCTAAAAAACCTAGAAGATCCAAAACCTAAAAGTGCATGTGTCCAAACAATGGCATATCTATTCGATACGCCGACACACAATTCTTGCAATAATAAACGTCCAAACGTATACCAGATGTTTTATGACTAGCTAATAGACACGGATTCCGAGATCCTAAACTAACAATCAATTTCCACGGATCTTGTGCTACCTATTTGAAATGCACGAAAATTCTTGTTTGCATTAGCCAGATGGCTAATACAAATAAAAACCCCAATAAAGGATCAAACGATAAGTGGCGATGCATCTTGACCTTCAAAGAAGATAAAGATATTTGAGGATTTGAATTTTCGAGAGTTGAAGAAGTCGCTTGACGGAGTCTGGGTGTAGCGCGCGTGAGGAGAAGACCTCCTCAAAAAAAATAATATAAGTTTAATGTAAATTAGTATTTTTAAACTAAAAATAAAATCAGTTGTAGAAAGAAACTGAAGTGTTTGTTTTTGCGACTGTTTAGCGTGTTTAGTACGCGGAAAGTGAAAGAAGAGATCGACACATCCATGAAGGACAACTACGGTAGCCCACTCTTCCCGGGGAACCGGAAGCACGGTGGTGCACCCAAAATAGTACACTCCTTCCTATTGTCTTTGTTTCGAACTCATGTCTATTGTAAACAGGAATCTTGCAATCCTGTAGTCGAAATTAGAGATACGATCTATCGATATCCTATGTATGTATTAGTAATACTCTGCTGCGAGCATGATTTTTTGTATCGTTTAGATGTAAGAGTAGTAGTATAAGAAAATTGTATATATAGTTTAAGGATTGGAAAATAAAATCAGAATACATCCGACAGTAATCCCGAGTGTACTCTCAATTCTCTTTCAGATAATTTTTGTCCTATGCAATATTTAGTGGCGTTGCGCCCGAATATTCAGGATTCTTTTTTAGATGTTTAGTGACGTTGCGCCCGAACATTGATCAAACTTATCACACTAAGGGTGTTGCACCCTAGTGTACAGTAGGGCCTTCAAGGTAAGGTGCCTTAATAGGCTATATACATCAGGTCAAAAGAGGCCTGATACAAACATACAGTGTTTCATTCTTTTCATTACTTTCTTTGGCGAAGCAGTGACATTTTTTTCGTGGTGTGTCGTGACTTCTCGCTACGTCGTTGGAAAGTTAGTAAAACCGGTGCCCGTGTCTTGGCACAATACTAACAATACCCCATATTGGTGACACCTAGTGTGAACACGCCCCCGCTGAACTTTTGTGAACCAGTGACAAAGACCGTTCCAGTGCTTGCAAAAAGTGAACCCACAGAACAACTGTACCGGAAATTGTGATAGTGCAAACAAAACTAAAGCCTATCAAAGGGTGCATCAACCCCAACGCGCCTGTATTTACCAGTGTCACCTGTGATTAACACCATCTCTATCAGTGCATTGCGAGAGCGGTCAACCATCCAGAGACGTCCACCCAACAACAGCCCCATTTGCCATCAGGAACAGCTGCCAGGGATTTCAGCTAAGTATCCTTTCGTTTTTTTTTCAATAGTCAAACCAACCCATTAGCAAGTTAGTGAAACTTACTTTCAATAATATAATTCGTGTTGTATTTAATAATTCAATTATGGTGTTACATGTTAAAACTTGTGCAAGCAACTAGTGTTTCTTTCTTCTTAAGTTTTATGTCCTCTACATTTTATGGTAATTTTTTTTATATATACAATTGTAATGTGATAAAAACCAAAAATTGTAATAATTCACAATCGTATACACTATATCGAATAGAAGTAATGGACCAATTTACATAGAAGTACATCGCAAACAAGAAAATAATAACTGACAAAAAATTTTTTTTCTCCTTCAAATAAATTTCCTCATTATTTAATCCGTTGCAAATTTAATCAATAATTGTTTTTTTTTTAAACATTAAAATTAAGGTCAAAAACGATTGAAACAATTGTTACAATGCGAATTTTCAAGTTTTTTTTTAGTAATACTCAATAAGCAAATTTATGGTGTTCAAGGATAAAATATTTGAAATGGTACATCCTTGTTAGTTTACTCAATTGAAGTCTTTTTCTTTGTTTTACCAGTTAACTATTGACTTCATCCTATTGATTTATTACATCTATAAGCGAAAATTAAGCTATCCCAAAAATACAATAAAAATATATCTGTTGGGCTGAAAACTAATAACGCATATAAGGACACAACAACTATTCTTTTTGTTTTCCTGCTACAATTAAAAATAATAAATATTGTAAACCCCTTCAGGGTGTATTGAAATATCAAAGCAGCGTTATGCGTTAAATAAACATACACTCGCACACTTTTAGACACACAACACAGAAACTCGGTTACTCACCTTTTCATATAGCTTAAACCGAGTAGATATTTGGAATTTCACGAACTCACACCCGACAAACAGACCAAATTATCGCGATTTAAAACCTATTTGCAAATTGGAATTTTTAATCTGGTCAGCTTCCGATATCGTTATAAAATTAAAAAACATTTTACATTAAATAGAAACGATCCGGAATTGAATAAATTTAATAAGCCCCTTCTGGGTACAAACAAGCACCAACACATTCAACTCCACTCGACTCGGCACGATTATCTTTTGACTCCACTTCCGACCTTCGCTCGACTCATTTTAATTAGTAAAAACCTTGTTCCGGGATATTCGCGATTCTCTCAACGTCCTGCGGCTTCTTTTGACCAATTGGCCCCCCCCTTCACCTTTCTTCGCGTTCTCTTACGGCTTCGACTCCCGTTTCGCGTTACTATCCATAATGGTCAACACGCGAAACACCATGGCCAGAAAGGCCCAGGAACAACACGAGTCCCTTGAATTCCACGACGCCTCCAGCGTCGATTTTCCTGCTGAGCAAGTCGACGCTGACCAAGACTTGCCAGCCCAATCTACCCCCCTGGCACCACCGGTTGCCTCCAGTGTCGTTAATCGACCCCAACCAGTTTCTTCTGACGCACCCCCGACTGCTCCTAACGCCTCTGGTACCGGCCCTTTGGTAAATTCCGGCATTTTAATGCCCACAACTAGTGCCGGTACCTCACAACAAGCCCATAGACCTTCAGAGTCCCAAGAATTCCACGATGCTTCCAGCCTCGGGGATGGGACTCGTCCTTCAAATATAGGGCTTCCCCCCTTCGATGAGGAGGACCCAGACCTTTGGTTTGCAGTGGCAGACCGCATCTTCCAGGCCTCAGCCTTGCACGACGAACAACTTCGTGCAGTCGAGCTGTTGAAAGTGCTTGACCGCACTCAGCGACCGCATGTTGCCCACATAATAAGGTCGGCCGGCCGCAACCCGTATAGCAACATGCGTGAAGCTCTGCTCGACGCTTTGGACGAGCCTGGAAGTGTGCGGCAACAACGTTTAGCCGCTGTAACCAACCTTTCTGGGATGCGACCATCTCTTTTCCTGACCCATTTACGCTCTATAGCGGGGACCAGGATTGGGGACGACCTTATACTGCCTCACTTTTTGAGGTGTCTTCCCCAACATGCCCGTTCGGCACTTATAGCCCAACCCAATCAGAATTTGGGCTATTTATCCAAAATTGCGGACGCAATTATGGAAAGCTCAGATCAGTATTCTGAGCCTCCTGCGTACCAGGTAGCGGCGGTTTCTCAACACGCCGCCCAGCCTACACGGCACCCTCGTCTGCCTTTCACAACCCCTCAATTGGCCCCAGTTCTCCATCCTCCTCAAACTCAATTACCTCATAGAAGGCCCGTCTCAACCAATTTCCCTCAGGGGAATCCAGAGGCAGGCCCCAACGTTAACCAAAGAAGTTCGCCACCACAAGTAACGCCTGCTGACCTTCGGGCGCTCCAAACCTCACTCCTCCGCGAGATAAGTCAATTTCGCGCGGAGGTGAGAAACAATCCTCGAGGCGCCCAGAATAGTGCCATGCCGAGCCGTCCTCTCAATCGGCAGAATTCCTTTCAAACTGCCCCTCAGAGGGCCTATATCCCTCAGAATGCCCCACAGAGGGCCAATTCCTCTCAAAATGGCCCTCACCGGGCCAATTCTCATCGAGCTCCGGCTCGACCTCCCCGTAACGGCAATACCAATAGGCAGAATATATCCGATAATGCCGTTACTCTCCCTTGGTGCGCCAATCACCAACGATATGGTGATCGCGCATTTAACTGCAAGGCGCCTTGTGGTTGGACACAACCTTCCACCAACCAGAGGCGCTCTTTAAACTAATTTTGCCGACCGACCCCCTCGCGCAATCGGCCGGCACCCATACGATAAGTCGCCTAACCATCCGGGATTCTAAACTGAATATCGCTTTTACTGTCGATACCGGCGTCGATATTTCAGTCCTCCCGCGATCGTTTGCTCCGCGTAACCGCGTGACTGCCGCACTTAAATTGTCAGCTGCAAATAATACGCCGATACTTACGTACGGACGTAAAAAGCTGACACTTCAATTGGGTCTTTGTCGTCCGATCACTTGGCGTTTCGTCATTGCGGACGTAAACGAACCCCTGATAGGTTCCGACCTATTAGGTGCACATAATCTGTTGGTCGATTCGACCCATAACAGACTAGTGGCTCCAACCGCACCCCCCTTGCCCATGACGGCATCTCCAGCGGCAACTGCAGGGGCCACAGAGTGCATAGACCCATTTCAGGTTATGGTACAAGAATTTGTTAGTACAACAATTCCTCTACCTAACCAGCGCCGACACAAAGCCACGGTGTTTCATCATATAGAAACACGTGGTCCCCCGGTGAGCCAGCGTCCACGTCGACTGGCTCCTGAAAAATTAAGTGCGGCGCGCGCGGAGTTCGAGCACATGATCGAACTAGGTATCTGCCAACCGTCGGACAGTCCCTGGGCAAGCCCACTCCACTTAGTGAAGAAACGTTCTGGTGAGTGGCGCCCATGTGGCGATTACAGGCTGTTGAACGCAGCAACTGTCCCGGACAGATATCCTATTGCACACCTCTACGATTTTTCGTACAAGTTACGAGGGTGCAACGTCTTCACCACCCTGGATCTCACCAGGGCATACCATCAAATTCCGGTGGCACCAGAAGACATCCCCAAGACCGCAGTCATTACACCTTTCGGACTCTTCGAGTTCAAACTGATGACTTTCGGCCTCAGGAATGCCGCACAGACATTCCAGCGGTATATCGACACGGCTTTACGAGGTCTTAATTGCTGCCATGCATACCTTGATGACATTCTCATCGCCTCCAAAGACCACACCGAACATAAACGCCACTTACGTCAGGTCCTAGAGCGCCTCCGCGATTGCGGTCTTGTCATCAACCCAGATAAGTGTCAATACGCCAAGGAGCAAATCACCTATCTGGGTTATGTCGTTGACAACCAGGGCATTCGCCCACTACCAGACCGTGTGGAGGCCCTCATGAAGTATCCCCGGCCTACTAACGTGAGTGAGCTTCGTCGATTTTTGGGCATGCTTAACTTTTACCGCCCAACACTGAAGAACGCTGCCCAAGTTCAAGCTCCCCTAAATGAGTTCTTAAAAGGAGCTAAGCGCAATGATAAGCGCCCCATTAATTGGACAGAAGTCTCTGATAGAGCATTCCAACTGTCCAAAGAACAATTGGCAAATGCCACCTTACTCCGATACCCCCTCGAGGGAGCGGCACTTTCCATCCAATGCGACGCATCGGATACCGCAATCGGAGCCGTCCTTGAACAGGACATTGAAGGCCGCCCGGAACCAGTTGGTTTCTTTTCAAGGAAGCTGAGTCCCACTGAGCGACGTTACAGCGCCTACGACCGTGAATTGCTCGCGATCTACAGCGCTGTTAAGTACTTCCGTCATATGATAGAAGGTCGCTCACTCTCCATCTTAACAGACCACAAGCCATTGGTCTATGCGTTCCGGAAGAAGTCGGGAAATGCCTCCCCCCGACAAGAGCGTCAAATAGACCTCATTGGGCAATATTCTACGGAGATAAGGCATATCTCCGGTAAACAGAATGTCACGGCGGACGCCCTTTCTCGAATCGATACGATTCATTTGCGTACCGCCTTGAATAACACAGACCTTGCCCTAGCTCAAGAGGAGGATGAACAGCTCAAGTCCCTCCTAACTGCCGATACGGCACTAGAGCTCAAGAAAATTACCCTTCGCGACCCTTTGGGCGAAATCTGGTGTGATGTCTCCACTGGAACCGCTAGACCTTACATTCCCGAGAAACTTCGTAAGGGCGTGTTCCAGGTTTACCACAACCAGCCCACCCCAGCGGCCGAGCAACAGCCGCTGCTGTCCGTCGCAAATTCATTTGGCCCCGGATGAACAAAGATCTCACCGGTTGGGCCCGTGCTTGTCTCCAGTGCCAACGCTGCAAAGTAGCGCGACATAATGTATTGGAGCCAGCGCAGTTCAAGCTTCCCACGGCACGCTTCGCCCATGTCCACATAGACATAGTGGGACCGCTTACTCCATCAAGAGGATTTTCTTATATCCTCACTATGATGGATCGCTGCACGCGATGGCCAGAGGCGACACCTCTCCGGGCAGTTACTGCCGAATCAGTCGCCAAGGCCTTTTATTCAACTTGGGTCACACGCTTCGGTGTACCAACCACCATAACTTCGGACCGAGGTCCACAATTTGAGGCGACAATTTTTAGGCAGCTAACGAATCTTCTCGGCTGCCAAAGAAGTCGTACCACCGCCTACCACCCGCAATCAAATGGGATGATAGAGCGCTGGCACAGATCTCTTAAAGCCTCACTCGTGTGTCATAATGACACACAATGGTTTGACGCCCTACCAACCGTCCTCCTCGGCCTGAGGACAAGCATTAAGGAGGACCTGGGTGCTTCGGCAGCAGAGCTTACCTACGGTACCAACCTCCTTCTTCCGGGAGAACTTTTCCTGAATGGCGAAACACCGCGTTACCAACTTCGTGAATTGGGACATCTCCGTGACCTGCTACGTAAGGTTAGGGCAACCCCTGTAACCAGGCACGGCTCCAAAAAACTTTTCGTCCACCCTGAACTGCACAGCTGCACGCACGTCTTTGTCAGGGTGGATAAGGTCAAAAAACCTCTCGACCCACCGTATGATGGCCCATTCAAAGTCTTCCGCCGCATCAGTGACCGCGTCTTCGAGATCGACATTAGAGGCAAGCGATCCACGGTCAGCGTCGAAAGGCTTAAGCCCTGTTTTCTGGAAGCTTCCGCTCCAGAATCACTTCCATCTACTGACACCACTCCTACTCCACCAGCACAACCTCCCCGTACTCGCGCTCAAGCGCGCGCCCATAACCAACTAACCACCTCCTAACCTGCCTTACCTGTTTCGTGACTACGTCACTGGGGAGGAAGTGATGTGGGGCTTTTCAGGGCCCGAAGAGCCATACATCATTCGATCCCCACTATTCCAGGCGAACCGACTCACCTCTAAGTCGAACTTCAGCAAGGTTGCGTAACCTTGCTACGGCATTTACCCCCAGCCAAATCGCTGGAATTAATACAGTTACCCAATTGGATAACTGTTATGAATATCCGTTAGGCAGCTTACCTATTCTGTGGGGGGGTTTTCCGTCCAAACCCCCTTTTTCTCCAACACCATCCCTGAAAAACATTAAGTCTACGGCAAAGCTTATCACTTAGCCGTGGCACCGAAAATTTATCCCCGAGCAGGCATTGATCCCTAAAAAACATTAAGTCCACGGCAAAGCTTATCACTTAGCCGTGGCATCGAAAATTTATCCTCGGGCAGGCATCGATTCCTAAAAACACATTAAGTCCACGGCAAAGATTATCACATTGCCGTGGCATTTGAAATCCCATCCTTAGGCATACATTCTACCCAGGGCATCTCGTTTCCATAGCCTTATGCTATGGAAACAACATCAACAAAGAATTCCTTATTGACTCGTTTTCTTGTTTGCCCATGGCACTCCTTGCATGGGGCTATTAGGTCCCATTGGTTTGCCACCGCCGACAAGGTTTCGGCTGAGGCAAACCAAACATTTCCCTAATTACCAGCAATAGCTGGTTTCCTATTATCGGTCCCCACCGATCAGGGACCGCAAACAAGCAACGAATTGGATGCAGCCAGCAAGTGTTTACTTTCAACATCTGGCAATGGCTGCACCCTATATTCGTTGCAATATCTAAACATCGCATTGGCACCACAGAATGCTATGCATACACAATTCCCTAACGGCCGCCACCCGTCGGCGGACCAAAGGAAATTCACATCGTCAACCGAAATGTTGATTTATGGCCTCCCATAGGATGACCAGATCTTCGGTTCGTGTCTTTTTCACCCCAGATGTTATTGTTTGCATTCGTGGAAGATGCAGTAGCGATGTTGGCATCCATCCACGGTCGCCGGACGATCGTATGCGAGGCGTACACACATATGCATAATGTATGCCTATTTCCCCCGGTCCAATCACGATTAACTACCTCGAGTTAATCGTGTAGCTCCTCCCCTTTTGCAGTTTCCTTTAGGTGTCCCTTTTCTTTTGTGAGCACCAAATGGTCAGTCAGATATCTACCGTCACCGAGGTCGTATGAGTTTGGAAAGTACTTATCGATTAGTTTTTCAAATTAAATAATAAGAGAGTTTAAGCACCTTTTCCAATAAAAGAGACGTGCGCGAAAGTGGAATGTGCGTGTTGTAATTAAGTTTAAGAACAGCACCATTACTATTAACTACCAATTACTAATACGAACAATTAAAAACAGTGCTCTACATTAATATACAGTGTTTCATTCTTTTCATTACTTTCTTTGGCGAAGCAGTGACATTTTTTTCGTGGTGTGTCGTGACTTCTCTCTACGTCGTTGGAAAGTTAGTAAAACCGGTGCCCGTGTCTTGGCACAATACTAACAATACCCCATATTGGTGACACCTAGTGTGAACACGCCCCCGCTGAACTTTTGTGAACCAGTGACAAAGACCGTTCCAGTGCTTGCAAAAAGTGAACCCACAGAACAACTGTACCGGAAATTGTGATAGTGCAAACAAAACTAAAGCCTATCAAAGGGTGCATCAACCCCAACGGTGCCCGTGTCTTGGCACAATACTAACAATACCCCATAGAAAGATTATTAAGAAAAATCTACCTACCAGCGGAAAAGTACCAAGATCTGGTAAATAAACTGCTAACTATCCGGCAGAATCCAACAGAGGCAGCTATCCTATTCCAATTGCGATTGAAGAAATCGTTATTGGAATGCAAGAAAGCCGCAGAACAAAAATACGGACTCGCAAAGTCTGAAATTGTAAAATCACAACTAGATGACTTTGCGAAAGACACCTATAAAAAGGGATTGATCAATCCGTACCATCGACAATTCTTATTGTTGATGGGAGATGTACCTATCGATACGCTGATGGAAAAGACGCTGGAACTGGAACAAGTACAGCAACCTCAATCCCCAATAGAGCCCCCTTATGAGCCAAATAACACGATAACCCAACCACTCCAACACTCAATTCCAACCCAAAATCCAAATGTTTCTGATTATACTGAACGGTCGAAAACCCCCACACAACCGATACAGGAAACAAGAATGGTCCCATACATGCAACCAACTCCATGGAGAACCCCTTATAAAAGGGAAGAAATAGGACAATCCCAACAGCCCAAATATGAAGCAACAAAGGGATTAACACCAACGCAGTGGTCAGGAGGACGTCCTACACCCAATACACGATTAACTTGCAGTTACTGCAAAAAGATAGGACACACGTACGCTGACTGCAATAAAAGGAAAAATACTCCTTTTTGCACACATTGCCAACAGGCAAATCACGACATCCGTGACTGTCGACGGTTAAAGAATCGTAGCGAAAACTTCAACCCAACTATTAATAGGGACAATCGCACACGAAATAGATTACAACCTCCATAGGGCCCCCGGGTACTGCGAATAACCCAGAATTGTGAATTTTGTGGGCAACCGGGCCACGGCGTGAATGAATGCCAACAAAAGGTAAGATGGGAGTCAAGGGACCAAGCACACTGTTCGGGAAACGATCCATGGGCGAGCCAAAATCCCCAGGCCCGACCCAGCCAATAAATAAACAAAGGGTGCAACCTCAGACGCCGACAACGGCCTGACCAATAGTACATCTTCCGCTAGATATAAGCACAGACGGTAAGGCACAGCTAGTGGTAGATACAGGCGCTGAGGTAAGCTTGATTAAAGAATCAAAAATCAAGCGACCCAACATCCCCATAAATACCAACGAAACATGTATTTTGGAAACTCCGTTCGGTAAAGGTAAAACCCTAGGAAGTTGTCAGGGAAATTTCAAGTTGAAAAACAATATCCCCTGTACATTCCAAGTAGTGAGCAATATGCCCGATCTTCTTGAAGACGGTCTACTAGGAAACGATTTCCTTTCAAAATACTGTAACGTAGAAGGTCCAAATCAGCAGTTGGTATTCCCACCCACCTCCAACAACGAGGAAGAAAAGGTAGTCCCATTTAAAAACAGAGATCAACTAACATCAGTGGTCGCAAAATCTAATAAGACCATTAACAGCGTCTCTAGAGAAAAATCCATAAAAGGCCGACACCGTACACCACGAAATACCCAAAAGAGGGCAGAGACCGTGGAAATCAAATTCGACAAACAAATTTACATTCCTGCACGGACACGAAAAATAATTCGAATACCAGTAACTTTAAGAAAAGCAATGGTCAGCGAAAAACAAGAAATACAGGAGGGAGTCTTCCTAGCGGAAACAATTTTACCGGCAGGAGACACAGTGGCTATAGGCATCCTAAACACAGGGACCCGACCATTTAAAACCACTTCCTACAAACTGAACCTAACCCCATTAGGTAACTATAAAATAATACCTTTAAAACAGGTATCAAAGCTGGATGTTGTTAAAACACCAAAGACACCTTTTCCCAAAAATGGAGCGAAAGGATGTACAACAAAAAAATGTTGGAACATACAACACATATGGAAATTTCCCGCAAAGGAAAAACCCCCGACAGCTCGAGAACAGAAGCTGGAGGATGAACTCAGATTAAGTGATACACTGAGTCAAGAGGAGAGGTGTTGTATCCTCGAACTATGTAAGGAATATGCAGACATATTCTACTTAAAGGGAGATAAACTCCCCAATACTCGAGCAATATCGCATAGGATACCACTCATTCAAGACCAGTCCCCAATAAACCAACGTATGTACAGGCTGCCCGAAAAACAGAGGCAGGTAATTAACGAACAATTGGAGGAAATGCTGGCAAACGAAATAATCCAGACGAGCAAAAGCCCATGGAATTCCCCTCTCCTGGTAGTACCGAAAAAGCCAGGACCAGATGGAGAAAAAAGTTGGCGAGTAGTAGTGGATTTCCGGAAGTTGAACGAGAAAACAATAGGAGATGCGTTCCCATTACCTAGGATCGAAGATATTCTAGACCAATTGGGCCACTCCAGGTATTATTCCACCTTGGATCTAGCAAGCGGGTATCACCAAGTACCGGTAAATGCTAAGGATAGAGAAAAAACCGCGTTCAGCACGAATTACGGACACTACGAATTCAAACGTATGCCATTCGGGTTAAAAGGAGCACCGGCCACCTTTCAGCGGCTGATGAACTATGTACTCACAGGCCTTCAGGGACTAGAATGTTTCGTATACCTGGATGACATAGTAATATATGGGAAAAACCTCGACGACCACAACAACAAGCTAAGGCGAGTCCTGGATAGGTTAAGGCAACACAATCTCCGACTACAACCGGAAAAATGTTGCTTCCTACAAAAGGAAGTAGTGTATTTGGGACACGTATGCTCGGAAAAGGGAGCCCTTCCAAACCCAGATACTACGGCCAGTGTACATAACTTCCCTGTACCAAGAACAGTCAGACAAGTACAATCATTTTTGGGGATGGCTAATGACTATAGGAAGTTTATACCCCAATTCTCGAAAATAGTCCTGTAGCGTCCTACGAACGCACAATTCCGCCCAGGTAAGGTTCCAAACCTTCAAGGAACTTACTTACCTTATCCAGTACACGTGCCCACAGACACGTGTCCCCAAAGCTCTTAATCAGGCCTGTAACAAGGGCATAGGAAGCTGAAACAATGTTGAACCCGACATCAAAAAAAACAAGGAACTTAACGTTCAAAAACTTTCAGCATCGAGTCAACGCATCCATTCATAGTATGCAAAAACAATTCCAGATTACAGGCCATAAATCTTCCATCCAAAGCATCTGCACGATGTTTACCAGGAATTACATTTTTGGTAGATAAATAACAACAAAGGAAATACTCCGGTCCCACGATTCCTTTCTAAAAATTTCGCACCCATTAGAAGGATCTAATGGAATTCGGTTGTGTTTACAAAGGCAAACAACCACGGGCTGTACGCCCGAACAATCATCTCCGTTGTGCGCGCCAGATGTTTTGTGCAATTAGAGGCGGCACACAATCGACAGGCGTCGATCCGAACTTCGATCACCACCACGGATGGTGATGATGATATAAGGATGTATGCGTCGATGGACTTTCTCCTTTTCAGGCACCTAAATTTCCCATGGGCATTAATAACATGCCGCTAACAGATACTGTGGAAAATTCTGTTAGCGGATGAAATGAAAGATTTCTTGTGGAGACGTAGATACGATCTGTATCAGGTTTTGGTTCTCGGGTGGAGATAGTCAGTTAGATTTCGATCGGCGGAGGACTAGGAGGGTAGTTTCGAGTGTTTGAAGATCAGAGTAGGAATTTTCGAAGTAAAAAAAGTAAAGTGACGTCGAGTGTGATCGCACGTGCGGTGTAGTGAAGCGTTAAAATAAAAAAGAGAACAAATATAAAACAAAACAAAACATTCCCGGAGTTTTATTTGACATTGTTTTCGCTACGTTCGTTTGTTTCGTTGTTTTGGGAGTAGTGTTCGGCGGAACACCCCAGTATCAACTAGAATACGTTATAAACTTCCGCCAAAGTCCGACCACTTACCAATCTAACACGGAAAGACGTAAAATTCAAGTGGACCGAGAAGTGCCAAGAAGCATTTGCAACAATTAAGGAACGGCTGGTGACACCACCACTATTAATTTACCCAGATTTCTCGAAGGAATTTAACCTATCAACGGATGCTAGTGGCGAAGCACTTGGAGCGGTCCTCTCACAGGGCCTCGTAGGAAAAGACCAACCAATAGGATACGCTAGCCGCACACTAAACAAAGCGGAGCGAAATTATTCCACAATCGAGAGGGAATTACTAGCCGTCGTGTGGGCGATAAAAAACTTTAGGTGTTACCTACAGGGCAGGAAATTCACAGTATACACTGACCACAAGCCCCTGAAAGGAGAATTTAACCTTAAGGACCCCACCAGCCGACTAACACGTTTCCACCGTAAACTAGCCGGGTACGATTATAAAATCGAATATAAACCTGGTAAGTACAATACAAATGCAGACGCGCTCAGTCGTATACCTTATGAAAACCTTGAGCCACCAACAAATCTCAAGCAACCAAATGAAAGCCCCGCCCCAAACCCTGACAACCCACCACCTATCAAATGTAACGTGGTAACCCGGGCACAAAAACGGGTGGAAAGGGAACAAAACAAAAAGGAAGAAGCCTCGGAAGACACAGAAAGTGCGAGGCAAAGCGACACCAGTGGTGATTCAGACGAAGATAAGCCTCGGGTTAAGACCGAAGGCAACCCCGAAATTATCACCAAACCTGAAGAAATCCTAACCATTCTAAAGGACTTCCACAAAAAAAGTAAAGTGACGTCGAGTGTGATCGCACGTGCGGTGTAGTGAAGCGTTAAAATAAAAAAGAGAACAAATATAAAACAAAACAAAACATTCCCGGAGTTTTATTTGACATTGTTTTCGCTCCGTTCGTTTGTTTCGTTGTTTTGGGAGTAGTGTTCGGCGGAACACCCCAGTATCAACTAGAATACGTTATAAACTTCCGCCAAAGTGGTGACTGCCCGACGCGCGAATTTAAAAGTGAACACGCGCGGAGAATCATTAAATAAAAGGTGAACACGGGAAAAATTGTACGTAAAAGCAACACGAAAAAACAGACAGTGAAAATTAAATCAAAACGCTGATCGTGAACCGTGAATAATTGAACAATTAAAGCAAAGTGAACACGCGCGAAAATAGAAAACCGGACACGCGAAAATTCCACACAAATCGGGAAGAACGGTAAAGACAGTTCCAGTGAAAGTGAAGTGCCCACCTGAATGCAGCAATCTTCGCCACAAGGACAACGATTCATCACGTCGCCCACGGACGCCCAACGACAGGAAAGCAGCATATCCGCAAGTCATTTTTTTTCCTTATTTTGTTTTTATTATATTTAAAAAAAAAAAAAAGCAATTTTCTTTTAAATATATTTTATTTTTATATTTTTTTTTTTTTCGTTCTAATGTGAAAGCTCCTTCTGAGCCAAAAGTGAAATTTATAAAGCTCCTTCCGAGCAAGATTTTAAGACGAAAACGAACAATTTGTAAAACTTAATTGTATTAATTGTTTGCTCTATCCACTGCAGTCAAGTGGAATTACGTCAAAACCCTTTCCCTTTTAAATTAACTAATCAGCTATTTGTAGCACAATAAATGTAATTATAATAAATTCAACCCAAGGCACATATATATAAAAACTTTTATTTCTCCAATATTCGCGAAAGCATTTGTTGCTTTTGAATACCGTATTAAAAGGTTGCAGATACTAAACACTGCACGTAAGCCGTCAATAGAATGTGCCAAATAGTTTAATTTTTGTTTAACTTAAATCGACATACATCAATGAAGAAAAATTATAGTCTCTAATTTTAAATGTTATATATATATATATATATATATATTCTCTTTTTCTCTTTCTTTTTCCGAATTGTGTTTAAGTGAATTTCGGGACATATATTCCTCTATAACCCCTTGTGAAGCTCCATCTGAGCCCTATGTAAATATGAAATACGGCAATTTATCTCCTTCTGAGACACATTTAAATAAGAGAAATATTTGTTATAGGTATTATATATAAGTACGAAAGGAAAGAGAATTTGTAAGCTCCTTCAGAGCCACGAAGCACACGCACGAACTAACGACACACTCGACGTTTCTTTCTTGTGACGACCGCGAAAACAGGCAAAAATTAGACCCCGTTAATAAAGGCAACGCAGAAAGAATTGCGAATCCTCGAAAGATCCTCGATTATTCTCATCTCCTCGTTCTTCTCGTCTTCCTCTGAACTGGAAAGCTCCTCTCCTTTCTGCTCCTAGCACCGTCGAATTAACTGAAGTATCCTCTGGTGTAGGCCCATCCTTATATCATCTTTGGAAAATAAATAGAATCCTTTTGTGCTAGGCCCTTTTCCCTGATTAATCTTTGCAAATCAGACAGTATCCTTTTGTGCTAGGCCTTTTCGCTGTAAACCTTTGGAACCAGCAGGTCGTTTCGCCGCGTTTCTCCATTGAAAACATTCAACGAAAAGGGAAAAACTAAACGCGAATCCCCAACACTAAAGCAATCCGCGCACCGAGCGACAGATTTTCGACGCGAAGCTATTGAAAGTAGATGCCAACCACAAGGTCGCAAGCCTCGATACAGAAAGCGAAAACGTTGAGGGGAAATATAATCGCTCTCCCACAGAGAAAATTAACGCGAAACCTCCCCAAGTCGACAGTAACCGCTAGATCGAAACCAGCTGCCGAAAATTTGAAAATGGCAAACGACGCCGGACCTTCGCCAACGACATCACAGGCTTCCGCCCTCCGTCAAGAAGCCGACATTCCATTCCAGGCGGACCACCGCCCACAACTGCGTAACGCAATATTACCGGACTTCACGTCCGACGACCCAGACTACTGGTTCGGTTACGCCGAAAGAGTTTTCAGAGTGGAAGGAATCACCGACGAGGAAGTGAAATTCCTCGTGGTAACACGGGTACAAGACCCAAAATTAATTCCATATGCGAAGTGTCTAATAAAAACCCCATCTCCGCAACCGTACACGGCGTTTAAAGAGATGGTGACTAACGCCTATAGCGAAACGCCGTGAAATCGCTTGCGACGTTTATTACGGTCGACCGACACCTCTGGGATGCGACCATCCCAGCGCGCCGCCTATTTCCGTGCGCTGGCCGGCACGGACATGCCCGAGACAGCCTTAACGGCTATATTTAGAGAGTCTTTGCCAGAATACGTTCAGGCAATCGTCGCGCCTTTAGCCGAATCTGGCCTCGATGAGCTAGCGCGACACGCCGAGGCAGTAATGGCCACGGACAGATCCCGAACGGATCTCCAATTCCTTCCGGCAACGAACCCCGCGCAAGATCCACCTCTGCCCCAACCACGGGCGTGGCAGGTCGCGCACGCCAGCCAACGAAAACACCTTGGGCAGGTGTTACTTCCACCATCGTTTCAGGGCACAAGCCAGGAAGTGCAGGCAACCCTGCAACTGGTCACATGTGCCAGCAATACAGGCTAGTTCTTTAAACTAGAACTGCCGACCGTAGAAAAAGCGCAAACGGCCGGCAACCCCCAATTAAGTCGCTTGTCAATATACGATTCGAAGTTAAATATGGACTTCATTATTGACACAGGTGCGGACATTTCCGTTCTTCCGCGCTCATACGCACCTGCAAATCGGTTGCCGGGTAAATTGAGATTGTTCGCCGCGAACAATACTCCAATTAAAACCTACGGACGAAAATTAATAACTTTAAAAATAGGCCTACGTCGACCAATTCGATGGTACTTCGTAGTGGCCGATGTGACCGAACCTCTAATAGGTTCGGACCTGCTGCGACACTACAAACTAGTAGTGGACGTAGCCAGCAACAGACTGATGGACCCGTTAACGTCTCTCTCTCAGCCAGTAAACGCAAAGGCGGGAGAGGCATTGACGTTAACGTGCACTGTCGCAAACGGACCATTCAGCGATCTGTTGCGAGAATTTGCGGATATAACAGTTCCGCTTAGCAATCCCCGACGCGCAAAAGCCGGCGTTTTCCATCACATTGAAACGCGCGGCCCCCCAGTGAGCCAACGCCCGCGTCGATTGGCTCCCGAAAAATTGCGCGAGGCTCGTGCAGAATTCGAGTATATGCTCGACTTAGGAATCTGCCAGCCGTCCGACAGCCCATGGGCGAGCCCACTTCATCTCGTCAAAAAGAGTAACGGCGAGTGGCGTCCATGTGGCGATTATCGAATGCTGAACGCAGTAACGACACCCGACCGATATCCGATAGCAAACCTGCACGACTTTTCTTATAAGCTGCAGGGGTGCGAAGTTTTCTCGACCCTCGACCTCACGAGGGCGTACCACCAAATTCCGGTGGCTCCCGAAGATATACCGAAAACCGCGGTAACCACACCTTTTGGACTATTCGAGTTCAAGGTGATGACATTCGGTCTCCGAAATGCAGCGCAAACGTTCCAGCGCTACATAGACTCAGCTCTCCGCGGACTTGACTTCTGCTATGCGTATATCGATGATATACTCATAGCATCGAAAAACATGACCGAACATCGCTCCCATTTGAAGCAAGTGTTCGAGCGCCTCCGAGAATTCGGCCTGGTAATCAATCCAGACAAGTGCCACCTCGGAGAATCGGAAGTCAAGTACCTTGGCTATTGTATAAATGGCCAAGGCGTCCGCCCATTACAAGACAGGGTGGATGCACTAATGCAGTTTCCTCGCCCCAAGAATGTGCGAGAACTTAGGCGTTATCTGGGCATGTTAAACTTTTATCGCCCAACGCTTCGAAACGCCGCACAGGTCCAGGCTCCTCTGAACGAATACCTAGTAGGAGCCAAACGAAACGACAAACGACCGATTCAATGGACCGAGTCAGCTGACCAAGCTTTTCGCTTATCGAAAGAGCAGCTGGCGAATGCAACTTTACTTCGACATCCCATCGAAGGAGCCTCATTGTCCATACAGTGTGACGCTTCCGACACTGCAATTGGGGCCGTACTCGAACAAGAGTGCGATGGTAAATGGGAACCGCTGGGCTTCTTCTCAAAAAAAATTGAACCCGACCCAGCGACGATACAGTGCCTACGACAGGGAGTTACTAGCGATTTACTCCGCAGTAAAGTACTTCCGGCACATGGTCGAAGGACGCCAGTTGACGATCAAAACTGATCACAAACCACTGGTGTACGCTTTCCGAAAGAAAGCGGAAAGTTCAACTCCACGACAGGAACGGCACCTGGATTTCATCGGGCAATTTAGTACCCGAATCGAATATGTTCTAGGTGCAGACAACGTAATTGCAGACGCCTTTTCGCGTATCGATGCAATTAAACTCCGTGCGCAAATCGATGATGCCGACTTGGCACAAGCGCAAGGAGAGGACCATCAACTCGAGTCCCTATTGAAAGCGGAGACAGCACTAGTTCTCCGTAAACTTCCTTTCAACGACTCAAACGATGAAGTCTGGTGTGATGTATCGACAGGGACAGCTCGCCCCTACATCCCAGAAAAAGTTTCGAAGGAATGTGTACGAAACATTCCATAACCCAGCCCACCCAAGCGGACGCTCAACCGCTGCAGCCGTCCGACGTAAATTCGTCTGGCCACATATGGCCAAAGACATCACAAATTGGGCACGCAATTGTTTGCAATGTCAGCGTTGCAAAGTCGATCGACACAACGTGCTACAGCCAGCACAGTTTAAGCTCCCCGAGGCACGATTCGCCCATGTACACATCGACATTGTGGGACCGCTTACGCCGTCGAGAGGTTACATGTACCTCCTGACAATGATCGATCGCTTCGCTCGGTGGCCAGAAGCAGTGCCACTACGAACAGTGACCGCAGAGAATGTGGCCAAAGCATTCTATTCGACTTGGGTCACACGTTTCGGCGTCCCAGCTACTCTCACAGCCGATCGAGGACCACAGTTCGAGGCAGCGATTTTCAGGCAGCTGACCGATCTACTCGGCTGCCAACAAAGCCATACGACAGCTTATCACCCCCAGTCCAATGGGATGATTGAACGATGGCATCGCTCGCTGAAAGCCTCACTGATGTGTCATGACGATAATCAATGGCTGGGCGCACTACCGACAGTTCTTTTAGGCTTGCGCACAAGCATAAAAGAAGACCTGGGAGCCTCAGCAGCAGATCTGACTTACTGAACCAATCTGCGCCTCCCAGGAGAGTTCTTCGCCGATGGAGAACCACCGCTCGAACAGTTGCCAAATTTGGAAAACCTACGCAAACTCATGCGTAAGGTCAGGGCAACACCAGTCGCCAGACACGGTTCCAAGAGGATATTTGTTCACCCAGAGATGGACAGCTGCACGCACGTCTTCATCAGAGTGGACAAAGTTAGGAAACCTCTAGAACCGCCCTACGAAGGGCCATACAAGGTACTGGATCGAATAAACGACCGAGTTTTCTCCGTTGACATCGACGGCAAGCCGTACACCGTCAGTGTCGAAAGACTGAAACCGTGCCACCTGGAACTACCACCAGATACCGTACTGGGAGAAGTGCATCAACAACCAGCGGTGGCAGCCGAAACGTGCCCTGTATACCACCCACCAAACTCCCACGAAACACCAGGCACGGCAAGAGTCGAGAATCAACCAAACCCTCGCGAAATGGTCGCGCGCGGGGCATCGGACATCCTACACGGACCGATAACGCGGCAGCGCGCCCGAGATCTGCGCGCACAAGAAGACGCTGCGAAGATTCTCAATGTACGGCAACCTAAAACCCCAACCACTGACAAGCGAAAAAGAACAACGAACGCGATAGCTTTCGCTCCTCTACCACCCAAACACCGCCCATTACGGAAGGGAGCACGCCCATAAAACTCGACTACACCCCCAAGCAACTAACTACTTCATATCGTGACTACGTCACTAGGGGGGGAGTGATGTAGCGTCCTACGAACGTACAATTCCGCCCAGGTAAGGTTCCAAACCTTCAAGGAACTTACTTACCTTATCCAGTACACGTGCCCACAGACACGTGTCCCCAAAGCTCTTAATCAGGCCTGTAACAAGGGCATAGGAAGCTGAAACAATGTTGAACCCAACATCAAAAAAAACAAGGAACGTTCAAAAACTTTCAGCATCGAGTCAACGCATCCATTCATAGTATGCAAAAACAATTCCAGATTACAGGCCATAAATCTTCCATCCAAAGCATCTGCACGATGTTTACCAGGAATTACATTTTTGGTAGATAAATAACAACGGATGCATACGCTGGCAGCTAAACGCAAGAAAGCATATCGCCTATCCGCGGCCAAAATTGTAAACAACCGTAATTATCGCAACAAGATAATTCGGAAGATTTACAAGTCCAACGCCAACAAAGGAAATAATCCGGTCCCACGATTCCTTTCTAAAAATTTCACACCCATTAGAAGGATCTAATGGAATTCGGTCGTGTTTACAAAGGCAAACAACCACGGGCTGTACGCCCGAACAATCATCTCCGTTGTGCGCGCCAGATGTTTTGTGCAAATAGAGGCGGCACACAATCGACAGGCGTCGATCCGAACTTCGATCACCACCACGGATGGTGATGATGATATAAGGATGTATGCGTCGATGGACTTTCTCCTTTTCAGGCACCTAAATTTCCCATGGGCATTAATAACATGCCGCTAACAGATACTGTGGAAAATTCTGTTAGCGGATGAAATGAAAGATTTCTTGTGGAGACGTAGATACGATCTGTATCAGGTTTTGGTTCTCGGGTGGAGATAGTCAGTTAGATTTCGATCGGCGGAGGACTAGGAGGGTAGTTTCGAGTGTTTGAAGATCAGAGTAGGAATTTTCGAAGTAAAAAAAGTAAAGTGACGTCGAGTGTGATCGCACGTGCGGTGTAGTGAAGCGTTAAAATAAAAAAGAGAACAAATATAAAACAAAACAAAACATTCCCGGAGTTTTATTTGACATTGTTTTCGCTACGTTCGTTTGTTTCGTTGTTTTGGGAGTAGTGTTCGGCGGAACACCCCAGTATCAACTAGAATACGTTATAAACTTCCGCCAAAGTCCGACCACTTACCAATCTAACACGGAAAGACGTAAAATTCAAGTGGACCGAGAAGTGCCAAGAAGCATTTGCAACAATTAAGGAACGGCTGGTGACACCACCACTATTAATTTACCCAGATTTCTCGAAGGAATTTAACCTATCAACGGATGCTAGTGGCGAAGCACTTGGAGCGGTCCTCTCACAGGGCCTCGTAGGAAAAGACCAACCAATAGCATACGCTAGCCGCACACTAAACAAAGCGGAGCGAAATTATTCCACAATCGAGAGGGAATTACTAGCCGTCGTGTGGGCGATAAAAAACTTTAGGTGTTACCTACAGGGCAGGAAATTCACAGTATACACTGACCACAAGCCCCTGAAAGGAGAATTTAACCTTAAGGACCCCACCAGGCGACTAACACGTTTCCACCGTAAACTAGCCGGGTACGATTATAAAATCGAATATAAACCCGGTAAGTACAATACAAATGCAGACGCGCTCAGTCGTATACCTTATGAAAACCTTGAGCCACCAACAAATCTCAAGCAACCAAATGAAAGCCCCGCCCCAAACCCTGACAACCCACCACCTATCAAATGTAACGTGGTAACCCGGGCACAAAAACGGGTGGAAAGGGAACAAAACAAAAAGGAAGAAGCCTCGGAAGACACAGAAAGTGCGAGGCAAAGCGACACCAGTGGTGATTCAGACGAAGATAAGCCTCGGGTTAAGACCGAAGGCAACCCCGAAATTATCACCAAACCTGAAGAAATCCTAACCATTCTAAAGGACTTCCACGACTCCCCTTTTGGAGGACACCAGGGTGTTAAAAAGACATATAACCGCATCCGTAAGAAATATCAATGGCGTTACATGTTAAGAGATATCAGACGATATATCAAGAAGTGTAAAAAATGCCAAATGATGAAAGCAAACCCCCAGCTTCGGATGCCAATGGTTATAACTGATGTAGCCGAGAAGCCTTTTGATAAGGTATATTTGGATATCGTGGGACCTTTAGAAAAATCGAACTCAGGGAACCAATATATATTGTCTTTCCAAGATAACCTGACAAAGATGATGGACTGCTATGCCCTGCCGAATGCAGAAGCAGAGACAGTAGCCGAAACGGTTTTTGACCAAATCATCTCAAGGTATGGTATCCCCAAACAAATAGTGACAGACCAGGGATCGAACTTCCTTAGCGATCTGTTCAAAAAACTATGCAAGCTCCTCCGAATAAAGAAACTGCAAACAACAGGATACAATCCGCAGTCTAACGGAGCATTAGAAAGAGCCCATAGGCCGTTGGTAGAATATTTACGGACAGTGGTCGATGAAAGCCCGAATACTTGGGACCAATATTTCCGAACAGCCACATTTGTATATAACACCAGCACCCACGATAGCACCAAATTAACCCCAATGGACTGTCTATACGGGTTCTGTCCAGAAGTCCCCTCCAACCTGAAACGTGAACCAGAACCTATTTATAACCACGAAAGCTACTACCATCTCCTGAGATATAAATTACAAAAAAACTATACAATAGCAAAAAACAACCAGGTAGCAAGCAAAAATAAATCTAAAGCCTACTATGACCACCAAATCAGATCGCACACATTCCACGTGGGGGACCAGGTCCTAATAAAAAACGAAAATCGTAAGGGCAAGTTGGCATCTATTTGGAAGGGACCCTTGCCGGTCATGGCTATAAAGGGCCCAGTCAATACGGTCATTAAAATGGACCGAAGATCAGTGGTAGTTCACAATAATAGGTTAAAACCGTACTTTTAAAACCCCATCCTTAACAACTCCAACTTCCTGCCCTCTATCAATCCGAAACAATTCCTACCCCCAAGAGGTATTGCAAATTTAAAATATTCGAATTACTTACTCCAAATCAAAAACAATAAATACACACAATAAAATGAAAGAACGATATGGACAAAAATAGACGACGGTAACAAATGTCAAAAAATAAAACATATCATATAAAGATCAAAAAATCATTAAAATAATAAATAAATACATATACAGTAAAATAAACAATAACTAAATGTAACCACACTTCAAAAACCATTCATCATCATCATCATCATCGGCACTACAACCGGGAACCGGTCTTGGCCTTATTTAGCAAGTCCTGAGGCTTGTTAAATTTTCCATAATGATTTATTTTTTCTGGGCAAGATCATTAGTCTTGCGCCAAAAAACCATTCATAACATATAAATAAATATACAATATGGTAAGATACAGAGATACATGCAAAACAAAAAAAAAATTATATAATATATATGCCAACTATTACGGTTAGAACTAATAAGCAAATAATGTCTGTTATTACAAAACTGCTATTGACACTAATGTTAAAATTAAATACTGTAAGGAGTGAACATTATTGCACATTCAATTATGATACAAAATAAGATACAAATAATTTCTATTATTATAAAAACTATTTAAATGAATAAGCAAAACTAAAATAAATAAACTATTACAAAAAAAAAATAATAATAAATAAACATATTTTATTAATAATCATTGGATTTGTTAGATCTCTAAGTAAATAATAAGTTACGTAAACTATTCAAAAAAAAAAAAAAAGAGTAATAAATATATACATATATATAAAGATATATTGGGCTCCTCGATAGTATAGTGGTTAGTATACCCGGCTGTCACATGGGAGACCGGGGTTCGATACCCGTCGGGGAGCCTCTGGCGCAAGACTAATGACCTTGCCCGGAAAAAATAAATCATTATGGAAAATTTAACAAGCCTCAGGACTTGCTAAATAAGGCCAAGACCGGTTCCCGGTTGTAGTGCCGATGATGATGATGATGATAAAGATATATTAATACCTACACATATATACATAATTATACGTACACAATATATACATAAGAATACCTAAACAAAATGTGCTGAACCTTATAATATAACAATGAAAACCTACGAATGAACTTAAGTTGATTAAATCCATGTATGCCTAAAACAAAAATAATAAACAAAACAATGATGTACAAATACAATAAGTATTATAATATCCTATAACCTACAGTCCCAACAAATGAAATACATGAAAGGGAAAAATATTAAATAACAAAAATTGTAAACACACACACCCCACCACTCACGTTTCTAGAGGCACCCACGGAGTATTATTTCCTCTTCTAAGAATAATACTCATTTCATAAAGGGGGGAGGATTGTTACGACCACAACCACCCATCCCATAAAAATTACCCTTTTGGAGCTAGTCTCCACCACTAACGGCGATACACGCCAAAAAACATCCACTTAAAGGATGTGACATAATGCTAAATCAAAGCATTACCCCATACACCTTGTCCCGCATAAATTGATAGCAAACAAATCGAACTAAACGTTCGATTTGCGCTAATCAATTAAACTCCAAGCAAATTGAACTAAACGTTCAATTTGCTCACATAAAAAACTGGGAAACATAATCATTGAACCAAGGGTTCACCACAACAACCCCTAAGAGCCAAATGTGCAGGCCAGATGCCGTCCTTCAAACAAAACCATTGAGTATCATAAAAAATTCCGCGCCAGCAATTTTACGAGACCTCAGAAAAATGGTTATCTAAAACAATTAAAACAACCAACGCCAGTTTTCGTTTTAACAAAATTAAGTTAAAACAAACAAAAGGAAAATATTCGCCTTTGTATCGATTCCCCACGGAAAAGATCCTGGCCCATTCGACTACAATAAACAACATAGAGAATCAGAAATGCTCATTAGCACAATTCTCTATTTGTATTCCCTAACGTATCCTTACAAAAGGGATCCTTGCCGAGTCGGCTAGAACAAACAACAGGCATCATAAAACGAATTACACATTCGTTTAGCGCATATCAACATAGAGGATTATAAATGTCCATTCGCACGATCCTCTGTTGATTTTTCCTTTTGTGTTTCCGCGTTTGATCCCAAGCCGGGAAAGATAAAGAAAGAAATGCGATATCCTTCGACCTTCAGGATGAAGAAAAAACAGGTCTTCGTTGGCGGGTTGAATTTTGAATCTCGACCGAGACGGTGAGATAACGAGGAGTTGTGTTTGGAATTTCGACCGGGGCAGTGCGTTCTTGCTTGTCTTCTCGTGTTAAATTTAAAAGTGACGAGAATATTTTCCGTGTAATTTAAAATAGATCTAAAAGAAGGATTTGGTTAAGCGAGTGAAGTGAACGAGTACTAAGTGTATCCTCGTAATACAGTATGTAACCACGATAACAATTACATTAGTTGAGTTTAAATAAATAGTTTAAATAAAGAAAAAAGTGTGTTTTGTGTCAAGTCCAGAACGGACGGAAAGTGGGTTTTTAAGAGTTGAGCGGAACGGTTCGGGGTGTCAGTGTTAAAAAGGACAATTTGTTCACATACTGTAAAGAGCCGAGAAAATCCAAATGTAACTTTTAAATAAAATTTAGTTTCCATTAAATAATTAATAAAAATAAAACCAAGAGTGTTGTTGTTCAAATGTGTAATAAGTGCGTGGTGTTAAATAGCATAACATTAAAGATTCGTTTTAATTATAAAAAGCAAAGATTGTTTTATTTTAAAGGTGTTTCAAGTGTAGGTGGTGTTCAAAGGATTACATTACACGACCATATGTTTACGGACGAAAATTTACTATAGTAACTGACCATAGCTCTCTACAGTGGCTTATAGGACGAAAAGATCCTACATCCAGACTTATGCGATGGAGAATTCTCCTCGAAGAGTATGAGTACACAATCGTCCACAGAAAAGGGAAGCAAAATGCAAATACTGATGCTCTCAGCCGTATAACAACGATTACCCCAGTCGATCCCAGCAAAAATAATATCCTCGTCACCACACGAAGTAAAGCCAAACTCGAAGAAAATGTGGCTGCTCAATCGTACAAAGATCCTACCAATCCTGTATGGCAGGAACAAACAGGGTCCATCTATACCAAGAAGAAACTTGGACTACGTATTATAATCCTCCCATTGATAGACTCTGCTGAGGAAGAAAACCTGGCAGGAAGAATCCCAAACTTCACCAAGCCAGACGTAGGTAAAATTACGTTTCACGAGCAAGATGGGTTATGCGCCATCACATTGCCATTGCCTTTCAGAAACCTAAGTGACCAGGAAACCGCTAAGAGTTCCCTTATTGATCTGAAGAAGATTTGCGAAGACCGGAATTTCAATTCCATAGGAATTTTAGCCCCCTTCATAGAAAACGAATCAAAAGTAGCACTCAATAACTTGCTAAAAGAAACTTTTGCTCACCTCAACGTGACAATGTACGTTTTCTCCAATAAAAAGAAGCTTCTAACAGATCCTAACGAAATACAAAAGTTACTCGCGGAATACCATAACTCACCTTTCGGAGGACACCAAGGAGCCACCCGAACAATCAAAAGATTGAAACAAAAATATTACTGGCGCACAATGACCGCTGACGTTGCAGCGTATATTAGAAAATGTGCCTCCTGCCAGATAAACAAAAGTGGAAGGAATCCTAGAATTCCTATGAAGATAACCACAACAAGCTCCAAACCTTTTGAAAGAGTTGCTTTAGATATAGTAGGACCATTACCAGTCAGTTATAATGGAATACATCCGCCACTATGTAAACCAGGATCCTCTCACCTGGGACACCTGGATACCTTACGCAATGTTTGTGTATAATACTACACCCCACAGTAATACAGGCTACACGCCGCATGAATTACTATATGGTTTCCCAGCCGAAGTACCCAGTTCTCTCAGACAAAACCCCGAAAGCACTTATAACTACGACCATTACGCAAATGTATTAAAAATGCGATGACAACATGGTTATCGTACAGCTAAAGGAATACTGATAGAGAAAAAACAAAAATCTAAGGCATACTACGACCAAAAAGTAGGCCGTAAGAAATTTAATGTTGGCGACAAGGTTCTATTAAAGAATCACTCAAGACCTAACAAATTAACCTCCCTGTGGAAAGGCCTCTACGAAATTGTCAAGATCCTATCCGAAGAAAATTCAATCCTCAGAATAGGAAAAGGAACCCGAAAAGTCCACAACAATAATATAAAACTATTTGTGGACTAGGCAATCACAGATAAGAAACTCCAAAAAGAAAAAAATAAAAGTTGAAGGAAAGCAAATGTATATATGTATAGATAACCTTACAAAAAAAAGAGAAATAAATAAATGCATACACGTATAGTAAACACAAAAAAAAAATCATAAAGTAACACTGTACCAAAATACCACGATAATGTATTTAAAATTTGCCAAAAAAAAAATTCCAATCAAATAATTGTATACGAATAAAATAATTTTGTAAATAGTATACAACACTTTTAATACCTAAAAAACCAACAAAACACAAAAAATAAATATATATATATAAAAACAAATATTAACGCAGTTAATAAAATAAGTTTATATCATGTTTTAAATAACCACCACTAACTTAAATAAATAAACAACAAAAAAATGTTTGTAATAATAATAAATAATCTTAAGCTATAAGAAAAAACACATTATATATATATATATATATATATATGAAGCAAAAAAACGCAAATACAAAAACAAAACTTACAAAACAAGGTTAAAATAAGAACTTGTAATGTTTATATAAGTACAAAACAGTTTTCAACTAAGAAATACTAAGAAAGTAGGAAAATTTTTAAATAACAAAAAAAAAAGAGAAAAGTTATAAAATTAAATTATACGTTCAAATACATGAAAAAAAACTATATAAATAAATAAACGCACGACAAACAAGGACAATGAAAAGTCCTCAAAAAAAAAAAAAAAACAGAAATATTATATGTAGATAACGTAACTTTATGTTCAAATAATGAAAATTATATGTAGTGCTCCAAAAAGCCCTACTACCTTTTTCCCCCATTCCTACATCCAAATCCTAGCTATCTTAAGCTAAAACCAAAAAACATATCAAAACCCACAAAAACCCAAAATTCGCAATAAACGAATCAAACATTCGTTTATCGCTTAACATTTGCCCCCACGGCATTATTAACCCAAAATCCAAATTAAAATTAAAAGTTACAATAAACGAATCTAATATTCGTTTACGTTTCAAATTTGCCTCACAGCATCACCAAAATCCGAAAATTCAGAGATCATTATCTCTATCTGAAAATTTTCCATTCAGGAAAACAAACAAAAACCAAAAGCAGATACATTCACACATCTGCGTAACAGTTTCGTAAGAATTCATTCTTATCTTGTGTAAATACAACATCTCGCTCGAAATACCCAACAAATCGAGATTGTTGTAGGAAAATGTGTATCTTTGGGATACAATTATCGAAGTGTTTTCCTTTATAAAGGGATAGCAAAACGATTTCGAGGCCGCAGTATCTAAACCCTCCTGCCACCGAGCAGTAATTTTTCCAATGTAAGTTTTACATCTGTAGTAACACTCAAATATTAAATCAACAATAAAACTTAAACAAAAATTGAAACTTCTTTTAATATTTTGAAAATTGTGTGTTGTCACCAACGTTGGAAAATTCTTTCGTGTACCAGGACGACTCCAAGAATTGGTACAGGAACCGGTACCAAGGTTTGCAGAGTATATGGACGCTATCCCCTAGGTTACGTCCCACGAACAATCAGGACGTTGCTCTTCCCTCTGGGTCAGAGGAAGCACGGCAGCGACCCCTTGCTGAAGTGTGTTGTTCTAGGAGCAATCAATAAAGAGATCAAACGTCCTTTTCAGGACAAGAAAACGCGCTTCCTGAGGAACAACCTCCACAACAGCAAAACATCTATGTAATACACAAATTGTAAGATTAAACCATAAAAACCTTACTTATCTATGTATTTTTTACAAATAGTACTTTATAAAAACAATGAAAAAAAACCCAAAGTTACAATAAAAAATAATGTTAATATAATGAATTCAAATACTTATGTAATTATAAAACGTTCTACAATTAACCTTATACTCAGAAACTAGGAAAATATTTACTTTAAATCAAAACGAAAATATGTAGAACTAAATGTTTCCTTCTAATACAATGTTTAACTAACATGAAAAAAAAACAAATTATATGAAACCTTTTGTTCAAAAGAAAATATCCAAATTTTATTATATAAAAAAAAACCATCGTGGAAACTTCGATACACGACCATACATACAGTATAAACACGATCATATTAATATTAAGAAAGAAACAAACTACAAAAATTACACATTTATAATAAAAATTGTACTATATTAGAAAATACCCGGCCTATGTAACGGAATTCCCAATCACACCACTTTCCAGAAAATTAATCTCATAAAGATCAATTTTCTTTTTTTCAAGGAGGGGAGGATGTAGTGCTCCAAAAAGCCCTACCACCTTTTTCCCCCATTCCTAATCCAAAATCCTAGCTATAATACGCTAAAACATATAAACCTATCAAAACCCGAAAAAACCCAAACATAATTCAAAAATCGCAATAAACGAATCAAACATTCGTTTATTGCCTAACATTTGCCCCCACGGCATTATTAAATCCAAAATCTCGAATTAAAATCAAATTCGCAATAAACGAATCTAATATTCGTTTATTGTTCTACATTTGCTCCACAGCATCACCCAAATCTAAAATTCAGAGATCGTTATCTCTATCCCAAAAATTCCATTGAGTTAAACAAACAAAAACTCAAAAGGAGATACCTTCACACATCTGCGTAATAGTTTCGTAAGAATTCAAGAAATTGATTTCTTATCTTATGTAAATACAACATCTCGCTCGAGATATCCAACAAAATCGAGATTGTTGTACGAAAATGTGTATCTTTGGGATACAATTTTCGATTCCTTTTCCTTTATAAAGGAATAGTTTAGTGATCTCCGGGCCGCAGTCTTAAATCGATCTTAGTCCCTGGAGGAAATACCCCAGTGGAAAAACTAAGGAAAATAATCCCATAAAAAATTAAATAAAACTCTTTAAGAAAAACAAGACGGATTTTCATTTAGCGGCCAATTGATAGATAGGAAGACCAAGAGAAGACCAAGGACAAAGGCCCAATTAAGGACAGTTACTCTTCCCTCAGGTATACGAGGAAGCACGGTAACGACCCCTTTTGTAGGACGAGTTTCAGGAGCGGTCAAATTTTAAGAGATCGCCTTGTCCTTTTAAGGACCAGGAGACACGCTTCCTGGAACAAAACCCCTACAAAGAATACAACATTTGCAAGATGAACTTACTATTAAAATAAAACTTATGGTTGTACCCTGTAATACTCCGGAACATGTTTTATTTATCCTATCACAAAAGTTGGAACTTGGAGCCGGTATATCGTGGCTCAACAACGGGACGTTAAGAGGAGCAGCTAGTTAACCGCCCCTGGGAGAACCGTTGGCATAACCGAAACCTCCCGGAGTTAGTTACTTGGATGGCCAATATTTACAAGCCATATACGTGCTTGATCAGCAGGTAACAAAACTGATAATTATCTAATAGCTCTCCACAGGAAGACTGGTCACCGACACTTAGGAGGCTCTTGTGGCACAAAGAATATAGTATATGTGTGACAAAACGGACAACCTGCGGCTGCGGACTGTGGCTAGAAAATACTGTTGAGTTGGTCAATAAACATCAAATAAACTGATCATTGCATGGAAACCAGTAGTATACCACCAACTGGCATACTGTTACAATATTACTACAATAAACATCGCAAACTGTTGCAAAATTGCAAGGCCCATATCATATCCCAATTATCTTACAAACTATATTACAACTAATAACATCACAAACTAACACCGTGACTTTTGACAACGACACGCTTAAAAGCACCAAAGCCGAACATAAATACACCAAAGACACACAGCAAGAACGATCGAAGTAGTCGTCGTGTGTGTTTCGCGCCTTTGCTAGGACTAACGTGTGGAGGATTTTCTTCTTGTTGGCCGCTGGGGGGTGGATGTAGAGGTTTCTTTTATCTTAGTGAAAGAGGTAGTTAGTCGAGATTTAGCCGCTGCCGCGTACGGTCACATTGCAGAGAGTGGAATTGTACCAAGTACTGGGTTTCGCGCCACAAGAAGTGCCTTGAGCGGTTGGATAGAAATTGGAGTGCCTATTCAAATATCAACTGTGTTTTCAATTGACTCTAATATTAACCACTAGTGAAATAAGTCTACATTTTATTCAAATATGAAATGTGTTTTCAATTAACTATAATATTAACCACTAGTAAAATAAGTCTACATTTTAATCGGTATTAAGTTGGATTTTTGGTTTACTCACCAACGAATAAAGCTAAGAAAAGAAAAGTGTCGTTTTTTTGGTTTAATGGTGATGTTCGAGGATCAACCACTGGTTTCATCGGCTGCGTCCGTTGATCATTGACTGTGCGCTTGGAAGTTTAGTGAACTTGTGTCCTAGTGGCACATAACTAAAAGCCTATTGGTAGAGCCCGAAAAAGCTACAAGTACCTTTCTCCGAAGGGTTCACCCTTTAATATATAAGTTAGTCCTACGCAGGTAGACATTTTGTGCGTCGACCCCTTTTTTTCGCAACTACCTGGGGTACATTCTGTTGTACACGAAAATGTTAGATGTTAAGTGAAATAGAAATATAAGTCAGTCTTAAGAGAGATTCCGAGGCCGCAAGTGCTCCGCGTTAAAAATTTAAAAGAAAGTAAAATAAATAAAAATAAAAATTAAACAAGTGTTGTTTTTACCCTTGAAACTCTTAGGCTCCAAATATTGGATAAATGGTATTGGACCGACTTCAGCACGGTATTGCAGTTGTTACGTACCAACACCACCCACCCAAACATTCATACCAGGCGAAGCCTCATTCAATTTCGGATCACGTAAGGTGAAACTGTAGCGTTCTACGAACGCACAATTCCCCGCAGGTAAGGTCCCTACCTTCAAGGAACTTATTTACCTGAGAAGATTGCATGCGCCCACAGACGCGTGTCCCAAAGTCTCACCACAGGGCATGCAACTCATAGCCAACATTGAGCCCGACACCAAAAAGCAAGGAACTGAACGTCCCCAAAGCTTTTAATGTCAAGCTCAACAATCATAGTTCATCATACCTGAAACAAAGGTAAACCATCCATTCGTCCTATTCCCAAAGATTGAAATGCATCGCATTCCAGCTATGCACAATCGGCAATTCAAAATACCAGTGCAAGGACTTGCTATCACCCAAAAAATGAGCCATTCGACGGATGCACGGCGGATAGTTTACCACAAAGACCACCCAAATCCGGCGGGCAAACAAAGGCAGCGGCAACCTACTACGATAATGTAGATCGCTCACCCGCTACCAGATTCCTGGGAATCATAAGTATCTCAACAAGATATGCCGCGAAAGTAGCGATCCTAAATCGCTACTCCTATCCAAATCCCCAATATTACCAAATAACCCCATCCCAATCCCAAATACCACCAATAACACAAATCTCAATTCCATGTTGAATCATATGAGCAATAAATTAACCCAAAGTTAATTTATCGCCCATTGATTCAATTCCACATTAAATTCCATATTGAGTCACATGGACAACGAATTTAACCAAAAGTTAATTCGTCGTACATTGACTCAATTCCCAAAACGTTGACATCATGAAATGGTTAATCCAAAACGCATTTCATGATTCCCATTCGCAGAACCCATCCAACCAAACTTCTAACAAATTCCCAGAACACAACTCAAATTGAAACACGCAAAGTCTTATGTGTGCTTCTGGGAATTTTGACAAAAATTAGTTGACAATTCTCAACTAAGAAAATTATAAAAGGGCAGTGGATTTCAATTTCGAGATTAGTAGATCACCAGAGGCCGAACCGCTGGCCGACTTAAATAAATAATAAATAAATAAAACCCGGACGTGAGTCGGTTTTTTTTCCTTTTTTAAATACGTATCATAAATATAATTAGCAAATGTGTTTATTCAATGTAAAAGACCAATCTACAAATAATAAATATGGTGATTGTAAATTATAATACTCATGACCGGTTGATCATTTAGTGTTCATACAAGTAACATTTCTCGTGTCGGACAAAGTGTTGCAGTGCTGGGTGAACGACAACCTACGCACGGACAGTGGATATGCGAACTCGTTGTGGCCTAATCCGGCACGCTACCATAATCCAGTGCGCGCCTCAGAAAGCGAACTGCCCCGCCTGCCCAAAAACACTCCGAGGTCCAGGAGACGTCCACCCCAAAAGGTAAGCCATCCCTCCTTTACTATTTTCCTGGTGGTACCCCAACAAGAATATTTATGACGAGTAAAGCCCGTTATATAATTAAAGTTCAATTAATTATCACTCCCCCTTTGAATTATTATCATCTCGTGTCTTCACATACATATCCTTCCCTTCAGATCCCTTCCCCCAAAATCACTAATTTCCCTTTACAATAGAATTTCCCCAAATACAATAGTAGATAATTTAAATAAAAGTAAAACACCCATTTAAAACCCCACTCACATTGCAATAGCCATCTTCCTTTTATTAGCCATAGTCGCCCTCTATTAGCCAATTCCGCCGCTTCCTAGAAATAACTATCGTGGAAGCGGAACGAAAAAGGATATGTGCCGAAAAGACACGAGATTCCTTCTTCTGATTTTAGTGGAATATGTGCCGAAAGACACGAGATTCAGCCTTCTTGTGAAATCGTGCGTTGAGCAGTGTGGTCGTCGCCCCGCACAAGATACGATTTTTTGTTAAAATTCAATCATGGCGCGAGACGGTTCGTTCGCAAATAAAACAAATTGAATCAGCTTTTTAAATCGTGCGGTTCGGCAACGAAACAAAAATATAAATTACTAAATAAATTGGAATAGAAATAGTGTTAATTGGAAATTACTAAATAAACAAAAATAGAAATTCTAAATAAATTGAAATAGAAATTACTAAATAAATTGAAAACCAAGTAGAACAAAAAGAGACATCCACCCGCAGGTAATCCGGGCCTAGTCCAACAAATGTAAATAAATGTAAATTTCAAGGTTGCCAATTGTTTCCTGTGCTGCTGCAAAATAAAACGTACACCAAGGGAAAAGAAGCCCCCATCCTTTAAGGCGCGTACTAAAAGGTAAAACGAAGCAACACAAGACCACGCAGGGGTAAGTTTGGTGACAATAATAATTGAACAAATAATTGTTAAATTATCCTTTAACAATTTGGCGCAGCCGGTGCTCACTATGCAGTAGTGTACCGGATCATAAATAAATTAACCTTAAATCCGAGGTAATTAATAAACCTCGGGGGTATAAGGCTGATGGTGAGAAGAGCCCAGAGGCTCTTTACGCAGCTACATTCCCACAGCAAGAAAAAGTGAACTTGGATTTGCTTGTGGGTCTGTAGGGGTTTCTCTATCCTATAGGAGAAACAGCCCACAATTCCAACCACAATACCTACCCATTTCCTTGATAAGTTATTTACCTATAAAACATGTCAAAGGGACGCATAGCTAAACTCATTATTCTATGCAGATAATGCATAATTGAGTTTAGCTACAATCAACGACATACGGCAACACTATTGCGCTAACCACGGGATTTCCACCGGAAATTCCATTCGTATTGGTTAGCAACAACCAAGTCAAACCAAGCGACGCGGTTGCGTCATAGTCCATAGGCTTGGGTATTTATCGAACATTACACAGAATGGTATTATATCCCCAGCCGACGCGGCGTCCTATTGACTTTTCCCAGATCGCCCATTCGCTTGGGATCAATGATCTCTTTTTGCTGGTGAATAACCTTAGCTAGGTTTTCCTCTCTCTCGTATTTCTGTCTTGCTATAGTGCGATGACCTAAGAGATTATCACTAGGTCAGTAGACCAGCCGTATACACGGCACTGACGCACACACACCTAGCCAGATCAACCCTGGGTTATTGTGCTTTCCCTTTTGATTTCTCCATTCTGGCCACGCCCATCGACGTCGAACGAATACACAAGTACGTTTCGACCTGGATGAGTGTGGTGAGTTGGGGAACACACAGGAGAGCATGATTACCATTGGCAGATCAATGTGTAAAAAGCAGAAATCACGATTTCCACCCTAATTCAGATCAGTCGTTTTCCATCCACCATCGCATGCACACGCTACGCCGAGCGTTCACGCAAGAGTCGTTTATTAATCATTGGCGTACACACACGTATATGAGTGTGAGGTAGTGATAAAGTTTTCCTTCTGTTTTACGAGGCGGTAATGGCAACCTTTTAGAGTCAAGTAATGAAATGCGTCGCGAAGAAATACAAAGTGTAAAATAGTAAAATTAATAACAATAAAACAAAAGAACAAATCATCAACTCCAACAAAATAAATGGTGTTTGTTTTGCTTGCCAATTTTTGTGAACGTGTGTGGCAGCAAACATAAGAAAACAATTTTTGTAAAGTTATTGGATACGTTAATATAACAATAAAACAAAAGAACACATCAACACCACCAACAAAATAAATAGTGTTTGTTTTGCTTGCTAATTTTTGTGAACGTGCGTTGTAGCGGAATCCAGTTTTATTTTACCCGATAAAGCGTTGGGGTGTTAAGTGAATCCTATGCCATACACTGACAACCATACTTTTACCCCCACAGGTCTGTAAGAAAAATTAAAATAAAACAAATAAAAAAGTTCAAAAATCAAAAAATAAAAATAAAAGATTGAACAAATAATTGTTAAATTATCCTTTAACAAGCCAACAAAAGGCAATACCCCGGTCCCACGGCCATTCTGGAATTTCCATTAGAAGGATCTAATGGATTTCGATTTTAACTACAAAGTCAAACAAGACCCACGGACTGTACGTCCAAACAAATCATCGAATACCTCCGCCCTGTGCGCCAGATGTTCTGTGCAAATAAACGGCCGTTGTGATGAAATGCTATCACCACCACGGATGGTGATAATGGTGTATGTGATGAGCGACTTTCTCCTTTCAGAAAACTACGAAATTCTCCTGGGGATGAAATAACATGCTGCTAACAGAGACTTCGATGATCCTGTTAGCGAACTAAATGGGAAATTTTCTTTTATAGATACAGATACGATCTGTATCGAGATACTTTGTGTAAAGCGGAAGCGGAGTCTAATTTTGATCGTCAACGAGATGACAAGTCTAGTTTGAGGCAGTCGAGTCGAATATCAGCATCGATCAGTCTAATCAAGGAGAGGTCAGAGAATCAAATCGAAGAAGTGTCCTTTAACGTGTGCTCGCTGAATAGTAATTTAAATCGCTCGGGGAACAATAATCTAAACATAAAGTAAATAGAAAGTTAGTGCGCTAGTTAGCTTAAATACTGAGCGCAATTCAACGTGTCAATTCTTGTGTGTGCTGCGAACGTTAATCGAAAAATTAATAAAAATGAAATTATATGATGTGTATTAGCCATATGGTGAAGGACAACTAAGTAGTTTGTTTTTATAAAATCGCCACGGGCGTCCCAGAGTAGTAAAACCTGGGTTAAATCATCGACAGTAAAAAGGAGAAACAAAAATTAAAACGGAACAGCTTTTCGTGTTTTTATTTATGCATAGGTATTCACTCTGTGCTTTCTTGTGATCAGTGTTCGGCGGAACACTCCAACGACGGACAAAGACCAATTCAGCAAACCGAACATAACCGCTAAAACCATCGCCAAAGTGGTGACAAATCCCTTGCGGATGGATTAATGTACCAATCCGCTAAGAAAAATTCTCTACCGAGATCGCGAGAGAATAAAACCACAGCGTCCAGAAATACATCTGAGAACAAAACTCAATAGCAGCACCGTTTCTTTTAAGACATTATAAGGATACGTTTCCTGAACGGAACAAAGAGCGATGTGAATGTGAATAGAATTGCTGGACAACAATAGCATTAAGATGTACATATCTTTGGCACCGTTGTCCATTAAAATGTAATTACCAAAAACACCCGTGGTTAATACCAATCCTAAACATTACTAAAAAACGCAAGTAATGTTTAATGGCTTATGGTAATTGTCGATCTTAGGAAAATTACTCAAGGAGCAAACAAAAGATCGCTGGCTCACAATAGAGGTCCGGATACAAAAGATTTTATGTGAAGTCAGCGAAGAAAAGAAAAAATGAAAATAACACTTTGCCTTTGGTTAAGGTGGAAAAAAGTTTTCCTCCGATCGAACGATCGCAATAGAGTCAGGTTTTCAGTTATCGATCGAGACGGTCGTTGAGAAAGAGTGGTGTGTTAGCCAAATATAAGGAGTGTTGTGGTGTCGCGAAAGTTGCGAATCGGGAGTCAGTGAATAATAAAAAAAAGTCGATGGTTGTTGCATTACGGACACTGATCAAAAAATGTAATAGCTTTCCGAGAAAAGCCATCCATTCGATTCTAAAAGATTATACCTAGTTCCCAAGTAATCACATTGACTATCCAATCTAATTTCCTTTAAATAAATACGACAAAATAAAAAATAAAACGTTTATTCGCTGTTTTATTATCCTAAAATACGCTGAATTCATATTTGTTTTGTTCCGGATTTAGTCTGGGGATTTCATACAGCCGAGCAGCAGGAAGCCAAACATATAGGAAGGAGATCGAACCAAACGAAGGTCATCTGTAACAGTTTGGAGCAGCTAGGGCGGACCTTCCCACTTAATGTAAGGTAACATGTTGCGGATTCACTGGATGCAACCAGCGAATTCGCAATGGAAGGCAGCCATTCCCAATAACAACTGTCAGCAAACAGCTGAAGTATATTTAAATTGTCTGCTGTCATTGTTGACAGCATGCTGCTTCTTCGTTAGCTTGTTGAAGAGTACACATGTCTTTCAATCAATTAAATAAAGTAATCTATTATTAACACTTAAACTAACCTGAGTCTTTCTGGAAGTCTGAAGGAAGATCATTTCGAGGATTTCGGCAGTTATTAAAGGTATTCGGTTCCCTTTTTTCCCCTTTAAATAGCGATTGCTTTCAGGCATCAGTGTTGCGGTTGCCATTGCTTTGGCAAATCCAATTCACCGAGTACACGTCAGGACACATCACTGTTCCTGACGCCAGGCCCACAACAATATAAGAACCACTGTTCGTGGAAGGTGTGTTCAACGCTTGTTGGGCACACATAACAGCTACAATTAAAAGAAAATAGCACAACCTAACACAGTGGATAAAATCGGAGCCACGCAATTTCAAGACATTCGTGCAGAAATCGAAGATTTGACAAGACCACGGGATTGGAGGTGGGTTCCGGCGAATAAAAACCCAGCAGACGACGCTACCAGAGGGGCACCCAATCAGTTCAGCAGCACGACAAGGCGATTCAAGGTACCCGCCTTTTTGTACGAAAAAGAAGACAAGTGGCCAAGCCGGCACTTCGAGACGAGCACGGAGACAGCCACTGGAGAAGAAAAGAGCTCTCAAATGGTAGCCGCGGCGAGAGTGGTCTCTGGGATTTCTTCAAGGCACCGAAGAACCACCCATCGCTTTCACCCCACCTAACCTTCCTCTACCTTTACAACGCCATGGTACCTACAATCAGGCAGCATTAAGCTACCCTTCAATCATCTTAAGTACCTGTAAATCACCCCATGGCAAGATCATCTCCTTCCCACAGCATCAACCACATCGCTGTATTCATAGAAACATATTTAGTTCCTCTGGTCGGCACCCATGACCATTGCCAACCATTAGGAAATCCTCCCCGGTCCCCTCGTCGGTATCCATACCTACCATATACACAGCAATCTCACTGTGTTTGGTTTTCTCAAGCAACCGCTGATCCCACGATCAAACCATGGCAAATCGCTAGCTAATACAGCTGCAGCCAATTATCTCAGATCGGTTGCATAAGCGATAAACTCGCAATGAATTGGATGCGACCCTAATGTATTTACATTAACCAATCCAAACAAATGCGCATCTTAGCGCTTGCCCTATTAGATAGCATTACGGTATATACAATATACCCTCTATCGTTTATGACAGAAATGTTTTCGGCCTATGCACGTTTATTGTTTGAACAGCTGCATGTTTGCTTTCTATTCTTTCTTCAACGCGCGTTTCGTTTGTCTTTCCTTCCAAGAGGAAGACATTCATACCCAATCTTAACGATATCTTTGAGGAACCTTCCAATGGGACGCGGATCGGTTTCTCATTGGCCGCAGCGTGACAGAAAGATTGATTTCCCTTGTCACCACACGAGTGGAAATCCACCTCACCCACCGGGGTGGTTCTGCGTCGAGCGGCTCTTAAGGAGTCAGATTTCGTCGCCTTGCGAGTAGGCACGCGCAATTCGCGTCTATTGTGATTTATTAATATACGGAGACAAGTTCGAACCAAGTATCTTTTTGTCTGGTGCGTTTTTCTAAGCCGAGATTGTGCTGAGTTCCATCCTTGCGCGAGTCGCCAAATATAACTATATTATTATCGTTTGTAAGAGGAACAATAAGTTAATGTGCAACAGAAGTTATATTCAATCAAGTTTATTGTCGTTAAAAGGAACACTAAGTGAATGTAAAACAAAGTTACGTTTGATCGAGTTTATTGTTTGTAAATTGAACACTATGTTTATGCGAAACAAAATCATATTTTCCCAAATTTTTCTGTAATTAGAAACACAATTATACATCCATCCATCTGATTAACCCAAATAAAGAAAAGAACGTTTTATAACCATAAACCATCAACGTGTTTCATTCATCGACTTCCTCAGGTGATCAATGCTTTGTCCCAACATCGTTGGTGTTGCGTCGACTTTTACTTTGTGGGTGTGTACTGAATCCGCGTCCGTGCCCACGCCGGAGTATACAACCCCATAGGTCGAACTGTGCATACCGAACCTAGAACGATTCTCCGTCTGGCTGCGTCTACTGAGAAGCACAGCACGCGTGTTTCAGTTTGTAGACGCGCTGAAAGAGAAGGGAGAGTCGCGAATATCAGCCAAAAGATCAAAATCTTGAAGACAACAAACACCTGCATGGTTCAAAACCAGCAAGAAGGCATTCACACCCGTGAATCAAAAACATCTAGACAGGGCCGAAGAGCAACTGGTCAGAATAAGCCAACAAGATAGTTTCACGGGAGACGTTGATCGCTTGCGGGGAGGAAGACCACCAGAAGGCTCGAGTCGGCTGGGCAAAATAGATATCTACCTCGACGAAAATGGCGTGATGAAGCTGAGGTCCCGAACAAGAAAAATAACAATCCACGGCTGGAAAACAAATCCGATTGTGCTGGATGGAAAACATCGGCTGAGCCGCCTCCTGATCGACCACTACCACAGAAGGTTCGGCCATGGCAACGCCGCAACGGTGATGAACGAGCTTCGGCAGACAAAAGGAGTGATACACCGACGCCAACCGTGCAGAGTCCAAAAACGCGCCCCTCAAATGCCACCCACGGGAGATCTACCTATCGAACGACTGCGCCAACACCGGTTCACTGCCGCCGCGGTGGACTACTTCGGCCCAATGCAGGTCGCTGTCGGAAGAAAAATAGAGAAGCGCTGGGGAGTCCTGTTCCAATGCCTAACCACGAGAGCCGTACACCTGGAGCTGGCCAACCCTCTCAACGCCAGTTCCATGATCATGTCCCTGCGGCGGATGGCCGCCAAAAGAGGCACTCCAAGGACAATCTGGAGCCACAACGTGACCAACTTCACCGGCGCGTGCAACGAGCTGGAGAAATCCAACAACGGACATGTGATCAGGTGGAAGTTCATCCCACCTGGATGCCCTAATATGAAGGGAGCATGGGAGAGGCTCGTGCGATCAGTCAAAACTGCCGTGACTGCCACTCTACGCTCCAGGACGCAGCCAGAGGAGGTGCTGTATACCCTAATGACCGAGATGGAACACGTCGTCAACTAGCGCACACTGACCCACGTTAGCACGGACCCGAACGACGAAGAGAGCATCACACCGAGCCATTTCCTGCTGGGGCGCTCTGGTGGTGCAATGGCACCCCGTGAGTTTGACGGCCACGACCTTGTTAGTAGGACGAACTGGAGAACGGCGCAGCGACTGACGAACCACTTCTGGAGAAGATGGGTAAAAGAATACCTGCCGACACTGATGCCAAGAAGGATCTCCGGCCGAGATACCACCGACCCACAAATCGAAGATATAGTCCTGGTGGCGAATTCATCGTTGCCCCACAATACCTGGCCCCGTAGGGAAGTGCAAGCGGTGTATCCTGGACCCGATGGAAGGATCAGAGTCCTGGGCGTGAGGACGACATGGGGGGCACTGCGAAGACCAACCCGCCATGTCGTAGTGCTGGTTCCAGCGACGACATCGCCGCCATACGAGGGAGTGCTTCGCACGGCGGGGGAGACTGCTGGCGATGCGATTTCCCAGGGCATGCACCAGCAAACAAGTTCGTCGGAAGCAGAACGATCAGCTGTACACCGATGCAGAAAACCACTCAAGAGGGAAAAACACTTAGAAAACGACGATCAGCTGTATGCCGATTGCGAAAAATCACTCGGGAGAAAACGGACAAGAAAACAAGAGAAAACGGAAAAAAAAGACAAGCCAGAAAAACAAACGAACAGGAAGACAGCTGCTGGCTATATAAAGCGAGTGCAACGATGAAACAGCAGGAGTCGTCACAGAAACTCCTAACTTAATCGGTCTTGACGAGACCATTTTAAAGGGACAACACTTGACAGCAAAGAGACACAATTAGAAGAATTATATTAAAGATTAAATAATTGTAGCAGCGTGTTTATATTTGGACGAATCCCGTAATGTAGTATATTCTAAGCTAATTACAAATAAACAAAGTTAAGGATAAAAGAGTGTTTCATTTCCAACTGCGTTTTGGTGAACAGGAAGACTTTAAGTGTAACAAAGAAAAGTACGACGAAGGTCCCACACGATAATAAGGTCCCGCGTGACGTGTGCAGACGGTCCTACCTCCAGCAGGTAAGGTAAGAACCTCACACCAATAATAAAATATCACAAAAGATAACCCTACACCACAAATGCAAAAAAAAAAGGAGCAGGACACTAGACTAGACTGGGTCTATTTGCAGTTGTCTAGCCAGCCGTCAATATAAACCCCCGAGCAGAAAGCACAATTAAGGCTCTAGTCGTGAATGTAAATTCACTTATCAGAATCGAGAGAAGAGCGGCTCTCTTTAAACTGTTGCAAGACGAAAGTCCTGACGTGCTTCTGACTAGCGAAACTACCATAAGCTGAATCAGATGCATAAACTATGTCATAAAGACTACGACATTGTGGGGGTTCTTAAAGCTCACCTGAAGAACCCCCCATATTCGCAAACCATATTTGCATCTCAATCACCAGCATACCTGAAACATTTCCTTTTTCAAGGACATTTAATGCATCCAACGCATTATCTGAAAATCCCTAAGAAAATTCTCACAGCATTCACGCATTTAATGCGTTATTCAAATTTCCTGTATAGAATTCTTCACATCATACGGCATCATAAATCCTAAACCATTCGGCACCCTTTGTCACCGTTAAAATGCTACGTCGGACAGCTTGTTTATACAGCTGCAATAAACCGACCCGCGGATCGTTTGTCCAATCGACAAACAATTACTGCATCCTTAGCATTATCATCGAAACCGAATCCTCTACCATTTCCTAGTACAAACAAGAACATATAAACATTTAAAACCCATTAGCACCTCTTCCTACTGGCGATACATCTGTGACGGTTCCATTGAACGCCACTACTTACCTTCCCAGCATTTGGTAGGAAAGTGCTTCCCAGAGCACTTAAATACTATCCAAACAAGTATATATTTTTTTTATTTTAAACGCGCTCGACTTGAATTAAACATTGTGTCGCACCGTACCAGCGGCGGCACCGTGGATGGCGGAGCGACCCGACCGCTTTGAAGATTGAATTGCGAGTCTCCGATATCCTCTCCAATAAGGATATCGTTTTTACCTACCACTAGAGAAACGTAAAGTCTCTCTTGGTGGTGTGTGTGCGATCGTTCGGATATATGTGGTTTACACATGCACGAGGGCAATCGGTAAACGAAGCAGACAGGCGGTAATGACAAAAGGGAGAAATGACCAAATGCGCGGTTGGTAATGCGGGTCATTGTTTACGCGATGCCTCGTCGCTATTATCGACGTTGGGAGAAAAAAAAGGTGCTAAAAGCAAATTGGATGTTTATGGCATCTCTGGCTGCAGTAGAAACCGGGTTCATGTTTGCATTAGGAAATGCTGGAGAATTTGGTTTCAGCGTCTATTGCGCTAATTATATGCAGCTGCTTGGGTTGTTTATTGATAAGAAAAAAAACAAAAAGGTCGCCAGGCAATGTGTATGAAAAGGTACATGACGCGGCAGGGAAAATAGACGCCGCAATATTTATGGTCCCTGTCATGACGGTTACATTGAATGCATTAATGCATGCATTAAATAAAGAACAGAATCAAAAATTGCAATCATTAACAGACTATTACAAGGGGATTTCAATGATGTTCAGCGATACTGCGACAACTGGAAAGTCAATATCAATATCCAGAAATGTGAAACCATCCTCTTTAGAACACCACTGGCTGAAGCTACCAGTAATACCAGGAAAAAATGGTGAAAGCTAGCTAGTATGGGACTGTGGCGGTTCCATCAAACCCCACGGCGCACCTACCTGAAAAACCCCCCATATCCGCAACTCAACTCCCATTGTCTCCTGCCAATGCAATCGCATGGGCACCTGAAAATATTTCCTTTTCCAAGGACATTAATGCATACAAGCATTACATAAAACTCCTAGAAATAATTGCATCTACAAGGCTATTCATACATTATCAATGCATCTCTGCATTAGCGACCCAAGAAACCGAATTTCCAAGTAGAGTAGATTTTCACACTATAGTTCGATCCTGCCGTCGCCATAGATGCCATGCATAATTGACACAGATGGTATACACAACCGTCATTGTGTACCCATCTAAATTACTTTCCGAAGAATTGCAACTATTGATTCAATTGCAGGCACTTCTCGCGGAAATATTTCTTTGTTTGAATCTTCAAACGATCACCGACGCCTATTGTATTATCTCTATTGTATGAATTATCGAAATCCCTTTTAGCATCTAATGAGTGACTGCTATTTAGACAACTGACCCTCATTACCGGAAGATGCCGTAGGTCGTTTCACCATTTTTCTTTTTTTCCTCGTTTCAGGTTTAGTTTATCCTTGGCTAAACGCATCGATAAACACGGTACATACACCCCGCGTCTCAGAGATCGCCTCCTATTGGTCACTGGTCAAAGGAAATTTCATTTCCTTTTCACCACACCACCAGAAACTCACCCCAAACGTTTAAATATCGTTGAGTCGTATCCCAATCTCCAACGAGCGCGCATCGTGGTTATACCCTATGTAGTGTGCGCACGGGAGTACGTACGCCCGTGCGCACGAAAAGCAAGTACAGTCCCTATACCCAAGTCGAGTGGTGATCGCTAATTCCCTTCGTACATTTAACCATATTCTTATAAATCGCGTTTTTTTGAGGAATAAACTGGATGTAACTTCTGTTGAATTCTCGAGTGTACAACTGCCACGTAGTAAGAACCTGATCTGACAACATTGTTTAGTTATGTGTAACCTGTGTAATTAATGTACTATAATAATAAAGAAGAATAATAAAAGGCATAATCGACAAACAATATAATAAAAAACAATATCCTGTATATTTATTTCGGTGGTTCTGTGTCCGCTCGGTTGTGAAGATAAAACATTGTTTAATCATTTCTGTTCTTCTTGGTGAACGGTTTGCTGCGTTGCTCAGTGTTTTGTGTCCAGCGAACTCATGATGGAGAATCTTCGTACAACCTGTGCCAACGCCGGCACCAAGGCGAAGATTTATCCCACAGTGGTGACTTCACAGTGTTTTTAAAAAAAACGCAACCATACCATGGAGTCAGATGGAAACAGTGTCCTAATTAAAAAAACAAAAAACAGTGACTTTTGGTGACCTAGGTGAGAACATCCACCTTCCGAACTGAGTGTCAGTGGCAATCAATGAGCATTTGTGGCGGCAATTGCCGAAAGTCAACGAATGGGGGAAAACATCGCCCCAACGCCAGCCCAACAACAGCACCTGGCAAAACAACATCGGCAACGGTACACCGCGTTGGTAAGCCATGTTTCCTTCCTCTTTGTGTTTCCAAGCCGTGACCTAAGCAACATCACCAACTAACTTCACGCAACCTCATTCAACCTGCTTGACCTTTTCGGCAATTGCCGAAAGTCAACGAATGGGCAAAAACCTCGCCCCAACGCCAGCCTAACAACAGCACCTGGCAAAACAACACGGCAACGGTACACCGCGTTGGTAAGTCATGTTTCCTTCCTTTTTGTGTTTCCAAGCCGTGACATAAGCAACATCACCAATTAACTTCACACAACCTCATTCAACCTGCTTGACCTTTTCGGCAATTGCCGAAGGTCAACGAATGGGCAAAAACATCGCCCCAACAACAGCCCAACAACAGCACCTGGCAAAACAACATCGGCAACGGTACACCGCGTTGGCAAAAAAAAACCTCATTCAACCTGCTTGACCTTTTTTTTCAACGGCCTTTAACTCCATTTACCTACGCACGGCTCAATGTAACTTCTTCCAAACCGGCTCCTTAATTAACGAAGGCTACTACGCGTAGCAATACTCAATAGGACGCCCGGTTTTGTCATAAATCGACCCTTTCTGTCTCTTTTTCTGGAGGTTGGCGCTCATGCTCACCAACCACAGCCTTCACGGGACCCCGCTCGCCAGTGCTCGAAACATTTCAACCCTTTCTGGCCTTCTTTAGGTACAGGCAAAACCCGCCTCTACCCACCCTTTTAGGCCCTTTCCCAATTATTGGCGCACATGTCCGCCAAACGCAGTGTGGCGGTTAGAGCTAACACCACTGTCAATCGTGTCATGGATAATGCTAAAAGCCCCACGAAGGAAAATTTCCATGCACAATGGCGGCGTCATCGGACCTGTGCTGAGCATCATTTCCACCGAGCGCACCATTTCTTAGTTAGAAATGAGTCGCTTCAACAAGAAACCATCATGGTCCGAATCATTCCGGACGCCCCAATATTGCCAGCAAGAAAAATAACACGTGTGCATTAATCCAACACAGTGTTCCTTCGTGAAAATAGCCAATATAGCAGGCACAAGGAACACCAAATGCGCAGTAAACAACACGGGCCATGATAGAACGAAAGCATTGCCCGCCGATTGTGCGCCTGTGTATCCAAAGGCAATGTAGGGGAGTCGCGAGATACAACCATGAGTCGGCGATGATCGCCATTCGCAGCAGCGCGCGATCATCGTTGAAAGAACAACATCATCATCGACGGAAGATGCTGTCTGATGCTGGGACATGAGCATCGCCGGCAGCTGCAGACGTGCACGAGGGATGATCTTGGTGCAGTTTTTCTTAGTGTGCGTCGTCTTCGTGTGCCGCAGAGCGACCGGGATCATGATTATACACCATGCTATGAGTTGTCGTGTGTCTGCGGAGCGAGGGAGCGACGTTAGATGGGAAATTAGAACGAGTTGGTGGTGGTGATGCACAATCAACCCTTAGGGTGGATAGTGCGCGATCGCTGGTGGATTTGGACATCAGTTGCTAGTCAGAAACTCAACCAGAGAGTACTAAAAAGTAACCGAGAGGCTTTCGATGAATATTATTCTTCTCAAATTATTCCCAGTGGATCAACAGTGTCACAATTAGCTCCGCGTCCGCCCTTGCAGCGTACCTCGTACAAATTGTATATGCTAATTAACAGTTCGTTCAATGTGTTGTGCCCAAACTAATATAAATCTTGTATTGCTTCCGTTTGAATAAATACTTACGAATTATAAATGTAAATAAAAATAAACACTTATGACACAGTGTATATGCTAATTAACAGTTCGTCAATGTGTTGTGTTCAGATTACTCTAAGTATTATATTGTGTCCTTTTGAATTTACGAATTACTAGTGTAAATAGTAGTTAATTACTTTCAAAAATATGAACTCTTCAGTTTTGCCTTATCCTTAGTGTGTACGTTTAGATTATGATTAGCGCATAAGAACTCCAGTGTAAATATTTCACCCTTCTAACACTAATAGACCACCTGTAACCGTAATTAGAGATTGATAAACAATAAAGAATTGAGGATCCTCAGAAAAGGATCAGAGTGTCTTATTCTGTGACGGCTCACTGGAGCGCCACATTGAAGCCAAGCCAGAGATACTCTCGCTTGGCTTCAATGCTGCAATCACATCGGTCGCTAAACCGAGCCACATGAAATGGTAACTCGCAGCTGGCATCGAGAACTCGTCAGTGTAAATACACACACGACGGCTCGACACTCTGTTGACGCCAACAACGTGCGTCCGATCAGCATACAACTTTTACGCGGTACCAATCGGACAAACATTTCCTTTTTATGGAAATGTAATATCCACGGTCCGAGTGAGCGTACAACCATCTCAATACCTATGCAAAGATATTGGCACCAGCTGCATCCATGTCGGTTTATGTTCCTCTGAGGGAATCCTGATGCCCACGGTTCGATTGCTCATGCACAGCTTGAGGGTGCGATTGAACCTCATCTGTGTGTGTGCGCGAGTTACGGTTGCCACCGGGCACCCCGTCACCCCTTAATACCTAATACACCTAAGTTCCACCCACTAAATCTGCTTGAACAGCAAATCCACCCATCAAGGTTATTTTGCCACAGTTCCTTGACTCCGATACAACATCAGCAACGAGCCGGAAAAGTGAATCGTAACCTTAGAACCAAGAACTCGGTGTGGAACCTACAGAGGTGACAAATTGTAGACTCAGCGTCTACTGAATTATCAATCCTTTGTTCAAATGCGTGGGAAGCACTTTTGCAATCTAATACCGAGGTGTAATGTGCAGGTAGGATGGGAGATGCAGTCGAGTTGGATTTTGAACGTCATAGTGCCCGGTCGTTTGTGGTTTGATAGTGTACCTATTTAAATAACCTTTTACACAAATAAGTTTAAATAAAGCAAAAGTTAAGAACAGTAAATTTATTTAAATAACATTTTACACAAATAAGTTTAAATAAAGCAAAAGTTAAGAACAGTAAACTGTACGTGGTTCTTTTTTTTGGCATTTCACGAGTTGACACTCGTAACTCGCGTCCTCTCGTTGATCGGCATCAGGATCATCCCTTATATGGTCATCGGGGCAATAAATGAATATTTCGTAACTCTGTTGCTTCGATGGCGATCTTTAATCGCGATACGGATTCCGTGAGGGCAGGTCGTGCCCTCACGTTAAAATTTACATCTCTCGTGGGGCGTCCCAAGAGATACAGCGTCGTGTGTTGTCATTTAATCAAGTTAAATGTTTCATTCGTCAGTTACAATTGCTTCAAGTGCTTTAAACAATAGAAATCTCAAATTACATTTGTCATATCAAATAAACTCCGCATTTATATCCAAACAAACAAGTGGAAGAATCTAATTAAATGGTAATCAGTTCGAATTCTATGGATTACTCAACAACACACACTGAAGCATATAAGATGGAAGTAGAACCGGTGCAGTACGCTGGCACAAACATACTTTCTACCCATAATTCCTTTCAGCCGTCGTAGCAATCATATGGGAAATTGAAGGAACCTGTGTCCCTGAGATACCCTCTTCAATAAAACGATAGACAAAAGATACCCATAGCGGTTTTACGCGACTCAGCCTGCCTCTGCTCGACACCCTTCTTCCACGGCCCCGGCTCCTCACTGAACCACAGCTACTGCGCGTAGCAAATTTAACCAGTAGGACGCCCGACGGCCAAGTCGACTCCTTACTACCCTACCAGCTACCCCGAGTGGCAATCATGTAGTAGGAGGCCGGCCCTACCTCCTTACATAAACTTCAGGACCTTCGTCCTTAGGTCTCTGAACGTCTCCCAAATGTCTCAGTAACACCGGTCGACAAATCAAACCGATACCACCGGCCTGGGACCGTACCCTAGAACACCTTACACAGGTGTCTCTACCCAACCCTGTGGGGTTCTTCATGGCGCCCGAAGAGCCAACCATCGCTTTACCCAACGAAGCATAGCCTCGGCACCTATTTAGGCATCCCTGAAATATAGGTTCATGACAAGATTACCACCTTGCCATGACATTAAGCTTTCAACAGCATCCAACAAATCCGACAATCTGCCAGGGGACGTCGGAATTCTACCTATATAATTGTTGTTGCTGATACGACCGGAAACCCAATTTGGTTATCCTTCAGTCAACCGGCATAACATGGAACATGTCAATATGCAGAGTCGTGGAGCATTTCCTCACATACTGCATGATTTGTTCATCCTTGTCATCGGTCGACCTATAGCTGAACAATACAAGTGTAGCCATAGCTACCTACCTACTTTCGATCGAGTGTTGTTTCGAGTAAACATGCACCCGACCCACCGACCGATGATGAGCTATATGCAGGGATCTGTTAAATGACGCTGTACGCCTCGGCAATGGGTAAACAGATCATTGTCTTCATAAACATGTCCAGCTGCAGCTAATTTTCACTTATCGGTTACCACCGATCATAGGCCGCAAACAAGCAACGAATTGGTTATGACCGTCAAGTGTTTACTTGAAACATCTGGCAACGTCCACTTCCTATATTCGTTTGCTAAACCGAACTCATCGCCACTAATTGTAAGCACAATCCCAAACTCAATTCCTCCTTGCGGCAAGAGTTTTATTGACTTATGTCAATCAAGAGATCTATCCCTGGCGGTTGGCGGCAGTATACCCTGCCCACACAAGGATCAACAGATGTTCACCACCGAACGCAGCAGAAGATCCCGAATTTATCTCCTGTCGGGATTACACACTCGTTAGAGAATCTTAATGGAGTCAGATGTCCATCTCCAGAGCATACGGTTGTGTGGTTGAATTTATTTTGGAGTCCCTGTGTGTTTCACCAAGAACAAACTATAAGTGTCATTTCGATTTTAAAAACAGTTTACAAGTGTAACTATTTGCCCCTTAAATTAAGTTCTTAACTACCGCGCAAACAAATTAAGAAGTGTGAACAATAGTAATTACCATAAATAAAAAAACATTAACGTTAAAACTACACCAAGTGTGCTTTTATTTTTATTTGTTTGGTTCCTGTGTCCGCTCGGCATTCTGAAACATCGGAGTTTTGTGAACAATTTTTGGTGTATTCGGTGGAAAAATATCGTGGAGAGCTAGCAGTGGGAGTTACCTGAATCCGCACCCGTGCTTGGTGCATAGCTAAACCACCCCATAACCCCACCCTGGAACACCTCATACAGGTATTCCAGTCATTAGACCCCTCCAAGGCCCGGTATTACCCGCAACCCAAGGCTATACACGCCCCTCCACGCCGCATCAAATACCAGGTGCATTAATACCTTCGGAGCGCGCATCTAGTGACCCTGGGGCGCCCTGGGGTTGGACACAATCAACCACCCACCAGGAGCCCCCTAAGCAAAGTCGTCTATCTTTTAACAAGCGCGACCGGCCGGCACCTCACCACGAGTTTCCGTTCGGTCGACGTCGCAGCTACCGCTACATTGGCATCAATGTACCGGTCCTCTCTCGATCACGCAACTGAGTGCCCGCCCGCTTCACCAGTCCCAGCGGCAAACAATTCGCAATACAACCGTATGAGCGAAAGACACCGACTCCGGACTCGGGTCTCCCTTCCATCCCGCACACGGCAACCCGTCGCGATTAATCCTGGGATAGGTCCCCTCCACCTCGCACACGCCATTTCGTCACTGCGGATGCGAGCGGATTTCCGATAGGTTCCGACCTACTCGGACGATAAACCTGTTGGTCCAAGCGACCCACAATAGGCCAATGGACCACGCCGTGTTACGTACCAAAACCACCACCACCACCACCCCCCAAACATTCATACCGGGCGAAGCCCCATTCAATTTCGGATCACATATAGTGAATCCCATGCAGATTGATTAATGTACCAATCCGCTAAGAAAAATTCTCCACCGACATCGCTAGAGAATACAACCATAGAGTCCAGAAATACATCTGAGAACAATACTCAATGGCGACACCGTTTCTTTTAATCCATTGTAAGGATACGTTTCCTAAACGGAAAAAAGAGCGATGCATGTGAATAGAATTGCTGGACAACAATAGCATTAAGATGTACAAAATATCTTTGGCACCGTTGTCCATTAAAATGTAATTACCAAAAACACCCGTGGTTTATACCAATCCTAAACATTACTAAAAAACGCAAGTAATGTTTAATGGCCTATGGAAATTGTCGATCCTTGGAAAATTACCGAAGGATCAAACAAAAGATCGCTGGCTCACAATAGAGATCCGGATACAAAGGATTTTATGTGAGGTTGGAGAGAAAGCAAAAAAAAAAAAAAAACGAAAAAAACACGTTGCTTTGAGTTAACGTGGAAAAAGGTTTTCCTCCGATCAAAAGATCGATATAGAGTGGAGTTGGGTTTTTGCATTTGTCCAGAACGGACACAGGCTCTGTTGTTCGGGAGTTGATTTTTGGCCGAGACGGTCAGTGCTGCGTGGAGTTAATTTGAACCAGTGTCGGGGAACAAAATTAAGAAGTTGCAGTTGTACCGTTTGCAAAGTGAATGTCTGTGAAATTCATAATTAATCGAAGTATAAATTTCGGAAAAGTTCTTGTATAAAGTGGTCAAATGGTCACTCTAGATTTAAAACAAATATAATAAAAGAGAGTATAGAAACTATCAAAAACATTGTGTTTGTTATGAACTACAGTGGGTGCATAAAGTTTTAAAAGTGATTACTGTGTGCGTGCTTTGTTAAGATAAAGATTAGAATAAAGATCAGTTTAAATAAACAAAAGTGTGTTTTATTTAGAGTGAGTGGAAAAGGGAGACATTACAGCCGCACACCCTTTCCCTTGGCGGCATCAATGCGATAACAACCGAATCCACACAAGTATCGACGCAAGCCCTTTCTATAACCAGGAAGTCGTCATCACGACAGCTCCCCTAACAAATCTACAGCGCCTCCCGAAGCAAACAGGGCCGCCTTGTTTTCAAGCGTTCACCCCCCCCCCCCACACACACCGCGACACCCGTCCGAGCAGACCTTCAGCCCTACCTTCTTTATTTCGTGACTTCGTCACTGGTGGGGGGGGGGGGGGGGGGGTTGGCGGTTCCACCAAACCGCACGGCCCACCTGCCTGAAAAACCCCCCATATCCGCAACTCAACTCCCATTGTCTCCCGCCAATGCAATCGCATTGGCACCTGGAAATATTTCCTTATCCAAGGACATTAATGCATACAAGCATTACATAAAATTCCTAAAAAGAATTGCATCTACAAGGCCACCCATATATTATCAATGCATCTTTGCATTAGCGACCCAAGAAACCGAATTTCCAAGTAGAGTAGATTTTCACACTATAGTTCGATCCTGCCGTCGCCATAGATGCCATGCATAATTGACACAGATGGTATACACAACCGTCATTGTGTACCCATCTAAATTACTTTCCGAAGACTTGCAACTACTGATTCAATTGCAAGCACTTCTCGCGGAAATATTTCTGTGGTTGAATCTTCAAACGATCACCGACGCCTTATCTATTGTATGAATTATCGAAATCCCTTTTAGCATCTAATGAGTGGCTGCTATTTAGACAGCTGACCCTCATTACCGGAAGATGCCGTAGGTCGTTTCACCATTTTTTCGTTTTTTCCTCGTTTCAGGTTTAGTTTATCCTTGGCTAAACGCATCGATAAACACGGTGATGTGTGCGCAAGCACACATACACCATCGCGTCTCAGAGATCGCCTCCTATTGGTCACTGGTCAAAGGAAATTTCATTTCCTTTTCACCATACCACCAGAAACTCACCCCAAACGTTTAAATATCGTTGAGTCGTATCCCAATCTCCAACTAGCGCGCATCATGTTTTTACCCTAAGTAGTGTGCGCACGGGAGTACGTACGCCCGTGCACACGAAAAGCAAGTACAGTCCCTATACCCAAGTCGAGTGGTAATCGCTAATTCCCTTCGTACATTTAACCATATTCTTATAAATCGCGTTTTATTGAGGAATAAACTGGATGTAACTTCTGTTGAATTTTCGAGTGTACAAATGCCACGTAGTAAGAACCTGATCTGACAACATTGTTTAGTTATGTGTAACCTGTGTAATTAATGTAGTATAAGAATAAAGAAGAATAATAAAAGGCATAATCGACAAACAATAAAATAAAAACAATATCCTGTGTATTTATTTCGGTGGTTCTGTGTCCGCTCAGTTGTGAAGATAAAACATTGTTTTATCATTTCTGTTCTTCTTGGTGAACGGTTTGCTGTGTTGCTCAGTGTTTTGTGTTCAGCGAACTCATGATGGAGAATCTTCGTACAACCTGTGCCAACGCCGGCACCAAGACGAAGATTTATGCCACAGAACCACACGAACAAACACTGAAAACCAAAAATGTAGTCAAATACTTGGGCATCTAGCTGGATCAGTATCTACATTTGTTACCTAATTAACGTGCGTTAATTATACACCCCACCCCCCATGTGTTGTGCAGTGTGCGCGTAAAATATATAATTAAGATTAATCAAACTCAAAAAGAGGGTGTGACTGTGAATGAAACGACAATGTGCCAAGTGTCTATATAAAACTCTTGTTGAAAACACATCGGTCGCCGCTCGTGCACAAAAAAATTACATCATTGTCGCGTACACGTCTGTGTGCGTATGTGTGTGGCGGTGTCGATTAACGCCACTGCTCACCTTTTCCAGGCGCGACACAAACTCCCAATCAGAGCATCCGTAGACATTTCGAAACAAGTATTATGTCAGTTCCATTAGAGCGTCATGACTTACCGTGCGGATAAACATGCCCAACCGTCCACTGCAGCGGCCTGCAGGTTTTCTCCCTTTACAGGTCTTCTCAACATACTATGCATTTGATGCACCTGTAAAACCTACCTGAAAGAAAAACCCTAGTTGAGCACTTACGGCATCATAGCGAGGCACACCAGGTTCCTAAAACAATTCGGTTTCAGCCATAAGAAATCGACATAACACGAACCATCTCAGGGCGCCATTCACATTTCCTATGAGAAAATAGCGCCCGTGTATCGTCGCAGCAGTGAATTTCTTCGTAAGAAATATCCAGTGTGCACATACACAAGAGACACCAGTTGCTTCAAGCGATCATGTTTGCCATGCCGCGCAAACGAGCGACGTATGCTAACACCACCAACGCACCAGGGAACAGACCGAAACTTAAGACTTGCTCGCCTGTCGAGTGCCCGTGTATCGATAGGCAAAGTAGGAAAAGCATAACACACATCATGAGTGTGGAATGCCCACCAGCGTTGTTGCGACGCACAGCCATCGTTGTGCTAGCATCATAATCGCTGACATAATATGCCGCCCTATAATCGGACACAAATCACTGCAGCTGCGGATGTTCACACACAGGATGACCATGTTTTTGGATTTTCTCTTTCTCGTTTGCGTCGTTCTTGTGTGACATGACGAAACGTTGTATGTGTGCGGTCACGATCAACCGGAGATCTTCTCGCCACGGCTGCCGTACAGGAGAGGTTGTGTGTGGTGGTCGAGATTGGAAATCAACCCTTAGTGGATAGTGCACATCCACTGGGGGAAGATTTGAAGAGTCTTGTTTGAGCCATCGGAGAGTCGAGTTGAATTTCATGATACCCGCGCTTGAATTAAATTGAATTAAATCAAATGTGTGTAATACGCGTTAAATGACTATATAACAAATTTTTATGAATTGTAAAACCAGCTTTTATGAATTGGAACGCACTAGGCTTTGTAAATAGTAACGACATTAAATTGAATTAAATCAAATGTGTGTAATACGCGTTAAATGACTATATAACAAATTTTTATGAATTGTAACACCAGTTTTTATGAATTGGAACGTACTAGTTTTTGTGAATAGTAACGACATTAAATTTAATTAAGTTAAATGTACATAATATGTGTAAACAACATCTAGTTAAGTGACGTTCTTGTTTTTTTATTTTTTATGAATTGTACGACATTAAGTCAAGAGAATATAATAAGTGTTAAACAACCCTAAACAGAATTAAATGGAAAATAAAGTAAGAGAATTGAAGCGGGTGTTTCATTGACTATTTGTTTCATTGACTGCTTGGTGAAAATAATACTCCGTATCCATAACACTGATTTGGGGCAGTAGGTGCGTCGAGAATTAATGCGAACCTGGGCCCGTGTAGGCATCCCATCATTAAAACAACAAGGTTAAACCCCATAATTGGCAAAATACCATATGTGTCTTCCTCAAAGAGGAAACAAAAGTGCTGACGTGTCTACGTGTATATTCCGGACGATCAATAAAAAACGGTGTGTGTGTTAATGTGTATGCGTGTGAAAACAGATGCCCCTGCATGTTGCTTCACAAATAAAACAATAGAATTAACGGTGGCAATTAATAATGGAAAAAAGAAAAGCTGTGTTAAAAGTGATTTCAAAGAAGAGGCCCAAAGCCCAGCCAAACCTCCTTGCCAAACGGCATAAAGCCAACCCTAAGGTAAAAACTCTTATAGAAGAATTGACCACTCCTGATATGCCACATTATTCCGGAGAAGGGAATAAATTCAAAGAACTGGCAACAGAAGACCACTCAATTTATTGCGGAGTTATATAAAAAGAAAGAGGAGCTCTCCAAAAAGAAGAACGATTTGGCGTGACAAATTAAAGAAGCCCTATCGGAAAGCAACACTCAACAGCAAGACCAGAAACAACAACAGCGGCGGAAGCAACTGCATCAGCAGCAGCAACAACTGCTGGGAAAACAACAAGCAGCAGCCAAAAAGAAGGAGAAAGTGCCTCCCATCATAGTTAGCTCTATGGAAGCTAAAGACCTAATTAAATTGGGTGAGTTAACATGCAGAAATTTTAAAACGAAAAATGTAAGTAATAATAAAATAAGTTTTTTATGTGATAGTTTAGATGACTATCGTAAAATTTAATCTGCTCTAAGGGAAGCAAGTAGTGAGTACTTGACGTACACACCTAAATCGGAGAAAACTATCTCCATGTTACTTAAAGGAGTTGATCCTTCTTATTCTTCCGAAGAACTCCTCTCGGAACTACAAACTGTCGAAAATGACAGATTAATATTTACTGATGTGAAGCCATTCTCCACTTCTCTCTCCCAAAGTCGCAACCGCAAGTTGCTGTTTTTCATTGTCTCCCTAAGTCCCAACAGCAAAGTCGATGCACTTAGGAATATTAAAGTTATTTTCTACCAAACAATAATTTGGGGCAAAAATAAGGAAAGTTGACCGTATGTTGCAGTGCACGCGGTGCCAACGACTCGGCCACGTTGCATCTAACTGTTGTATGGAATTTAGATATGTAAAGTGCCAAAACAATCATACTATAGGAGAATGTCACTTAGGTAAAGAACAGGTTCAGGATAGGAGCAAACTATCTTGCGTCCTGTGCAAAAATACAGGTCACACGGCCAACTTTAGAGGTTGTCCGAAATTCCATAACATTTTAGCATAACATTTTCTCATTACAACGGCGACGGAACTTTCACGCAACGTCATAAAAACGCCTGCTCCAGAGGCAAATTCAGACATAAGAGCAACCCTGTTAGCCATACAAGATTGCTGGATTTGAAAAAAAAAAAACTGATTGAACAAGAGGCCCGAATAGATATTATTTACTCGTCCTTGTTCTCAGACAACCCAACATACCACAAATGGTGAACTATCCAACTAATTTAACACTAAAAATTATTACTATGAATGTGAATTTGTGTCGGTTCTACGAACCACACAACCCACTATAGGTTGAGATATCGTCATGATGTGTCCTCAAAAGTCCTCCTTTCCACCTGAAATAAAAGGTAACATCCATCTGGAGTCAACAACCCTACGTATTCCCAGACACATGGGGCACAAGTCCTGAATCATTTTTCTGCGCCTGCACTGCGACCGGAGGACATGACTGACCAGCATAGAAATTGTGTACCAATCCATTAACTGGATATACACAAACGGTTGGCACAGCTGCGCCAGATGTCAGCAGACATCGCGTCTCCGGCGATAAGCTAATTGCTGAAAAACCACTTCGTCTACACAATGACCAATAAGAGGCAAGCAGCAATAAACCAAACGTTGTTCCCATGGGGCTATGTAAACAACGAAAAAGACATTATCCCACGATTGTCTAATGTAAATCACACATTCGATTGTGTGCATAACTGATGCATTAGAGGTGTGAAATCCTAAGCACAGAGTGATCTACGCCATGCAGACGATAACCTCCGCGTCTGTAAGTTTTAGCACGATTTTCTCTGGTAAGAAGATTCTCGATTGAGAGAAAGTCACCACACAAGGAAAGGGAAAGTAGGAAAAAAAAAACGATGGGGATGAATTGGATCATCCCCGAGAGAAAGTAAAGACAGACAGTTAGAGAACCCCGACGAGGAGGCAATCCGCGGAGCGCGGTACATCGAGTAAGAAACCCGTCGACTGAAGTCTCGTAGACTTTCCGAATACACGAGTAACCTAATACCCGTGCACAATTAATATCGTCAAAATTTGGTGGTTCGAGCCGAATCGCAAACGTAGTAAGATACGCGAGTAACCGGAGGACATTTATGAATATTAGTTCGCTGCGTTTTCAAATAATGTTTTTGTTGTGCTAAAGAACAAAAATAACTAATTTTGCGTATTAGGCGTTAAGTGACTTGCTATAAAATTACAAACCTATAAACACCCCTTAACCGCCGAAAGAAAACGATACATTTAAAGATTAAAACAAAATTTAAAAGAGCGTTTTCGCAGTGTTTTCATTGGTGGATATATTCGCTCTGTGTTCCTGTGTTTAATTTCTCCTCTGTGGACAGTGTTCGGCGGAACACTACATCGACATCCAACTCGCTTAAATCCGCCAAAAATTCACTAATCCACGTGGAAAGGAAGGATAATCTCGGTAATCTGGGTGAAGCCGAACGCCCCGATGTGCTTCTAGCTAGCGAAATCAACCTAAACCAGAGGCACAAATTGGGCTACAAAAATTATATATTCATTAGGCGTGTTAAAGAAGTTTGTATATTTAAATCTGCACTGCACACGCAGAGAACGAAAACTCACACTCGCACTGAGAGAATGCCAACAATAACACACACAGAGCAATCAAACGCACTTTGTTTTTGTTTTAATTTATTAATTACTTTTAAACACATTCACAAAATTCAGTTTTGTAACACAATCCTTTTTATGTTTGGAATTTGCGAGAACACAACACTGACACTGAATTGGATTTAGCAAGCGTATCCAAAAGATTCGAATTATTGTTCACTTTTTTGAGCCCGATGTTTTTACATATAATATTTTCCGCGAAAGGCACTCGAGGAAGTCGTACGGTAAGCGCAAAGAGTTACTCGCCGCGACTTTTGAAACGCGATCGGCTTTATATTTTAAGTCCGTCCAGGACAACGATTGGTATTCGACTCTTTATTTATGAATATCCAAACCGGACGACGTTCATACATCGACCTCCTTATCTCTCTTTCGGTCGTGTAGACCGAAATATACATTCATCCATTGTTTACTCACAATAGATCCTTTTTGATACCCATGAGGTATGCTTTGCAGTACATTTCTTGAGAATAATAAACATTGAAAATGTTTATGATCTGCGAGATCTGATTGTGTGGATGCGTGTATACAATTTAGAATCTTGTATTTACACAAGTGTTCATTTATGGTCAACGATGGCAAAGATATTTTGTATACTTTATTGCTTCGCTACCATAGAATTATTCTCTGTTTTGAGCAGCACATTATTTTCTTTGTGCCGTCATGAATTTCTCCCAGATGTGGTATCTGGATTCCATGATTTGCCCGTATATGCATTTTGTAGCTAATGCACTTTTACAGGTACTCATTGGGTTGGATATGTTGATTTGGATTAATCAACATATGGGGCTTCACATGAAGGTGAATCCTGTTAATGCTGGGGGGTGGGCCCCCAAAAAGGGTGAGTATTAGGGGAGGGTAGGCGTTGCGTGTAACAGGCGAGATCGCCCACACGTCACACAAGGAGGTGGAGTTGCTGTCTTAATTAAGAAAGGCATTCACCACAAGGTCGTTTGTTACAGAATAAAACCACCCCCGCGAATCATTAAATTGATTCGCATTAAAATCAGAATAAAACCACCCCCGCGAAACATTAAATTGATTCGCATTAAAATCAGAATAAAAACACTCCCGCGAATCATTAAATTGATTCGCATTAATATTCAAAATTAAAAAACACCCCGGCGAATCATTAAAGTGATTCGCATTAGAATCAAGATTAAAACTACCCCCGCGAATCATTAAAGTGATTCGCATTAGAATCAAGATTAAAACTACCCCCGCGAATCATTAAAATGATTCGCATTATGTGCTGGCATGAAGGGACAACATTCTTGGAATGTCATACCCGATTAGCAACCGCAAAGCTTGTGTAAGCCACGTTGTTGTTACATAAAGCAACAGCTTGAGTTGTCGCATTCCTTTGCGCTATCTTTACCCACACGCCGATCATATCCCAAGCATCAGCCAGGGTCGTTGACCTCGCTAGACACGGCCACTCGCTGGGGATCAAAAACCTCAGCGTCTGGTGAAAAGTATGAAAAGAATACTTTTCAACCGATGCCGTTTCCCCTCTCGATGTGCATTTTGGATCTGCACGCTGAGAGCAAACAAAGCATGAAACGAGGTCATGCTGTCACCTACTTGGTTTCGCTTTTGTTGCAAACAAAAGCCAAGCAACCCTATAATCGTCATGCTCGTCGTTGCGTTTTCTCATTCTCCTAGTTCATTAACCGTCGGGTAAAGTCGCAAGAGTTTACTGATCTCAATGGACGTGGCAATTAAAAGATGAGAGCGAGGGTGCGATCGAGAATGGGTGATCAAAAAGAAAAGTACCTGTTCGTTGGGTCAAAGGGTGAATTTGAGTTGGAGTTGATTTTCTGAAAAAGTCAGTCGAGATCTGAGTATCCCAGTGGTTGGTTGTCGTGTGTGCACCTTCTTTATAAAAGCGATTAAAACAAAAGTTATTTTTAACCACCCTTTACATATACCTTTGAAAAGTCAAGGGCATCTATACGTGGTATCCGTGTATGCACCTGAAGCTCCTCAGTGTTCGCAATTTATCACCGAGCTGGATACTCTTTTTCGTAATCTCAAGTTAGACTCAGAAAACAATTATTTTGTTCTGGCGGGAGATTTCAACTCCAAACAGAATATAAACTAGAATTGTACGCTAGAAGTACACCATCTTATCCAAGAGGAAACTCCTTTCTGGACTTACTTATGATGGACGAGAGACTACATTATTAGACACGGGCCTAAATACTCGAAATTACCTTCGCACAATCGGGTATGATAGTGACCATTACGGCCTCGACGCCGTTTTACATGTTCCAAACGAACACGCAATACTTGAGCAGTACGACCAGATACATTCGTTCGTTTTCCGAAAAGCACATTGGTCGCGCTTTGATCGCATAATAAAAAGAGGACTATGCTTCAATGGCGTAGATCCTCCGACTAATAGAAACCTTCGAAATGAGGAAATAGACCATTATCTCTCAACGATGGACAACATTGTCATCAAAACCATGCACCGTTCCATTCCAAAAGCGGCTCACATGGAGGAGCATTTTAATAGATACAGAAACTCAACTATTGATGTCCTGTATAGACAAAAAAAAGCGCTCTGCTCTCCCAGCTAAAACTGCTCTACAGACAGTTCAGCTAGCCTTATAGCCAAGAAATAAAGACAGTTAAGTCATTGATTACAAAACGTTCAAAAGCTGATCCGTGACAAGTACAGATCAGTAATTAATGAAGAATGGAAACACAAAATTCTCTCCATTAAAACCAGTGGTAGGAATATGTTTCCGCAAATAAATAAAGTTTTTAGAAGAAAATATCAGTAACGGACAAATTCTCGAACAGTAAAGACGCAAATTGTAACCGTCTTATATTGTGCAGTGAAAGAAATGTGAACACAAAACCGCGTGCGAGTATTTCGTTACGGTACTGTGCGTGTTGTGAAACACAGTTTTGTTAGTGAATTGGAAAAGTAAAAGCAAAATAAATAAAAAATTGCCTTAGGGCCTAAGCAGCACACCGGCAACAGATTCGGTCGTCCTTGAGTGACGTTCCCGTCAACAAAAAAAGACGACAGGCATTTAGTCCTATTGAAACCAACTTCCCGGAATTACCAACAAAGCCAAGTGAAAAAAAACCTAAATTTATACAAATTGTTCCGAATGACGCGACGAAACCACTGACCGGAGTGAACGTATTCGTATTAAAAAGAGCTATAGACTCAATTAGTACACAGTAAGAAAAAGTGTCAATGCTAAGAGACGGTTCAATTCTTTTACTAGTTAAGCATGAACAAACAGCTTTACGTTTCATAAATACTAAACGGTTCGATCAACTATGTCCGGTAACAATAAAGTTACATCCGAAATTAAATCTCTCGAGAGGTATAGTTTACGCACCATACCTAATTAATGTTGTTACGTCCAAAACCACCCCCCCATAAGATACAAAATATCTTTGGCTCCGATGTTCACTGAAAAGAAATTGCCAAGTCTGGGCACTGTGAGAAATCCCAGGTAATACTTAAGGGATTCCAGACGGTTGTCGATCCAAGGTACAATAACTTGGGATCAGACAAAGCATGTGCGGGCTCACAAAAGAGATCTTAATACAAAGGATCTCGAGTGCGATCATCGCAACACGTTGCCTTGTGTTAGCGAACAAAAAAAAAAAAGGTTTTCCTGCGATCAAACGATCGGAAAAGGAAACGAGTTGGTTTGGAGTTGTTCTTTGATTTTTGACCAGGACGGTCGCGAGTAGGTTGCTTGTTGGTGTCGTATCAGTCGTGTTCTTAATAAGTACAAACTAATTAAATAAGTTTGATTATACGTAACCTTGTTCGTGAAATAATGTGTTCTTAATAAGTACAAACTAATTAAATAAGTTTGATTATACGTAACCTTGTTCGTGAAATAATGTGTTCTTAATAAGTACAAACTAATTAAATAATTTTGAATATACGTAACCTTGTTCGTGAAATAATAGGTGTTCCTAATAAGTACGAACTAATAAAATAACCTTGAATATAAGTAAAGTAGATTTTGAAACGATACATGTTTAATTAAAGCATTAACTGAAACAAAGTGTGTTTTTATTAACAAATTCGTGTGTGTGGAGTGCAACGTGGGTGGTGGAATAAGGTTTTATAATATTTGTCTTCATCTTGGACACGAGCCGAAAGCCCAGGAAGCCACAACAACCGAGGTAAGGAAAACTATTTTATCACAATAAAATAACAAATTACCGTTGATCTGTTACGCCCAAAACCACCCACCCATAAATATATACCTCTTTTATATACCTCTTTGGAGTCACCCTCCACCAATGAATTGCGGTACACGCAAAACCATCCACTAAAAGGATGAAGCACTCCCCAAGCCTTAGCATGCCCCATACACTAAACGGGCCAATACCAAAATTGATATCAATCAAATTGAACTAAACGTTCCATTTGCCTATATCAAATTCAATAATTCAATATCAAAGAAATTGAACTACACGTGGAATTTATCCATATTAAATTCCATAAAAACCCAAAACGTGGTGAACCAGATGTTCAACACGGAAATTCTCCTGGACCCAAATCTGCGGACCACATGGCCAACTCATAAGTAAACTTGGCAAAAAACCATAAAATTCACGGCGACACCGTCCGTTTAAAATCCTATTCAAGGAAACATTTGCTATACGGAACAAAGGACGGCGATTGTAAAAACAATCGCTGAACAACAGACCCATAAGATACAAAAATATCTTTGGCTCCGAATGTTCAGAGAAAAATAAATTGCCAAGTCTGGACACCAATAAAATAACAATACTTTTAAGGAGTCCAGACGGGTGTCGATCCAAGGTAAAACACCTCGGGATCAGACAAATGATGTGCGGGCAATAAAAGAAATCCTAATACAAAGGACCTCGAGTGCGATCATCGCACAAAGAACCTAACACGTTGGCTTGTGTTAGCAAGAAAAAAAGAAAAAAGGTTCCTGCGACAAAACGATCGAAAAAGGAAAGAAGCTGGTGTTATGAAGTAGTCCAGAACGGACATAGAGATTTTTTGAAAAGAGTTGGTTTTTGCTAGTTGACCAGGACGGTCACAGTTGATTGGGAACGAGTAACGCAGACGGTCACGGGAGTGTCTGAACTAAGTAAAATCAGCTGATCGTGAGTTTCGGTGTGTGTGCTACTGAGTCCGGGATATGAAATATTAATTTGTAAGACCCGTAGTGAATTAAGTTGATTTTGAGAACACAAAACGACAAATATTTCTACTCTTGACAGTGCAACTTGTTAACTTAGTATATATAAATAACAGTGAAATAAATATATCTATTGTTGAATTAAGTTGATTTTGAGAACACAAAACCACAAATAGTTCTATTCTTGACAGTGCAACTTGTTAACTTAGTATATATAAATAACAGTGAAATAAATATATCTATTGTTGAATTAAGTTGATTTTGAGAACACAAAACCACAAATATTTCTATTCTTGACAGTGCAACTTGTTAACTTAGTATATATAAATAACAGTGAAATAAATATATCTATTGTTCCCAACAAAGAAGAATTGCAGCCAGCGTGTTTTAAATTAGAATTAGCTTATAGCTGTGTTACTTAAGTGCCGTTCTAAAACATCAAACGGATTTACGACCAAGGACCAATCCAATTAAAATGACCAGCGGGAAGAAGGATAGCCATAACCATACAAAAGGGAAGTACTCTTAATTCAAAGGTCAAAATAAAAGACAAGGTATACCAAGGAGTACCTCCATCGCCACCTCAACGAGACAAAAAGTAAGTCATTATATAAATATATTTATTTTTGCAACAAAACCGTCGGCCCACGACGGAGATATATATAACATATTAAGTATACAACAAAATGGCGCAGCCGGTAGGATTTCGGTAAAGCCCTAGAACGGAAGGTTCTAATAAGAGCTAATAAACCCTAAATCCTGCGAACCTTAAAAATGTATGTTCCACATAATATAAAATAAATAAAAAAATAGATAACTAATTATAACAATAATAATAAACATTGACAAAGCATCTGTCCCAAACCCTCTAAACTTCTTCCTAAATTTCAAACCGAACTCGCCAATTGGAGTAAATTTCAAAATATAACTACCCAGGCACTAAGTCAACATATACAGAGTCAAAATATTAATCAAGAAACAGCCATAGTCACTAAAGCAATCCGAATAGGAGCAAATGCCTCGATACCACGAACAAGTCGAAAACTCCATAAGACAGTAGTTCCTTGGTGGAATCCAGTATTGGACAACCTAAGGAAGAAAAAACAAGAAGCCTGGAGAATTTCAAAAGATTCCGTTCTGATTTTAATCTAATCAATTCTAAAAAGTTAAATGCTCTTTTTCGCAAAAATGCCAAGGAAGAAAAAAGAAAAGCCTTCCAAACATTTACCGAAAAGTTAAATCCGCACTCTACTCCCAGAAAAAACTGGGCAGATATAAAAACGCTCACTGGGCAGTATCGCCCCCTCTCAATAAAATGCACGAACACCGAATCAGGCACTCTCACATCTCCCCTTCAAACCGCAGACCATCTCGGCAAAACATGGTCAAACTACGCAGAAGACGTAGACGACATTTCTCTCTGCCAAAAGAGACCCAATTAGCCCGTCCCCTCATACAAGCCCATCCGCTAAATTAATAGATGTGGCGGTTCCGCCAGATTCCACGGCTCGCCTTCCTGAAAAAACCCCCATAACCACAACCCGGTCTGCACCAGATTTCGCTAATGCAATTCGCATTAGCATCTTGAATGCTTCACGCATCAAACAGATCCAATTATTATAGCCCCAAAATCCCTATAAAGAAAACTTACCTTTTCATTGCATCCCTTTGCATACAATTTTCTGTAAGAATTCTTCTTGACCTTTTTAGGAATTCCACAACTCCCATGTTTCCCGCCAATGCATTTGCATTTGCCCCAGAAAACATTTCCTTTTCCAAGGACATGTAATGCTTTCAAGCATTATCTGAAATTCCTAAAATTGATCCTTAATGTGCATATGCACCATAAATAGCAAACATTCGATACCCTTTGTCTGAGTTAAAATACTACGTCGTCAGCTTGTTTTTACAGCTGCAACACTAGCGATTCAATAGACAAACAATGATGCATTTCTTTCGTCGCCACCACTAATTGCTTGGCATACCTAAATACAAGCAAGGGATGCGTATCGGCAATTAACCCAAGATACGATATACAATTTCCATGGTATAAAGTATCGTATCCCATTAACACCTTTTTTCCAACGTCCATCATAGCGACGTTGCATAAACATGACCCTCATTAAAGAGCGAACCATTTGGTCGCCTTTTCTTTTGTTCTCGCCGACTGCCTTTCTCGTCGTTCCACTGCTTTCGAACACGTGCAACGACATTGAATCTGTTCGATCGCGCACATATACCACTGCACCAAAAAGATCGCTTTTTCTTAGTGGCCACACCCTTAAGAGAACATTTTCTCTTTCCCCTCCATATCTCACCCTTAATTGAAGATAGAATTCAAGTCAGAGTTCTATCCTCACGGAGTCTTATTCCATCCTTTGACCACGCTGGTCACTTCACTCCCGCTCTCCGCCACCAGCGGAGAAGCGCAAATAAATGTCCTGAAGTCGGGGTTATTTTAATAACAATGCGCGAAGGCACAGTGGCGTTTTATAACATTACTCCCGCGTCGTTAAGTAATTAAAAATTGACTGTCAAGTGAAATAAAATAAAAAAATTAATTAAGAATCGCGTGTGTTTTTCTGTTGTGTACGCTGCGTTGCCGATTTCTGTTGGTGCTTTGCCTTTTTTTTGTGTCCGGCGGAACGACGAATGAACATAGCTTTGATTAATGGAGGTGGAAGTGAACGGAGTGTCCGTGCCAGGCACAATACTTCGCACCCCACAGATCTCCCGATCAATAAAATTGAATTAGAGTCCAGCGTACACGGCGTCACTGGTAAAACACCAGGATATGATCGAGTCGATTCCATAATATTAAAAAACAGTCCACCACTCCTGAGACACCGAATACTCCATCTCTTCAATAACATACTCCAAACAGGTGTAATTCCGCAAGTGTGGAAAATAGCCACAATTGTACCCATACCAAAACCCACGGACGAACCGACCTCGACAAAAGGATATCGCCTAATATCGTTACTCCCATGTCTAGGAAAAACATTTGAAAAAATTGTAACTAGAGGACTTAACTGGTTCATGAAGAAAAACAATTTAATAAGCATTGAACAGGTTGGTTTCAAGCAAGGACGTGGAACGATTGATGCGCTACTCCATATCGACAACTTCATCACATCTTCTTTATCAACCAAAAAGCATACAACAATTCTCTCCATAGATTTTGAAAAAGCGTTCGACCGGATCGGTCCTCATGTGATTTAGAAAAAATTATCACAATGGAGAGTTGGCACTAATATTTTCTACATGTTATATAATTAATACCAGTAAATTCCCTAGCATGTAAACAAACAGGTAAACAATTCAAACCATTCAAGTATTCCAAATGCATCTACCATCTAATGAGTTGCAACTTGTTTACTCAGTTGAACTCTCAGATCATAAATTCCCCTTGTCCTACATATTCCTGACCCTCTCACATAAGCAAACACAAACCCAATTAGCATCCAATGAGATTCGGCTTGTTTGCTTAGCCGAACTGGCATCTCATGGATGCACATTATGCCTTTTCTTTGTTTCAGTTTCGTTCTCATGGCTTTGTCCCATGAATGAACCAATGTACACACATACATGTGTACCACCATGGTCTTTATTACGAGATCTGGTTTTCTGTTCCACAGAGAGAGACTTTACGTCTCTCTTGTGGTAAGTAAAAACACATCCTTATCGGAGAGGATATGCACCACCACCGAATCGAGGGTGAATCAAGATCCAGCAAGATTCCAACCCTCGAGTGGGTCCAATTACATCCGCGGACCACGCCGGTCGTGCCACTACCGCCCTCGTAGCGCTGCGGAGACGCCAACACGTATTGAGTCCGAGCATGTAATTAGCAAACGATATTCAATCCAAAGTTACTGCTCTAGTGTTTGAATACAATCGTGTAAATTTAAGTCACCGGTGAAGTTAATGTAAAACCAATCAAAGACCCCTGTGCAGTTATAAAATAAGGGCCAAATTAAAAATAAAAGAACATTCGTCACAATAATCATGCAGTGAGTTTCATTTCTGTGCATTTAATTTTCCGTTCTGCTGTTCCTCGGTGTTTTTTTCCTTTTACTCTTTTCGGTTTGTGAACATTTTATATCGAAACTTTGTTGCAGAGCATGATGGGGAGGGAAGTGAATCATATAAATTTGTGAGAGTGGAAATTGGAAGCTCAACGATTAGTTGAAATTAAACAATCAAGCGGTGCGGTATGGTAATATTAAAAATAAAAGAAGGAGTTGAAATTAAAAATAGTTAGATGAAAATTGTGATGAACGCTGGCAGAATACAAATTGTTAAACTGAAATCATTAGTGAAATCATAAAAGCAGTGTTGCAAATGCAACATGAGACACCAAATAATACATAACACAGGCAACGACATAACCCAAGTAAACGATGACAATAATCGATAACATCGTCAACGACAGAAATTAAATAGATCAGTTGACGGCGCAGGTGTTATCCCGCGCTTAAGGGTATGCAACGGAAAGCTCGCTCTGGTAAAGTTGCGATTCGAGCTGAGCTTTTCATACCAGTTATCTGCTGTGAGACTCAAGAGCAATCTCAGGCAACGGGGAATACAGCAAGAAGAGGTCGGGAGGGACCGCTGCCATCAAAAGAAGTCGGATTTCAACGGACGACACGGTTGTGATGGTGAAGCTGCCGCAAAGGAAACGGATCTTAAGAATTTTGAAATTTATATAAGAACCACTTGAATTGTCTTTAAAAAAGATCATTATTGTTAGGAATTAGAACCAACTCAGGTTAGATAATCATTGTCCACCATAATAAAATTACCATTTTTATAACGTTTACTAATTGTTTCTTTTTGCTGGATCGGAACGATCGAGCAGCAACAAAATAATTTACACCGAAATATTATTTTGTTTATAAATTGCCTAAAAATAATTTCATTCCGAAATTCGCTCTATTGCCATTTAATCCAATCAGAACACCAAATGTATACAAAGAAAGGCACAGGAAAGACGACGCAGCCACGGAAGGCGTACATTGGGTTGCATAGGACCCAATGTCCATAAGGGAGTTGTGAGTACCAATTATTAAAATAAATATTTAATTGTGTGCAACAAAAATGCAACATATTTTAAGAAACATGTGGACGCTGCGCTGGCCAGGGCAAAGAAAACGTATGCTATGACAAGAAGACTGTTTCATAGTAGTCAACTTGACAGCAGAGTTAAAGTTATATGCTACATGGCTCTCATCAGATCATATATGTGTAGTGCTCCCGAAACCCTACCATCCTCCCACAATCCCAATATACCCATTTCCACATAGTATATCTATTACATATATTAAAAATATCCCCATATTAACCTATACCCACTTCCCTATTAAATACCCATTTCATATATTAGATTTATCCACATGTTAATCTAAACCCACTTCTCAAATATATCCCATCCATTATCCCATTTTCCTAAACGAATTGCCTAAAATCATCATCCTACATACATAGCAGCTGCAATTGCGGTTGTCTAATATAGCGATCCCAGAACGTTAACAAGCAAATATAGCAAATACTCGACGTGACGATTCTGAGATCAAATCAAGCAACCAGCAGTTGCTAAGAAGACTAACTTCTTGTCGCACAAGCCATAAACCAAAATCGAGCAACCATAGCAGCTGGTCGATTGTGATTGGCGAAAACACACTCACGGCGCTGCTGGCTTTCAGGTACCTGGAGAGCAAGATGACCCTTTTTCCCCAGGTTCGACTTCGTTCATCAAGAAAACTTAACGAAAGAAAATGACGAAGAGAGAATTTGTACTTTTGCTAAGGAGTCGAGATTCAACCGCCACCGAGGCCAGACATGCAGAGTGGAGTTACAACCACCGCAGAGTGCGCACAATCGCGTGTCATCTTTCTTGCCCATAGTTAAGCTTTAGGATTCAAACAGTTAAGTTTTACGTTCCAAACAGTTAAGTTTTACGTTTCAAACAGTTAAGTTTTACGATTCGAACAGTTAAGTTTTACGTTTCAAACAGTTAAGTCACACGATTCAAACAGCTAAGTTTTACGATTCAACAGTTAAATTTTACAATTCAAACAGTTAAGTCTCACGATTCAAACAGTTAAGTTTTACGATTCAAACACTGTTATGTTTTTTTGCATATTGTTTCTGTTTAAATGTACAAAGAAACGAGTCTGTGTTTTGTTATGAATAAATGGAAAAAAAAAGACAAAAAAATATGGTTCTTTAATTTAAAACAGTATGGAAAATACTCCACGCTCTTCCCTCGGTCGAGACGAGAAAGCACGGTCGTCGGAGGCAATTATAATTGCAACAGGTACAAGAATCGAGCGATTATAACATATGGATGTGTGGCGTTTCCACCAAACGCCACTGCTTAGCTTCCCATTTAATAAGATGAAAACCCATAAAAACAAGTATTATGACCGTTCCATTTGAACGCCATTACTTACCTTGCTAGTAACTATGCAAAAATAACCACCTAACAACAAACAATTTCCCCCAGGGGCATGCTTGCATTCAACCTATCATGTTCCTGAAATCCAATTCGGTTACGGGATCACGTAACCGAGATAAATCCCCGAACATGCCAATGCACATAACGAACAAAGTATTTTGCCACACACCTGCATGGCATGTTCACCCTTGTTTTATTCCGCAGACCCATCGGTCGATCTTTCGAACGACAATGCATATGTGGGGCTTTTCAGGGCCCGAAGAGCCATGCATCGCTCGATCCCCACTATTCCAGGCGAACGACTTACCTCTTGGTCGAACTTCAGCAAGGTTGCGTAACCTTGCTACGGCATTTACCCCCAGCTAAATCGCTGGAATTAATACGGTTACCCAATCGGATAACTGTTTCGAATATCCGTTAGGCAGCTTACCCTTTCTGTGGGGGGTTTTCCTTCCAAACCCCCTTTTTCTCCAACACCACCCCTGAAAGACATTAAGTCCACGGCAAAGCGTATCACCTTGCCGTGGCATCAAAAACCCACCCTCGGGCAGGCATTAATTCCTAAAAGACATTAAGTCCACGGCAAAGCTTATCACCTTGCCGTGGCATCGAAAACTCACCCTCGGGCAGGCATTAATTCCTAAAAAAACATTAAATCCACGGCAAAGCTTATCACCTTGCCGTGGCATCGTAAATCCACCCCCGGGCATACATTATTTCCTAAAAAAAAGCATAAGTCCACGGCAAAATCATCACATTGCCGTGGCATTTGAAATCCTATCTTTAGGCATACATTCTGCCAGGGCAGCTTGTTTCCATAGCCTTATGCTATGGAAACAACATCAACAAGGAGTTCCTTGTTGACTCGTTTTACTTGTTTGCCCTTGGCACTTATTGCATGCGGCTATTTGCTCCCATTGGTTTGCTACCGCCGACAAGGTTTCGGCTTACGCAAACCAAACATTTCCCTAATTACCAGCAATCGCTGGTTTCCAATTATCGGTCCCCACGTTCAGGGACCGCAATCAAGCAACGAACAAGATGCAGCCAGAAAATGTTTACTTTCAACATCTGGCAATGGCTGCACCCTATGTTCGTTGCAATGTTTAATCATCGGCAACCGAAATGATGATTTATGGCCTTCCATTAGGATGACCAAATCTTCGGTTTGGGTCTTTCGCACCCCAGATGCTAGTGTTTACATTCATGAAAAATGCATTAGCGATGTTGGCCTCCATCCACGGTCGCCGAACGATCGTATGCGAGGCATACGCACACATGCATAATGTATGCCTATTTCACTCGGTCCAACCACGATTAACTACCTCGAGTTAATCATGTAACTCCTCCTCTTTTTCAGTTTCTTCGAGGCTTTCCCTTTTTCTTTGGTGAGCCCCAGTCAGTCAGATTATCCTCCAGAGAGTGTGCGGTTGTTGACTGATCAACGAATCTCTATACCATTGTTGTGCGGGTGTACGAATTAGATTGTAGAAAGAACTGATCGCGATTAGTTAAGTTCCTTTGGATTAAATGTTAAACGTACAATAAGTCAAAAGTTAAAGCAATTAATAATTATTAAAAGACTCAGTGAATTAGTTCCATCCACAGAACTTGGATTTTCCGTGTACGCATGTGATATATCGTGAAAAATAAAGAACATTAATCCCATTTTATGGAGTATTATGACATTCGAGTACCTTAATAATAGAAGTTTAAAACAACTGTATGTTACGCAATTAAGTCTACAACAATCTCTTATATTAGTCTAACTGAATGGAAAGATTACAATAAAAAAACAATTGCACTAAACAACCCAGTGCGTTTCGTTCTTTCATTTTCCTTGGTGATTGGATTTTTGGTGCTCGTATATCAGCGCAACACTCGTTGGGGTTTATTAGGAACCGGTGTCGTACGTCGGCATACGTAATATTTCCCTACATTGGTGACCGCGACTCTCGAACACGCGCCTCCATATCGTCGAACGAACATTAGTGCTACATTGTGACTTGGTGTACACCAAAATAAGACTTTTAAAGGGCAAGTAGAGCCCCACCCCATCGGTAAGCTGCAAAAAGGGTACCCCGTATCCCAACGCTCCTGAAGTTGACATCAATGGGCTAGGAGCAGTAGCCCCAACACAACCTATTGAATATTATCCGAACGTATGTATATTTGCTGAGCCAAAAGGTGTTATTAAAATACAAAAATATATATATATATATAATGCAAAAAAGGTTCATACCACCTACTTTACACTCATTAAATTTATAATTAAAAAACATCTATTGAAAAAGTTAGTAAATTAAATATGTGCACTTTTAAACTTTCACAGTTAAACTTTTCGTACAACTGCAATCTCAATTTTGAGATTCTGTGATAAAGATTTCTGAAATATACATTGAAGTAAAAAAAATAAGTTTTCAAACGCAGCAAATCTTATTGAATTCGAAAGGAAAAAGAATTATCGAAGAAATATATAAAAATATCTTGTAACTCGCAATAATAAAATAAGAAAGAATAAATTATATTCATATTTATACATAGTGAACTGCGTTTGTGGGGTTTAATTACACTACATAAAGCTGCTGCTAGAGAATATAAGTTATAAAGTAACAATTATAATCACTCATAACAAATATTAAGAAATTTATGGTTGGGAACACTATCAAAAATGTATGTGTAATTGCTTTCAACTTTTAGCAAAACTATTTTCTGCAGTAGAATTTGTTAGAAAAGGAAACACACGTCGTGAATACAAAACGAAATTTATAGAATTTATTTAAACTCCATTTCATTATCTCCACATCTAGTATTAATTCGACACAATCTTGAAACTCACGTTATCTATCATTTATTCAGTGCTAAGTAGCATTAAATTATTATTGCATGGGTATTAAGAGATAAATTTAAATTTTAGAACTCGAAAAATATTCCTATCGCACTTGACCTAACAATATCTTCATAAGCAATATTACAACATAAATTAATAATTCTAGTTAGCTGCATAGAATGAAAGAAAAATACAAAACAATATTAAAATATTTATAAAAAAACCAAACGTATTTGTAGATCAAATATTTGCATTACATGTTTCAGTTTATATTCTAGTGGTTTATTGGGTTCAATACGTTAAAGAGAAATATGGAAAATCATTCTAAACTAAGAATAAAATACAACACTCACCTATAATAAGTAATTAAAAATAATAAACAATTGTAAACCCCTTCAGGGTATTAAATAATATAACAGAAATCCAACAGCAACTAGCGAACATTTAGTAAGCTCCTTCAGAGCTCCGAAAAACGAATAAGAGTAAACTTGCAACCAGAGACTCAGTTCATTTTTTTTTCCTTGTTTTACCACATCATTAACGCACAAGCTCGAACTTCTTGATTATTAGAATATAAACCATTCAAGAGAAAACCCGCGACAATATCTGCGACTCTATCCGACCCTGCACAACGCTCTTCAGATTCCATTCAACCACACCGACCGACACCTCGTAGTTAGGCATTTTTTCCTTTTTCTGTTGACCTTCGGTTTTGATTTATATTCGGGAGCATAAACGGAGCTATTTTACAATATTTCCTGTTGAGATTAATCCTAGGCAGTGGCCTCCACGACATTTCTTGACTTGTTGAGCTCACCCTACCCTTGGGCAACTTCTTCCCAACTTCCGACTAACTTCACAGAACTTGCGATAACCTCTTGTGATTCGCTCAACTCTCTGTAACTTCTTTTGACTCATTGTCTTTCCTTCACCTTTCTGCGCGTCCTCTTACGCCTTTGGCTCCCGTTTCGCGTCACGACCCATAATGGTCAACACGAGGAACACCACGGCCAGAAAGGCCCAGGAACAACCCGAGCCCCTTGAATTTCACGACGCCTCCAGCGTCGATTTCCCCGCTGAGCAAGTCAATGCTGACCAAGACTTGCCGGCGCAATCTACCCCTCTGGCACCACCGGTTGCCCCCAGTGTCGTTAACCGACCCCAACCTTCCAACGCTCCCCCAAACTCTTCTAACACCCCTAGTGCCGGCCAATTGGTGGATTCTGGCATTATCATGCCCACATCTCGCGCCGGCACCTCACAACAAATCCAAAGACCTTCAGAGTCCCAAGAATTCCACGATGCTTCCAGCCTCGGGAATGGGACTCGTCCTGCTAATATAGGGCTTCCCCCCTTCGATGAGGAGGACCCAGACCTTTGGTTTGCAGTGGCAGACCGCATCTTCCAGGCCTCAGCCTTGCACGACGAACAACTTCGTGCAGTCGAGCTGTTGAAAGTGCTTGACCGCACTCAGCGACCGCATGTTGCCCACATTATAAGGTCGGCCGGCCGCAATCCGTATAGCAACATGCGTGAAGCTCTGCTCGACGCTTTGGACGAGCCTGGAAGTGTGCGGCAACAACGTTTAGCCGCTGTAACCAACCTTTCTGGGATGAGACCATCTCTTTTCCTGACCCATTTACGCTCTATAGCGGGGACCAGGATTGGGGACGACCTAATAAGGCCTCACTTTTTGAGGTGTCTTCCCCTGCATGCCCGTTCGGCACTTATAGCCCAACCTAATCAGAGTTTGGGCTATTTATCCAAAATTGCGGACGCAATTATGGAAAGCTCAGATCAGTATTCTGAGCCTCCTGCGTACCAGGTAGCGGCGGTTTCTCAACACGCCGCCCAGCCTGCACGGCACCCTCGCCTGCCATGCTTATCTTGATGATATTCTCATCGCCTCCAAAGACCACGCCGAACATAAGCGCCACTTACGTCAGGTCCTAGAGCGCCTCCGTGAATTCGGTCTTGTCATCAACCCAGATAAGTGTCAATACGCCAAGGAGCAAATCACCTATCTGGGTTATGTCGTTGACAACCAGGGCATTCGTCCACTACCAGACCGTGTGGAGGCCCTCATGAAGTATCCTCGGCCTACTAACGTGAGCGAGCTTCGTCGATTTTTGGGCATGCTGAACTTCTACCGTCCGACCCTGAAGAATGCCGCCCAGATTCAAGCTCCCTTAAATGAATTTTTGAAAGGAGCTAAGCGCAATGATAAGCGCCCCATTAATTGGACAGAAGTCTCAGATCGAGCATTCCAACTGTCCAAAGAACAATTGGCAAATGCCACCTTACTCCGATACCCTCTCGAGGGAGCGGCACTTTCTATCCAATGCGATGCATCGGATACCGCAATCGGAGCCGTCCTTGAACAGGACATTGAAGGCCGCCCGGAACCACTTGGTTTCTTTTCAAGGAAGCTGAGTCCCACTGAGCGACGTTACAGCGCCTACGACCGTGAATTGCTGGCGATCTACAGCGCTGTTAAGTACTTCCGTCACATGATAGAAGGTCGCTCACTCTCCATCTTAACAGACCACAAGCCATTGGTCTATGCGTTCCGGAAGAAGTCGGGAAATGCCTCCCCCCGACAAGAGCGTCAATTAGACCTCATTGGGCAATATTCTACGGAGATCAGGCATATCTCCGGTAAACAGAATGTCACGGCGGACGCCCTGTCTCGAATCGATACGATTCATTTGCGCACCGCCCTGAATAACACTGACCTTGCCCTAGCTCAAGAGGAGGACGAACAGCTCAAGTCCCTCCTAACTGCCGATACGGCACTCGAGCTCAAGAAAATTACCCTTCGCGACCCCTTGGGCGAAATCTGGTGTGATGTCTCCACTGGAACCGCTAGACCTTACATTCCCGAGAAACTTCGTAAGGGCGTGTTCCAGGTTTACCACAACCCTGCCCACCCCAGCGGCCGAGCAACAGTCGCTGCTGTCCGTCGCAAATTCATTTGGCCCCGGATGAACAAAGACCTCGCCGGTTGGGCCCGTGCTTGTCTCCAGTGCCAACGCTGCAAAGTAGCGCGACATAATGTACTGGAGCCAGCGCAATTCAAGCTTCCCACGGCACGCTTCGCCCATGTCCACATAGACATAGTGGGACCGCTTACTCCATCAAGAGGATTTTCTTATATCCTCACTATGATGGATCGCTGCACGCGATGGCCAGAGGCGACACCTCTCCGGGCAGTTACTGCCGAATCAGTCGCCAAGGCCTTTTACTCAACACGCTTCGGTGTACCAACCACCTTGACTTCGGACCGAGGTCCACAATTTGAGGCGACAATTTTTAGGCAGCTAACAAATCTTCTCGGCTGCCAAAGAAGTCGTACCACCGCCTACCACCCGCAATCAAATGGGATGATAGAGCGCTGGCATAGGTCCCTAAAAGCCTCACTCATGTGTCATAATGACACACAATGGTTTGACGCCCTACCAACTGTCCTCCTCGGCCTGAGGACAAGCATTAAGGAGGACCTGGGTGCTTCGGCAGCAGAGCTTACCTACGGTACCAACCTCCTTCTTCCAGGAGAACTTTTCCTGAATGGCGAAGCACCGCGTGACCAACTGCGTGAATTGGGACATCTCCGTGACCTGCTACGTAAGGTTAGGGCAACCCCTGTAACCAGGCACGGCTCCAAAAAACTTTTCGTCCACCCTGAACTGCACAGCTGCACGCACGTCTTTGTCAGGGTGGATAAGGTCAAAAAACCTCTCGACCCACCGTATGATGGCCCATTCAAAGTCTTCCGCCGCATCAGTGACCGCGTCTTCGAGATCGACATTAGAGGCAAGCGATCCACGGTCAGCGTCGAAAGGCTTAAGCCCTGTTTTCTGGAAGCTTCCGCTCCAGAATCACTTCCATCTACTGACACCACTCCTACTCCACCAGCACAACCTCCCCGTACTCGCGCTCAAGCGCGCGCCCATAACCAACTAACCACCTCCTAACCTGCCTTACCTGTTTCGTGACTACGTCACTGGGGAGGGAGTGATGTGGGGCTTTTCAGGGCCCGAAGAGCCATGCATCGCTCGATCCCCACTATTCCAGGCGAACGACTTACCTCTTGGTCGAACTTCAGCAAGGTTGCGTAACCTTGCTACGGCATTTACCCCCAGCCAAATCGCTGGAATTAATACGGTTACCCAATCGGATAACTGTTTCGAATATCCGTTAGGCAGCTTACCTATTCTGTGGGGGGTTTTCCTTCCAAACCCCCTTTTTCTCCAACACCACCCCTGAAAGACATTAAGTCCACGGCAAAGCTTATCACCTTGCCGTGGCATCAAAAACCCACCCTCGGGCAGGCATTAATTCCTAAAAGACATTAAGTCCACGGCAAAGCTTATCACCTTGCCGCGGCATCGAAAACTCACCCTCGGGCAGGCATTAATTCCTAAAAAAACATTAAATCCACGGCAAAGCTTATCACCTTGCCGTGGCATCGTAAATCCACCCCCGGGCATACATTATTTCCTAAAAAAAAGCATAAGTCCACGGCAAAATCATCACATTGCCGTGGCATTTGAAATCCTATCTTTAGGCATACATTCTGCCAGGGCAGCTTGTTTCCATAGCCTTATGCTATGGAAACAACATCAACTAGGAGTTCCTTGTTGACTCGTTTTACTTGTTTGCCCTTGGCACTTATTGCATGCGGCTATTTGCTCCCATTGGTTTGCTACCGCCGACAAGGTTTCGGCTTACGCAAACCAAACATTTCCCTAATTACCAGCAATCGCTGGTTTCCAATTATCGGTCCCCACGTTCAGGGACCGCAATCAAGCAACGAACAAGATGCAGCCAGAAAATGTTTACTTTCAACATCTGGCAATGGCTGCACCCTATGTTCGTTGCAATGTTTAATCATCGGCAACCGAAATGATGATTTATGGCCTTCCATTAGGATGACCAAATCTTCGGTTTGGGTCTTTCGCACCCCAGATGCTAGTGTTTACATTCATGAAAAATGCATTAGCGATGTGGGCCTCCATCCACGGTCGCCGAACGATCGTATGCGAGGCATACGCACACATGCATAATGTAAGCCTATTTCACTCGGTCCAATCACGATTAACTACCTCGAGTTAATCATGTAACTCCTCCTCTTTTTCAGTTTCTTCGAGGCTTTCCCTTTTTCTTTGGTGAGCCCCAGTCAGTCAGATTATCCTCCAGAGAGTGTGCGGTTGTTGATTGATCAACGAATCTCTATACCATTGTTGTGCGGGTGTACGAATTAGATTGTAGAAAGAACTGATCGCGATTAGTTAAGTTCCTTTGGATTAAATGTTAAACGTACAATAAGTCAAAAGTTAAAGCAATTAATAATTATTAAAAGACTCAGTGAATTAGTTCCATCCACAGAACTTGGATTTTCCGTGTACGCATGTGATATATCGTGAAAAATAAAGAACATTAATCCCATTTTATGGAGTATTATGACATTCGAGTACCTTAATAATAGAAGTTTAAAACAACTGTATGTTACGCAATTAAGTCTACAACAATCTCTTATATTAGTCTAACTGAATGGAAAGATTACAATAAAAAAACAATTGCACTAAACAACCCAGTGCGTTTCGTTCTTTCATTTTCCTTGGTGATTGGATTTTTGGTGCTCGTATATCAGCGCAACACTCGTTGGGGTTTATTAGGAACCGGTGTCGTACGTCGGCATACGTAATATTACCCTACACATAGCATACCACACCATTGGCTACCGGAGGGAATCGAGTGTTGCATAATGTAAATGCGCATATGATAAACCGACCCTTGAAGATGCAAGCGATATGTGCACGATCAGCGTAAATGCTGTACGCAGTTACTGATCGGGTAAACGCCACAAGTATCGTCTTCATGAATCTTGCCCAGCTGCAAACACGTCGTGTTACATTTCCTTTTATGGAATACGAATATCCACGGTTCGCATGCTCATGGACACAGCATGAGCGTGCGAAGCAACCATATCCGTGTGCGTGCACATCCTCACCGTGACCAATGTATGGAAGATCATCCCCTATTGGTTACTGAAACGATGGATGAAATTTGGTATTCTGTCGTTTCGAAGGAATTTCTTCAATCTCGGTTTAGATTCCGTGGAGGCGAGTCGGGCCCTCCACGTAAAAAGTAAAATATAGCACAGTCGAGTTGCATCCACCGGAAGATACGCACGCGCTGAGTGCAAACGGAGTCTGTGTCCTAAGTGTTGTACAAAATCATATTCTATTTGAACCTAAATGAACTCTATGTGTTGTTCAAATTATATTTCATTTTAACCTAAACGAATCCTAAGTGTTGTACAAAATTATATTCTATTTTAACACAAACGAACTCGAAGAAAGTTCAAATTGTACCATTTTTTTTTTTTTGTTATTTAAACATAAACGCACCTGATGTGTATTTTAAGTTATAACTTATCGTAACGAAATATATATGGATTTGGACATTGTACGGAGTCTTGAACTACAAAAAAGGAATTGGAGTCATCTTATTTTGTTCGTGTACATCTAAATGGTTCGAGCAGGGACCAACCTTGGTGTCATAGTTTCCGCTCCAGCGATCCCTGACCAGAGTGCTGGGAAGGCTTAGTGAACCCGTGCACCAGAAGGCACGTAACTAAGCCTCAATATATACCATAACCCACAGATGTCCGGTGTGGTTTAACGTGGGACCTAGCTTAATGGAAAAGATTCGGGTTTTTGAGAGACATTGCCTTAGGACTTGCCTTAACTTAGATCGGATTCTTGAATCCGATCACAAAAAACACTATCCTGTAGTAAAAAAAATAAAAATGTATTGTATTTTCATGATTGTTACACATAACTTATCGCTAGACCTTACACTGTAAGCCCATTATTAATGTAAACCCATTGTGACTGATCTAGTACAATGGGACGATAATGAATGGACCTTTTTTTTTGCGTTCTTCTGGTTTGAGCAGTCACGTTAGGTAGACGTGTGGCGGTTCTTGTGAACGTCACTACTTACCTGCTAATCTACTACCAGGTGACCCTTCTTCATAAACGGCAAGTGCAACCAAGCGTGTACTCACCAGCATGACATAGAAGCCGCAACGTAGTTGCAAAAGTATGAAACCCTATGCCATAAGCAAGCGCTGGACACCTGCACATCGATCTGGTAAAAACACCCACCAACGATCTGATATAGCAGAATAACCATCGAACATATTATGCGGTTGCTCAAGCCTACGACAAATTCCCAGAATTACCAAGCAGGCGCGCAAAAACGAAACCTACAACACATGCCCTTAAAAGGACACATCTCTAATTTAATACAAATACGAGAGATATAATGCATGCCCGAGTAAAGATACATCAAGTCGCATGTATGAGCAATACGGGCGACCTCTGATATGAATACGTACCCATGATCGAACCGCACACAATGGCGCCCACCACTGTGCACATAAAGAATAATGTACACATAGGCAGGGGTACGGTGTGGCCACCAACAGGAATTCCGGACTCTGTGATGCCTTACACAGCCCGAGGCAACGGTGTGATCGCATCCTTGGCTGTGTGAGACATTTCCACGCGAAGAAATGATCTCCGCAGATAATGGCCTGTGGAGAGGTGGTTGTTGCTGTGTTGGTGTGCACAAATCAACCCTTAAGGGAAAAATGCACACCCGGCAGCAGGAGAGTCAGTAGCGTTGTGAATGCGATAGCACCAGCACGAAACATGGCATATAGTTACTGAGTATCGCACAGAGTTAACGATTTGTATTAATTGCGAAAGTACCGTGGCATACTCGAAACATGGCATATAGTTACCGAGTATCGCACAGGGTTAACGATTTGTATTAATTGCGAAAGTACCGGGACATAATCGAAACATTGCATACAATTACCAATTATCGCATAGAGTAAACGATTTATATTAATTGCGAAAGTGCAGTGACATAATCCTATTATTGCCTAGGGTTCCCGGCTTATATTAACTTTTAACTTTGTGAATACACTTTAACATAACATAATATTGCATATTATTCTCGAAATATATTAACTGTGTGAATATAGATTAACATAACATAATATTGCATATTATCTCGATATATATTAACTTTGTGAATATAGTTTAACATAACATAATAGTGCATATTATTCTCGATACATATTAACTTCGTGAATGTAGTTTGACATAATAAACAAATAAAGATAATAGACGTAAGGAAACCGCAGTTGTTTTATATCGAGTAACGAAACACGACGACCGGGTAAGCAGTTGGGGCGTCTCGGTGAACCAGTGCCGGACGGACACACTACCGAGACCACGCTAAAGGATAGAGCAAAAGACCCCATTGACGTACTGAAATATTATTAGTAAATAAATATTATATACAGATAAAATGAAATAAAAGTATATCTCTTAAAACATCAAATGTGGTGTTTACCACAAAGTAAATAATAAAATTTTAGTGGATGATCAAACATACTCGGATTAATCACCGATCAAGGTGATGCCCGATAGACTCGGAAAGAACGAGATGACGGAAGCACGAGGTAGGGATAGATGTCCCGATCACAGCCACGATTGGGCAGATCCGGACAATGTACAACAAAGCGTTTGGTCATTATGAGCTTGAAAATACAGGCAAAGAAACTTCCGGAACTTCAGGTGTGTTCACAACGTCTGACGGAGCGTCTGTGGCGGTTCTACGAACCACACAAGCAAATATAGGTTGAGATATCGTCGTTTCACCAAGGAACATTATTATTATTATTATTATTTATTGGCCTGTAGGAACCCGGAAGTTCATGACCTCACCGACTCGGCTTCGCCATCCTTCCCTGTCCTGGGCACTCTCCTTCCACGCTTCACCATTCGATCCGATCTCCTCAAGGTCAAACCTAACATTGTCCTCCCATCTCCGTCGCGGCCGTCCTACCGGTCTCTTTCCTGTTGGTCTACCGTCAAGAATTCTATGCACGGTCCTATCGTTCCCCATTCGCGCCACGTGTCCGGCCCATCTTAATCTTCGCGACTTGATTACTCTCACTATTGTAGGTTTGCGATATAGTTCTTCCAATTCGTGGTTATGGAGTCTCCTCCATTGTCCTGCCTTCTCGTCATATTTACCTCCAAAGATGCCTCTCAAAACTTTATTCTCGAATAGACGGAATTTGTTTTCTTCCCGTTTTGTGAGAGCCCATGTTTCGCATCCATATAGAACAATTGGCATGATTATGGTTCTATAGACACGGAGCTTTATGTTACGTGATAGCAGTCTGGATTTCAGCAGTTTACTGACTGCGTGCCAACTCGCGTTGCCGGAATGCAGTCTCTTGTTAATTTCCTTCGACATTTCGTTACTGGACGTCAGTATCGTTCCCAGATATTTAAATTCTTTAACTTTTTCAAAGATCTTACCTCTGACGTTTATATGTGTTCTCTGAGACCCACCAGCTCTCGCCGTAATCATGTATTTTCACCAAGGAACATACTCACCTATATCCATTACTCGTGCTCACAGACACGTTCCTCAAAAGTCCTTCCTTCCGCCTGAAACAAAGGTAACATACTAAATACCCAACATTGAATTCAATAGTAAAAACCAATCGAACTTAACGTTCAAAATTTCCTAATATTGAATTCAATGCATCCATTCGATTCATCCATTAAACGCATTTTTCTGAAAACAAACAGAATAACGCATATCTCCTCATGTAGCTAATAGCAATTACCACCGTAAATTCCTCGCAAATCCCAAAACTAAGAAGCGCACGTGCGCAAACAAAGGCGTAACGATTCTCCCGCCGGCACAGAATTCTTGCAATCATAAACATCTTAACGCCTATTTCACGCCAGATGTTTATGACTTGGAAATGCGATCTAGAAACCGATACCAAATCCCATGGTTCCTTTGTTACCCATCTGAAGCACACGAAACTCTTGTGTCTTAAGCCAGATGTATAACGCAAACAAATCCCATGATAGGATCGAGAAAGAAGTGGCGGTACGCTTGATCCTTCGAAAGAAGATTCCGATAAAAAGATGGAAATATGAATCTAGATGAAAAGTTTCGCTTACAGATAAGAGAACGAGAATAATGATCATGTTGGAAATTATTTTTACAGATAAGATGATGGAAACGAAAATGGAGATGAAAATTCTCTTTTACGGATAAGGGGATGAAAGATTCGAAATGGAGATGAAAACTTTAGGTAGTCGAGTTAGAGAACCCTAATCGAGGAGGTCGTCAGGAAGCGGTAAAGAAGTTGCAAGAAGTCGTTAGTTTTCGTGTCGATCGAGTGTCCGCTTCGTAATTCAGTATGCAATTTTTAAACGAGAAAAGTTCAACGGAACATCAATTCAAAAATCTTTTTTTTTTAATACCTGCAGTGGTCTAATAAACGAAAGAGGACGACAATAACCAAGAGGATAATAACCAAGAGGAAAACAATAATTAAAAGTTTAAAGCAAATGCTCCGTCGTTTATTTGTGGCAGTGTCTCTTCGCTCCGTAGTGTTTATCTGTGAACCGTGTTCGGCGGAACACTTTAACGTAAGTCATCATTGGCATTCGAACAAGACTGAGATCCGCCAAACATCCACTTCGGCTGGTGCCCCTACTTCTGGTTAAGCGCTTGCTTCCGACGGTGCACTTAGCTGCTCAGCAGATGGCTGGCGGACGATCAACTTCTGACGCAACTTCTGGGACCATTTCTGATGATGCTGAAGAACGAGAACTCGCTCGACTGGCAAGAAGGAAACGTATTTGGGAACTGCAGAGGGAGCTGCAAGATATGGAGCCGGTTCCAGTGGCTACAAAAAAGGTGGACTGCAACGACATTGAGAATGCAGTCCCTTTGTTCTCCGGCGACGACAATTATAGCATTCGTAAGTGGGTAGCAGACTACGAGAATGTGGCCCAGTCGCTTTGTTGCGATCATCGCACCAAATACCTCTGTGCACGTCGACTGTCGGAACAAGGGACGGCGATCGTAAAAACATACGCTGGACAACAATACCCATAAGATACAAAAATATGTTCGGCTCCGTTGTCCAGTAAAAAAGAAATTGCCAAGTCTGACACTGCTGGAAATCCCAGGTAATACTTAAGGGATTCTAGACGGTTGCCGATCCAAGGTAAATTACCTAAAGATCAGACAAAGGATGCGCTGGCTCGCAAAAAATATCCTAATACAAAGGATCTTGTGTGTGATCATCGCACAAGGAAAATAACACGTTGCCTTGCGTTAACGAAAAGAAAAAAGGTTTTCCTGCGATCAAAAGATCGGAAAAGGAGGGAGTTGAGTGCGATTCGTGGACCAAGACGGTCATATTTTTAAAAGTGTGTTGCTGTGTCGCGGTGCGTTAACATTTCCAACATATGTGAATCCACATACATTAACTGAATCGGACAAATGAATAAAGATGAACCATAGACAAAGTAGTAAATTAAAACAGATTTAGAATAAAGAAGTCGGTATGTTAAATTAGTGTATGTTGTGTCCGGTGTCTGTTTACGTTAACTAACAATCCCTTATCATTGATTATAATTAATAATAAAATATTAGTAATGAGTATCGAGCAAAGAAACACTAAATAAATAAAAATAAGTGCACTGGCAAATTAATTATGTTTCAATATTATCGGATGGTTCCCGAATTCCCTTGGTCGTGCCTGCGCAACTACGCAGTTCCCGGGCATTAATTATTGACACCCTCGAATATTAGGACAAGTTCATCCAGAATTCGTCGCTACTAGGTTTCGGAACGCATCTTCCGGAACATCCATTCTGTCGAAAAAGTGCTGGGATTAAGGATAATAACATAACCATAAGAGTTTTGTGGCGGTTTATTCAAATCCCACTAAGCGTTCCTCCGCTTAAACTGCCTAAAAAACGACAAAAGTTTAGAAAAAACCCTACCCGACATATGTTTCACCAGGTATAGAAGGAAATACTCGCGTACCTGGAAAACGGGCGCTATAAGTGTAAAGCCGTTGTTGGTACAAACAGGCAAACGCCTAACCAGTTTCCTGTATTGAGTTTCAGAAATACCTAAGGAGCTATACAAGAAAGCAATGACATTAGCGTAAGCAAGTTGTAGCCAATTCAAAGAAACATTGCCTACGTCCCAGTAAATGAAGAAATATAACAACCGAACATCACCAGTTCAAAGGGGACAAGTTGGTTTCATGTTTAGGAAACTAACTACACACAGGAAATCACAGGGCGCCTAATCATAGCAAACGGAAGGCACCATACATGTACTGTTGTACCAATTACATGCTACACAAAGGAAACAAAGAAACACAGCATGCATAAGTTCGGGACATATTCGGGTAGGCAGCTGTTGGTTTAAGCCAACGACGAAACCATTGAAAGCCTCTGTATACGCATGCACGATACGAACTGATATCTGCGCTCCTAACTACGGAACACTGTATCTGTAGCCTTTTTTGTACGAATACGAAATAAAAATAAAGCGAACACAAAAGTACAACGCACATCCATGGATACCAAGTGCCACCGGCGATGTTGCGGTGCACATCCGTCGATGTGCAAACAACATCATCGTTGGTGCATATTGCCACCATAGGATGATACACAAATATCAAGGCAGTTGTGAGTTCACATCCTTGGCTGAGTACTGCGTTGCATAGGATACCGATGATCCTCGTGCGGAGTCGGCTGCCTGACGAGCGATGTGTGAGTGTAGATGATCGGCCACCAGGGACATTGCACATCCTTGAGTGTTGATTCAAGTTAGTCTGATTATATCAACGGTTGACGGAGGTTTGCCCAAGTGTTCGCGCGAACTTAGTATTTACTGCAATCCTGGTATACCAACTCATTAAGTGGCATTTGAATTACTGTGTAACAACTTGTTAACGAACTTAGAATATATTTGAATTACTGAGCAACAACGTGTTAAATGAACTTAGAATTTATGTGAATTACTGTGTAATAACTAGTTAAACGAACTTAGAATTTATTTGAATTACTGTGTAAATCAACTTAGAATTTACTTGAGTCACTGAGCAACAACGTGTTAAATGAACTTAGAATTTATTTTGATCACTGGATTTATTTTAATTACGTAATCACTGTATAAATGAATTAGGGGGACTAAACCCAGTTTTGTGTTATGTTGGTGTATTAAGACGTTTTAAGTTTAAAAATAAAAAATAAAGGATTAAATAGGGTGGAGAGTGTTTTCATTATCTAACAATTGGCTGAGTGAATAGTGAAGACATTATCATAAACTTACCCACAGTTTCGAAAGCCATCGTTGGAGATCTAGCTGCATCCAGGACCTCCCCAAAAACAACATCTTTACCTTCTGAGAACCATCAAAAGCGGTATCTCGTCATACTGATTGCAAGTACTGTTTAATAAAATTAATAAATAATATTATTTATGTGCAGATATTGCAACATGTTCCCCAAGGCTCTGTTTTAGGGCCAATTTTACATCTGCTATATACCTCAGATATTCCTCAACCCGTATCTCCTAATGTTCTAATGCTGAATTATGCTGATGATACATTAATTTACTCCAGCAGCAAATTTGTTAAGGCTGCAAGAAATCGCATTAACAACTTCCTCCCTAACCTATCAACATACTTCAATAAATGAAAAATTCACTTTAACCCATATAAAACGCAGCTTATAGTGTTCAAGGGCAAAAACCAGCACTGTACAGACAACACTAGACGCTGCCAAAGCAAAATTAAAATTAAACTAAACAACACTCTGATAAAACCCTCCAAAATCCTAAAATATCTGGGAATAACTTTTCTTAATAACTTTGCTTTTTCCTCCCACATTAAAAATTACCTTCATAAAGCCACAATTCAGCTTATTGTATGTAGAAGAGTCATGTGCAGACCTACCCACATAGTCGTACCAACGAGCAAGCGATTAAACTGGACATTACCCAAGAAGTGATAAAGCTAAAACGTACTAAACCACACGAAATGAATTAATATGCATACTGAACCCTATTCTAGGAGCTGGACTATGGTTCTGTAAACCCGTACAGGTTCTTAGTCGTTTAAGTACAATTAGAAGGTAGTAGTAAATTGACATTGTGAAGAACATATTAAACTTACCCAATAAAAGATGTAAACATATACCATAGCAGCAACATCTACCTTATAGACATTACAGAAGTATCAAGAAAGTAAATGAGTAGATCCTACTGCTACTAATATTAAATACTAGTTTATGAGCACTCAAAAGTAAACCCAATTATGTCGGATTAAAATTACTGTGTCCATCGGTAACATATTTCTAATTTGCGAGTAAAAGTCTAAGAGGATAAATTAGATTCTGTGTGACGTATTGTAAACAAATTAACGCATTTCACGATTTTAAATAGAATTAAAAAAAAATAAAGCGAAAACTGGGGACATATATGCCACAAAACTGAAATTATTTTTACATTCATAATTAAAATTACTACAACCCTACATAAATGTTGACGATACGTTATAAATCATATAACCATTTGGTCATTTCAATTTCTGATGTACATCTTAAAAGTTATGAACAGGGGAATAAATAATTTTTACAAGCTTTTATATGAGTCTGTTGGGAACAGAGTTTGATTAACAATTTAGCGTTCCATTGGTACCTGCGAGTATAATTTTGGTGGACCTTATAATGAATCTAACATATTGTACCACCAAGAATATGAATATATTTTTCATCTGTGACTTACCAACTTCACGGCGCTGGGATGTTGAAGATTTGCTTATACGTCGATTTTGTTGAACATATATTTTGATGACAGATATAAAATCTGCCGTTGAATAGATTCAAATATATCCATAAATCGGAATTATGGTGATATTATCGCTGTCGACAAGGTGCTGTTTATCTTGTCCGTATCATCGCTGCTATTACTTCCCGAACTTTTTTTGAATGATGATGATGATGATTTAAAAGTATTTTTAATTGTGCTTCAGCGATTATATTGTTCCTTGGTCCTCTCCAGAGAGTTGTGTTGTAATATACATATTTGCGGATAGCGATCTTATTTCAAAATACAATCTGGATCCTCTTTTGTGGGTTCGCCAATTGAGGATGTGATAGAGGATGCTGCCAAACATGTGCGAATATGTTTACACGATCACTATTAAACTGACTAACTACATCCCCATTTCAAGAACATTTGAATGTTGATTGAATGTCTGAAATCAAACACATGTGTTATGTAAATTTTATACTAAATGCAAGGAGTAAAATATTGTAAAGGAATTTAATAGAAAATACGCCGTGCAACGATCTTTGGACTCCGATATAATCAAGCTTCATATCGAATAACGATTACTTTCCATTTGCACTTCAGTTCTTAAAGTTGACAGGAGATCTGATCTCTGATGACACTGAGGTTTAACACTAGATTTATGAAACCCGTCAATTTGACGGATTTAACTTTTTAAATAATTGAAAAATCCCAAAAAAAAACCTCAATTAACATATGTTGGTTATTATTTATACAATGATATGCAAATGTATCACTATCCTTTTTTGTTATCGGTCTTTTAATTTTGCGGAAATGTGTTGTATACCTATTTTGACGGAAACCCGTCAAATTGACGGATTATGAAAGGACCCATTGTTCTCCCTCTGCTTGCCCTAATTTGGAGCAGCGAAGCAAATGCTATATGTATTACATTGTGGCGGTTCTACGAACTACACAAATTACCTTTAGCATAATCCATTACATATCCCCAACGCAACATTGAATTCAAAGGTCAAACTAAACGTTCAAATTCTCTAACATTGAATTCAATTCAATTTCATCCAATTCAATTCATTTCCCTGAAATCAAACAGCATAATGCATATCTTCTTATGTATGCTATTCTAATGTATGCCTCCAAATCTCCCACAAGATCCAAAACCCAAAAAGTGCACGTGTCCAAACAAAGGAATATCTATTCGATCCACCGACACACAATTTTCACAATCATAAACATCCTAATGCATATCTTCACATGCCAGATGTTTTATGACTTGTAAATGCACTAATCTAGAGACTGATACCCAATTTCCACGGATGCTGTGTTACCCATCTGAAGTGCACGAAGACTAGTGTTGTTATAAGCCAGATGGATAACACAAACAAAACCCCAAGAAAGGATCAAGAGATAAGCGGCGATGGGAATTAAAAAGGAAAAACTTTTAGAACGGCGTCATAGAGAACTCTCACAAGGAGGTTTAACGGTTCGGTATTCAAAAGAGAAAAACGAAGGAATAGTCTACTCCGAACCACACAGTCGTCCCGTCATAGAGAACCGAACAATGAAGTTAGTCCGCGCCACGCAATAAATCGCTACCGAAACTGTCTCACGGAAGGCAAACAGATAGGTCGTAATTTCAAAATCTATTAATATATTTACGTTTATTATCATAAAATAAATATATTACTTTTTAGGTAAAAATCATGGACAAAAATCAAAAAAAAAAAGTGAATGGCTACAAAAAGCAATTAGCATAAACGAAGACTTATCTGATACTGAATCAGATGCACACAATCCTGAACTATGTGAAAGCGATGAAGTAATTGCGGAAGAAAATAACGAAATTGAACTTTCCGATAGTGAAGATGAAAATGTTCGTAATATATGTCGTAGTAGGAAAGGTATGTGTATTCTTTCTTCAGACTCTGAAAGCGATAGTAGCATGGACTCTGATGGATATTATAATGACAACAATCTGACCGAAACATCTTCTGATGGGACTTTATGGCAAATATTAGAAGAAGGTGGAGAGAGTGGTAGACCAGCAGCTTATTCTATATTCAAAGATGTCTCTGGTCCCACCGCCTATGCTAAAAGAAACATCATGCTTGGCAATGTGAGTGGTGCCCCTAGTGATGACCAACAATTCATCATAGAGCGTAAAAGAAGAGCCATGGACGATTTACTGAGCGCAACAAAGAAACCAACAACCATGGAGACACAAGCTATGGACTACCAAAAAAAGGATCTGAAAGCAGTGGAATACATCAATACACTTCGACTCCAGATGAAACAACTCCACGAGGAAATTCACTGGCTAAAAACAACCAGTAAAAACAGAGATGACGTCTCCATGGAAGAAACGCCTGCTCAACACCCCGGACTAGCCCAATCATCTCCAAGGCAACAATTATCGTCCCCCGAAACACCATCCCCCTAACAAAAGAAGACAGCCGGGAATCAAATGCCTACCACACACGCTAAAAATACAAGCCCACCACCCATCTATATTAAATATATAACAAACATAAAATATTTAATTAGAATTCTCGAAAGTACCTTAGGCCACTGCACTTTCACCACAAACACAAGAGGAGCTTCGACTTCCATCACAACAACTACTTTAACGGATCACAAGAAGGCGGTAGAAAAACTTGCGCAACATAAGCTTGAATTTTTCACTTTTCAACATGGACAGTTGAAACCAGCGACTTTCATCTTAAGACATATTGATCCAACTTGCAGCAGAAATACTCAGAATCTGTCCGGAACTGAAAATAAACAGGTTAGACTGCTTCCAAACGCCATACATGCGGACTAACAAGATTCTGCATTTATGCATCACACAAATTCCTCCAACTGATGTCACCCGGCTCAAACAAATAAAATATCTGTTCACGCATAAAATTGCGAATGAGGAACCCCATAAACAAAACGTTGCAAAAGATGCCAAGGCTCAGGACACCTGGCGGCCGCATGTCATCTAAGCGTACGATGCGTAAAGTGTGCAGAGCAACATCAACCTGGAGAATGTAAGGTCAGCCCGCCTGGGATGAAAACAGGAACAATCCAAACAACAAACCCCAATGGATCCATTACAACGAAGAAAATCACAGTGACATGCTGTAACTGTGGAGGACCCCACCCTGCCAACTTCTCGCAATCCCCTCATAAGCTGAGGATTCTACACAGACGAACAACACCCATGGCAACGAGCTAACCTTCACCAACCAAAACAACATCGCCTCAATCAATAAATCCTACAAGTCCAGGAATGTCATACGCTAAGATTGTCAAGGCTTCCCATAACATGACAAGAAATCACCAATCCAACAGTAACGATCTTAATCTGGATATCACAGGATACATAAGTAGCTTACAGAAGATGCTACCCACGCTGAAGCACAACTCAGAAATAGAAAAACAAAAAAGGTCAGAATTTATATCTCATAACTTCACATATCCTCTCCCTTAATGGCTAATTTAACCATAATCTCCCTCAACGCAGAGTCCATATATTCCAATATTCGCAGACAACACCTCCGATTGTTCGTTGACGAGTTTTCTCCAGATATCCTCCTCCTCTCAGAAACGTGGCTTAAACCAAACTCCCGAGTATCTATCCCGAATTATTCACTTGTTTCTAATCCACGAACCACTGGACCTCGAGGAGGTACTGGAATTCTAATACAGAAGAAATTCCAATTCTCCGAAATTAGGTTCACCAATATAAATAACATTGAGTACACATCAATTAAAATCTTTTGCAAAAGCAACAAAGTGCTTGTACTGTCGTCCGTATACATTCACCCTTCTCGGGAACCAAACTTCCCTAGTTCCGACATCACTGAGAAATCCAACAGTCTCTACCTGCACCTTTCATAATAGGAGGAGACTGGAATGCTCGGCATACTTCATTTAACGACACTAAGTGCAATAAATACGGTTGCCAATTTCTAGCACTCCTTCAACTCCATCCATATATCTATGCGGAATGTCCATTACAGCCCACACGTATCTCCAATTCTTCTAAATCAACAATAGATTTTGCCCTAAAATCCGTAGACATCTACTCAGTTAACCTCCCTACAGTATCCTTCGAATTCCCATCCGATCATGGGTGCGTCCACACCACTGTCCAAATCGGTGCTCTCAAACCAAGCTACTTATTCAATCCGATCCCGAATTTGCCCAGGACAAACTAACTTACATCCATCCCTCATAATCACCTAGGAAAACCTTTACCCAATATCCTTACAAAACGGTTACGCGTAAAAAAACAGCTTAGACGGAAACTACATATCAGTTACTCTCCTTTTATTAAAAATCAAAATCGTAAATACAAACCCCGAATCGATTATATTATCAACCCTACTAACAATCACCCAGTCCAATCAGATGTTGGCATAGCAAACTATCTAGCTAATCACTTTTATAAAATCCATCAACAAAACGACTCCCTCTCAGTCTCCAATTTTCAAGGTACTGTCAACGACTACATCTCACGCAGAATTCAACGAAACAAACAAAGCGTCTCATCCTCTGGATAATGCGACCTTCCTGACAGCAGGCGAATTATCTGAATTTATAACATCACGCAGTAACAAGAAGTCGACAGGCTTAGATGGAATTCCAAACCTTCTTTACAAAAGATTTCTCCCGTCAAATCTAGTCCCTATTCTCGTTCTTCTCAACCACATAATTAACGCATCACATTTCCCAGATAACTGGAAAACCACGGTTATAGTCCCTATCAGTAAGTCTAGTCCTTCCAACAATCCCAGCAACTATCGTCCGATATCGTTATTAAATACATTAAACAAGATATATCGAAATCTCCTTTCATTTGCTAATGACCACACCATTATCCCAAATTCCCAGTTTGGCTTTCGCTCACAACACTCCACATGTCATGCTCTGTTGAAACTAACGCACGATGTCACAACTAATCTTCAAAACCAAAGCCCGACGGTCTGTATCTCTCTCGACATATCTAGAGCATTCGACTGTGTTTGGATCTCAGGACTGCTTTACAAGCTGCACTACATATTTGGATTAGTTTAGTGAGAGCAGAACCCTCGTTTATTACACTTAGTACAAGCGTTTGAGGAAAAAAAAAAAAAAAACAAAAAAAAAAATTAAAAGTAAAAAAAAAAAACTTACGAACTAACTTAAGAAATAGGATTACAAAAAATTACATTCGAATAAGTAAGAAGATAAAAAGGTGGGAAGGTGGCTGTGCACGTGATGGGGTGGCGAAGACCGGGTAGTAGGATAAAGGGGCGGGGTGATAGGAATGTATACCGGTAGTAAAAGTGTAGATAGTGGGTGGGGGAAGGTCACGAGGGGAAAGACAGAAGTCGACGTTTGAGAGCAATAGAAGTGAGGTAGAAATCGAAGGAGGTGGGGTAAGAGTTTGCCTGCTTAAGCATACGTGAAATTGGTTCATTACAACCGTAGGAAGTGTGGTGGGAGGGCAGATAGAAGAGACGGGGGTTTCGTAGGTTGCGGGGGTTGGTGTTGAGTGCGATGGCGGAAAGCAAGCTAGGGCAGTTGATTGTGCCGGAGAGGAGACGGTGGATAAAGACGATATCGGCAAGAGTTCTGCGTTCCTCAAGTGTACTGAGGTTGATCAAATGGAGCCGGCTTGTGTATGGGGGAAGAATCCGAGGATTCTCCCAGTTCAGTCCACGGAGGGCAAAACGCAGAAACCGACGTTGCACGCTCTCGATTCTGCGGATATGGGACGAGCAATGTGGAGACCAGACCTGACTGGCGTATTCAAGAAGGGGGTGGACGAAGGCAATGTAGAGGGAACGGGAAACGTAAGGATTAGAGAATTCCTTAGACCAGCGTTTCACAAACCCTAGGGCGGAGTTGGCCTTAAGAATGATATCGTCGATATGTGGGATGAAGCTGAGCTCCCTGTCAAATAAGATTCCGAGGTCACGTATTGAGGATACGTATGAGATCTGCTGGTTAAGCAGGAAGTAAGGGCGAGGAGGTGGGGGTGGACGTTTGTGGGAGAATGTAATGGAGTGATATTTGGCAACATTGAGATCAAGGCAGTTATTACGGCACCAGGTTGAGAAGCTGTCGAGGTCCTGTTGGAGGAGTGAGGAGTCGAGGGGAGAGATGATTGTTTTGTAGAGTTTGGCGTCGTCCGCATAGAGGGATATGGATGAGTGTTTAATAACAGAGTCGACATCATTGATGGTTAGGATGAGGGGGGGGGGGCTAGATGACTTCCTTGCGGAACCCCAGAGGTGGGAAAAAAAGGACCGGAAAGGGGGGATCTGAATTTGGCACGGTAGGATCGGTCTTTCAGATAAGATAACCATTTGATCAATAGGGGTTCGAAGTCTAGGGAGGACAGCTTGAAAAGGATGAGATTATGGGAGATTTTGCCAAATGCCCTGCTGAAATCGGTGGTGATAACATCAACTTCGTTGCCATTCTCTAAGGCACGGAGAGTATGGGATGAGAACTCGATCAGATTGGTTGTGGTCGACCTACCCGAAAGGAAACCGTGCTGGTTGGGTGAGATGATGGATTTACAACTAAAAGATAATGCATTGTAAATAAGCCCTTCGAACAGTTTGGGGATATGAGATAGTTTGGCGATGGGTCGGTAGTTGCTGATATCATTTTTAGGTCCCTTTTTATGTATGAGGGTGACATAGGAGGATTTCCATATACTAGGGATGGTCCGTTGAGATAGAGATAGGTTGAAAATCTTTGATATCGGGAGAGAAAGAGAAGTGGAACAGTTCTTTAAGAATACAGACGGAAGTCCATCAGGTCCGGGGCTGAACTCGTCTTTGAGTAAGTTTAGTTTCTCCTCAACTACGTGACGGTGACTAAGTTGAGGAGAGAAAGGACCAAGGGAGAATTCGGGCAAGTCATTGAAATACGACGGATTGGGTTCGAAGGAGAAGTCCGTGAAGGATTTATTGAAAAACGACGCGAACAGGTTGGCAATAGTTAGGTTGTCGTTTGACGTAGTCGTGCCATAAGAGAGGGAGTTTGGATAGGCGTCGGATTTACGTTTATAATTTATAAAGTGGAAAAAGGATTTGGGATCGCTAATCAAATTGGATTGTGTTTTAATAAGGTATTTGGAATAGAGGGAGTTGTAGAATTCGGAAAATTTATAAAAGGCCCCGAGATAGTTGGAGTAGTTTTCGATGGATCGCGTTTTGAGGAAAATGTTCCATACCAAACTTCTTACTTCCTACCTCTCTGGTAGAAAATTCATGGTCAAAATAAATTCTTCTATCTCCCAATCGTATAATATAACCGCAGGGGTTCCGTAGGGTTAAATTCTTGGACCACTATTATACCTCCTCTATACTTCAGACATACCACAGCCTCAATTACCCAGTACCGTAATGTTGAATTACGCTGATGACACCCTAGTCTACTCCAGCAGCAAGTTTGTAAAAGAGGCAAGAAACCGCATTAATAACTTCCTCCCAAATCTATCAACATACTTCAATAAATGGAAAATTCGCCTAAATCCTGATAAAACCCAACTTAAAGTGTTTAAGGGTAAAAATGAGCACTGCACAAACAACACAAGGCGCACCCACAACAAAATTAGACTCAAACTAAATAACACCCAGATAAAACCATCTAAAACTTTAAAATATCTGGGAATAACCTTTTCCAATGACCTTTCATTCTCCACCCACATTAAAAATACTTTACGTAAAGCCACAATACAACTGAATCTATGTAGAAGAGTGATGTGGAAACCCAACGGTCTCTCTCACACAGTCAAACTGCTCATCTATAAACAAATTATTAGACCCACACTGACATATGCGGGTCCACTGTGGTATCATATAACACCAGCCCAAATGGAGAAGCTACGCACTTTCGAAAGGAAATGCTTCAGGCTGTTCACTGGCCTCAACCGACAACCCGACTCTTACAAGTATTACAATAACAGGTTGCTATACAATGCCGCTAATATTGACCTTCTCGATAGACGCTTCCTAGAGCTGTCTATCAAATTTATTGAAAACCTCCCAAATAATCCCAACCCCATAATAACTACTACCAACTCCTCTAGATAACAGGGCTCAGTATCTGTATTGTCTCCATACCAGAAGTCTCTTCACCTCTGGAAGATTGGTTAATGACTCCAACGAGGTAGTGTACCATAACACCGAGCTGGCACCCAATCAGTTCAAATACTGTAACATACAACCATTCTCCAACATTCTGCGTTTTGACGAACAACCGGAAAGAGTTACCGCACCCGAGACCACTAACTGACCACATCCCACGCCAACCTACTTCCATCAATCCCTATATTCTCCATTCACATTACATATTTAACTTATTATAATATTAATTAGGTTAAGCTAGAATACGTTAGAGTTAAGTTAAGTATTAGATTAGATTAAATTAAAAAAATAAAAATCCTGGTTTTCTGACCTTTTCGAGGAAAACTGTTAATATTAAAACTTATAATACTCGAATAGTTATTCACACATTCAGTTATGTTTGAAAAATGTGTAATGTATGCATGTAAACAATTGTATCACTAGAATTATAAGTTAGCTGTAGTACTTAATGTAAACATTGATTATTGGTCAAATAATACAGTATGTTAAAAAAAAAAAAAAATCGAGAACACTGTCATATTTTAAAACATACCTAATAAAGACTGCTTGGCAAATGGTGAACTTCACATTAGAACACGTTGCTCCTATGCTCCAATGAGTAAATTATCTAAAATAAATACAAATGTTTAATATCTAAAATTAAAAGAATTACAAATTTCAATGAGGAGATTAATTATTCCAATTTTTGAAACATACCTGTGAAGCGTCGCATCACGAACGGTACATGAACTTGTCAAGTTACCTTGCCTTTGACTTCTGGACATTTTTCCGTCTTGCAAGTCTTCTAACTTTTAATATCGAAGTCAAAATGCCACATGGACAGTTCATAATATTATTTGTGTCGATACCCTTGTAATTTGCTCTGCGTATGTTGTTTGAATTTGAAAACACATTGTTGGTCTCGGATTATCATCCCAAACTCCATTTCAATTTGTTCTTCGACGGCATTTTTCTTGAAGGATTCTGTTCTTGAGTCGTAACTCCACACTGGATCTTCCATTATTTGTTCACGATATTACAATCTCCACGTTTATTTTATTAAATGAAATAGTAGCGATTCAGATATTACTAATTTCACTGCAAATTAAATAAATAAAAACGTTTATAACAAGAATGCCGGCAAACTACTGGAGGAGGTAACTGTTGAGTACAACACAATATATTGCATTTGGCAGAGGAGAAACAGCTGTTTATTGGCTTCAGTTGATGTTGAGGTTTCTGAACACTTCACTTTGTGTCTGTCTCTTTTCTTCGATCGCATGCTGTAATACTTACCTTACAACTGCATGCTTACTTATCTCTCTGCGAATGCCGAATTATGTTTCCTTGCTTGGCGTCCTTATTGTTTGATTTAAATACGTCTCGACTTTTCTTTTGTTGGGTTTTTCTACATTTAGATGCACATGATCTCGAAATGTCTGCCTTTTACCTGAAATATAAATGATTGTAACAATCCTTGCATTATTGGCATACAGGTATGCGTTTCATACTTTGTACTTTTTGAGTAAGTATTAGTTGCCTATTTTAATTATTTATTCAATTATTTATTATCAAATAGTAATGTTAAATTACATATCAATAACTTAACATAATGAGCCTAGCAGCGGGGACTATTGGCTCTGTACTTTTAATTTACAATTTAATCTTAAAGCTATTTACAAATTTATTTACAATTTCTATGTTGTCGGTAGTGGGATCTGCTAGAATTGTATAAATATCTGTATTGCAAAATAATGTGTCTTTCAAGGGTTTTAGGTGAGGATAGTCTTCCAAAATGTGAGTGACTGTGAGTGTTGTATTGCATTTTGGGCAGATTGGGGCTGTAGCTCGGTGGAGCAGATAGAGGTGGGTAGCAGCTGTATGGCCAAACCGCAGTCTCAAACTTTGGGATTTGGTCAAGTTAGTTGGGTAAGAAGGGTTCGTTTTGAATGGGTTTACCATTTTATAGGCATGGTGGTGAGTATCGCAGTTTGTTTGGTTTATATGTTTTTGTTGATTGCTGATAGTTGACAGTAGATCGGCTCCTGTGTAGGCGTTGAATTTATGTATTGGAGCTCTTTTGGCAGACTTGGCTGCAGCGTCTGCATTCTCGTTACCGCTAATGGCGACGTGACTGGGAGTCCACATTAGTTTTACTTTATTTCAGTATTTAATGATATTATTCCGAATATTGAAAATGATATCATCAGTGTTGTTCGTGTTTCTTATTGAGTTGAGTACCGACAGGCTTTTGGTGCAGATGACAAATTTTTCTCTGTGGTTGGTGACGAATGTTACGGCTTGTAAGATCGCGAAGGCTTCCACCGTGAAAATGGAGCAAAATTCGGGTAACAGTCCGATTTTTTTTACCTCACCTTCTTTGGATGTGACCTTAACGGATGCATAGTTGGTTGTTTTGGATCCATCTGTGTACAGAAAGCGCAATCCGTTGGATTTATATTTTGAAGCGACTGACCAGAATAGTGCACAGTATATTTTTGGAGATGTCTTCCCCAATCTGCATCCGATGTCCAGATGTCTCCTAGGCTGCGGCAATGCTGAGTTCGTCGTCGGGCGGAGGTGTCTGGTGGTTATGTGGGTGCGCTGTGGCTGGACGGCCTTCTGAGCAGGGGTCCCGGCTTGCGGTGTGGGCAGCTGGGGCTGCATCGGCTGGTTGATGTGGGCCGACTCTGCCCTTTCCAGGTAGGCTGGTTTGACTTGGTCGGTTGAGACGGCTTTCTCCTGGCTAATGACGTCGATGATCACCGTTCTATATTCCGTGCGTCGGATAACGTGGTGTGGGCCTGTGTAGGGCGCTTCGAGAGGTTTGCGGATGCTGTCCAGTCGTCTGAAGACATGGGTGCAGGTCTGCAGATCCTCGTGGATGAACGGGTGCCCTGTGGTGTGCCGGGTTGTTGGGACAGGGCGGATGGCTTTGAAAAGCCGGCGTGGGCTCGCGACGAAGTTGGTTTTGTTTGCCTTTGCCGGTTCCGATGCGACGAATTCTCCGGGAATTCGAATGGTTGTGCCGTAGAGCATTTCGGCTGGGGAGGCTTCGAGATCCTCTGGTGTTTTGGGCGTTTTGCGGAAGAAGCGATCTCCATTTCAGCAACAGCACCCCTTCGTCGATCCGCGTTCCGGCGAGAGCCTTCATTTTTGGCCACAGTTGGGAAGGTTTCAGATCGCCGAGTTGGAGCTCTGTGAGCACCGTGTGGAGCCTCTTCTCTTCGGAGTCCGTCGTGCGACGTAGGATGCTTTCTTTGAGCGGCCTGTATTTGCCTGCTGCTGGTGGGCTGACCAAGAGGTCGGCCAGCTCGTCGATTGTGTTGGTGTCGGGGGCGCCCAGGACCAGGGAGAACTTTTGGCTGTCGTCATCGATGCCATTCATTGTGAGCATTCCCTCGGCTTGGATGAACCACGCCTGGGGGTGGTTGCGCCAGAAGGATATTAATTTTACTTTTGCCATCGCGTCGGTCGGATAGTGGCCAGTAGCGTCTCGGGGGGTGCAGGTTTCGATGCCGCTGTCTAATGAGGGCGGCGAGTCCTTCGTTGTTTCGTCGCTCCTGGCACCTTTTCGCTTTACTTCTCTGAGCTCCGTAGCTGTTTGTAATTCGGTGCCCAACTGTTCTTCAATAATGTGCAATTCAGCTAGGCTGCCAGGAGCTGCTTCGTACAGAGAAATACACTCTACGGTCGCTTGGGTTAATTTTCTGGAGCACTCAGCTATTTCGACTTCGCGTGGATTGTGCTGATACGCCACATATTTCCTTGTTTGTGTTTGGTTTTTTAAATATTGAGAGTATCGTTATGATATTATTATTATTTAGAAACCATGGTGGGTAGGTTGCGGAGATTTTGAAAGTTTTCAATTCAATTTTTATTAGGTAGATAATACATTTATATAATATTTTACAACTAGTATTTAAGAGTTTTATGAAAATAGCACAATTTTAATGAATAATACATAATAAATAATTTAGGGAAAATTACAAGAAAAAAACGTTATTTGAATCGTAAGACTAATATATAACAGGTTTCCGGTTATTTTATGTTAATGACTTCGATATAATTTTCATAGACAGAGTACATAGGTAGTGATTTAGGATAACGCAAGACTGGAAACGAGAACGTTCTCAGTAAAAGAACAATTGACGAAGAAGTTTCGATTGATTTTGTCAATAAGGAACTCGTACCGGTTTAACGTTAGCGTTTTCATGTAGTTCATGTGCCGAATAATATTCAATATTTCAATATTTTATTTTGACACCTTTGCAATTTTATTTTGTGTGTGCAAGCACAATTACACCAAGGGCCCCGTACAGGAGTATAGCTTGAAAAATGGTTTTAAAAATTATAATTTTATTTTCGAGGCTAACCTTTGACTTTCTACACACTAATGGATACATTACTCTTACGACTTTGTTTATTTTGTCAATTGTGGTAGTGATGTGTTTTTGGAAGATAAGTTTTTTATCTAGAATAATACCTAGATATCTACAGTCTTCGAACCAATCAATATCAACTGCACACATACTGAGTTTAGTGCCATTTGGTAGGTAGCAGTGTTTCCTACATCTGGAAAACCAGACAGCCTGTGTTTTATTACCATTTATTTTTATTTTCCATTTCCTGAATATACTGCTAGTTTGTCAAGAGCTGCTTGCAAAGAGTTGTAGAAGTTAGTGAATAAGGCACGCGAAGAGAAAATGGCCGTATCATCGGCAAACATAGCTACCTGAATGTTTTCACCTAGACATGGTAAATCTGCGACAAACAGTGTGAATAATATGGGACCAAGGACCGAACCTTGGGGTAAACCATAGTGGATTTGGTGAGTAAAGTGTTTGTCGGTTCCCATACTCCCAACATATTTTCTCGAATGCTCTTGATAATTTTGATAAACGGCATTGGCAGCGTAAGTTTTAGTAGCTTATAATCAAGGCATCCTGCCATACCGTATCAAAGGCTTTTTCGATGTCTAGAAGAACCAGTCCTGTTGACTCCTTGTCGATGAATCTTCTAGCTATGTGGTTTTTCATGCGCAAGACTTGGTGGATTGTGCTGTGACCACTACGGAAACCAAACTAAAAGTTTGGTAGGATGTTATTGGCTTCCATGAAACGATCAATTTTTTCCTTAATGATTTTTTCTAAGTGCATACTCAGACAGGCAAGTAGACTAATAGGTCTGTAGCTTTCGGGGCTGTTCTTCGGTTTGCCGGGTTTCGGGATAGGTATTACTTTTGCTGTTTTCCAACTGTCCGGAAAATAACAGTTCCTAAGACAAGCGTTGAAAATGAACGTTAAATAGTTACTTGCAGCAGGTGGAAGTGTTTTAATTAATTTGTTGTTAATATTATCAAGACCAGCAGCCTTTTTTGATTTCTTTTTTTTCTTTATTAATTCATAATTATTAATTTTGCTAATATTAGTTGCGTAAGTACTTTCAGCTGGTGATTGAAAAAGTACGTGGATCGTGTTAGCAACTTCGGTCTCAGTATACGCGTCGCTTAGATGCACAGATATGGAGTGGTTCTTACTAAACGTGTTAGCAAGTAGGTTCGATTTCTCCGCTGATAAAAATAAATAACTTATCGTGAACTTTAAACGGAGGAGTACTTGACCCTCTCTTTTTTATAATTTTTGATATTTTCCACAACGGTGTGCTTGCTTTGTCAAGAGAGGAAAGGTGTTTATTCCAACACTTGTTCCTATATGCTGAGATTTATTTTTTAACGATATTAATTTAGGCTTTAACATTAACTAGAAAGCAATCGATTCTATAACGAAGCCATTTTCTTCTTTGAGAGTTTCGTAGCCTAATCAGATGTAAGATATTTTCAGGAAGCGGTGTTGTGTTGCATTTTGGGCAGATTCGGGCTGTAGCTCGGTGGAGCAGGTGGAGGTGGGTAGCAACTGTATGGCCTAATCACAGCCTTACACAGTTTGTGATTTTGGATTTTATCGAGTTAGTTGGGTAAGAAGGGTTCGTTCTGAATGGATTTACCATTTTATAGGCATGGTAGTGAGTATCGCAGTTTGTTTGGTTTATATGATTTTGTTGATTGCTGATAGTTGACAGTACATCGGCTCTTGTGTAGGCGTTGAATTTATGTACTGGAGCTCTTTTGGCAGAGTTGGCTGCGGCGTTTGGAAGTCCACATTAGTTTTTTTTTTTGTTTGTATTTAATGATATTATTCCGAATATTGGAAATGATATCATCAGTGTTGTTCGTGTTTCTTATTGCGTTGAATACCGACAGTCTGTCGGTGAAGATGACATATTTTTCTCTCTGGTTGGTGGCGAAAAGTACGGCTTGTAGGATCGCGAAGGCTTCCGCCGTGAAAATGGAACAAAATTCATGTAACAGTCCGATTTTTTTACTGTAGCTTCTTCGGATGTGACCGCAACGGATGTATAGTTGGTTGTTTCGGATCCATCGGTGTACAGAAAGCGCCATCCATTGGATTTATATTTTGAGGCGACTGACCAGAATAGTGCACAGTATATTTCCTTGTTTGTGTTTGGTTTTTTAAATGTTGCCATCTCTTCTTATCACCATGTCTTCTTATTACCATGTCTTCTTATTACCATCTCTTCTTATTGCCATCTCTTCTTCTCGAAATCTTGAGTATGTCGCAATAAAAATTGACCATCGCCCAAAGTCTTTATACGTTAATTGTTTCTATATACCGCCTTCGCAGAAGCAGTTAATCACCTAACCGAGGTAAGTACTTCCTTAGATGATATCGTCGTTCTTGGCGATTTTACCCTGCTCAATCTCCAATGGAAGAAGAAGATCAATCTTTTACATCTCAGACCTCACAAATGCCACGGAATGTCTCTTTATAGACGGTCTCACCGATTCAACCCCTCGTCAAATAAGTAATGTCCCAAATCATATGCAGAGACAACTTGACTTTTTGTTTACGACGAACCCCTATAGTACCCCATTTACCCTTAGTCTCCACGCTCTCTCAACCATTGACAATACCCCCCCCCCCCCCCCCCGCCTTTCATCCCCATATCGTCACTGCTTAAGTCAACACTCACTAACTAACTTTCGCCTGTTAAATGAGCATCTTTGCAAAATCGCATTTCACTTTGTTCATCTAGGGGTATAAGAGGCTAATACCACTCTCTACAAGGAAATGTATAATGCGATTTCCCTCTTTGTCCCTTATTCTTGACATAGAATAGCGGTTTCATTACCACCATGGTACAACTGCATACGCCACACCCTTTGGAACAGGAGGAATAATTGGTGGAACATTTTCCTAAGAACGCGTTCCTCCCTAAATTACCCCAACTACCTTGGTTTCTTTAATAAATTCACCCAGCTATATAACTACCTTTATTACAATTATCTCACAAAAACACAAAACAACCAGATCAATGACCCCAAGCCTTTTTTCCACTTTATTAATTACAAACGTAAATCTGTCACCTATCCCGACTCCCTTTCCTATGACACGATTACTTCAACCGACCCCCAAACTATTGCCAATTTCTTCGCTTTTTTCTTTAAAAAATCCTTCACGGACAACTCTTTTGAGGCTAACCCGTCTTACTTTAAAGACCTGCTTGAATTCTCCCTTGGCCCCTTCATCGCTCAACTTATTCAGCATCACCTAGTCGAAAATAAAATTAAACTTACTCATCGCCCTTGTTCTAACGGAATCCCTGCTGTCCTTTTAAAAAAAATGTTCCTCTTCTCATTCTCTCCCCCTCTCAAAGATCTTCAATCTGTCCCTTACACAAGGTGTTTTCCCAAATCCCCTTTTGTCACCCGCATACATAAAGGGGACCTAAAAACGATATTAGTAACTACCGTCCCATCGCCAAACTGTCACATATTCCAAAACTGTTTGACGGCATTCTTTACAACGTCTTATGTTTCCGGTGGATTTGCACATCATCTCACCCAACCAGCATGATTTCGTTACAGTTAGGTCGACGACCCCCAATCTAAATGAGTTCTCATCCCACGCTCTCCGTGCCTTAGAGAACGGCAACGAAGTCGATGTATTCACAACCGATTTCAGCAATGCATTCGACCAAATTTCACACAACCTCATCCTCTTTAAGCTTTCCTGGTAGCGAAATCGATGTAATCACAATCGATTTCAGCAAGGCCTTTTACAAAATCTTCCACAATCATATCCTGTTTAAAGCTATCCTACCTTGATTTCTTTTTTACTCTAATGCGCGCACGAAGGGGTAGTTTGAGTGTAGCCCTAAATGTCCCTGGGGTCGAACCCCTACTGATTAAGTGGATTTCTTCCTATTTTAACGATAGAACCGGCCGTGTCAGATTTAGATCCACTCTTTCCAATTCTATTCTTCCCACGTCAGGGGTTCCCAAGGCAGTCATCTCGGAGCCCTCCTATTTATCTTTAATGTTGGGTTCGTACCACATGAAATGTCAGATTTTTGATCAATCGGAAATAAGAAGTTCTCGAGTGAACATCTGTGCCATAACGTTAAATTTTCTTTTTTTATAAAGTAAAGTGTTACGTGTGCTTGACGTGTGCGAATTTTAGGATTCGTTACAAGTACAGTTATCTTTTTTCTAGGAAAAAAGGCAGTTCAAATTCGAGTCCTCTTCCTTTATGAGTTTAAAATGGGACATAATGCGTCATTGGCAATGAAAAACATTAATTACGCATTTGAGGATGTGGGGGTAAACGAATGCACTATCTGACGTTGGTTCGGAAAGTTCCAATTCTCTAATCCCTACGTTTCCCAATCGCTTTATTCAACACACTTGAAGAGCGCAGAATTCAAGCCGACATCCTTTTTATCCACCGCCTTCTCTCAGGTTCAATCAACTGCCCAAACCTGCTCTCCTCCATTACACTTTACACTAACCCCCGAAGCCTACAAAATCCTCGTCTCTTCTATTTGCGAACCCATCACACTTTTAACGGCTCATATGAATCCATTTCGCGAATGCTACGGTTGGCAAACGATTACCCCACCACCTTTGACTTCGATCTCACCTCACCCGCTCTTAAACTTCGTCTCCTCTCTTACCCCCCCTGACGCCCCCCCCCCCCCCCCCCCACCCACCACCGCGCTTACATTCCACACTCCCACAACCCGTCCTCATACTCCCACTCTAGCCTCGCCCTCCGCTGTCCCACCACTTATACTATCTTTGTTAATTCCCAATACTAGCTCCTTTTTCTTTATTTCGTCGTTCAGTTTGTCCAATAGCGGCGCATAATACTCTCCTGTGACTGTTCTTCCCTTCTGCAGGTAATCGATGAAGATTATGCCATGCGCATCCCAAAACATGGACGCCATAACCTTCCCGGCCGGGCGTTAGTCTTTTGGCTGCTTTCGTGGCTTTCCAGCCACTCTGCAGACTGCCTATTGGACTCAGCCGTGAGGTAATAGACCCACGTTTCATCCACTGTCACAAAACGTCGAAAAAAGTCCGCTCGATTACGCTGCATCAACGCCAAACCGCCCGTTGAATCATCAACGAGCTGCTGTTTTTTGTCGACGGTCAGCAATAGCCGATAGCTTTTTCATATCCAAAAGATCGTTCAAAATCGATCCCGCCCATTCTTTTAAGGTACCCAAGGCCTCATCGAACTCGCGGGACTTCACTTTACGATCATTCAGAACGATTCGATGCACTTGTTTTTCGATTCCCTTATTCGTAGCCTGTTTTGGCCTTCCAGAGCGAAGTGCGTCCTCGGTGCTTGTACGAACCGTTTTAAATTCACTAAACCACTGATAAACTGTTGTTCTCGAAGGAGCAGATGTGGGATAACATTTCTGTTACCATTGCAATGATTGTTAAGTAGTTATTGAAACATCCCGAGACCCATGGTTAGATTAGTTACAAATGAGACATTCCGTGCCGACGCCCGAGATGGTGGTATGTAATCTAAAAGATACGACAAAATGACTACTTTGAGATTCTAATGTTGGGAGCTATTAAGGCGAGGCAATGTTGTAATGAATGCTAGGGGGCTTTCCCGAATGCGCAGCTGGTAAGCTGGAGTCATTCTGAGATGAAGATGGCCTCTGAACTTGGATTCACCAGAGCACGAACTTCGACTTTGCAATGGAGTTTCGATTGGAGGATTACTCAGACAGCAACTTTGTGAAGGTCGACAATGTGTGAGCACAGTCGCCGACTTAGTTCAGTCGAAAGGCTCCACTTTCCGGTAAGACAATCCATCAGATATTCCCTTTCGATATATACTAACCGAAACCAACCGTATCCCCAGTATTCACAGTCAAGAACTATTTCCCTCCACTGTTTTTCTTGATGATGATGGAATATGTCTGGATTCACCTTGCCGTGGTGTGCTGCTTGCCATCGAAAATAAGCTCGCCTCATCTCTTATCGCCATCTCTTCTTCTCCCAATTTTGACTATGTCGCATTAAAAATTGACCAACGCCCAAACTCGTTATACAATATGTGTTTCTATATACCCCCTTCATGGCGCAAGGCTAATAACCTTGCCCGTAAAAATAAATTATTATGGAAAATTTAACAAGTCTCGAGACTTGCTAAATAAGGCCAAGACCGGATCCCGGTTGTAGTGCCGATGATGATGATGATATACCTTCGCAACCTATCGTGTCATATGAACTGGCAATAGCAGCGGGCGATTGATCACCTGACCGAGTTAAGTACTTCCCTTGACGATATCGTTGTTATTGGCTATTTCAACCTCCCCCATCTCCAATGCACGTTGTGAGACGATCAATCCTTTTACGCCTCAAACTCCACTAGTACCAAGGAATGTCTCTTTATAGACGGTGTCACCGACTCAAGCCTCCGTCAAATAAGTAAGGTGCCAAATCATATGAAGAGGCAACTTGAGCTTGTGTTTACAACGGACCGCTATAATACCTTAGTTGCCCTTAGTCCTCACGCTCTCTCCACCATCGACAATTACCACTCCCCACTTCTCGTATCCCTTTATCGAGACAGCTTATCCCAAACCTCACCAAACCACGTCTACTTTTCCTACAACTTCCGTTAAGCAAACTTTCGCCCATTAAATGAGCATTTTAGCTAGAGGTAGAAGAAGCTACTCTCGTTCTCTATAAGGAAATATATAATGCCAGTGACCTATATGTCCCTTATTCTCGACATAGGACATCGATATCATCGCCTGCATGGTACAACCAGAAACTCCTCTCTCTTCGGAACAAGAGGAATAATTTGTGGAACATTTTCCTAAGGACACACTCTTCCTTGGACTACTCCAACTTTCCCGGTTCCTTTTATAATTTCAACGAGCTTTACAACTCCCTTTACTACAATTATCTCACAAAAACACAAAACAATCTGATAAATGACCCCAAATCTTTTTTCCACTTTATTAACTATAAACGTAAATTTGACGCCTATCCCAACTCCCTTTCCTATGACACGATTATTTCAATCGACCCGCAAACTACTGCCAATATTTTCGCTTCCTTCTTTAAAATCCTTCACGGACAACTCTTTCGCGCCTATCCGTCCTTACTTCAAAGACCTGCCCAAATTCTCCCTTGGCCCCTTCATCTTTCAAATTATCCAGCATCACCTAGTTGAAGAAAAATTAAACTTGCTTAAAGACGAGTTCAGCCCTGGACTTGATGGAGTTCCGGCTGTCCTTTTAAAAAAATGTTCCTTTTCTCTTTCTCTCCCGCTATCAAAGATATTCAATCTATCCCTTACACAAGGTGTTTTCCGGAGTATTTGGGAGACCTCTTTTGTCACTCTCATACATAAGGGGCCAAAAAAGGAAGTTAGTAACTACCGTCCCAGTGCCAAACTGTCACATATTCAAAAACTGTTTGAAGGCATTCTTTACAACGCGTTATGTTGTCGCTGCAAATCCCTCATCTCACCCAACCAGCACGGTTTCCTTACGGGTAGGTCGACCATCACCAATCTAGTTGAATTCTCATCCCACGCTCTCCGTGCCTTAGAGAACGGCAACGAAGTCGATATAATCACAACTGATTTCAGCAATGCCTTCGACCAAATTTCACACAACCTCATCCTCTTTAAGCTTTCCTGCTTGGCTTCGAACCCCTACTGATTAAGTGGATTTCTACCTATCCTAACGAGCGAACCTACTGTGTCAGATTTAGACCCACCCTCTACAATCCTTTTCTTCCCACATCAGGGGTTCCCCAGGGCAGTCATCTTGAACCTCTCCTATTCATTCATACTATTAATGATATGGACTACAGTATCAAGCAGTCCTCCATCTCTCTATACACGGACGACTCTAAACTCTTCAAGACGAAACCCTCTTCTGTCGACTCCTCACTTCTCCAAATGGATCTCGACAACTTTTCAACTTGGTGCCAAAATAACTGCCTCGCACTAAATATTGCCAAATGTCACTCAATCACCTTCTCCGGTAAACGATCCCCTCCCCGCTACGTTCCTATGTGTTACTCAACCAACAGATAACACCTGTACAAACGATTCGTGACCTTCGCATCTTATGTGATAGGGAGCTTAACTTCATCCCACATATTGATGACATTATTCTCTAGGCCAACTCTGGCGTTGGTTTCGTGAAACACTAGTCGAAAGAATTCTCTAATCCCTACATTTCCACATCGCTTTATATAGCCCTTGTCCACCCCCTTCTTGAATATGCTACTCAGGTTTGGTCTCCTCACTACTCGTCCCAAATTCGCAGGGTCGAAAGCGTGCAACGTCGTTTTTTGTGTTTTGCCCTCCGAAGATTGAATTGGGAGAATCACGTGATTCTACCCCCATACACGAGCCGTCTTCACCTAATTAACGTTAACACACTTGAAGAGCGCAGAATTCATGCCGACATCCTCTTCATACACCCTCTACTCTCAGGTTCAATCAACTCCCCAAGCCTGGTCTCCTCCATCACATTTTCCACTAATGCCCGAAGTCTGCGAAACCCTCGTCTCTTCTATTTGCCCGCCCATCACACTTCTTACGGCTCTAATGAACCCATATCGCGAATGCGGGGGTAGGCAAACACTCACCCCGCGTTCTTTGACTTCAATCTCACCTCTCCCGCTCTCAAACGTCGTCTCCTCTCTTACCCCTCCCAAAACTACCTCGCTCACCACCTACACTCTCCCGCAGTCATACTCACACCCTAGTCCCGCCCCACGATGGAATATCTAAAAGAAGGTTCCGTGGAGATCAACGGGAATGTGTGCCTGGTGGGAGGTGGTTTTAGTTGGTAAAAACCCGGCATGCCTCTGGATCGGTCCAGCGGTATCTTTTGAAGATTTCCACCTTCCTGCCGAAACCAAAAAAAAAAAAAACCCTAGCCGCCGGCTTATCCTCGCCCTTCCCTGACGTACTAGATCATTTTTCTATCCATCTTTGTTTAGTTCCCCATTCCATTTTTAAGTTACTTTAAAGTTAGCCCCCCACCCACAACCCGCAAGCATCAGTTTTTAAGGTAGTTCGTAAGTCTATTTATAAATTTATATGTTTATACGACTTGTACTAAGCAAAATAAACTGAGGGTTCTGCCCTCTATCATTCATTCTGAGAACTTGTCATATTAGCGCCATTAAATAGCTCATTGGATTCTAGGTATTCTGAATGTTGACACTTAGTCAGTGACTTCGTAGTCTTTGACTGATTAGAATTTAGTGCTATTTGTCAATAAGAAGACGGGGATGATTTGTTGCCATCCCCATTGGAGAAAAAAGAAAATAACGACCCCCTTAAACTCCCAGCACATGTAGTTGGGACAGTCCCTGTTGACTTTTTTCCAAAGTTATACTACTTTTTTGAAATACTTTTCATTATTGAGAGTCGAATATAATAATTGCCGTTGGCACTTACTTTTCCTTTGGGGCTGACACTGTTTATTTATTTATTATATGTCTATTTATCTATTTATTTATTTATTCGACGGAACACCAGTCCCACAACATCGTCGCTGATAACATCCAAGATTGTATGCCGGAAAACCGTTGAAATATCAAAATTAACAACCAGCGATGTTCTTATATACGTAATAAAACACTTTGATTTTATTTTGTTATTTTGTTATTTTGTTTTATTAATATTAAAGCACAAAGTGGATACAAAATTACAGAAGCGCATACATGGAAATAACATTTCTTATATAATATTATTTAGATATTGTTGTTTAGTAAAAAATCAAATCTTGTTTTTTTATTTTAGTTTTTTCTATTTGTTCTCTTTTCTGAGAATGCAGTTTTTTTTTATTGTTTTAACGCGTAGTTATTAATAACTACTCACATTCTCTTCCGTATAGTATAACAACTGGTAAAGTTGTAATTTTAAATAAAAAAAAACTAATTTATTTTCATAGGATATATTAAAATAAACATATAAACTGCAAATAACAACTTTCCTTATTAGAACAAAACAAAAAACAAAAAAAAAAAACTAGTCGCGAAAAATGCATAAAAATTGTTTGTTACTACAATTAAAATGTTACAGTATTATACAATTTTTAAAGGCCTTTTAGCACGTCTTTTTATTTTTATAATGCATGGTTATTCGTTTTCTTTATTTTCTATTTTATTAGTTGTTTATATTATAAATAATAATAATAATAACTGAAATTTTGGACTACACAAAAAATAATAATAATAAGCTCACAAAATATATTAAAATGAGCAAAGAAATTTGAAATATTTATCACTAGAAAAATTCAGTAGTGTCAGCATTTGTTTCTTAAAATGCAACAATTAAAAAGGTATAGCTTTATACATTTGTTTCAAGGTAATGGAATATACGATTTCTAGTGTTTTTATGGTATACAATATAATTATTAAATTGTTATTACATATTTTTAATTACTAATTATTATACCATTAAAATATTGTATATTGACGTTATATTATATTATATTTATTGTATATTAACATTTAAGTTTTATCTTTTATTTTTAACAGAAAGAGTTAACTTAATTATTGTATATTAACATATATCTTTTCTTTTTAACAGATTTGTGTCATTTATTCAATTTACAGAACATGTGCATATATCTCTCTTTCATATAATAACTGAATGGTTATTCGTTTTCTATATATTCTATTTTATTAGTTGTTTATATTATAAATAATAATAATAATAACTGAAATTTTGGACTACACAAAAAAAAAAAAAAAATATTAAGCTCACAAAATATATTAAAATGAGCAAAGAAATTTGAAATATTTGTTGTCACTAGAAAAATTCATTAGTGTCAGCATTTGTTTCTTAAATTGCAACAATTGAAAAGGTATACGTTTATACATTTGTTTCAAGATAATGGATTATACGATTTCTATTGTTTTTAACGGTACACAATATAATTATTAAATTGTTATTACATATTTTCATTTATTGATTATTAGATTACCGTTAATATATTGTATATTAACAATGTATTATAGTATATTTATCGTATTTTAACTCTCTTTTTTTATTTTATTTTTAACAAAACAAGTTAAGTTGATTATTGTGTATAAACATTTAAGTTTCATTTTTTATTTTAACGGTTTTTAACCGTACACAACATAATTATTAAATTGTTTTTACATATTTAATTACATATTTTAATTACTAATTATTAGATTACCATTAACATATTGTATATTAACATTTAAGTTTTATCTTTTATTTTTAACGGAAAGATTTAAGTTCATTATTGTGTATAAACATTTAAGTTTAATTTTTTATTTTTAATAGGTCTGTTTCAGTTATTCAAGACATTTTTTAATTTACAGAACGTGTTGTCATCAAGTGTACGTAGGTTGTAGTGACATTGTTTATTATTATGCTTACAGCTTATTCTAATTTTATATTACAGTTTACATCAGTTTTAGTAATTTTGTCTATAATATATTAAAAAGCAAATTCGTGTATTGATCACATGTGAGTTGCACATATCTAATTCTTTTCTAACCAAATTTTCGCTTTATTTTTCGTGTGTTCTTGTATAACCGACACGATTTCTTAAAGGAATTTTATTTTTATATTAGAAGCTCTGATTGCAAATGGGGTTTTAAATGTTAGTAAGTTTTTCTTAGAATGTCGTGGAACTCTTCAATAAAATTCCCCAAATTATTTAAGATTGTATATCAAGTTGCGACGATTGTTTATTATAGAACTATTCAGACAGGAAATTAGTCTCGATAAAACTATTTATAGCCAAAATAAGGGAAATGATATTCTTGAAAGAGGAAAACCACATTAGACGGTTTCTTTTATTGCTTAAATCATTCTTATTAGGTATATGCTCAAAAATGTTTAAGGCGAAATTTGAAGTTCTTCATATATTAGGGATGTGAAGTTAAAGGCTCTACAGTTGACCGCCAGCGCGGAGAGCAGGTGAGGAAGCGTAAATAAAAGTCTGATCGCTCAGCTTTCTAGCTTCCTCCGCATATTTCGCCTTATTGTAGACAATAAAGGTGTTACGCACAAAAACCCTCCACCCCTTAATACCTACCTCTTTGGAGCCAGTTTCCACCATTAATCGCGCATACATTAAATATAGCGATATCAATTTAATATCAAACAAATTGAACTACACGTTCAATTTGCTCACATTGAATTTAACTTAAACCCAAGACGTGATAAACGAACCATATGTTCAACACGCAAAATTCCCTGGACCCAAATCTGCGGACCAGATGACTAACTTTCAAGTAAAGTTGTTGAGACTCATAAAATGACAACATCCTTTTCCATTCCCAAGTTAAAACAAACAACTTGCGCCATAAAACGAACCACACGTTCGTTTTATCACCCACCGACATAGAGGAACGCAAATGTGGATTAGCAAGATCCTCTGTTGATTTTTCCTTTGTGTTTCCTCTTTTGATCCTAAGCCGGGAAAGATAAAGAAAGGAAATGGCGGCTGGCAAAAGGGCCATGCAGACAGAAGGACATATCTTTTGATCTGCATGAGAAAAGTCTTCGCTTGGGGAAAAGATGAAAAACAGTGGTTGGTTGTGTGGCGGTTCTACGAAGTTTAAAGTAAACACACACTCGATCCATCAGCCGATGAGACGTTACATTTTGAGTAGAATCAAAGTGACGCTGTGGCGATTCTACGAACCAGACAATCCACTATTGGTCGAGATCTCGTCGTTCCACCTAGGAACATACTTACCTATATCCAAACTACACGTGCCCACAGACACGTGTCCTCAAAAGTCCTCCTTTCCACCTGAAATAAAAGGTAACATTCATCCTGGAGTCAACAACTCCACGTATCCACAGATACAGGGGCCACAAATCCGACTAATTATCCTATGCCTGCACTGCGATCGAAGGACATTACCCAACATAGAAATTGTATATCGATCCACTAACTGAATATACACAAACGGTTGGCACAGCTGCGCCAGATGTCGACAAACATCACATCTCCGGCGATAAGCGAGTTGCCGGAAAACCAATTCGTCGACAAAACCTTTGTCCCTGCCGCAATGTACGTCGCCTAAACAAAGGCAATTGCCATGCAGCAGCAATAAACGAAAATGCTGTTCCCATAGGGCTATGTAAACAACAATAATTACATTATCCCATGATCGCCTAAAAGGAAAACGCACACTCGATTGCTTACGTAAGCAATCCATTAGAGGTGTGAAATTCTGATCAGAAAGTAATCTACAGCATGCAGACAATAACCTCCGCGTCTGTATGTGTGTATATGCGATTTTCACTGGTGGAGAGATTTGTGGCCTTTCCACTAACGCCACTGCTTACCTTTTTCAGGTACGACACAAAGACGGCTACCTTAAACACATAAACTTCGGAAAACATTTACTCACCTTTCAGTTATTTGCTTATAATGTCTCCTAACCACCTAAGCCATATTTTCGCCAATTCAATAGCATTAGCACCAGGAGACATTTTCCCCAAGGGCATGATTGCATGAAACGCATCATGTGCCTAAAAAGCAATTCGGTCATAACACTAAATAACCGATATAAACTCAAATCATATCGGCGCCCATATCCCTTGTCGAATCGTACAGCACACAAGCAGGAGATATTCTTGCTTTACTTCTTTGCTGCGACCATATCGGTCGCCGAACCAATCGACAAGCAAATGCATTGGCAGCAATAAACATGCCCCTGAAATTCAATTCGGTTACGACATTACGTAACCGACATAAATCCTCGAACTTGTCCGTGCACACAAGAAGAAAGTATTTTTCACACACACGTGCATGGCAAGTCATATCAGCAGACTCATCGATCGATCGTGCAATCTGCAATAACATACCTCACCGCTGGCTGCCGAAGCAAATCGAATTCTCGTCAATGTAAATACACACACGGGAGTTCGACCCTTGCAAGATGCCACAGATATGTGCACGATCAGTGTAAATGCTGTATGCAATGTCGATCGGGTAAACATCCCATGTTCCTTGTCACGACAGCATGCCCAGTGCAAACTCGCCGTTTAACATCTCCTTTTATGGAAGTCTAATGTCCACGGCTCGCATGCTCATGGACACACAGCATGAGCGTGCGAGATACCGCTTCTGTGTGCGTGCACATCCTCACCGTGACCAAATAATGAAAGATCATCCCCTATTGGTCACCGAAACGATAGATGAAATTTGGTATTCTGTCGTTTCGGAGGAAATCTTTAGTCTTTCAACAGATTCCGTGGAGGCCAGTCGCGCAATTACGTAAAACGTAATACAGTCGAGATTTACATTTCATCGCATACGATCGCTGCACAGGTGTCTGGAGGGTATATAGCATTAGTCTTGCGCCGCAAGGAGTACGATGAACGAGTGTAAAATTAACAGTGGGCCTGGAAATATCAAAAATGTGTTTGAACCTAGAGTGTTAAACTTCCTACTTCTAATCACTAGTGAGATAAGTTGACTTTATGTTTGTAAATATCAAAAATGTGTTTAAACCTAGAGTGTTAAACTTCCTACTTCTTACCACCAGTGAACTCAGCTGATTTTTTGTTTTTTGTTTTATTGTGTTAGAGTTTACGTTAATAAAAATAAAGTGAATCGAATGACTTTGACGTTTCATTTTGCAATAATAAACGCCGCGGCACGACCGATAGACAGGGTTGGCACTCCGCTCCATCAACTATAGGAAGTGTAGTGAATCTGTCTCCTCGTGGCACAAGACTAGAGGACCTTTAAAGACAGTGAAAATCGACGAAAAGGACCACAGATTCTCAATTGAGAGAAAGTCACCACCAGGGAAGGCGAAAGGAGAGAAAGACAACTATGGGGTGAGTAGGATCATCCCCAGAGAAAGTGATTACAGTCGTCACAGAGAACTTCGACGAGGAGGTGATCCGCGCGTTAAATTGTACGGTAAAAGAAAGTCGAAACAAAGATTCCGAACGAAGGAGGAGATATACAGGAAGGGTTAACCGAGAAGGTCGCGCCGTATGTGTTCCAAAACGTTAGCAAGGACCTGTGGTGTTACATTATAATAAATCATTATATTGCAAAACCCCGAAACGATTTGTGTTACATGATAATAAAACATTATATTGTGAAACATCGAAACGAATTGTGTATATTATTGTTGTGTGTGATATTTTAGGAGGCGGCGTAGTAACTGTGCCTTGCCTCTTTCTAGGAAATTCCCCAATACTCGGCTGCGGAACGTTTCGATATAGTTGGTGCGTCGGATCAGTTTTCATCAGTTGGCGCCACTGGCACTGGGTGGATCAATTACACAAACACGTCACTGCAAGAGTTGGTGCGTCGGATCAGTTTTCATCAGTTGACATCACTGGCACTGGGTGGATCAATTATACAAACACATCACTGCAAGAGTTGGTGCGTCGGATCAGTTTTCATCAGTTGGCGTCACTGGCACTGGGTGGATCAATTACACAAACACGTCACTGCAAGAGTCGGTGCGTCGGATCAGTTTTCATCAGTTGACGTCACTGGCACTGGGCGGATCAACTATACAAACACATTACTGCAAGAGTCATTGAAATCCCGAAGCCAAATTAGCCCAAGGGGCTGTTGTCGAATATCGAGGGCAATGCAATTTCAAGCGGTAGGGAAGGCCGGCCCGAAAGTCAAACAGCGCAAACGACGAAAGGACAATCCTTTTACTAATCAGTGTTTATTTTGTTTTTCTGTAATTTGGTTACATTGCGCGCGGCCAGGGGTTTGGCCTCTGAAGAACTACTAAATCGATTTATATTTTGTTGGCCATAGATTCGGCCTCGGAACTTTAACTGATCACGAAATTCAAATTTACCACCCTTTTATAAATTTTCTAGTTGAGATTTGCCAACTATTTTATGGTCAAAATTCCCAGAAACACACATAAGAGTTTGCGTGTTTTAATTTGGGTTGTGTTCTGGGAATTTGTTAGAAGTTTAGTTGGATGGGTTCTAGGGATGGGAATCATGAAATGCGTTTTGAATTTAGCATTTCATGATGTCAATGTTTTTAGGAATTGAGTCAATGTATGATGAATTAACTTTTGGTTAAATTCGTTGTACATGTGACTCAGTATGGGATTTGAAATGAAGCAATGGAAAATTTGGGATTTGAGTTTATTATGTGGAATTGAATCAATGAGCGATAAATTAACTTTGGGTTAATTTATTGCTCATATGGTTTAATATGCAATTAGGAATTTTAGGGTTTGATGATATTGGGGACTTGGCTAGGAGTAGCGATTTAGGATCGCTACATTATAATGAAAAAAAATTTAAAACGAAAAAAAATCGGTGTTTCGATTTCTTTGGAACAGTGTTCGGCAGAACACCTCCACTGTTATAGATAGATCGACATAGACCGAAAAATCCGTCAAAGTTGTTTTGAGAATTCTGACCGAGACGGTCTTAAAGTGGTGCGTGGAGTTCAGTGAGAAATTAAAGCGAAAAATTTGTTAAGTTGTTAAGGAGCGTTTTAATAAAGAAGAAACTAAAGAGTGTCTTTCTTCACATGAGTACTAAAATAATAACACTAAAATTTAGTTAACTAAAGAAAAAAAACAAAGAGTGTTTTATTTTAAAGGTGTGGCAAGTGTGTGTAATGTGCAAAGGTATAACAAAGGTATTAGGAGAAAGGGGCGGGTCAGTACATATATTTGAGAGTTGTTAGATGCTCACTATAATGTAACGGCGAAAATATACGGTTAGTGACACTTTATTTTAATTTCTCTGCTTGTACGGTTAAATTTTTTTTATAGAAAAATATCTTCATATCCGAAAGGTGGTAAATCGTCAACGTATAGAACTAGTAGACCACGTAAAAGATCATTTCATGGCAATCAGTTCAATCACGGCCCCGAAGACAATTTAAGTAACTATGAACAACTAAAATTTAACAAACCTGAAGTAGAAAAACTCTAAAACACTTTCAGATAATATGCTTCAATAGTTAAAGACGTGTGTCAGTATTAAAAACATGGATGAGGTTTAATTGTTCATCAATAGGAACAATAAATAGTTGTTAGGCACCAGAACCTCCAAGACATGACAACTACCCACTGAGACACAGAACCATCAAAGTGAATTCGCTGTGATCTACATTTTAAATTCGCTTAAAAATCTAAGTATTCAAAACCAATGAAGTCTTAGACTTTAGAAGAAGAAACTCTATGATGACTCTGAGTACCCAAAAATTCAGTAGGACAAGCAGATACAGGACTAACTTGATCAATCCACTAAGCAGAAACTCTAAACTAAACAAAAATGAAGACTATAGACAGCAACCCTCGTCAATTTGATCCGGTATACGTCTTCACAGCAGCCTGTAGTTGTTCGATCGTCCGGATGAATCTTTGTCGACAAGCATTGTAGGATAAAGTCAATACGGACGCCTTAGTGATTACTAAGAAGGGTTGTTATATAATTAAAGCTCATTTAATTAGCCCTTCCCCATTGAAGAATTAACATCTTGTGCAATGTAACATCTTGTGCAATGTTATATAATTAACATCGGTCTTGGCTGATCCATATCCTTAAGCGATATCAAAACATCATATTAAATTCCAATAGAATATTCCCACTATGCAATAGAAAAATATGTAAATCAAATTATCATCCCTTTTTACAAATTCCAATCCCAGTGTATAACATTTGTTTCGACCTTTAGAGTCACGAATGTTGTATACTGAACACAGACAATAGTTTCTCCAAAATCTCTCTTGATGTAGTAACTTCCGGTAAAAAGGAAGTGAAACGAGAGAGAAAAGAAAAGAAAAAAAAAGAAAAATAAGGATATGGATGGGAAGACACGATGGCTTGGTCTCTTGTAAAATCAACAGCGAAGGTGTGTGGTCGTGAGGCTCGCCAGAGAAAAGAAATATTTAAATGAGCTCGGTTTTAGATTCAGTGATTGGCGCGTGCGTTTGTTTTGTTCTCTGTCGCGATTAAAATCAAGAGCCAAAAGAGAAAATTTGTGGTCTAATTTAACATTATAATCGCTAGTTTAAAATCATTAGAAACAATAGAATTAAATAAAAGTGTAGTTTAAAATCAAGAGCCAAAAGAGAAACATTTGTGGTCTAATTTAACATTATAATCGCTAGTTTAAAATCAAGAACCAACATTAGAAACAATAGAATTAAATAAAAAGAAACAATAGAATTAAATAAAATTTCAAAAGAGAATTAAATAAAAGTGTAATTTAAAATCCAGAACCAACATTAGAAACAATAGAAAGTTCAAATAAAAATATCAAAATAGAAAAACTCTTGTGGTGTTTTATTACAACGGAAACCAGAAGAAGCAGCAAGATTAATCCGGAGCAGTGTGGTGTTTTATTACAACGGAAACCAGAAGAAGCAGCAAGATAATCCGGGGTAAGTTTCGTAATAATCACAAATACAAATAATAATTTGGATATTTTCATTGTTAAAATATCTTTAACAGGGACTACAAATTGAGTCGTGAAACGGGACATAGTGAGATACCAAGGTTTGGTAGAGATTGTTGCTGACCATCGATTTGGTTACAAATCATCAGTACAAGTGAAACATTTAAAACAAGTTGTTAGATATTTTCACACTTAAACAGGTGCAATCAAGAGACTTATTTTCCGTACCAAGCTGAACTGTTGTAAACGTAACATAATAGTGTGTATTGTTCAAGTCTTTCGACCGTATCAGTTTGAATTATTGTGATATTGTAAACACTACAAAGACGTAGACCCCAAATACACATGTAGGAAGAAATCCTGATGACACCGCATTAAATAACTCCCACGCCAGGAGGACTGTCCTGGGGTGGTTCCGCCAACCTAACAAATCACCTGTTGGTTTATACGCAAAACCTCTCACCGCCTGATACTAACCGCTTTGCACCCATACTCCATCATTAACCGTGAACGCAGAACTATCCACTTAAAGGATATAGTGCTTTGCAAACCCTACCATTGGCCCATACATTTTGCACTTTCCATATCTATAACCCCATATACCTCTGTGGCGGTTCCATTGAACGCGACTACTTACCTTCCCAGCAATTGGTAGGAAAGTGCTTCCTAGAGCACTTAAATACTATCGAAACAAGTACTATGGCGGTTCCATTCGAACGCCATTACTTACCCTGCAATTAAGCATGCCCAACCGTCCACTGCAACCGCCTGCAGGCGTTCTCCCTTTACAGGTTTCCCCCCCCATAATATGCATTCAATGCATCTGCGAAACCTACCTGAAGGAGAAATCTATTTAAGTACTTACGGCATTGTGGCGGTTCTTGCGAACGTCACTACTTACCTGCTCACCTACCACCAGGTAACCCCTCTTCATAAACGGCAAGTTTCAACCAGGCGTACTCACCTGCATTGGTATTACCTATAACCACAAAAACCTGCAAAGCACAATGTGTGCTGATACGAAAAGTATATCAGCAATAACAGACATTTCCTAACATGGGCATATAGAAACCTGAAAAGTATTAGTTACCTGCCCATACGCCTAACCACCAGCTGCAATGCTTAACTGCGCTGAAGAAAAACACCGTCAGCAACACAAGCGTTTCTACAACAAGGGCAAATTGGTCGCACATCTAGCAACCTACATGACATTGGTTTCCACCAACGGAGCGTCTCCCAAGAAGTCGGCTACAATGCAACAAGAGATGTTTATATTTCTTTTGATTCTTTAATGCATGCTAACCCAGGCAACACAAAACGGAAACGAGCATCCTGTACTTCAAGGCAAAATACAGTGGTATTTGCAGCAAGTACCAATGAAATGTACCTAACATACAATTTACCACCATATAGGAACCTTTCCCATACAAGTGCGCGGCAATTCATATGAAAGGACGCCAGCAACGTGCGCACGAGCAGCACCAAGCCGCCACACAGCGCTGGCGGGATATACATATCCTATCATGGAAACGAAAATGCACGATCAGCAATAATATTTTACACAGTGGCTGGTCGTGTAAATGTCGTGACCTTTTCAGGAGAACCTGCCCCCAGCTGCGAGGGTTGTTTACTTTTTCGAGTGATACGATCTACACGGTTCCCTTGCTAGCTGACACCAGCGATGAGCAACCTAAAAGGAAATCAGGGTGCGTATGTGTGCAGCCCTTCAGCGGTGGCACACCGATGAGAGAAATGAAATTACCAAATATGGTCACCGAGACCATGGATGGGATTTTGGTGTTCGGTCGCTGCGGCGAAGTAGTTAGTAGCGTTGTGGATGCGAAAAGGACAGTACCTGTAAGCAAGCCTCCATTGAATCACCCCACACGGAATAACCCGTTTCGACAAAAATAAATGTATCGCGGTGATCGCAAGGCAAAAGTGACATTGTCAATACCAATAGTAAATAGTTTTGTTAATCACTGTGACACTATTGATACCATAGAAGGGAGTGTTGTTGATTTACAATTAATCGTTAATTACAGTGACATTATTAATACCATAGAAGAGAGTTTTGTTAATTTACAATTAATCGTTAATTACAGTGACATTGTCAATACCAATAGTAAATAGTTCTGTTAATCACTGTGACACTATTGATACCATAGAAGAGAGTTTTGTTAATTTTACAAGTAATTATTAATTACTGTGACACTATTGATACCATATAGTATAGTTTTGTTAATTACTCTGGCACTATCAATACCATAGAAATTAGTTTTGTCAATTGATACCATAGAGTAGAGTTTAACAACTAATCAATAATTGTTAATTATAGTGACACTGTCAATACCATAGAACATAGTTTTGTTAATTATAGTGACACTATCGACATTGTAGAGTAGAGTTTAATAACTAATGAATAATTGTAATTACAGTGACACTATTAATACCATAGGCTATAGCTTTGTTAATTTACAAATAATTGTTAATTTCAGTGGCACTATCAATACCATAGAATATAGTAGTGACTTATAAACAATTGAAAAGTACCATAACTAGCATTTAAGATTAATCATCAAAAATATAAAAAAAAAAACAAATAAAGATAATAGGCGTAAAAAAGCCGCAGTCTTTTATATATCGGGTGACGAAACACGACGACTCGGGTAAACAGTTGGGACGTCTCGGTGAACCAGTGTCGGACGGGCACGCTACCGAGACCGCGCGAGAAGGGTGCGCAAACCCATAGCATCATTGCAAGGCACCATCAATTTCCTAAAGCAATTCGGTTTCACCAATAAGAAACCGACATAAAACAAACCACCGCAGGGCGCCGTCAATATTCCTTAGTGGCAAGAAGCACATGAAACATTCATTTCCCTTAAAAGCAAATCCGGTAGCATCACTGGGCAACGGTTATAGTTAAAATATATACGGACGCGCATATCTTCCGTCCAATACCGCTGCATACGTGCAGGAGAGATTCCCTCTGTAGTGTTCTGCAGCGAGCATTCGGTCGCTAAACCCATCAGCAGGAAATGTATGAACCATGCCTAGCTACCCTAAGTGAACCAAATCAATATAGCGTCAACGTAAAGGCAGTGTCATTTACCAAGCGAAGGATGCATGATCGGCGTAGATGCGGCGCACAGTCGCCAATCGCATAAACATCCAACGTCCAGTCTTAACCATACCGCACAGCTGCCACTTTGCGGTTGTGTTCTCACATATTGATTACGCCTTTCCCAACTGTGTGCATGTTGGTTGGTCGGGGGACCACCGGGAGTTTCATGCTTCGCGGCTGCCGGCCGGGGTAAATAGAATTCTCATCAGTGTAAACATACATACGCGAATTCTACCCCTCGGACGGCCATGGTGGTAGGCGCGAGCAGCCAAGAAAGTGCTATGCACACTGGGTCAATGTAAACACCATTCATGACGGCTGGTTCAGATGAAACCACTTCTGGAGACGTTTTCCTTTCTGGGTTCGTTTATCCACGGTTGAAATATTCATGGACACCCGGCATTGGCGACCGAAGTGATCATCGTGTGCGTGTGCGTGCCTTCGTTAGGACCAATGCTTGTCGGAGATGTCTTTCTTTCAGTTAATGGAAAGGGGATGGAATTGATTTGTTTAGTGAACCAGTCGTTGAGAGTCCACCACCAGGAATACGTTGAACGTGAGCAAGTGCGGTCTGAATTGTAAGAGTGCAGTCGAGTATATTAACCCACGTTATAAACATACCGCGTCGTTAAATACGCGCTATACAGTTTTAATATAATTTAAATTTAGTTACAACTTTATTAAATACGTACCGTCCACAGAAGGATTTAACTTTTATTGTCTCCAGTTATACATATACCTAATTTATGAAATAAACCAATTCAGTTTTAATCCAATTTGATGTCAGTTCTAATTATATAAATGCATAATATAAATACCTGCAGTCTTGGAAGAAAGTAACTTGTGTTCCGATTATCTAATCACTAACTATAGATTGTTTAAGAAATTAGCATTACACTGACTTAAATGAGTTTTCGTATTAAGAATAATAAATATCGACAGAGTGTGAACATTTAACCTGTGTTTTCTTCGTTAATGCTACACGGAGACCCGAATACGATTTGGGTTCGGGAAGACTTTCAGAGACACTTAAGGCTAATTAACCACACGTTGTAACACCTGGCTTTGAAACGAAGTTACTGTGGGAATCGATGCGGTACCAGTGCACCTGCTGCACCACGCCTGCACATGAAAACCCCATACCTCCATAACATACCCCCAAATCAACGTTGAGTCCAATGTAAAACAAATAGAATAAACGTTCAATTGTCGCACATTGAATTCCATTCCTAAATCCAATACGTGAGAAACGAACCAAATGTTCATTTGGATCACATGCACGCAAAATTCCTTGGATCCAAATGTCCGGACCAGATGTCCTGTGGCGGTTCCGCCAAACTCCACTGCCTACATACCTGAAGAACCTCCATCCCCACAACCCAATCTGCATAAGTTTTTGCTAATGGAATCGCATTAAGCACCTGTAAATGTTTCACGCATCAAATAGACCAAATTTATAATCTAGAAGTCCCTGTAAAAGAATCCTTACTTTTCATGCATCTTTTTGCATACAAATTCCCTATAAGAATTCTCTCCTAACTTATCATGAATCCCAAACCAATCCCAATCTCACCAAGTGCATTTTCCCCTAGACGAATTCCTGAGAACATACAATGTAACCATCATAACAGGGATCATAAACATTGCGTCGCCTATTTCATGTGTACCGTGACGATCTTCTCAATGAGATCTGTTTGGTTACCCCAAAGAGAGACTTTACGTCTCTCTTGGAATAGGAAAATGCACCCCGTAATTAAGAGAGCCAGTTTCACTGGCCGAATTTCTTTTGATAGCGTATGAATATCCGGGAGTCGTTTACCATCTTCCGACCGAGCCGGTCGGTCCGTCTATCACTCCCCGGTACGCACGGGGACGCGATAGTAAGTCTGGTTTTAGCTGCATAAAGGTTTAGACGTGCGGAAGTCGATCACGTACAGTGGAATTGTAGGGGTTCTTCAAGCCATTTCCAAAGAACCACCCATTCCTATTTACCTGTCTCCCACTTACCAGGCAAGTCTTTCTACTTACCTGCAAATGGGCAGCGTAAGCTACCCTGCAGCATCTTCCACCTGAAAGCAAACCTGCATATCATTGAATTTCTTTGATTCATAATACATGAACCATTCTATACCCCCTATCGGCTCAGCTCGTCAGCAATCATAATCGCTAAACACCCGCTGGGCAGCGTATTGTTGACACAGCTACAGCCGATATTCTTCCTACGGCTCATAATTAAATATTGCTCCTATACCCTTAGGTTCCCAACAGTTGCGACAATTCCCTATTATCGGCCATCAACCGATGATGGGATTTGGGCATGAATATGATTGCCGTTTAGACAATCATACCCATGATCATGCCCTATGATGACCCCTCTGAAAACCAAATTAAACACACAGTACCTCACTGCGTTTATTTTTACTTACCAACCCCTGGTCCATGGTCCCTCGGGGTGAGACGTATGCTTGCACATCTGCAAGCCAAATTCCTCACCATCATATCCATGTACCAGCACATTTATCTAAACATATGGCCATCCAGCCTGACCCTTTGCCACCGTCGGCGAGGTTTCTGTTGACTTAATGGCAACAAAATATCTATCCTACATCATGCACCAGAACAATACGACTGAACCAAACAAAAAGCATCTAATGTACGACCCGCGAAATAGCGTTTCTGTTTACTTAGGACGCAGAAACACATTTCGATCTCAGGCGTGCATCATCGATGATTTATGACCACAATGAAGGCAGCCCCTTATGCTCGTTCATTTGTTTGAACAGGTGCAGGACCGATCGTTGTCTGTATTGCAGGCGAAGGGGCATCGTACTTGTCCTATACGGGCATATGGGAAATCCTCCTATTTAACTCCTTTTCGATCGTCCATTGGCCGTCGCCAACTTGATCCGATTCGCCCCTCCCACCTCGGTGTGATCCACCACGGTTGCATCCGTTGGGATGTGAATTGCATCGGTGACTCAGATTTCTACCACCACCGCGATAGTGTACGTTTTCTAGAGTGCAGTTCGATTGCCTTTCATGTTCAATATTCTTGGAGTCAATGCACTTTTTCAATAAAAAGAATTGTGCGCGGAAAGTTCTATTTTCTCGGAGTCGATACGCTTTTTCAATTAAAAGGTTGTGCGCGGAAAGTTCTATTTTCTTGGAGTAAATGCACTTTAACAACAAAGAACAGCGTAACTAAAAATAAGTAATAAACAAAACATTTAAAAACAAACAACAGTGTAATTAAAAAAAATAAGTAATAAAGGAAACATTTAACAGCAAAGAACAGTGTAACTAGAAATAAGTAATAAACAAAACAATTAACAACAAAGAAACAGGGTAATTAAAATTATTCAATAAAGAAAACATTCAACAACAGGAAAACTCCAGTCCACTTATTTACTTGTTTTGGAACCGCGAACAGTCCGACGCGGAATCCGTTGGGGTTTAGTAAAATTAGTGCTCGTGTCTAGGCACGCCTGTGGGGCTTTTCAGGGCCCGAAGAGCCATGCATCGCTCGATCCCCACCATTCCCAGCGATGCGACTTACCTTGAAGTCGAATCTTCAGCAAGGTTACGCAACCTTGCTACGGCATTAACCGCCGACCAATTCGCTGGAATTAATTCGGTTATCCCCAAGGATAACCGACATAAATATATATTAGGCAGCTTACCTTTTTTGGGTGCTTTTCCAAACCTCTTCCCCACGGTCATTCCTAAAAGCATAATTCACGGCAAGATTATCATCTTGCCATGACATCAATTCATCAACCGAGCTTCCGCGACCGAACAATGGATGGCACATATCCACCAACACACGCTGATCTTTCCGTGTGTTATTTTCGTACCCATTCATTGACCTAGCATTATTTCGGGTTGCTTGCACAGCTGCAAGCCAGATTTCCAACGGACTGTCTACGATCTATTTTTCCTTAAGTAAAGAAGATCAAATCAAACATTGGCCTTTCAGGCGCGCATATTTTGCTTGGATCTAAGCATGACCGATTTTATGATCCGTTGCCGTTTCTTGGAACTATCACCAGCATCGGTCATGGCCACCAATTTTAGTTTACACAAAGTAAACATTCAAGCGGATACTTTCGCCTGACAGTGCCTTTCAACGGGATTAACACATCCCTAACATAACATGCATCGAATCACCAGACCGAAATTTGTTTATGCTAGATGATCTAACAACGGCCATGCCCAATGTTCGATACATTTTTCCAAGATAGATTTCTGCCTTCGGCAAGGGTTTTATTGACTCACGTCAATCAAGAATCTATCCCTTGCGTATGGCGGCAGTTTATCTTGCCCAAACATGTAGCAGCCGATTCGATCTGCTACATGAGTTTTTCCCTTTTCCCTTTTGTTTGGACCTTCGCCATTGGCGGCGAATCCTTTAGGTTCGTTTTCGTTGGATGTCTGTAAAGAGACATCCAATATCCAGTCAGATTTTATTCGCCCAAGAAGTTGGATGTCTCCCACCACCTCGGTTGGCTTGAGTGTATGAGAGTGAAGTCTGTTTGTCGTCCGTGGTCTAGTTTTTTACAGTTAATACATGTTCTAATGTAAAGTTGTGCGCGGAAATATTCGAGTTCCAGAAGTAATGTCAGTTTTGGTGGCAGTAAAACAAAAAATAAATCTATGTACAAAGACAATATATGCGCCTACACCCCTGTCATTAATGTAGGAGATAATTTTATAAAATAGACCTAAAAGAAAAACCTGTGCATTAATACCATAGTGTTATCAAATCTGGTTAATAAAGGAAACCATCATATCAAGAGACTCCAGTGTATTTATTTACTCGGTACAGAACCGCGAACAATCAGCTGCAGACAAGTCAGTGAAATATTAGTGAATCCCTGTCCTTGCTGACAACCCTTAACTAATATAACACCAACATTGGTGACCCCGACGTGATCTGAACACGCAACCTTCTGATTTAAAAACAGAAACTCTATAGTGCAAATTAAAATCGCGCAACCTTCGTGTTTCGAACTTTAATCGATTACATTGGTGACACCTAGCGTAAACACGCTACCTTTTCGAACTTTGTCGACAATAACTGGCATATTATAGCTCTGGCAAATCGGGTGACTTTCCGATCAGATCAAATCCGAACAATTAACACCGTGCGAAGTGCAAAAATTAAAATAACAAATGTGCGAGTTAAGCAGAACAATTTAAAAAGGAAACTCCGTAAGGGTGTGAAGAACCCCACCTCATCGCTCCTGCACTTTATCCACACATCAGCAAACAGCTCTAACTTTCCTCCCAGCGAGGCCACCGGATTGCAGCTATCATCGCCGGCAGCACACCTCAACTAACCCAGCGCGGGACAACAGGTTTTTGCTTCTTTTTTTATTAAAGCATTTTTCAAGTTGGTCAATCTTCCTTTTGGTGGGCTCAATCTGAGCTGCCAGTTTTAAATTTAAATTAACTCAGACCTATGATTATTTGGTATCGGGTAAACCGAGCTAATACCTATCATAAATCTAAGTAAAAAATAATTTCAATCACATCAAATTTTCCAGCGATCGCACATCAATCCAAATTCTTTTAAAAGAGGTTCTCTATTTTCAGCTGTATCATTACCTAAGTAATCCTATTAAAAATTCAATTTATTAACCTGGTTCGACTAAAAGCAATAAAGTTATACCTCGGTGCACATCGCTACTAGTTGTTTTCAGTGGTGAGAATTTACTGCACTACGATCTAGTTGTTCTGTAAATTAAATAAGATAACAAAAACCAACAGCAATAAAGAAAAATTTTGTAAGCTCCTTCTGAGACTAAAGAGTAGAACCAGTAATCTCCTTCCGAGCGGGTTTTACGAATCAAACCGACTCTGTGCCAAAAGTTTATTTTTTTTTAAAAAGAAAAAACCTAAAACAATATCAGCAATTTTAAAAGTTTTTTTTTGGGTACAGCAGTACATCGTATTAAATTTTGGAATGAATTGTAGATTGACATATAGAGCAGAATTCAGTAAACTTTGTATATGTAAACTTTTTATGACTTAGGAACAAATACCTTTTTGTCAAATAAAATAAACAAGCCAAACTCTTTTCAAGCGACTTGTACCAATTAAAACCATAATAGTTCATATGCGAAAAAGTCATACTTCTGTCTATAAATAAAAGAAAAAGGAGTAGTTTTTTTTTTCCTTTTTTTTCACAAACAAAAACACATCGCACGTCCTTCATAAAACTCCTGTGGACATTTGAAAATCAAAATAACGATAAACTCACATATCAACTCAGAGCACGTAATAGAGGTAAATTAAACCCTTATTTTTACAAGCATTAATACCTACCTAATAGAAACAATTGTAAGCCCCTTCAGGGTATTAAATAACATATATTCTCGTTCTGCAGTACTTACGACACGACTTCATAGCTTCTAAACATTTTCAGACACACACACTCCGGCACACATTGAATTCTTGTTTTCCTTCCCTTTTGGAATTTTAATCGTGGTTTTAATTAACCATATTGACAAGCATTAATTTTGAAGTTCGGGTAGGCAATACTCCAACCCTGCACGTCCGTGTTAACGACTACACTCGACACTCAGCGACTCCCTTAGGTGCCACTTGACTCTGTCCAACCCCCACCTTCTCCTGCGACAACATCTTCAACCTCCAATCCGCGTTACTCGACTCTCTTAAATTCGCACCATCCTTTGGCGACTTTTCCCCAACTCCTCGCGTCCTCTTGTGACCCATTGGCCTGCCTTCACCTCCCTTCGCGTCCTCTTACGCCTTTGACTCCCGTTTCGCGTCACTACCCATAATGGTCAACACGCGAAACACCATGGCCAGAAAGGCCCAGGAACAACCCGAGCCCCTTGAATTCCACGACGCCTCCAGCGTCGATTTCCCCACTGAGCAAGTCGATGCTGACCAAGACTTGCCTGCACAATCTCCTCCCCTGGCACCACCGGTTGCCTCCAGTGTCGTGAACCGACCCCAGCCTACTTCCACCGACACACTCCCGACTGCTTCTAGCGCCCCTGGTACCGGCCCTTTGGTGAATTCCGGCATTTTAATGCCCACAACTTGTGCCGGTATCTCTCAACAAGCCCATAGGCAACCAGAGTCCCAAGAATTCCGCGATGCTCCCAGCCTCGGGAATAGGACTCATCCTACAAATATAGGGCTTCCCCCCTTCGATGAGGAGGACCCAGACCTTTGGTTTGCAGTGGCAGACCGCATCTTCCAGGCTTCTGCCTTGCACGACGAACAACTTCGTGCAGTTGAGCTGTTGAAAGTGCTTGACCGCACTCAGCGACCGCATGTTGCCCACATAATAAGGTCAGCCGGCCGCAACCCGTATAGCAACATGCGTGAAGCTCTGCTCGACGCTTTGGACGAGCCTGGAAGTGTGCGGCAACAACGCTTAGCCGCTGTAACCAACCTTTCTGCGATGAGACCATCTCTTTTCCTGACCCATTTACGCTCTATAGCGGGGACCAGGATTGGGGACGACCTTATAAGGCCTCACTTTTTGAGGTGTCTTCCCCAACATGCGCGTTCGGCACTTATAGCCCAACCCAACCAGAGTTTGGGCTATTTATCCAAAATTGCGGACGCAATTATGGAAAGCTCAGATCAGTATTCTGAGCCTCCTGCGTACCAGGTAGCGGCGGTTTCTCAACACGCCGCCCAGCCTACACGGCACCATTTTCTGCCTTTCACTGCCCCTCATTTGGCTCCAGTTCACCATCCTCCTCAAACCCAGTTACATCACAGACGGCCAGCCTCAACCAATTTCCCACAGCGGAATCCAGAGGCAAGGCTCAATACCAGTCAGGGAGGTTCGCCACCTCATTTAACTCCTGCTGACCTTCGGGCGCTTCAAACCTCACTCCTCCGCGAGATAACTCAATTGCGCGCGGAGGTGAGGAACAATCCTCGAAGCGCCCAGAATCGAGCCATGCCGAGCCGTCCTCTTAACCGGCAAAATTACTCTCAAAATGCCCCTCAGAGGGCCTACATCCCTGAGAATGCCCCACAGAGGGCCAATTCCTCTCAAAATGGCCCTCACCGGGCCAATTCCCAGCGAGCTCCGGCTCGACCTCCCCGTAACGGCAATACCAATAGGCAGAATATATCTGATAATGCCGTTACTCTGCCTTGGTGCGCCAATCACCAACGATATGGTGATCGCGCATTCAATTGCAAGGCGCCTTGTGGTTGGACACAACCTTCCACCAACCAAAGGCGCTCTTTAAACTAATTTCGCCGACCGACCCCCTCGCGCAATCGGCCGGCACCCATACGATAAGTCGCCTAACCATCCGGGATTCTAAACTGAATATCGCTTTTACTGTCGATACCGGCGCCGATATTTCAGTCCTCCCGCGATCGTTTGCTCCGCGTAACCGCGTGCCCGCCGCGCTTAAATTGTCAGCTGCGAATAATACGCCGATACTTACGTACGGACGTAAAAAGCTGACACTACAACTGGGTCTTCGACGTCCGATCACTTGGCGTTTCGTCATTGCGGACGTGAATGAACCCCTGATAGGTTCCGACCTATTAGGCGCACATAATCTGTTCGTCGATTCGACCCATAACAGACTAGTGGCTCCAACCGCACCCCCCTTGCCACTGACGGCATCTCCAGCGGCAACTTCAAGGGCCACAGAGTGCACAGACCCGTTTCAGGTCATGGTACAGGAATTTGTTAGTACAACAATTCCTCTACCTAACCAACGCCGACATAAAGCCACGGTGTTTCATCATATAGAAACACGTGCTCCCCTGGTGAGCCAGCGTCCACGTCGACTGGCTCCTGAAAAATTACGTGCGGCGCGCGCGGAGTTCGAGCACATGATCGAACTAGGTGTCTGCCAACCGTCGGACAGTCCCTGGGCAAGCCCACTCCACTTAGTGAAGAAACGTTCTGGTGAGTGGCGCCCATGTGGCGATTACAGGCTGTTGAACGCGGCAACTGTCCCGGACATATATCCTATTGCACACCTCTACGATTTTTCGTACAAGTTACGAGGGTGTAACGTCTTCACTACGCTGGAACTCACCAGGGCATACCACCAAATTCCGGTGGCACCAGAAGACATCCCCAAGACCGCAGTCATTGCACCTTTCGGACTCTTCGAGTTCAAAGTGATGACTTTCGGCCTCAGGAATGCCGCACAGACATTCCAACGTTATATCGACACGGCTTTACGTGGTCTTAATTGCTGCCATGCATATCTTGATGACATTCTCATCGCCTCCAAAGACCATGCCGAACATAAACGCCACTTACGTCAGGTCCTAGAGCGCCTCCGTGAATTCGGTCTTGTCATCAACCCAGATAAGTGTCAATACGCCAAGGAGCAAATCACCTATCTGGGTTATGTCGTTGACAACCAGGGTATTCGCCCACTACCAGACCGTGTGGAGGCCCTCATGAAGTATCCCCGGCCTACTAACGTGAGTGAGCTTCGTCGATTTCTGGGCATGCTTAACTTCTATCGTCCAACACTGAAGAACGCTGCCCAAGTTCAAGCTCCCTTAAATGAATTTTTGAAAGGAGCTAAGCGCAATGATAAGCGTCCCATTAATTGGACAGAAGTCTCAGATCGAGCATTTCAACTGTCCAAAGAACAATTGGCAAATGCCACCTTACTCCGATACCCTCTTGAGGGAGCGGCACTTTCCATCCAATGCGACGCATCGGATACCGCAATCGGAGCCGTCCTTGAACAGGACATTGAAGGCCGACCGGAACCACTTGGTTTCTTCTCAAGGAAGCTGAGTCCCACTGAGCGACGTTACAGCGCCTACGACCGTGAATTACTCGCGATCTACAGCGCTGTTAAATACTTCCGTCATATGATAGAAGGTCGCTCACTCTCCATCTTAACAGACCACAAGCCATTGGTCTATGCGTTCCGGAAGAAGTCGGGAAATGCCTCCCCCCGACAAGAGCGTCAATTAGACCTCATTGGGCAATATTCTACGGAGATCAGGCATATCTCCGGTAAACAGAATGTCACGGCGGACGCCCTTTCTCGAATCGATACGATTCACTTGCGTTCCGCCTTGAATAACGCTGATCTTGCCCTAGCTCAAGAGGAGGACGAACAGCTCAAGTCTTAAGAGCTTAAGAAAATTACCCTTCGCGACCCTTTGGGCGAAATCTGGTGTGATGTCTCCACTGGAACCGCTAGACCTTACATTCCCGAGAAACTTCGTAAGGGCGTGTTCCAGGTTTACCACAACCCAGCCCACCCCAGCGGCCGAGCAACAGCCGCTGCTGTCCGTCGCAAATTCATTTGGCCCCGGATGAACAAAGACCTCGCCGGTTGGGACCGTGCTTGTCTCCAGTGCCAACGCTGCAAAGTAGCGCGACATAATGTACTGGAGCCAGCGCAGTTCAAGCTTCCCACGGCACGCTTCGCCCATGTCCACATAGACATAGTGGGACCGCTTACTCCATCAAGAGGATTTTCTTATATCCTCAGTATGATGGATCGCTGCACGCGATGGCCAGAGGCGACACCTCTCCGGGCAGTTACTGCCGAATCAGTCGCCAAGGCCTTTTATTCAACTTGGGTCACACGCTTCGGTGTACCAACCACCATAACTTCGGACCGAGGTCCACAATTTGAGGCGACAATTTTTAGGCAGCTAACAAACCTTCTCGGCTGCCAAAGAAGTCGTACCACCGCCTACCACCCGCAATCTAATGGGATGATAGAGCGCTGGCATAGATCTCTAAAAGCCTCACTCATGTGTCATAATGACACACAATGGTTTGACGCCCTTCCAACCGTCCTCCTCGGCCTGAGGACAAGTATTAAGGAGGACCTGGGTGCTTCGGTACCAACCTCCTTCTTCCAGGAGAACTTTTCCTGAATGGCGAAACACCGCGTGACCAACTTCGTGAATTGGGACATCTCCGTGACCTGCTACGTAAGGTTAGGGCAACCCCTGTAACCAGGCACGGCTCCAAAAAACTTTTCGTCCACCCTGAACTGCACAGCTGCACGCACGTCTTTGTCAGGGTGGATAAGGTCAAAAAACCCCTCGACCCACCTTATGATGGCCCATTCAAAGTCTTCCGCCGCATCAGTGACCGCGTCTTCGAGATCGACATTAGAGGCAAGCGATCCACGGTCAGCGTCGAAAGGCTTAAGCCCTGTTTTCTGGAAGCTTCCGCTCCAGAACCACCCCCATCTACTGACACCACTCCTACTCCACTACCACAACCTCCCCGTACTCAAGCGCGCGCCCATACCCAACTAACCTCCTCCTAATCTGCCTTACCTGTTTCGTGACTACGTCACTGGGGGGGGGGGGGGGGGGGGTGATGTGGGGCTTTTCAGGGCCCGAAGAGCCATGCATCGCTCGATCCCCACCATTCCCAGCGATGCGACTTACCTTGAAGTCGAATCTTCAGCAAGGTTACGCAACCTTGCTACGGCATTAACCGCCAACCAATTCGCTGGAATTAATTCGGTTATCCCCAAGGATAACCGACATAAATATATATTAGCAGCTTACCTTTTTTGGGTGCTTTTCCAAACCTCTTCCCCACGGTCATTCCTAAAAGCATAATTCACGGCAAGATTATCATCTTGCCATGACATCAATTCATCAACCGAGCTTCCGCGACCGAACAATGGATGGCACATATCCACCAACACACGCTGATCTTTCCGTGTGTTATTTTCGTACCCATTCATTGACCTAGCATTATTTCGGGTTGCTTGCACAGCTGCAAGCCAGATTTCCAACGGCATGTCTACGATCTATCTTTCCTTAAGTAAAGAAGATCAAATCAAACATTGGCCTTTCAGGCGCACATATTTTGCTTGGATCTAAGCATGACCGATTTTATGATCCGTTGCCGTTTCTTGGAACTATCACCAGCATCGGTCATGGCCACCAATTTTAGTTTACACAAAGTAAACATTCAAGCGGATACTTTCGCCTGACAGTGCCTTTCAACGGGATTAACACATCCCTAACATAACATGCATCGAATCACCAGACCGAAATTTGTTTATGCTAGATGATCTAACAACAGCCATGCCCAATGTTCGATACATTTTTCCAAGATAGATTTCTGCCTTCGGCAAGGGTTTTATTGACTCACGTCAATCAAGAATCTATCCCTTGCGTATGGCGGCAGTTTATCTTGCCCAAACATGTAGCAGCCGATTCGATCTGCTACATGAGTTTTTCCCTTTTCCCTTTTGTTTGGACCTTCGCCATTGGCGGCGAATCCTTTAGGTTCGTTTTCGTTGGATGTCTGTAAAGAGACATCCAATATCCAGTCAGATTTTATTCGCCCAAGAAGTTGGATGTCTCCCACCACCTCGGTTGGCTTGAGTGTATGAGAGTGAAGTCTGTTTGTCGTCCGTGGTCTAGTTTTTTACAGTTAATACATGTTCTAATGTAAAGTTGTGCGCGGAAATATTCGAGTTCCAGAAGTAATGTCAGTTTTGGTGGCAGTAAAACAAAAAATAAATCTATGTACAAAGACAATATATGCGCCTACACCCCTGTCATTAATGTAGGAGATAATTTTATAAAATAGACCTAAAAGAAAAACCTGTGCATTAATACCATAGTGTTATCAAATCTGGTTAATAAAGGAAACCATCATATCAAGAGACTCCAGTGTATTTATTTACTCGGTACAGAACCGCGAACAATCAGCTGCAGACAAGTCAGTGGAATATTAGTGAATCCCTGTCCTTGCTGACAACCCTTAACTAATATAACAGCACACGCCTATCACAACCCCCCACAGAGTGTTACAACCACATTAGGGGCAAAATCGCGTTGTCGCTCAAAAACAGTGTAACTAAGATTAAGTTAAACAAAAATAAATTAAAACAATAAAACCGAAACTTCTTAACTTATAAGCTAGTGCGTTCTTTGTGGATTTTCCTCTAGGTGGTAAAGTTTTGTTTTTTTTTTTGTTCGGTGTAACAATCGGTGGAACATTTAGAGGAAGTAGTGGGTGGATGGTAGAATCAGCGTCCATGCAGACGCACAGACCATCTATCCCCACAGTCTCACCCTCAAACAAATATTGTTGAGAATCATAAAATGTGCGTCTGCAATTTTATGATCCTCTAAGAGTTTGCTTGCACAAATTTCTTCCCACAATCAACATCATTTTCCAAAACCAATTTGAATACAAACAAATTGCACCATAAAACGAACCACATGTTCATTTTATCGCCCACCATCATCTTGGATCATAAATGCGCATCCGAAAAATCATTCGTTTATTGTTCCATGCTTAAGTGCACGTAAAACGTTGGTTCCTTTCCGTTTCTCCTTCTAAGGTCTACATGACCGAAAGGGAGATAAGGGCGTGTGTATGAACCTCGTCCGGGTTGGACAATTCTAATAAGAAAGTCTAATACCCATCGTTGTCTGGGACGGACACAATAAAAAAAAGCCCGTCGCGCTTAATTTAGTTTTAAATGGGTCTGATTCGGAATCGCGTGCTGGACGGACGTAACTTAATAAAGCCACTCGCGCTTTAAATTAATTTTATTGAAGAGTCTGATAGTATCCATCGTCCTAGACGGACATAAAATAAAATTCATTTTCGGGTGTCGTGAATATTACCCGTCATCGAAGACGGATGAAAAAAAAATTAGTGTGACGTACAGTGCGGTTATTATAACAAATACTTAAAGGACGAGTATATAAAAATAAATTTAAAACTAGTCTATGAATTAAAATTAAAAAGGACACGTGTGTTTTTATATAAAAGTATCAAGTGCGTTCTACCTATCAACGTGAAGCGTGTATTAAATTAAGTGCGTGTGACAGACCTAACATTGTGTAAAGTGTTTCATTTTAATGGAATAGTAATAAAGTTTATTTCCACTTAAACTAAGTATTACGTGTGTTTTCATTCTCTGTGTGTGCATATATAGTTTACTGCAAAAGAATTCTTTAACATCCTTATTGGAGAGGATATCGGTGAGTCTAATTTCATCCACCGACAGAGCAGGTCGTGGTCGTCGTGAATCTTGCTCTCCGTCGCGGGGCGGAGTAGCGAGAAATAAATGTTTCAAGTGTTCGTGCGTGTACAAATTTTTTTCTTAATTAAATACACAATATTCAATTATATTATAGTTTTTCGTTTGCAACCGTGTTTCTAAAAGTAATCCTTTTTGTATCAATGGAGCTACAATTAAGTAAATCGAATAAAAATAAACTAAGATAAATCCTGTGTTTATGTTTTCATTCCCGGCTGGTGTGTTTTCTCTGTGGTGCATCTCGTGAACAATTAGTGGGGACGTGGTAGAACCCAGCGTCCATGCAGGCACACCGACAACGTACCCCCACACAATTTCTTCGCATACCAATTCTCTGTAAGATTTCTTTATTAGCTTATCAGGAATTCCAAACCAATTTCGGCATCTACGTTGGCAGACAAATTCCTCTACCCGAATTCCTGTAAACAAAAGGTTACCCCTTCACCGGGGGCCATAAACATTGCGCTGTCTATTTTTCAGCTTCGCCATGTGTACGATAAATCCCTTTCATACACATTGGCTGGCGACCTTTTTTTCCCTATCAATAAACAACCCAAGCAGCTGCACATAATTAGCGCAATAGACGCTGAAACTAATTTCCCTAGCATGCAATGTGCAAACAAAAGACCGCTGGCCTTCATCAGGTATTCTGGCGATACGCAAATAATTCAATACCTACCCTTACTAGCGATGCCATAAACATAATTTCCCAGTAACCTAGCTAAAACCATTTAGCACATTTCCACATCGTATCGTCGTCTCTTTGTTTAGCCGCACATGTTCCAATAAAGATCCCATTAGCATCCGACGATTTCGGTTTTATTTGCTTTACCGAAATCGTATCCTAGGAATGCACTTTATGCTCCTTTCTTTGTTCTAGGCACACACACCACTCCACTGAAAGAGTGCATCTCTGTGGCGGCCACACCCTTAAGAGAACATTTTCTCTTTCTCCTCCATATTTCACCCTTAATTGAGGATGGAATTCAAGTCGGAGTTCTATCATCGAGGAGTCGTCTTCCATCCGTTGACCGTGCAGTTCACACGTGATCTCCCGCTCACCGGTGCGCACGGTGACGCGACTATAGTCGAGTGTAGTTTATCACTTAAAGTTATAAAAAAAATATCAAGTTAATATTAATAATAATTTAATAGTGAGTAAAGTAACTTTATTTTAACATAATGAACTCTAAATTACTGTTGATCGGTGCACTCTTTGCACTGGTCCCCGTCGTCGTTGTTGATGCCCGCAATCAAGTACAATAAAATTAAACATACATCCATAAAATAAAAAACCTTAGATAAAACCAATAACAATAGCAAATCGAGTGTTTTATTTGTACGATGTGCAGTGTTTTCTGTGAACAGTTTTCTGACAGTGTTTGGCGGGACATTGTCGAAACTTTTAGTGACAGTCGGATGGGGATAGGAGTGAACCGAGTGTCTGTGTTTGGCACAAAACTCCTAATCCCCAAAGGGCATAACACCTGTAGTGGTTGCTTTCGCCTATCTATAGTCGGGTCCCACTTTCATCCTTTTCTGAGGCGGTATTGGTTTTCTGTGTCGCCGTTTCAATGGAACGGGAATTTCACGTCGATCTTTGCAACATTAGCGACCTAAGATGCAATTTCTCCTATGTGTCTGCCCACACCTGTAACCAGAAACCAACAATCATTGTACTTAGCGAGACTCAGGTAATAACTGATGCAGATATTTCTGATCTCTCAACAAGTATTAGAAATAGTTAATAAAGATTTAAAACAAGTTATTCGATATTTTCATACTTAAAAAGTTTCAATCAAGCGACCTATTGTGGGTATCAATTTGAACTAATAATAGTGTGTACTGTTGAAGTGTTTCGACCGTATCAGTTTGAACTGTTGTGATATTGTGAACGCTATAAAAACATAGAGCCCATTATGGGGCTGGGATCGCATTAATTAACTCCCGCCCCAGGAAGAATGTCCTCACAAATCATCTGTAGGGTTAAATACATTTCCGCCAAGCTAAAGGAGCCATACATACTGGTGTCTTCAGCCCCACGTATCCACAAACATGTGAGGCGCGTTCCTCTACCAATCCCTTATGCATCCGCGGTTATTGAAGGATACAATTCTAAAAACGAATTTTTTTGGCAACCCATTAGTTGGGCAACGGTTGGGCAACGGTTGGGCGCGGCATCGCCAGACATCGATAGCTATTATATTCAGTACCTGAAAAGTCGTTGAACGAAACACATCGAGATCGTCGCCCGTCAACAAAAAAAAAAAAAAAACAGCAAAAGTAAAGTTCGCGTACACGCACGAGTTAACGTGTGACTCATGTAACAAATAAAGATACAAACACATCTGTCTCATGTAACAGATAAAGATACATCCCTAGATAATAACATGTGAAATAACGTCCGACTCATGTAACAGATAAAGATACGAATACATTCCTAGATACAAAAACATTAGATAATTCAGACTCCTTATCTTCCCCGACGCGATAAAGTAAGTTTAAAAGGTATAAATGGGAATAAGACCATTTTGTAAGTGTGAATTATTGTGGTAACAACGATGTTGCGGATTCGCAATTGCATTCAGCGGGGAGAATCTAGTACGTTTATCGACTAGTACTCTCCCCAACAGACACATATGACACCCCTGTCATCAACCATCTGACAGTACAAACTGTCATCGTTTAAAAATGTGACCAACGGTTTTTTGGTTGCGTCGTAGTTCTTAGTGCATCAACTGCGTGTTAAGACTTTTGCGTTTGAAATTCTCTGTAGCGGCGTCTTTTTTGTAACAACAACCTACGTTAGAATTTCCAATATAATCGAAATAAAGACTGTTATTTGTTAATTACACCGAATAAATTGACTGAGTACATTCTCGTAGATGTGGTGGTCAAGGGTTAGTGTATGATAGCTACTTGCCAATGTGGTTGATTTATATTTCCTTTTCGACTTGTGATCCCACTTCGCTAAGTAACTTTTTGACAGCATTACATTAACATTCAGTGCAGCGGATCACAACATAAGCAATTCAGTGCGTGGGTGTTGGTAAACTTTGAGTCATAAAGTGCATCCTTGGTGGTGAACAAGAATTACATATACGCTGCGCACCCCAGCGCGCAATTTCCTTTGGTACGCAACGGGACGAATTCACAAGCTGCTTAGCATAGCATCGCTCGCATACCGAGGGGGACACACTAACGACATCAGAAGCCGGGTTATAGGAATAATCGCTGTTTGGTTTAACGGAGTGGAATTCTGGACTGATGCGTCCCTCGTCCATAGAGGTAATTCAGTTAATTACATTCATTTGCATTTCGTTTGACTTTAGGCAGCGGGCCAAAGGACATCTGCCAGATCGTCCGAGACCACATCCCTCTGTTCACTGGGGCTCAGTCGACCCAAAATAAGAGAAATCCCTTGGAAAAGAGAGGATGTGGCGTTTCTACCAACGCCACTGCTACCTTTTCAATCTACCTCAAAATCTTCCCTCCTAAAGCTCCATTAATTTCGTCATTTTTGCGTATGCAAGCGCAATAACTTCCCCAAGCATTCTCCCACCGATTTCATTCCCTTTCGGTTATGCAAATAGCATCCAACATCAAGCATCTGCCCATCAAGGACATTCACGCAATTAACGCGTTATATAAATTTCCGTAGAATAAATTCGGTACGCCAGTACCGCATACATCAATGCATCTCAGCATTGTTCTAAAAGGAAAACATTTCGGTTGCCATACTAGATAACCGAAGTGGATTATAAAAACAATCAGCAGAACCCCTGTCTGCCTGCATTTACTGTCCCACACGTGCGCAACAGATTTTCTTGTTGCACCAGTACTCACGGCGGCTTTTATGCAATCTTCAAAGCACCGGCGCAATTCGCGCCTAGCTGCCAAGAGCCGAATTCAATGCCAGTGTAAATACTCACACTGGAATTCGACCCATGACTCCCTAGGATTGCAATACACAATTAACATGGTTGTAAACACAACCATCATTGTGTAATTATCCCAAATGCATCCTAATCCCAAAGATGCTTTTTAATGAATTTTTATTCCCACGGTTCGACCATCCATGAGCTCGCATCACGAGCCAACAAGGTGATTCGCGCACAAAAAGTAGTAGAGTCGATGAAAGTGTTGTAAAGGAGTCGAGTCACCAGGAGTGCGCCCAAAAAGTCGAGTTGACCGAATGTCCTTATTAAGTGTTAAGTAAGAAACCTCATACTGAAGGTCCTTGTTATGTGTTAATGAAAAAAACCTCATACGGAATGTCATTGTTATGTGTTGATGTAAGAAACTTGATACCGAATGTCCTGGCGCGCGAAATTAACCTTTGTCAGCAGTCAATAAATTGTTAAGTGTTCATGTAAAAAAACAATCATCAAGAGTAACAAACAATTGTTAAGTGTTCATGTAAAAAAACCACATCAAGAGTAACAAACAATACAAGTCACTATACAATATCAACATTTCCGCGAGTTTTTATTTTCTTTGCTGGAACAGTGGCAGTAACCAGTTGGACAGCTGAATGTTACCGTCAGCATCGTGGGTGCGTCGTAAAGTGAACAGGTTAGGAAGCTTATTTAACCTTGCCAATGCCGGCACATAATTAAGTAAAATACCCCACAATTGGTGACCATTCGACGCGAGTAAACACAATTTTCTGATTCGGAGTCGGATCAAAACCGTGTCCTAAAAAATTTTAAAGAACAGTGACTATTCGGTGTCGCGACTGTGACAGTGACAATCTTCCGGAACCGAGTGCTTCCGGAAACGCAGTGGCAGTAAGCAATTGTGGCGGCAATTGCCGAAGATCAATATACATTCACCGGAAACAGGAACAACAGGAGCAACTACCCAACACTACACCAGCACCAGGAGCATCCGATCAATAACACCAGGGATTTAAGCAGGTATCCTTTCTTTCTGTTTTTAAATTATTCCCTTGGTAAAACAACAGTATTTTAACGTACATTTCCTTTTTGTCAAAGTTTTATTATGTGTTTAACTGATTGTTTTGGAGATATTAAATAAAGTTTCTAGCATTTTTCCACCCTGTAAATAAAAAATATATTTACAACAAAAGCAAGTAGCAAAATTTCAAATCAAAAATAGACGGTCATGTCATAATGCGTGTACTACTTATAATAATTCTAAATTAAAGTGAGACAAAAAAAAGAAGAAAAAAATCAATAACATTGTAGCTGTAAAACGTTTGTTACCTTTTTACTTTCGTGGCTGATTGGCAAAGATACTTAATGTATAATACAATGCAAAAAACACCGACCAGTAGTTACAATAAATGACAAAATTCCAACAGTGTAACCCGTGTTTTATTGCATCAAATTCGGTGGAGCAATCCGTGGAGTAGGAGTTAACCAGTGCCAAAGTCGGCACACATACGTATTACCCCACAAGGACACCAAGGATAAGAGGATAAAAGAGAAAGTGTTCCATCCCTTGAAAAAAATTCGTTTAGTTAGTCGAGTGTTGAATTCCGAGGAGAAAGATCCACAGGGAAGAAAACCGGGCGAAAGCTTTCGATTAACAATAAAATAAACTTAGATTCCTGGAATCAAAAACAGAAATGAGATAAAAGCAAATTAGCATAAAGTAAAGGAGTCTGTGGCGGTTCTCTTGAACGCCACCAATCATCTTCCCATTAAAACGAAACTCCTGTAGTGTTTACTAATACACCTTCACGGGCGTGGGTCCAGCAACACACCCACAAACGTCGCGAAAGAAAACCATGTTCGCCAAGGAAAGTAGAAAATAAATGAAACGCACTGTTCTTTTTAATGCTTTTGTTACTTTTTATTGTTCCTTATACGTCGGCAACTTAACATTCACTATGGTCTAATACGTAACAAAGGTCTCCGTACAAAGTTAACACTTGATGTGGGTTACTATTGAATTTGAATTATTTAATTAACTCACAATGTTTCTATTCGCAATACAAAGGAAAGTCTCCGTACAAGGTTAACACTTGGTGTGGGTTACTATTGAATTTGAATTTATTTAATTAACTCACAATGTTTGTGGTTTCAATACAAAAGAAAGTCTCCGTACAAGGTTAACACTTGATGTGGGTTACTATTGAATTTGAATTATTTAATTAACTCACAATGTTTCTATTCGCAATACAAAAGAAAGTCTCCGTACAAAGTTAACACTTGGTGTGGGTTACTATTGAATTTGAATTATTTAATTAACTCACAATGTTTGTGGTTGCAATACAAAAGAAAGTCTCCGTACAAAGTTAACACTTGACTTGTCGTATTCTCCCGACTCCTCCAACGCAACGACCCCGACACGTCTAGTCGTCTCAAGGTTAAAAATCTGAATCAAATCCATTCGTCAACACAAGCATGAACTGGTGACGAATAAGTTATATAATTAAAGTTCAATTAATCATCACTCCCCCTTTGAAATATTAACATCTCGTGTCTTCACGCACATATCCTTCCCTTCCCTCCAAATTACTAATTTCCTATTCCCTTTACAATAAAATATCCCCTTTACAATAGAATATAATTTAAATAAAAGTAAACCCCCATTTACATTGTAATAGCCTTCTTCTTTTTATTAGCCATAGTCGCCCCCTATTAGCCATCTCGGCCGCTTCCTCGAAATCACTATCGTGGAAGCGGAACGAAAAAGGATATGTGGCGAGAGACACGAGATTGTTTCCTTCTTCTGGTTTCGACAATCATCGTGTGCGGTTCAGTCTCCAGGATAAGAAAAAGAAAAATAATAAAAAGTTGAAAATTGAGTTTGTGCGTGTGTGGTCTAAAATTAGAGTTGACAATTTTCTGTGTAGCAATCGATTGAAAGGATTATTGATTAGAATAAACATAAATTAGATTTGACAATTTTCTGAGTTGCAATCGATTGAAAGGATTATTGATTAGAATAAACTTAAATTAGATTTGACAATTTTCTGTGTTGCAATCGATTGAAGTGTGGTGCAATCAATTGAAAGGATTATTGATTAGAATAAACTTAAATTAGATTTGACAATTTTCTGTGGTGCAATCAATTGAAGTGTGTAAAATAAATGTTGTAAAGTTAATATACCGATTGAACATTTGTAAAATAAATCATTAAAGTATCAATCCGAGTTTTCATAAGGCATCCACCTGCAGCAGAAGTTCCACGACGGATCACCCACCCAGATAAAAGTCCAGGGGTAAGTTCTGTGAAAAATCCATAAACTAATTAGTTAATTGTTAAAAAATACATTTAACAAATAGCCTCAAAAGGGGAGGAGCGACACGACCAACCCGAGGCTGTCAATCGTGGTTGGGTTAGATAACATGGGGTGGATTTCCCATGTATGTGTATCTGCTACAGAAAACGAACAACGAACGAACATAGGTGGATGCGGGCGTTGTTATTGTAACCCATCGTAATGATCATTAGTGAAGGAATAGGTCTCTGCGATCTAATGTCAACAGAAACGCTATTTCCCTGATCGAACGATGGGAATGCGGATTGTTTGAGTTCGCCGACATTGCATGGGTCGGCAGCTGTGTACACAATTGATTTGTGTAACGCTTGCTGGCGGTAGACCCTTCTGGTGTGAAAACGCACCGAAGATCTGCTTGCACATAGGAGAAACCATAAATCAACGTTTAGTTGATTGACATGCTGTTTTCTAGGTCCGCGGACGGTTGGCGGCCGATAATAGAAACTCTCGATGAAGATAAACAATCTCAAAGACATGGATGCACGTTGGGTTCTGCAAACTAACACAGGATACAACCGTTGCCGGTTGTTTAACCCTTATGTCAATGACCAACTTTACCGACAGTAGTCAATGACCGGGTACCCGGGTACCCACACATAGAAACATTGTTTTAACAATGTTAAAACAAATATTTTGCAATAGATTTTAATTTGTTTATCAGAAACAAATATATTGTGAATATTTTATGTATTTTATATAATTATTTTTTATAAATATAAAGAATTTTGACTATCTGCGGCTACAAAAGGCCTATTGAAATCGGCGCAGAGCATGGTCAGGATCGGCAGGTGTGTAACAAATACAGTTATACCTGCTAGAGGGATCTCGAGGATTCGGTTGAGGAATAACTTGTACGGTCAACTTTCTATTTATAACTCGCGATTTTATGGTGAAACCATTCGAATCCGGTATTAGAGAAAGCGTGGTTCAGTCAGCGTCCTTTGTGCACCTGAGCATCTTCAAAATGACGATTTTGTTGACACAAATTCAACAGGTAATAATATTAAAATTAATATTGTTAATGTATTTAATAATATTAAATAATTTTGTTGTTGTATTTTTGTTTTTAGATTATGTAATGCACAACGAGATGCCTACTTGAAAAGCGTGTGTGGTGAATCTGACGACGAGAGCATAAACCTTTCTGATAGTGATGACGATGATTGGATTCCTGACGAGCGAAATGAAAACGAGGTATCTGATAACGAAGAATATTGCGCGGACGAAAATGAAATGAAAACTGAAGCAGCCATTGACGATTCTGAAAGCGAAGATGACAATGATACGAACGGAGATGTCGACGCAGTTTCAACTGCAGGTAAAAATAATTCTTTTCGTTTTATTTATTAATTTTTCATGCACAACGCGTTCTTATTATTTTTATTCTTTTTTCTAGATTCAACTGAACGTACATTTGTAGCGAAAGATAAAACTGTATGGCAAAAAACACTTCCTCACACAACTCAAACTCTCCGTCACAATATTGTGAGACAAAGAGCTGGTCCCCATCGCTCGACCGAAACACTCTCAGCGGCTGAAACATTCAAAAGGATTCTTACTCACGAAATAGTGAGTTACACTAATCAGAAGGCAGATCTAGTTATCCGAGAGTGGAATGCAAACAATTCAAATCGACCGTCGAGAACGTGGAAAAATGTTAATCGTCAAGAGATGTATTCGTTTTTTGCAATTCTAATTGCAGCAGGGGTCAATAATGGAAACAAAGACCATACTACAGAGATGTGGAAAACGTCATCATTCCCTTTATACAGGGCCACAATGAGTATCAATCGTTTTTGGAATATCTTACGTTTTATCAGATTTGATGATGCGCGGACACGAGAGGAACGGTCCAGAGAAGACAAAGCAGCTCCAATTAGTGAGATCTGGGCGATGTTGAATGCAAATTTGTCCGCTCTGTACCGGCCCGGCACAGAACTTACCATCGACGAGCAGCTGTATCCATACCGTGGGCGAACCAAATTTACGCAGTATATTCCATCAAAACCAGCCAAGAATGGTATCAAAGTGTGGTGGATTTGTGATGCTGAAAATGCATATCCTCTGAAAGGCATTATTTACACCTGGAAAAGTGGCAATGTTAGAGAAAAAAATCAAGGTGAAAATGTTGTCAAAAAATTAGTAGCACCGTACAAAGGGAGTGGAAGAAATATTTGTATGGACAATTTTTTCACGACGTTACCGCTCGCGAAGCTTTTATTGTCGTGGGACTTGACTGTCGAAGAAACTTTACGAAAAAACAAACCCTATATTCCAAAGGAGATGGCTGCATCAAGGGATCGTGCAGAATTATCCACACTGTTCGGCTTTCACGACAAAACGACGATTTGTTCGTATGTGCCGAAGAAAAATAAAGCAGTTATACTGCTTTCGACGATGCACTCGAACATGGTAGTCGCTGACCACGCACAGAAAAAACCCGAGATTATTTTGCACTATACTATAATAATATAGTACAAAGCTGGTGTTGATACAATGGACCAAATGGCCGGCCGATACACGACACACCGACGGACGAATAGGTGGCCCTTGGCAATGTTCTTCAATGTCCTCGATGTAAGCGCACTCGCGGCGTTCGTCATTTATAAAGAGAACAACTCCATGCTGCCGAAAAAGACGAACGCCCGTCGTATGTTTTTGCTCCAATTAAGCGAACAATTTGCCCTGCCAAGTATTCATGAACGCTCGGAAAATGTTCAAATCATGAGGCATTACTCAACAAAACTTGCAATCGAGTCCATCATCGGCAAGGTTCAGCCACTCGTGCCGACGACCCAGACAGCATGTCCGCCCCTGGATAGTACAGGAAGAAAAAAGGTCACTGGTTGTTGCCATATTGTTTATCGCAGGCTCTGAAAAAGCGGCGAAAAACAAGAAAGGCGTGTCGGCAATGTGAAATGCCGGTTTGCGACGAACACGCAACTACGTTAGTTGAATGTAATGCATGTCACAGAAGTCCTTCTGAATAAATTTGTTTGTTAATTTAAATGCATATTTATTGTTTTACATTAATTATTAGTTATTTAAATAGTTAATTATGAATAATTAATTACTAATTAACTATTTAACATTCAATTTTGCATCATTCTTCATCATTCTCAATGCTTTTTAAATGGGGTACCCGGGTACCTGGTCGTGGCTCAGAATACAATTTTTTAAAATGTCAACTTGAAAATAAAAAAAAAATTTTTTTCATTGAAATTTCGTAATTATTATTCAGAAACGTTTGAATGGAGATGATCTAAGACATGGGACCGAAATTCGTTTACTAGGCCGAGCAATCGTGAAATTGCGACGAAATGGGTAACCGGGTACCCGGTCATTGACATAAGGGTTAAAATAAACACATAACGGCCAGATACAATTTGATGCATGTTGTTTTAGGGTAATTACTCCCGTTGTGGTGCCATCAGGCAAGAGCATCGCTTGGGCGTTTACTTTGTGTAAACGAAGACAGCTTCGATAGCCAGCGTGAGAAACGTGGCTACTCGTTGCTTCAATAAATATTGGTGGTCATGGCCGATGCTGTCGATCGTTCCAAGATACGGCAACGGATCATAATCAGTCATGCAGATGGCCAAGCAAATATGCGCGCCCGCAAGGCCAATGTAAATTTGAACATCTCCTCCCTGGAAAAGATAGATCATAGATCATACCGATGAAAATCGATTGATGCTGGATCGATGTCATAGCAAGATGATAATCTTGCCATGAATTATGCTTCCAGGAATGACCGGTGGACGAGGGCTTGGAACAGCCCTTAAAAAGGTAAGCTGCCTATGATGTATTTATGTCGGTTATCCGTGGGGATAACCGAATTGAATCCAGCGAATTGGTTGGCGGTTAATGCCATAATAAGATTGTATAACCTTGCCGAAGATTCAACTTTGAAGTAAGTTGTATTTGCCGGTAATAGTGGCGATAGAGCGATGCGTGGCTCTTCGGGCCCTGAAAAGCCCCACACTCCTACCTAGGGCATACAGAAACCTGGAAAGCAGGTACTTCCCTGTTCATGGTTGTACCATAAAGCTTTGAAATGCTGTAAAAAACATAATATTTGCTGATGCTAAATCCATCAGCACAAAACAGGCATGTTCCTTATGGGCAATTTGGTTGCATCACCACGCAACCAACATGAACCAAACCAATCCATTGTACATGTCTCGGTTCGATTTCCATCATGCGACAGGCATCCTCCACATGTAAGCGCAATTTGATTGCACCATCTAGCAACCAACATTGCCCGAACAATATCCATGAGATATTCCCTTGCGCGAGTAAATTAACTAAACTTTAGTTTTTAATATAAAAAAGTTTTTATTAATTAATATTATGTTCGCGCTTTGTAGAGAGAGCTGCTACTGTTGGGCTCTTCGTAGTATTTATAGCCCAGTCCTGGGGCCACTGTTATCTGCGTCGTGATAAAGATGCGTCTTTGTGAAATAGCATAGAGCCAATCTCGGTTGTGATAAGGAGGCATTGGGTCTATATTAATCGTGGTTTTGGGTATTCGATGAATAGAGTAAATATGAATTGCGATATGGATTGTATTAATTGTGATATGGATTGTGATCTATGTTCTTAAGCATTTGATGAATAGAGTAAATATGAGTTGTGATATGGATTGTGATAAGGTGGTTATATGATTGTTTGGATATTCTTTATATGAAAAGGGAGGATGATTGGGTCGTATGCTTGATGCTTTTAGAGGTTGGTAACGTATTTGTTGTTGTGTTCCCTACAGGTGTTAACTCGCGCCAGCCGCACACATGCAGGAAATGTTTATCTTTCCTTTGCATTCATGCCCACATCGATCGGTCACCCGACCGATAAATACATGAGGGTGTAGCGGCTCTCGCGAACGACACTACGCACCTGCTAGACTACCACCAGGTAAACCCTCGTTTTTAAGCCTTCGGCGCCAATAAAGCATGTACTTACCTGCACTAGCATATATAACAACCGCAATGTCTGCTGATACATAAAGTGTATCAGCAATAACAGGCATTTCCCCTACATAGAAACGTTTTAATAACAGATATAAGAGTACAACATGGGCATCATAAAACCGGAAAGGTACAACCCACCTGCCCATACGACTAACCACCAGCTGCAATACTTAACTGCGCTGTTCAAAGATAGCAAAACCCAAACACGCTATAAGAAGTACAAATTGGTCGCACATCTAGCAACCAACATTGCATTATTCCCTATCAAGAAATTGATCATAAGAAACGGCGACTATGCAACGAGAAATGTTTATATTTTCTCTTGATACGTACCCGAAATGCCACACATGCAATAGAGAACTTACCAGCGTAAATACACGCACACTAGGCGCGACTGTTTAAATGCCAACGGCTGCAATGCGCACGATCGGCATTAATACTACAATGTAGGCGCTGATCATGCAAATACATTAACCACAGAACAACTCGCCCCCAGCTGCGAATGTGTTGTTTTGTGTTTACCCAATGTACTGGTCCGCATGCTGGGCGACACAAGCGATGAGCACCAGGCTGTGTGTTCAACCCTTAGCGAATGGGGAACCAAGTGGGAAGAAAAGATGACCAAATATGGTCATCGAGGCGATAGAGAGGTTTTTTTTGGTATCCTGTCGCCTCGAGAAAAAGTCAGTCGCTTTTCAACCACCACACCGGTCGAACATTGATTCAGTAAATATAATCCCTGTGTGAACAATTACAAGTAGTAACGAATGTAAATAAATTTGAATACTGCATTTAAGTTTAAACTACTTTCATTAAATATAATCCCTGTGTGAACAATTACAAGTAGTAACGAATGTAAATAAATTTGAATACTGCGTTTAAGTTTAAACTACTTTCATTAAATTTAATCTCTGTGTGAACAATTACAAGTAGTAACCGAATGTAAATAAAGTTGAATACTGCATTTAAGTTTTAAACTACTTTCATGAAATTTAATTTCTGTGTGAACAATTACAAGTAGTAATGAATGTAAATAAATTTGAATACTGCGTTTAAGTTTAAACTACTTTCATTAAATTTAATCTCTGTGTGAACAATTACAAGTAGTAACCGAATGTAAATAAAGTTGAATACTGCATTTAAGTTTTAAACTACTTTCATGAAATTTAATTTCTGTGTGAACAATTACAAGTAGTAATGAATGTAAATAAAGTTGAATACTGCATTTAAGTTTTAAACTACTTTCATGAAATTTAATTTCTGTGTGACAATTACAAGTTATTGACCGACTATACTTGACGGCAGTTATACGAAAGGGTCGGCCGTCCTTTTAACAACGCTTCAGACAATTTAGTGAACCTGTATCCAGGAGGTACCTTACTAAGAAAAAGGAAATATTGAGTGAGATATTAGGGAGCAATACACCCATAAGGGCATCCGGCCGACCGCCCAAGCAAGTCGAGTTCTCAAAATGGAAATTTACCATGGAGAATTCGACTACGTGGAGATGCCATCAACATGTGCACGGCCAGCAATAATACTTTACACAGTTGTTGATCGTGCAAACATTTCAACCCCTATGTCGAGATACTTGCACCAGCTGCAACCTAGTAGATTTGATCGATCCTAGGTCCGCATACTTGTGGACACACACGATGAGCAGCAGAGGCAATCATCGTGTGTGTGTTTCACCCCTTTCTTGTTGGACCAAATGCTAAGGAGAATCTTTCCTTATATGGTCATCGAAGCGATGGATGGAATTTTTGGTATTCTATCGCTTCGGTGGCAGTAGTAAATCGCGTTCTGGATTCCGTGGAGGCAAGTCACGCCTCCATACTAAAGAAATACGAGTAGTGTAGAGTCGAGTGTTAGTAGCCTCAATGTGCGGTTGACCCATCAAATTTAAAATAAATTAATGATTTCAAATAAGAGTGTAACTGTTTAGTATTCTTGATTTAATTAAAAAGTGACACTACATCTCGTAAATTAACCTATGTTAACTGCGCTGAAGTGCAAAAATAAATTAATCTTTTCAAATAATAGTGTAACTGTTTAGTATGCGAGTTTTAATTAAAGAAGTGTCACGACAACTTTTACTATGTACATGACAATTAAGAGAACTTATTTAGCTAGGTGCGTGTGTTTTACTTCCTTTTTGCTAATCCCGAGCCGAGAATGGTGCAGTTGTGCATTTAAGAGGACAGTTTCGTGAATCAGTACCCGTGACGGTACATAGACGGAAGAAGTTAAACGAAGGAATTTTCCACAAGTCTTTTAATCGTGTAAACAGTGTTCGGAGGGACACTACAGTGAGAACTGAATTCCCCAAATATCCATAAATGACTATGATGCCATACCAATGAAAAGGTCGCCAAGATACCAACGCAGCACACATGGGATGCATGACCATCATAGCGAGTACAAAATAGAAAATACAATCTACATCCCTGGTGTGTTTCGTGTGAAAAATCCTCCAGTGAAGAGTGAAGTAAAAATTACCAGTGTAAACTAGTTTTATAATTTTAATAAAGAATCATACAAGACTAACTTATATTTGAATCCCACTCTGATCGTCTTAGTGAGTAGACGCGCTTTGCCACTGCTAACTGCTTGTTGAAAGAAGAAGAAAAAAAAAAAAAAAACACGTGTGCGCGTGTGGACTATAAATGTGGTACCGTTATTAAAAACGGTCTGTGACTGAACATTTGTATATTGCTTAAAGTGATAGTGAAAATTTCGTAAATTTCGGTGATACCTTGTAAAAACTATCACAAAATTGGTAAACCAAAACAAAAAATCAACAACCGTATCCGGACTTTGCGTTCGCAGATGCCGGGCAACGGTCCCAGTGCTGCCCAACAATTACCTATAAAACGGAAGAAAAATACCATCCACAGTAGCCTAAACGCCCCGAAGAAAATCGCTACAATGACTACTCGACCAACCATCGACTACCATAAGGAATACAATGATGCCATGGAACAAATGAGGCTGCTTACAGTCCAAATGAACCAACTGCACGACAAAATACGCTCTCTTCAATCACCGACCAAAACCTACGACGATGTCTGCATGAAGAAAGTTCATCCCCAACGATCAGGCATCTCCTTAACAACCAACATCAAACCATCGCCATCACATAAACCGTCAACGTCCCAATATACCAACAAAATAGAGGACCACTGGCAAACAGTTGCACACAAAATTACAAATAAGGTGAGGCCACCACCAATTTACATCAAAAATGCAACTAGCATCAAGAAAGTAATCAAGATGCTCGAGAATGTCCTAGGACATCGAAACTTTACCACAAACTCCAAAGGCTCCTCGATATCGATCATGACAACAACTTTGACGGACCACGACACGGCAGTAAGAAAACTAACAGAAAAAAAAACATGAGTTCTTCACTTTTCAACATGCCCAGATGAAACCAAAGACATTCATCATAAGGCACATTGACCCAGCATGGACGAATGAGGAACTTCTACTCGAAATATCGAGGATCTGCCCGGAACTGAGTATACACAGATTGGACTACTTCCAAACTCCTCATATGAGAGAAAACAATATTCGGAGTTTACGAATCGTACAGATTCCACCGAACGAAGATGTTAGCTGGCTTACACAAATAAAATATTTGTTTATGCATAAAACAGGATGTTCTCCATTGCAAAAGATGTCAAGGTTCAGATCACTTAGCAGCTGCGTGCCATTTAAGTGCACGATGCGGGAAATGTGCCGAACAGCATACACCTGGAGAATGCAAGGTAAACCCGCCTGGTACAGAACCAACAACAATTCAAAAAACAAACGCTGATGGATCAACAACCACAAATAAAATCACAGTAACGTGCTGTAACTGCGGATGCCCACATCCAGCGAACTTTTCCCAACGTCCCGAAAAGCTACGAATCCTCTAGAGATCGGCACACACGACAACAAATAAACCAGCATCAACCAAAGCAACAGCAACTAAAACCTCATCACCTCAACCATCTCATCTGGCGGGATCGGGAATATCCTATGCAGAAGTTACGAAAGATTCCCGAAACTGGACTAAACCTCATCAACCCAATTCCAATGTTCTCAACCTGGACATCATGGGTTATATTAGAAGCCTACATACGCTGCTACCCACCCTGAAACACAGCTCGGAAATAGAAAAAAAAGGATCAGATCTTAGATTTAATAACTTCCCACATTCTTTCCCTTAATGAATAGTTTAACTCTAGTCTCCCTCAACACGGAATCCATATATTCCCACACTCGTAGACAACACCTCCGTTTGTTTGTTGAAAAGTTCTCCCCAGATGTTCTTCTTCTCTCAGAAACTTGGCTTAAATCAAAGTCTCGAATATACATTCCTAATTACACATTTGTGTCCAATCCGCGAACCACTGGCCCTCATGGTGGTACTGAAATTCTAATACCCAAGAAATTCCAATTTACTGAAATTAGGTTCACTAACATGGCTAATGTCGAATACACGGCAGTTAAACTCTTCTGCAAAAGTAATAAAGTACTGGTTTTGTCGTCTATATACATTCACCCTTCTCGTGAACCTAACTTCCCTAGCGCAGACATTTCTCAAATAATCCAGCAGTCTCTGCCGGCACCTTTCATCATAGGGGGAGACTGGAATGCTCGACATACATCATTTAATGACATCAAGTGCAACAAATACGGCTACCAACTCCTAGATCGCCTCCCACTTCATCCATATGTTTACGCAGACTGTCCATTGCAACCCACTCGAATTTGTAGTTCAACCAAATCAACAATCGATTTCTTCCTAAAATCCACAGATATCTATTCATCTAATCCCCCTAGTGTCCTTTACATTCCCATCCGATCATGGGTCCGTCCACTCCACGGTTCAAATCCCTTCGCTCGAACCACTCTACACAGTGAATCCTATCCCAAATTTTTCCAAAACAAACTGGAAAAAAGTCAATAACGGCATTGCTGCCAGTTTTTCAAATTATTCTTTACCGGAATCTTCAAACCTATTCCCTACTGAAATTGACCAGGCAGCTGTAAAAATAAAGCAAGTACTGGGAAATGCTCTCTTCAGCCATACCTCTACGACCGTCCCTCATAACCACTTAGGAATACTGTGGGGGTTTCTCTAAACTACACGGAGAACCACCCAGCATTCCCGGCCAATCCCATTCAATTTCGACCGCCTTACATGGCGTCAAACCAACTCCATTCCCCCCTACTCACCTGTTCACCTGCAAAGCATGTTACCTCCAAGGGCGCATAGCTAAACTCATTTTTCCAAGCGGACAACGCATAAAAGAGTTTAGCTTCCCTTTTTCGCCATACGGCAACTCTTGTTCATGTCGATTAGCGACAACCAAATCCAGCCCGACGAAGTTGTCGCACCATTGCAGAACCGCTTGGGAAAATTATCAAAACATTCGATTAAATCACACGATAATATTTCCCTAGCGTTACTTGGCCTTTTCCCAGTTCCTCCATTCGCTGGGGATCAAACATCTCTTTACCCAGGTGAATAGCGTAAAACACATTTTCCTCTTCTCCGCATTTCTTCCTTTCTATAGCCATGCGCCTCCGGGACAATCACCACACCACCCTACGAACAGTGTAGAACACCTCGGAGGCCACATTACCACACGCACACTAAGCCAGATCAACCAGAGATATTGCGCTCCTCGCTTTGTGTTTTTCGTCCACTCTGCGCACATTGGTGTGCAACTATGCGCCAGCGCTTGTTCACCCCGGTGCGCATGGGGAAACGAAAAGCGCACAAGAGAGAGCGTAATCACATCGGCTGGCTAGTGCGCACCAGCAATAAATTTCCCTTTCTTTTTTACTTCTCGTCACCTTCTTAAACTAGAGTCAGTCAGATTTTATACGTCCAACGAGTAGGAGTCGGGAGCCGTCGTAAGCGCGCAAGAAAAAAATGTATGTTTAAATAATGCCTGTACAGTCATCGTATCTATAAATCCTTATTCGGACGCAAAGACAGTGTCATCAATTTATGTTTAAATAATGTGTGTACAGTCATCGTATCTATAAATCCTAATTCGGACGCAAGGACAGTGTCATCAATTTATGTTTAAATAGACAGTGTCATCAATTTATGTTTAAATAATGTGTGTACAGTCATCGTATCTATAAATCCTAATTCGGACGCAAGGACAGTGTCATCAATTTATGTTTAAATAGACAGTGTCATCAATTTATGTTTAAATAATGTCTGTACAGTCATCGTAACTATAAATCGTAATTTGGACGCAAGGACAGTGTCATCAATTTATGTTTAAATAGACAATGTCATCAATTTATGTTTAAATAGTGTCTGTACAGTCATCGTATCTATAAAGTCTAGATTAGACACAAAGACGGTGTCACCAGTCAATATGTTTAACAAAGAGTCATGTTCAAATCATAAATAAAATAAAATAAATAGAGAAAATACCATACCAGAGTGTTTGTTTAGCTGTCCCGTGTCCGCTCAACCGCAGGAATCGACGGCTGTTCCGTCTTTCTCAAGTGTGTCATCTAGTGAACTCTGATGGGGCTTCTGTTAAATCCGCATCCTTGTTGACGCCAAACAGAACCGATCCCCACAAAACCATTACCCAACCTCCTCACAAAATTATTGCGCATAAAAAAACAACTCCGACGTAAATTGCATATTAGCTACTCACCCTTTATTAAACAACAGATACAGCTTTTGACCACCCTGATAAACGGACAACATAAAAATTTCACCGATCAGACCTACACGTCTACTCTAAACAGTATCAAACCAAACCGTGACCTATTTAAAAATATAAATCGACTAACTGGTCGTAAATTCAAGCCTCGAATAGACTATCTCACCCAACCAACTAACAGTAACATCGTCCAATCGGACACTGATATAGCAAACTGTCTCGCCGAACACTTCTGTAAAACTCATAAACAAAACGATTCCCTCCCAGTCACTAATTTCCACGACACTGTGAATGAATTCAGCCATCCTTCCCACCATTCATTACTGAATTCAACGAAACCAATAAAGCGTCACATCCCATGGGAACCGACACATTCCTAAGCTTTACCGAATTATCTGAATTGATTACTTCGCGTAACAATAAAAAATCTACAGGCTTGGATAGAATCCCTAACCTTCTATTTAAAAGACCACCCGGAGAACTTACTCCCCATTCTCGTTCTTCTCAACCACATAATAAACGCTTCACATTTCCCAAAATGTTGGAAAACAACGGTGATAGTCCCTGTTTATGAGATCATGCGGCGCCATTTGTGCGGTGCCGTCGTTCGTCTCATCCATCCAGTTCGATGCCACGGCCATACCATTATCATGTTTACACGAGCATGATAAAACAATAGCCGCCGTACTTCCATGCACCACACGTTTGAATGCCAGATCTCATCACGATTTATGACTCGGCCATAAACCCGAGTATATTTGCATGCCGTCATCATCCACATAATCCATCCGTCAGAGCTGTATTTGCCCGCAACCGGCAAATCACAATAGCCACCAGCATCAAACAGCAGAAGGTGTGAAGGAATCACCGACCACCCAAAAAGGAACCATCGTAAAATTCCAATGTTTCAGTCCAGCGAGCAATTCCAACGACTGACGACGGACCAGAAGATGGACATCGTGCGCAAAGCAAGGTTATGTCGTAATTGTCTCCAGCAGGGACATTTTGCAGACAGATGCTTAAAACCTAGATGCAAGGAGTGCAATCAAAAGCACAACACGTTGCTGCATCCTCCAAACAATACACATCGAGCTCCGGCCTCGGACTCGAGTCCCCAAACTCAGCTCAAGGACCAAACACAATCGGTGTCTTTGGGAGCATCGACAGCAAGCTCATCCGTTAACAAACTAACACTCCTCGGGACAGCTCGGGTAAAGCTGACAAGCAGCAATGGCCGAACAATCGAATGCCGCGCCATTTGGGACTCAGGGTCACAAGTCAACCTCATCAGTGAACGAGTCATCAAAAGACTAGCATTAGTCACAAAGTCGACGAATTTGACTATACACAGCATCGGGGACGTACCCCAAAGAACCCAGCGACGCGTGAATGTGGAGCTCATTTCTACAACAACGAAGTTCTCCACGCGACTCGAAGCGTATGTGATCGGCACGATCAGTTCGCCACAGCCAAGTCAGGAAATCGACATTTCCGCTTGGAAGCTCCCATTGAATGTCCAGCTAGCAGACCCAGAGTTCCAACACCCAGGCAGGATCGACGTCCTGCTGGGAGCCGAGCACTTCTTCTCATTGCTATCTATTGGTCAAATTAAGCTTGGACCAAAGCTTCCAGTGTTCCAAAATACTCGCCTCGGCTGGATTGTCGCCGGACCGACCCATCAACGTCCAATAGCATCATCTACATGTGGCATGTGTACCACCGACGACGAGAAACATTGGCCACCCGCATATATCAGGAAGAAGGACTGCGACGTGGAGCGCAAACATACGGCCACAGTCGCTTTGTCAATTGAAGCAGATGACCAGACGATCGACCGCATCAACCATAGGAACTCGTTCCAGCGACTTCAACGTATCGTGGCATACATGTTGCGTTTTGGAACCCCGAGCCACCGACGAAGCCGTGTCTTCGGGTCTTTACAACCAACGGAACTTGCCAACGCTCGGGTTAAGATCCTGCGCGCAATACAGAGGAAGGAATTGGAAGGGGAGATGAAACACATCCACCAGCACGGCGAGCCAGCTCGATCGAGTCCCCTCAGTGCCATGAACCCATTCCTCGACTCTGACGGATTGCTGAGAGTAGGCGGGCGACTTGGATCATCTAAAATATCCTATGATTCCAAGCACCCCATTATTCTACCGCATACGCACGCCATCACAACAATCATCATACGAGAATTGCACGTGGAACATAGGCATATCGGCCCACAAGGCTTACTCGCAGTGACGCGGCAAAACTATTGGCCAACCAAGGGAAAGAACCTCACACGCACCATCGTTCAGCACTGTGTATTTTGCGCAAAAACCCGCCCAAAATTATTGACACAGATCATGGGGAACCTACCCGTCACTCGAGTACAACCCGCTCGTCCATTCTCAAACGCAGGAGTCGATTTTTGTGGACCGTTCCAAACCCACTTTCACATCAGGGGTAAGCGACCCCAAAAGAGCTACATAGCTCTGTTCTGCTGCTTTGCGACAAAGGCGGTCCATTTGGAGTTGGTAACGGACCTTTCAGCAGAAGGGTTCATCGGCGCTCTCAAGCGCTTTTCATCTAGACGTGGAAACTGCTCCCACCTATATTGTGACAACGCTACTAATTTTGTAGGAGCGCGTAATCAACTGAGAGAGGTCGGAGAGTTGTTAGCGTCAGAGGGAGCTATCAACAAAGTGACCTCATCTCTCAGCACCAGGGGAACACAATTTCATCTGATACCGGCCCGAGCCCCATATTTGAGGACTGTGGGAGGCGGCGGTCAAAACAGCGAAACACTTGATGCGATCATCACTGCATGCAGCAACCCTCACATACGAGGAGTTGCAAACCATCATCACGGAAGTCGAAGCCATTTTGAATTCCCGGCCTCTTACACCGGTATCCGACGACCCAAGCGATTTATCGGCACTCACCCCGGGGCATTTTCTCATTGGAGAGCCTCTGACCGCACATGTGGATGCTCACGCTGTTCCGCTAAACGTGAAATTACCCACACGCTGGAAATTGGTCACACAGTTGAAACACCAATTTTGGAGACGATGGCATGTGGAATATTTACACCAACTACAGGACAGAAGTAAGTGGAAGCAGCGAGTCCACAACATTAACACAGGGACAATGGTCATCATCCAGGAAGATAATACCCCACCCTTGCGTTGGAAGCTCGGCCGAGTACTTAGCACACACCCAGGGGATGACGGCCTAATTCGAGTAGTGGACGTGCGAACATCTTCCGGAGTGGTTCGGAGACCCATTCACCGCCTAGCGCCACTGCCAATCGAATGCGACAACACCAGCGATTTCTCTCGCCCAGCATCTACAACGGATGAATCGCCCAAACACGAGGATTCCCCTTACAAACGACGCCGAATGGTCAACGATCAGGATCTTCGGCCCACCAGTCATGCTTCAGGGTTGAATTGTTATTCAACGGGGGGAGTATGTTTATGAGATCATGCGGCGCCATTTGTGCGGTGCCGTCGTTCGTCTCATCCATCCAGTTCAATGCCACGGCCATACCATTATCATGTTTACACGAGCATGATAAAACAATAGCCACCGTACTTCCATGCACCACACGTTTGAATGCCAGATCTCATCACGATTTATGACTCGGCCATAAACCCGAGTATATTTGCATGCCGTCATCATCCACATAATCCATCCGTCAGAGCTGTATTTGCCCGCAACCGGCAAATCACAATAGCCACCAGCATCAAACAGCAGAAGGTGTGAAGGAATCACCGACCACCCAAAAAGGAACCATCGTAAAATTCCAATGTTTGTACAGGGACCTGAGTTCCTCTTATCTTTGTCGCCACAATTTGTATGGATTTGTAATACCAGTCGCCTTCTGCATAATGCTCTGTTAAAGAGCAGATAATATTTAGGTTTTCTTGTTTCATTTCCATGTATGCGAAAGTAATGCTCTGTTGCGAGCACTAATGTAAATTGTATCTCAGTTAGATGTAAGAGTAGTGGTATAAGAAAATTTGTATATATAGTTTAAGGATTAAGAAATAAAATTGAAACCCTACTAAATGTATAAACACACATATAGCCTATAACTCTTAAAACATTGTTTGGAAAATGTATTATAATAATAATTACATGTAAGCAATTGTCACGAATTTAATTTTAAGTCACTGTATTACTTAAATGTAAAAATTTTAATTATGGTTAATAAATACAGTTTAAAAAAAAAAAAAAAAGAAATAAAATTAGAATACATCCGACAGTAATCCCGAGTGTACTCTCAATTCTTTTTCAGCGTTTTTGTCCTATGAGAGATTCAGTGGCGTTGCGCCCGGATTTTCAGGACCTTTGATTCTTCTTCTCTTATAAGATATTTAGTGGCGTTGCGCCCGAATATCGACAAATAACTATCACACTAAGGGTGTTGCACTCTAGTGTAGGTTAGGGATCGAAAGGTTAGGTGCTTTCAAAAGGCATTTAAATATATATCAGGTCAAAAGAGGCCTGATTCAACATTTGATGACCCCGACGTGATAGTTTCACATTGGTTGCTGCCCCCTCACCGGAGGTAAGGAGCAATATCAGTGAAGACTAGTCACGGACAGCGCATCCACAGGCGATCAACAATCGCCAAGGCAGCTACCACCGAGGTAGACGACATCCGTGGGCGTGTTTGCGAACACACCTATAGCGTTTGAAATAATAGTGAAGAAGATCGTGTGATTCGAACTGACGCTATGACAGCTCGAATCACGAAAAAAATTGTACCTAAGCGTTACACACCAGGCTACTGACCGAGTTTAGAATTTGATTTCCAAACTCGACTACATTCCACTGGTATGAATTATTTTTATTTTATCGCTTGGTATACGGTTCTGATGTATTTTTCTTATTCGATTTTTTTCGTTCGGTGTTCTTCACTATTTTTGCTTGTGAATTGTGTGTATCTGTTAGAATCGCTACACACCCATTCAACAATACCACGCTCTTTCAGCAGTATGGAGGTGGTAGAACTGAAGGTATCATGGACGCCCGTGATATGACCAACGCCCTAGCCAGGCAAAAGGCCTTACAACGCGAGCTGAACAAGCTCAAGGCAGCCAGTGACAAGAAATGGACCAACACGTTGATGAGTAAAGCCAGGACGGCATGGACTCAATTCAACGACAACCATCAGGAAATTATTGAGAATATTAAGGTGGATCACGACTACATCCGCCTTAATACGTTCGAACAGGTACAATCGATGTACCAACAATTGATGGCGACGGCGCCAATAAAACGGCAGTCCGAAGGTGCAAATGACTCGGTGTGCAGCCCACGAACAGTCGGCCAGGATATGGAGGACGACAGCGCTGCCCAGGAAGCCATTAGAAGTATCCGACGATACAAGCTGAAGAAGGAGACGCTCATTCGGACGCTTGACAGAGCGCGAACAATGAGAGAAACAGCGCAAATGAGCTTCCATCAGGAACTCCAATTCTCGACCATCACAAGACTCTTGGCAGATCTAGAAGAGTTGCATCTACGGATTGGAGAGCTGGTCGACGATCCTGAGACGATAGGATACGACAGCCTCACCCATCAAGAGCTAGAAGAACAAGCCGAGTTCTCATTGGTCAGTTTGCGCAGGTCCCAACATGAGACGAGCCAACAGCAACAGAGACAGATCCCCTCGGTACCAAGCGACCAATTGCCGAAGATCACCATCCCAAAATTTGATGGGGATTATTCAACGTGGAGACAGTTTGCCGATCTGTTCGGAGAAATGGTGCACAAGCAGCCATTAAGTAATTGTCAAAAGATGTGGTATTTAAAAACCAATCTGACCGGAGAAGCCGAAAGATTGGTCCGACATTTTACCACATCAAACGACCAGTACGATGCGGCATGGCAGATGCTGCAGAATCGCTTCGAGAACCACAGACTACTGATTGGTTCACTTATTAATAAACTTTTGTCCCAGCCATCACAGTCAACGAATGGGTCGAATTGCGCGCTCATAAAGGCCCTGCATGACACTACGCAGGAATGTCTTCTAGGTTTGAAAAACCTCAACATTGACACCAGCAGTTGGGATGCTCTCTTGGGGAACATATTGTTGCAAAAATTGGACCTCAACACCCATTCCCTGTTCGAGCAAGGCCTGGCAAAACCAAAAGAGATCCCATCCATCAAGGAGCTGTTGGCATTGCTGGAAGTGCGTTTCCAATCCCTGGAAGCAATCGGGTCCAAGGAGCATAAAAAGGATGAGCTCAAATTCCGAACAACTTTGACGTCAGCAGTATCCCAGGCCACATTCAAGAAGGAACAACAGTGTGCTGCCTGTGGAAAGGCACACGCCGTCTATCAATGTCAGCAATTCCAACGACTGACGACGGACCAGAAGATGGACATCGTGCGCAAAGCAAGGTTATGTCGTAATTGTCTCCAGCAGGGACATTTTGCAGACAGATGCTTAAAACCTAGATGCAAGGAGTGCAATCAAAAGCACAACACGTTGCTGCATCCTCCAAACAATACACATCGAGCTCCGGCCTCGGACTCGAGTCCCCAAACTCAGCTCAAGGACCAAACACAATCGGTGTCTTTGGGAGCACCGACAGCAAGCTCATCCGTTAACAAACTAACACTCCTCGGGACAGCTCGGGTAAAGCTGACAAGCAGCAATGGCCGAACAATCGAATGCCGCGCCATTTGGGACTCAGGGTCACAAGTCAACCTCATCAGTGAACGAGTCATCAAAAGACTAGCATTAGTCACAAAGTCGACGAATTTGACTATACACAGCATCGGGGACGTACCCCAAAGAACCCAGCGACGCGTGAATGTGGAGCTTATTTCTACAACAACGAAGTTCTCCACGCGACTCGAAGCGTATGTGATCGGCACGATCAGTTCGCCACAGCCAAGTCAGGAAATCGACATTTCCGCTTGGAAGCTCCCATTGAATGTCCAGCTAGCAGACCCAGAGTTCCAACACCCAGGCAGGATCGACGTCCTGCTGGGAGCCGAGCACTTCTTCTCATTGCTATCTATTGGTCAAATTAAGCTTGGACCAAAGCTTCCAGTGTTCCAAAATACTCGCCTCGGCTGGATTGTCGCCGGACCGACCCATCAACGTCCAATAGCATCATCTACATGTGGCATGTGTACCACCGACGACGAGAAACATTGGCCACCCGCATATATCAGGAAGAAGGACTGCGACGTGGAGCGCAAACATACGGCCACAGTCGCTTTGTCAATTGAAGCAGATGACCAGACGATCGACCGCATCAACCATAGGAACTCGTTCCAGCGACTTCAACGTATCGTGGCATACATGTTGCGTTTTGGAACCCCGAGCCACCGACGAAGCCGTGTCTTCGGGTCTTTACAACCAACGGAACTTGCCAACGCTCGGGTTAAGATCCTGCGCGCAATACAGAGGAAGGAATTGGAAGGGGAGATGAAACACATCCACCAGCACGGCGAGCCAGCTCGATCGAGTCCCCTCAGTGCCATGAACCCATTCCTCGACTCTGACGGATTGCTGAGAGTAGGCGGGCGACTTGGATCATCTAAAATATCCTATGATTCCAAGCACCCCATTATTCTACCGCATACGCACGCCATCACAACAATCATCATACGAGAATTGCACGTGGAACATAGGCATATCGGCCCACAAGGCTTACTCGCAGTGACGCGGCAAAACTATTGGCCAACCAAGGGAAAGAACCTCACACGCACCATCGTTCAGCACTGTGTATTTTGCGCAAAAACCCGCCCAAAATTATTGACACAGATCATGGGGAACCTACCCGTCACTCGAGTACAACCCGCTCGTCCATTCTCAAACGCAGGAGTCGATTTTTGTGGACCGTTCCAAACCCACTTTCACATCAGGGGTAAGCGACCCCAAAAGAGCTACATAGCTCTGTTCTGCTGCTTTGCGACAAAGGCGGTCCATTTGGAGTTGGTAACGGACCTTTCAGCAGAAGGGTTCATCGGCGCTCTCAAGCGCTTTTCATCTAGACGTGGAAACTGCTCCCACCTATATTGTGACAACGCTACTAATTTTGTAGGAGCGCGTAATCAACTGAGAGAGGTCGGAGAGTTGTTAGCGTCAGAGGGAGCTATCAACAAAGTGACCTCATCTCTCAGCACCAGGGGAACACAATTTCATCTGATACCGGCCCGAGCCCCATATTTGAGGACTGTGGGAGGCGGCGGTCAAAACAGCGAAACACTTGATGCGATCATCACTGCATGCAGCAACCCTCACATACGAGGAGTTGCAAACCATCATCACGGAAGTCGAAGCCATTTTGAATTCCCGGCCTCTTACACCGGTATCCGACGACCCAAGCGATTTATCGGCACTCACCCCGGGGCATTTTCTCATTGGAGAGCCTCTGACCGCACATGTGGATGCTCACGCTGTTCCGCTAAACGTGAAATTACCCACACGCTGGAAATTGGTCACACAGTTGAAACACCAATTTTGGAGACGATGGCATGTGGAATATTTACACCAACTACAGGACAGAAGTAAGTGGAAGCAGCGAGTCCACAACATTAACACAGGGACAATGGTCATCATCCAGGAAGATAATACCCCACCCTTGCGTTGGAAGCTCGGCCGAGTACTTAGCACACACCCAGGGGATGACGGCCTAATTCGAGTAGTGGACGTGCGAACATCTTCCGGAGTGGTTCGGAGACCCATTCACCGCCTAGCGCCACTGCCAATCGAATGCGACAACACCAGCGATTTCTCTCGCCCAGCATCTACAACGGATGAATCGCCCAAACACGAGGATTCCCCTTACAAACGACGCCGAATGGTCAACGATCAGGATCTTCGGCCCACCAGTCATGCTTCAGGGTTGAATTGTTATTCAACGGGGGGAGTATGTTTATGAGATCATGCGGCGCCATTTGTGCGGTGCCGTCGTTCGTCTCATCCATCCAGTTCAATGCCACGGCCATACCATTATCATGTTTACACGAGCATGATAAAACAATAGCCACCGTACTTCCATGCACCACACGTTTGAATGCCAGATCTCATCACGATTTATGACTCGGCCATAAACCCGAGTATATTTGCATGCCGTCATCATCCACATAATCCATCCGTCAGAGCTGTATTTGCCCGCAACCGGCAAATCACAATAGCCACCAGCATCAAACAGCAGAAGGTGTGAAGGAATCACCGACCACCCAAAAAGGAACCATCGTAAAATTCCAATGTTTGTACAGGGACCTGAGTTCCTCTTATCGTTGTCGCCACAATTTGTATGGATTTGTAATACCAATCGCCTTCTGCATAATGCTCTGTTAAAGAGCAGATAATATTCAGGTTTTCTTGTTTCATTTCCATGTATGCGAAAGTAATGCTCTATTGCGAGCACTAATGTAAATTGTATCTCAGTTAGATGTAAGAGTAGTGGTATAAGAAAATTTGTATATATAGTTTAAGGATTGTGAAATAAAATTAGAATACATCCGACAGTAATCCCGAGTGTACTCTCAATTCTTTTTCAGCGTTTTTGTCCTATGAGAGATTCAGTGGCGTTGCGCCCGGATTTTCAGGACCTTTGATTCTTCTTCTCTTATAAGATATTTAGTGGCGTTGCGCCCGAATATCGACAAATAACTATCACACTAAGGGTGTTGCACTCTAGTGTAGGTTAGGGATCGAAAGGTTAGGTGCTTTCAAAAGGCATTTAAATATATGTCAGGTCAAAAGAGGCCTGATTCAACAGTCCCTATTACTAAACCCGGTTCTTCCAACAACCCGTCTAACTTCCATCCCATATCACAGCTAAAGTCGCTGAGTAAGGTTTTGGAATGTAAGATATACAAAAATCTTTTCTCATTTGCTAGAGACAACTCCCTTATCCCGAATTCTCAATTTGGCTTTCGTCCACAACACTTAACTTGTCATGCTCTGCTAAAACTGACACATGATGTGACAATGAATCTCCAAAACCAATCCCCAACAATATGCGTCTCTCTCGACATAGCAAAAGCATTCGATTGCGTTTGGATTGCAGGACTGCTATACAAGCTACATTCAATGTTCTGAGCACAATATGGAGTTCACAAGCAACAAACAAAAAAGGCAAAATTATTGAAAACTTTCTATTGCAATTCCATCTTTCAATATTGAACGCGGGCAACCCGACTTACTTCTCCAGCCACAAGACTTTCACTAATGTTGATCTTTCCTTAATATCGGCCCAATTTTCCCCCAACACCAAGTGGGAGATATTAGACAATTTGCATGGCAGGGACCACTTCCCAATAATTATTACTATCTCCTTCGGCAACAATAGGAAGAAAAAAGTCAAACTTTTACCCAAGTTCCAATCTGACCGAGCCAATTGGGATAAATTTCAAACATTAACCACACAATTCCTTAACTCGTATAGCGCAAAACCAAATATTAACCAAGAAGCAGGTATTATCACAAAAATGACTAAAGCGGCCGCCAACATTTCCATTCCGCAGACAACAAGAAGGTTCGATAAAACCGTTGTCCCGTGGTGGAATACCGAACTGGGAAGATTACGGACCGAAAAACAATCAGCTTGGAAAATCGTCAAGAAACATCCAACGGACCAGCATCTAATAACATATAAAAGGCTTAACGCCCAGTTTCGGAGAACTGCCAAAATTGAAAAGGCCAAATCATTTCAATCCTTCACGGCAAAATTAACGCCCAATTCCACCCCAAAAAAGATGTGGTCTGTTCAAAAAACGCTCAGAGGCAGTTATAATCCCCCTGGCATTACGACAATAAATATCCCCACTAACATACTTACATGTCCTCAAAAAATAGCCGAACATCTAGCCGAATACTGGGCAAGTATAAAGTTTAATTTTCATCCAAACTTCCACGCAGCAAAAAACAAATGCAGGAACACCCAATGCGGATAACCACCCTAGGGAACTCCTATCTCAATGCCATAGAAAGTTCCATAACGGGAATAGAATTTGAATCCAGTCTGCATTCTGCAAAAGGAAAAACCCCAGTCTTCGACAGATGGTCAAAAACAGCCCTCCGATCATGAAACAGCGTCTACTAGATCTATTTAACCACATTTATAAATCAGGCGTAATACCATAAACATGGAAAACATCCACTGTCATATCTATTTTAAAGTCCGATGGAGAAACCGACACAATCAATAGCTACCGCCCTATTTCCCTCCTCCCCTGCTTAGGCAAATTGTTAGAAAGAATTATCGCAAAAAGGGTCAACTGGTACTTAGAGAAATATACCCTTATAAGTACGAAGCAAGTTGGATTCAAAAAAAGTCGAGGTACAATGGATGCCTTCCTTCACCTTGATAACTACATTACTTCTGCACTTTCCTGCAAAAAGCATACCTCCATTCTAACAATAGATTTCGAAAAGGCATTCGACCGCATCGGCCTCCACGTCATACTGAACAAACTTCAAAAATGGAAAATAGGAGGTAATATGTTCAATTTTATCAGATCTTTCCTGTCTAAAAGGAAATTCAGGGTAAAATCCAACGGAATTTGTTCCGGGGTACACAATCTAGAAACCGGTATCCCCCAAGGATCACCACTCTCAGTAGTTTTATTTAAAATAGCGTTTGAAGTATTATACTGGCACAATATAAAGTTGTAAAATATTGTATCTACGCAGATGATCTCATTGTATTCAGTAATGTCAACAATTTAGAATTTATCAGTCAAACTTTTGAAAATATCCTCTCAGATATTAGAATGTGGGGTTTCTTCAAGGCGCCGAAGAAGCACCTATCGCTTAACCCTCTTAAATCTTTCTCTTTCTATTTTACCCCATGGTACTTACCTGCAATTAGGCAGCATTAAGCTTCCTGCAAAACATTCCATGGCAAGATCATCATCTTGCCACAGCATTATCCACATCGCTGTAACCTTTAAAACTTTTTGTTTCCTCTGGTAGGCACCCATGTCCATTGCCAACCATTGGGAAATCTTCCGTAGTTCCCTTATCGCAATTCATTGCAATCATACTCACGGAAATTCTTCTGTGTTTGTTTTTCTCAAGCAATTATCGATCCCCACGACCATATCATGCAAATCGATGCCCATTCAGCTGCATCCAATTATCACGGATCGCCATTGCTTAGATATTCCTAATGTATTTTTATCGGCTTGTTCAAACAAGCCGCATTTTAGCGCTTAAGCACTGGATTACATTGCGGTATTCAATATACTCTCCAATGTTTATGTGTACCCAGACGCACATCTCCCATCTATTCGTTTCGATGCGTGTTCGTTTGTCCTTCCTACCAATGGGAAGACATTCGTTCCCATAGAAAAGATATTGTGCATGGACTTTCCAATGGGATGCTGATCGGCTCCCATTGGTCACGCATGCCGGAAGGGATGTTTCTCCTGCGATGGTGTGCGGTGGAAATCCATCACAATCGCCGGAGGCTGGACCAATTTTTACGGAGTCAGGCCAGTCAGATTTTTGCTTCAGTATCGGAAGCACGTGCAGTAGAGGTTGGTTTTAGAAAAGAAAATCGCGTGGAACAGAGAGTGTGTTCAGGTGTTTCGCGGTACCCTGCAATAAAGTTATGAATAGAGAACTGCGTTGAGTGTTCCCAAAGCTCCCGAATAATTCCGCTGAAATCCCAGCATTGAAATCAGCCACCAGGAGATAAATAGGAATATTGTTAAGTGTATATTAAGCACCGATTTATAGTAATAAACAGTTTAATCGTCGGTGAAGATTAAAATTAAAAAATCCTTGTAAGTGTTTCCCAAGCACGCGCATAATATCAGACAATGTATCCAATCGTAATTGTTTCAATAAATAAAATCTTTAAGTCAAACCCTCCGGTGTTTGTTTTATTCGTTCGCAATTATTCGGAGAGATTAACTTCAGTGTTCGCGATTGAACTCTAATTTTCAGTGAACAACGGTGGTGTTTGTGCTGAACCCGCGTCCATGTCGATGCACTAGTACAAATACCCACAGGGTCATTATTCCGGAGCCGAAATCTCAAACAAGAATACCAAAATATTACATATATGTAAAAAACACAGTTGTAATAAATTGTTAGTAGTTAACTTTGAAAACCCCACCATCAGCAATGTTATTACAGTAAAAATTCTAGGCCTACAATTTGACAGTAAATACAATTTCAAAAATCAATGTCTAGCTCTTAAGAAAAACTTAAATCTGAGGTTAAATATCATTAAATACTTAGGATCAAAAAAGAGTTTGGTTCATACTAATACACTAACAAACATCACCAGAGCAATAATATTATCGAAAATAGATTACGGCCTACCAGTATACGGCAAATGCAGCAAAACTAACCTACAACTAGTGAAATCCCCCTATCACGCAGCAGCCCGAATAAGTACAGGTGCATTCAGAACCTCACCAATAACAAACATTCTAGCAGAAAGTGGACTCCCGATGATTGAAAACCGAATGATGTACCATTTAGCCAAGCTAGATGTCAAACTTACCGCCACACCGGAGACACCCATAGTGGAGGATATTAAACACATCCTTAGGAGGAAATGGCCCCAAAGGTACTTGTCGGCCCTAGGACAGGCAATATTACTAGCGGACCAATTCCGAATAAACATTAAACCACAAAAGGCAAGGACAATTCACCCCCATGGTTATTATCACCTAAGGTATTCAACACCGATTTAAGCCTCTCCCCAAAAATAGAACAAACCACCTAGAATACCAACTACATTATCGACATATCAAAAACCAACACCGCCAGTGGAACCTACTTTCCACCGACGGATCCAAAGCAAAGGACGGCACATCATTTGCGATAGTCAACAGCGCAAAAATAGTAATCAGAAAGGGACTTATACCCGAATTCTGTTCCATATTTTCGTCCGAAGCAACCGTTGTACTGGAAGCAACTAAGTTAGTAAAAAAGAACAAGACACTTATTTGTACAGACAGCCTATCAACCATCCAAGCAATAAGGAACCCAAACAATGGAAACCGAATCATTCACTTGATCCAGCATAGTTTATTCTATAAACAAAACAAAATAAAACTTCTCTGGGTACCAAGCCATAGTGGGATAGCAGGCAACGAAGCAGCAGATGCTGCTGCAAAACTGGCCATCAAGGAACTCCTAATAACCTTTTTCGTTGAAAACAGCAAGGACTTACACAGATACTTTAATAGTGAGCTCCACAATTTAGAACAAAAAGGACTGGGCAGAGTACAGGCATACGTATGCAGTAGTAAACCCCAGAAGAGAACCCATCACATATCCACCAACAGCCGCAAAACATAAAATCAGGTGCTTTCTCCGGCTGCGCCTTGGGCACACATTTATCACCAACCAACATCTCATCAACAGGAGTAGTCCCCCTACCTGCCACATCTGTACATCCAACTCCAACCTATCCTCCAAACACATACTATTTGAATGTGCAGGGATAAAACACCTTGTACGCCAACATTACAACGACGACATCATCATCATATCCCAACCATCATCATCTAATATCGATAAGCTCTACAAACTACTAACCTTAGTTAAGCTACAAAATCTAGTGTAAACAATATTTAATATTTATATTACTAGCCGAAAGCCTTAGTCGCGAGTGCTATTAGACTTAAGATACCATGTAATTTACTTGCATTGTAATAAATAAGAATAATAATAATGTTCGGATTAAACACCCACACCATAAAATTTCTCGCTTCCTACCTTTCTGATAGAAAGTTCATGGTGAAAATATTTTCAACTCTTTCGACACCATACAGTACAACCGCGGGTGTTCCCAAAGGTTCCATCAGAATCAAGTTAAATAACAATATAATTAAACCCTCCAAAACTTTAAAGTACCTGGGAATAACCTTCACCAACAATCTGTCCTTCTCCGCCCACACCAAAAACTCGATTCGCAAAGCCGCAATTCAACTTAATCTCTGCAGAAAAGTGATGTACAAGCCGAATGGTCTCTCTCCCAAAGTTAAATCACTTATCTACAAACAGATAATCAGACCCACTCTCACATATGCATGCCCGATATGGTACCATATCACACCCGCCCAAATGGAGAAGCTACGCATCTTTGAAAGGAAATGCTTCAGACTTATCACTGGCCTCAACCGACATCCCAACTCCCACAAATATTACAACAGTAGTTCGCTCTACTATGCCGCTAATATTGAACATATAGATCGACGCTTCCTCGAGCTGTCTGTGGGGCTTTTCAGGGCCCGAAGAGCCATGCATCGCTCGATCCCCACCATTTCCAGCAATGCGACTTACCTTGAAGTCGAATCTTCAGCAAGATTATACAACCTTGCTACGGCATTAACCGCTAATCAATTAGCTGGAATTAATTCGGTTATCCCCAAGGATAACCGACATAAATATATATTAGGCAGCTTACCTTTGTTGGGGGCTTTTCCAAATCTCTTCCCCACCGTCATTCCTGAAAGCATAATTCATGGCAAGATTATCATCTTGCCACGACATCAATTCATCAACCGAGCTTCCGCGACCGAACAATGGATGGCACATACCCACCAACACACGCTGATCTTTCCGTGTGTTATCTTCGTACCCATTCATTGACCTAGCATTATTTCGGGTTGCTTGCACATCTGCAAGCCAGATTTCCAACGGCATGTCCACGATCTATCTTTCTTAAAGTAGAGAAGATCCAATTAAACATTGGCCTTTCAGGCGCGCATATTTGCTTGGATCTCAGCATGACCGATTGTATGATCCGTTGCCGTTTCTTGGAACGATCACCAGCATCGGTCATGGCCACCAATTTTAGTTTACACAAAGTAAACACTCAAGCGGATACTTTCGCCTGACAGTACCTTCAACGGGATTAACATATCCCTAAGATAACATGCATCGAATCATACGACCGAAATTTGTTTATTTTAGATGATCTAACAACGGCCATACCCAATGTTTGATTCATTTTTCCGAAATAGATTCCTGCCTTCGGCAAGGGTTTTATTGACTCACGTCAATCAAAGAATCTATCCCTTGCGTATGGCGGCAGTTTATCTTGCCCAAACATGTAGCAGCGGATTCGATCTGCTACATGAGTTTTTCCCTTTTCCTTTTGTTTGGACCTTCGCCATTGGCGGCGAATCCTTTAGGTTCGTTTTCGTTGGATGTCTGTAAAGAGACATCCAATAACCAGTCAGATTTCATCACCGTAAGTGTGCGCACGCGAGTTAAGAGTTGTGTTTTCGTTGACGACAGGTTTTCATAATCGAATGGGTACTTGTGAAGTCTGTCTACTTTTAGAAGTTTAAAAAGAACAATGTACAACTAATCGAATGGATACTTGTGAAGTCTGTCTACTTTAAGAAGTTTAAAAGAACAATGTACAACTAAATCGAATGGATACTTGTGAAGTTTGTCTACTTCAAAAGGTTATAGTTATAGTGATTGCAAGTGTTCATTCAATGTAAAAAAATTCATTTGTTGTCCCAAACGAACTATTGCTCATAAATAAAAAGTGTAATAGTCTAACTAAAAACTACCGTGTGTTTATTTTCCGCTGGGGATTTCAGGGTATCGCATCGGTCTTCGTTTTTTTTTAGTTTTGCCACTGCTCGGTCGGTGGACATTTACCAGTGAGCAATCCGTGGGTGTTTCTACGAACCCACGTCCGTGCAGACGTAAGGTAGAACACCACCACATTGGTGACCGCGACTAAGCGAACACGCGCTTTCGTTCAACTTTTGAATTCGCGATTTGTTAACATTTGCGCTACACTATATTTGTGTTTAAAACAGTGAAACCATTCCAGCTAAATCGGTGTTTACCTGTCGGATCCCAAAACATAAACAGTCGGTATAAATTGCACTAAATACAAGAACACAAAAAGCCAGTGAAAGTGAGGAGTGCTAACATCACCGGAAGCACCTGAGGACATTACTAGACAGACGCAGATCCTGGACCTTTACCAGCAGCAGCTTCCACCAGATAAACCGCAAGTTGTACTTATTTTTTTCTCCTTTTTTTATAGCATCCTTTTTTTCTCGCTAGTGTTTTACCTGTCACCTTATGCGTGCTTCATCTGAGCCGCTAACTAAAAAACCAAACGGCTTGCCCTAATTGTGTTCAATTGTGAAAAAGAATCGTTATTGTTTTTTATTTTTATTCATTAATACTTTTATTATTTCACTATCATATCATAACCAACAGCAACAAATTTTCAGAAATCAATTTAATTTTTTTTTTTTTTTTTTTTTTTTTTTTTTTTTTTTTTTTTTTTTTTTTTTTTTTTTTTTTTTTTAATCTACAATTTCAAAGTTAACATAACTTCTAAGATTTGTGTGTAAATTTTTGTTTTAGAAAAATAAGAAAGACGGACATTCCTCAGACATAGGAATAACTAAGAATCACACCCTACTACTAGTGTATAAGCTCATCGATTAAAAAAGAATATTTTCTCTTTATATTCTGCGTTTCCTTAGAGGTAATATTTGAAAAGCTATTGTGACTAATATGCTGATTCTACATTAAGCCAATAAAAACGGATTAGATAAAGCGATTATAAGTGAAATTAATTACACGTTTACACATACATACTTCCAAAAAAACAAAAGAAGCGTGAGACAGATAAAAGCTAATTAGTGTTCTGGCTAACTAAAAATGTATTACCTTGATTCATTTGTAAACCCCTTCAGGATACTGAGTAGATTACAAAAAATCCAATTAATAAGTAATATTGTCAAATCACGCCAATAAGGCATCTGAACAAAGTATCTTATTACCACACACAGTTCCCATTTGTTAAAACGATTTTCCATTGTAAATGTAGACAAATCAGCAGACTACATTAGAAACAATTTATATAATCGTGTCGTTATTTTTATTTGAACAAAATTTTTTTAAATTTCTTTTTTTTTTTGCTTCAACTTAATTTAATCAGTGAATGAATTGTACAGAATTTTCAGAATTTCAGCGATTTAACATATAAGATAAGGTCAACCAACTTGGTTCACATTTCCTTTTTATTTGCACCTGGTCTTTTTATTAAGAATTCCTAACCACAATTTTGAACTTTTCAAAAATTATTTATTTATCGAAAATCGGACCGAATCATGATAAAACCAAATCAACGATAAACACGTGTTTAAACATAGAGTTCACAATATAAGTAAAATTAAATCATTATTTAACAAGCATTGTTACCGTCTCTATAAAAATTGTAAGCCCCTTCTAAGTACAATCAGTGCACAATTACCTTTCGGCAATTTTCGCAACGCTTCGACTACACTCGTCTTCTTCTTTTCGACGTTTTCTGACTTCCGCGCTAATAAATTAAACTGAAGTTTAATTATTTTAGGACTAAGCTGTCATACAATACAGTTCTGTCCGTTTCATTCGCGACCAATCGATCACCCTCAACTTCCTGCAACTCCCTTTGACTCCTTGGCGACTTCCTTGCAACCTTTTCCGCGTCCACTTACGCTTATAATCCCTGTTTCGCCTCATACAACCCATAATGGTCAACACGCGGAACACCATGGCCAAAAAGGCTCAGGAACTATCCGAGCCCCTTGAATTCCACGACGCCTCCAGCGTCGATTTCCCTGCTGAGCAAGCCGACGCTGACCAAGACTTGCCTGCCCAATATACTCCCCTGGCACCACCGGTTGCCTCCAGTGTCGTTAATCGACCCCAACCTGTTTCTTCTGACGCACTCCCGACTTCCTCTAACCCCCCTAGTGCCGGCCAATTGGTGGATTCTGGCATTATAATGCCCACATCTCGTGCCGGCACCTCACAACAAGCTCATAGGCAATCAGAGCCCCAAGAGTTCCACGATGCTTCCAGCCTCGGGAATGGGACTCGTCATTCAAATATAGGGCTTCCCCCCTTCGATGAGGAGGACCCAGACCTTTGGTTTGCAGTAGCAGACCGCATCTTCCAGGCCTCAGCCTTGCACGACGAACAACTTCGTGTAGTCGAGCTGTTGAAAGTGCTTGACCGCACTCAGCGATCGCATGTTGCCCACATCATTAGGTCGGCCGACCGCAACGCTTATAGCAACATGCGTGAAGCTCTGCTCGACGCTTTGGATGAGCCTGGAGGTGTGCGGCAACAACGTTTAGCTGCCGTAACCAACCTTTCTGGGATGAGACCATCTCTTTTCCTGATCCATTTACGCTCTATAGCGGGGACCAGGATCGGGGACGACCTAATAAGGCCTCACTTTTTGAGGTGTCTTCCCCAACATGCCCGTTCGGCACTTATAGTCCAACCCAACCAGAGTTTGGGCTATTTATCCAAAATTGCGGACGCAATTATGGAAAGCTCTGATCAGTATTCTGAGCCTCCTGCGTACCAGGTAGCGGCGGTTTCTCAACACGCCGCTCAGCCTACACGCCACCCTCGTCTGCCTTTTACAGCCCCTCAATTGGCTCCAGTTCACCATCCTCCTCAAACCCAGTTACCACACAGAAGGCCCACCTCAACCAATTTCCCACAGAGGAATCCAGAGGCAGGGCCCAACGTATTTAATCAAAGAACTTCGCCACCACAATTAACTCCTGCTGACCTTCGGGCGCTCCAAACCTCACTCCTCCGCGAGATAAGTCAATTTCGCGCGGAGGTGAGAAACAATCCTCGAGGCGCCCAGAATCGTGCAATGCCGAGCCGTCCTCTCAATCGGCAGAACTCCTTCCAAACTGCCCCTCAGAGGGCCAATATCTCCCAAAATGGCCCTCACCGGGCCAATTCTCAGCGAGCTCCGGCTCGACCTCCCCGTAACGGCAATACCAATAGGCAGAATATATCTGATAATGCCGTTACTCTGCCTTGGTGCGCCAATCACCAACGATATGGTGATCGCGCATTAAATTGCAAGGCGCCTTGTGGTTGGACACAACCACCCACCACCCAAAGGCGCCCTTTAAACTAATTTTGCCGACCGACCCCCTCGCGCAATCGGCCGGCACCCATACGATAAGTCGCCTAACCATCCGGGATTCTAAACTGAATATCGCTTTTACTGTCGATACCGGCGCCGATATTTCAGTCCTCCCGCGATCGTTTGCTCTGCGTAACCGCGTGACTGCCGCACTTAAATTGTCAGCTGCGAATAATACGCCGATACTTACGTACGGACGTAAAAAGCTGACACTACAACTGGGTCTTCGACGTCCGATCACTTGGCGTTTCGTCATTGCGGACGTGAATGAACCCCTGATAAGTTCCGATCTATTAGGCGCACATAATCTGTTGGTCGATTCGACCCATAACAGACTAGTGGCTCCAAACGCCCCCCCCCCCCCCCCCCCCCGCCCGCCTTGACGGCATCTCCGGCGGCAACTTCAAGGGCCACAGAGTGCATAGACCCGTTTTAAGTCATGGTGCAGGAATTTGTTAGCACAACAATTCCTCTACCTAACCAACGCCGACATAAAGCCACGGTGTTTCATCATATAGAAACACGTGGTCCCCCGGTGAGCCAGCGTCCACGTCGACTGGCTCCTGAGAAATTACGTGCGGCGCGCGCGGAGTTCGAGCACATGATCGAACTAGGTATCTGCCAACCGTCGGACAGTCCCTGGGCAAGCCCACTTCACTTGGTGAAGAAACGTTCTGGTGAGTGGCGCCCATGTGGCGATTACAGGCTGTTCAACGCAGCAACTGTCCCTGACATATACCCTATTGCACACCTCTATGATTTTTCATATAAACTACGAGGTTGCAATGTCTTCACCACCCTGGATCTCACCAGGGCGTACCACCAAATTCCGGTGGCACCTGAAGACATCCCCAAGACCGCAGTCATTACACCTTTCGGACTCTTCGAGTTCAAAGTGATGACTTTCGGCCTCAGGAATGCCGCACAGACATTCCAACGTTATATCGACACGGCTTTACGTGGTCTTAATTGCTGCCATGCATATCTTGATGACATTCTCATCGCCTCCAAAGACCATGCCGAACATAAACGCCACTTACGTCAGGTCCTCGAGCGCCTCCGTGAATTCGGTCTTGTCAACAACCCAGATAAGTGTCAATACGCCAAGGAGCAAATCACCTATCTGGGTTACGTCGTTGACAACCAGGGCATTCGCCCACTACCAGACCGTGTGGAGGCCCTCATGAAGTATCCCCGGCCTACTAACGTGAGTGACCTTCGTCGATTTCTGGGCATGCTTAACTTCTATCGTCCCACACTGAAGAACGCTGCCCAAGTTCAAGCTCCCCTAAATGAGTTCTTAAAAGGAGCTAAGTGCAATGATAATCGCCCCATTAATTGGACAGAAGTCTCTGATAGAGCATTCCAGCTGTCCAAAGAACAATTGGCAAATGCCACCTTACTCCGATACCCTCTCGAGGGAGCGGCACTTTCCATCCAATGCGACGCATCGGATACTGCAATCGGAGCCGTCCTTGAACAGGACATTGAAGGCCGCCCGGAACCACTTGGTTTCTTTTCAAGGAAGCTGAGTCCCACTGAGCGACGTTACAGCGCCTACGACCGTGAATTGCTCGCGATCTACAGCGCTGTTAAGTACTTCCGTCATATGATAGAAGGTCGCTCACTCTCCATCTTAACAGACCACAAGCCATTGGTCTATGCGTTCCGGAAGAAGTCGGGAAATGCCTCCCGCCGACAAGAGCGTCAATTAGACCTCATTGGGCAATATTCTACGGAGATAAGGCATATCTCCGGTAAACAGAATGTCACGGCGGACGCCCTTTCTCGAATCGATACGATTCACTTGCGTTCCGCCTTGAATAACGCTGATCTTGCCCTAGCTCAAGAGGAAGACGAACAGGTCAAGTCCCTCCTAACTGCCGATACGGCACTAGAGGTTAAGAAAATTAACCTTCGCGACCCTTTGGGCGAAATCTGGTGTGATGTCTCCACTGGAACCGCTAGACCTTACATTCCCGAGAAACTTCGTAAGGGCGTGTTCCAGGTTTACCACAACCCAGCCCACCCCAGCGGCCGAGCAACAGCCGCTGCTGTCCGTCGCAAATTCATTTGGCCCCGGATGAACAAAGATCTCACCGGTTGGGCCCGTGCTTGTCTCCAGTGCCAGCGCTGCAAAGTAGCGCGACATAATGTACTGGAGCCAGCGCAGTTCAAGCTTCCCACGGCACGCTTCGCCCATGTCCACATAGACATAGTGGGACCGCTTACTCCATCAAGAGGATTTTCTTATATCCTCAGTATGATGGATCGCTGCACGCGATGGCCAGAAGCGACACCTCTCCGGGCAGTTACTGCCGAATCAGTCGCCAAGGCATTTTATTCAACTTGGATCACACGCTTCGGTGTACCAACAACCTTGACTTCGGACCGAGGTCCACAATTTGAGGCGACAATTTTTAGGCAGCTCACAAATCTTCTCGGCTGCCAAAGAAGTCGTACCACCGCCTACCACCTGCATTCAAATGGGATGATAGAGCACTGGCATAGATTTCTACAAGCCTCACTCATGTGTCATAATGACACACAATGGTTTGACGCCCTTCCAACCGTCCTCCTCGGCCTGAGGACAAGTATTAAGGAGGACCTGGGTGCTTCGGTACCAACCTCCTTCTTCCAGGAGAACTTTTCCTGAATGGCGAAACACCGCGTGCCCAACTTCGTGAATTGGGACATCTCCGTGACCTGCTACGTAAGGTTAGGGCAACCCCTGTAACCAGGCACGGCTCCAAAAAACTTTTCGTCCACCCTGAACTGCACAGCTGCACGCACGTCTTTGTCAGGGTGGATAAGGTCAAAAAACCCCTCGACCCACCTTATGATGGCCCATTCAAAGACTTCCGCCGTATCAGTGACCGCGTCTTCGAGATCGATATTAGAGGCAAGCGATCCACGGTCAGCGTCGAAAGGCTTAAGCCCTGTTTTCTGGAAGCTTCCGCTCCAGAACCACCCCCATCTACTGACACCACTCCTACTCCACCAGCACAACCTCCCCGTACTCGCGCCCAGGCGCGCGCCCATACCCAACTAACCTCCTCCTAATCTGCCTTACGTGTTTCGTGACTACGTCACTGGGGAGGGAGTGATGTGCGATTTTTCAGGGCCCGAAGAGCCTTGCATCGCTCGATTCCCGCCATTTCCAGCAATGCGACTTACCTTGAAGTCGAATCTTCAGCAAGATTATACAACCTTGCTACGGCATTAACCGCCAACCAATTCGGTGGAATTAATTCGGTTATCCCCAAGGATAACCGACATAAATATATATTAGGCAGCTTACCTTTGTTGGGGGCTTTTCCAAATCTCTTCCCCACCGTCATTCCTGAAAGCATAATTCATGGCAAGATTATCATCTTGCCACGACATCAATTCATCAACCGAGCTTCCGCGACCGAACAATGGATGGCACATACCCACCAACACACGCTGATCTTTCCGTGTGTTATCTTCGTACCCATTCATTGACCTATCATTATTTCGGGTTGCTTGCACATCTGCAAGCCAGATTTCCAACGGCATGTCTACGATCTATCTTTCCTAAAGTAGAGAAGATCCAATTAAACATTGGCCTTTCAGGCGCGCATATTTGCTTGGATCTCAGCATGACCGATTGTATGATCCGTTGCCGTTTCTTGGAACGATCACCAGCATCGGTCATGCCCACCAATTTTAGTTTACACAAAGTAAACACTCAAGCGGATACTTTCGCCTGACAGTACCTTCAACGGGATTAACATATCCCTAAGATAACATGCATCGAATCATACGACCGAAATTTGTTTATTTTAGATGATCTAACAACGGCCATACCCAATGTTTGATTCATTTTTCCGAAATAGATTCCTGCCTTCGGCAAGGGTTTTATTGACTCACGTCAATCAAAGAATCTATCCCTTGCGTATGGCGGCAGTTTATCTTGCCCAAACATGTAGCAGCGGATTCGATCTGCTACATGAGTTTTTCCCTTTTCCTTTTGTTTGGACCTTCGCCATTGGCGGCGAATCCTTTAGGTTCGTTTTCGTTGGATGTCTGTAAAGAGACATCCAATAACCAGTCAGATTTCATCACCGTAAGTGTGCGCACGCGAGTTAAGAGTTGTGTTTTCGTTGACGACAGGTTTTCATAATCGAATGGGTACTTGTGAAGTCTGTCTACTTTTAGAAGTTTAAAAAGAACAATGTACAACTAATCGAATGGATACTTGTGAAGTCTGTCTACTTTTAGAAGTTTAAAAAGAACAATGTACAACTAATCGAATGGATACTTGTGAAGTCTGTCTACCTTAAGAAGTTTAAAAGGAACAATGTACAACTAATCGAAGGAATACTTGTGAAGTCTGTCTACTTTAAGAAGTTTAAAAGAACAATGTACAACTAAATCGAATGGATACTTGTGAAGTTTGTCTACTTTAAAAGGTTATAGTTATAGTGATTGTAAGTGTTCATTCAATGTAAAAAAATTCATTTGTTGTCCCAAACGAACTATTGCCCATAAATAAAAAGTGTAATAGTCTAACTAAAAACTACCGTGTGTTTATTTTCCGCTGGGGATTTCAGGGTATCGCATCGGTCTTCGTTTTTTTTTTAGTTTTGCCACTGCTCGGTCGGTGGACATTTACCAGTGAGCAATCCGTGGGTGTTTCTACGAACCCACGTCCGTGCAGACGTAAGGTAGAACACCACCACATGTCCATCAAATTTATCGAAAATCTTCGCAATAATCCCAACCCGATAATAAACGCGTTCACATCGACTCCGTCAGATAACCGAACTGCCTTCCCGAACTGTCTCCATATCAGAACGTTCTTCACCTCTGGCAGGTTAGTTAATAACTCTAATGAGATTGTATACCACAATACAGAGCTATCACCTTCTCCAAAATTTGCGTTTCAACGAACAAACGGAAAGTAGTTCCCCAACCTACATCCCTGACTGACAATGTCCCTGTAAAGAAAACTAACCTTCATGCATTCTCTTCGCATACCACTGCTACTTAAGATTTCTTTAATAGCTTACCAGGAATTTCCAATCAATTTCGGCATCTACGTCGCCAGTCAAATTTCCTTGGATGAATTCCGGTAAACAAAATAATTCGATTTACATACAATGTAACCTTCATGACAGGGATCATAAATACTGCGCCGTCTATTTTCCCAACGTCGCCAAGTAAATTTCCTTACGTACACATCGGCCTGCGCCCTTTTTCTTCCAGCAATAAAATTCCCTAACTCGCACCATGTGCAAATCGAAGATTGTTGTTCCTACATAGGTTCCTGCGATACCATAGACAATTCATATCGTTTGTGGTATCCGAATCACATTTTCTATTTAATGAGCGACTGCCATTTATCTAGCCGACCCTCATTACCGAACTATGCATCAGGTCATATTTCCCTTGTCCTTTAATTCGCCGAATCTTTTCCCTCACGAACTAGATGCATAAACAATCTCAAAGCCATTAGCATCCGACGAGATGCGATTCGTTTGTTTCAACAAACACACATCTCTTGGCTGTCCATTATGCCCCGTCCTTGAGTTTCAGGTTTAATCCTATGGCCTTGTGTATGAAAAAAAAAAACCAATGTGATCTTCACTCACACATGCCAAGTCTGTGTTCCTTGTTTCCAGCACAGAGAAACATTTTTTTCTTGGGCAAACTCACCTCAAAACGATTAAATATCGTTGAGTCGATTTTCATCCCCCGGCCGCCGTGGTCGTTGCTGACTTCCGCTCTCCGTCGTATGGCGGAGATGCGTTCATCAAAAGTCGTGCGAGTTTAATCCCCTGAGGTACGTGCCCTTATTCTGGTATTGTGTGTCGCGCGCCGAGTTAAATTCCACTTACTTGAGGAATGCTCCTTGCCAAATCGTTTCCATTGGATAATTAAGATTGAGTGAATCCTTTTGTGAACATTATAAGCCAATAGAAGAAATCATTTAGTTTCCATCAAATCAGTGCAGTATTAATGTGAAATAAATTTAGTTTCCGGCATAACATATAACAAACCAAAATAACAATAAAAGGATACCAATAAACAACTGTGCGTTAATGTTCCTGACGGCGGTTCCTCAGAGTGTTTTCATTATTTTTACTTGGTTGATCGTGCTAGTGCTTTTACTTACTCCTGGTGTGGACGTTGCGTCGTCGAGTTCGGTTTGTGCTTTTCAAGTTTACTTTCCTGCGGCTGGACATTTAATTATGATGGAGGAGGAAGTAGAACTCGCACCCATGCCGGTGCCACGATTTCCTCTCCACATTGGTGACCCGAGTTAAGGGAGTTAATGGCAATTTAGGGTTAAAACCATTGTAATCACTTTAATCTATTATTATAATAAACATATTAAATAATCATGGCCAGCAAAACCAGCAATCATCATAAGTCAACATAATAAGACGAAAATAACCATTGTTATCAAACTAAGATAAAAAACCATTGCAATTACTTTAAGCTAATATTCATGTCAAGCAAAACCCAACAATCATCATAAGCCAACAAAGATACACACGACCCGAGTACCCAACAAGCATCATAAGTCAACACAACAAGACAAAGATGCACACGACCCGAGTACCCAACAAGCATCATAAGTCAACACAACAAGACAAAGATTCACACGACCTAAAGACCCAACAATCATCATATGAGCTAAGATGATAAGACGTCCGAAGCAAAGACTATAAATGCTACATGATGACCAGACGAAGGGGGGATTCTGATTTGGACACCAGCCGGCATAGCCGAGAACTAAGTAAAACTTGTAACAAAGATTAATAACAATTAGAATTTGTAAATAAAATTAATATAAGTGAAATTCACAAATAAAGTTTTAAAAAGTTAAATTCCGTGAATTGTGACTTAATTGGCGATCCTGCCAGGAGTGTTTTGGATTATAACTCCATCACAACCTGTGGACCATACCCGGACGAGACGAGGACCATATCTGGACCTAACTAGGACCATAGCTGTACCTGACAAGGACCATATCCAGACCTGACCAGGAACTCATCCGGACATTACTAGGCGAAAAACACACTGGAAACCACACTAAGAGTTGCATAGGAAAAACCGTGAGTAAAAATTAAATTTTCTTAAAGTGTCAGTGATTCCCTAGCAATAAAGGACAACATCCGCATAAGTACGGACACAACAAGTTTTGACTGCATAGCAGATAAAAAAGGAAAATGAGAAAAAAACACACTCACGATAAAACCCCGGGATTAGACCCACATCTCCTTTATGAAAATTCCTAAAATACGGAATAAGTCGTCGAGACCATTCGAGAGACCATCCGCCCCAACCGAATCAGAAAGTGAAAGTGAAGAAATGGCCTCAGCAGCAGAACTACAAGCGCAGATCGCTCACCTAACAAGTACCCTATCGGCATTAATAACCGAGAATAAGGAAACCAGGGAAGCCGTCATACGGATACAACAGCAAGGATTAAACAAGGAAATAGTTACGATAGAAAAGCTAACCCCCGTAACTTGGAAGCTAGAAGATCCTAGCCAAATCGACACCAGTATATTTAAAAACATACCTGTTTTCAACGGCAAACCAGAGGAGTATAGAGCATGGCGGAGTCTGATCTGGAACCTAATGGAGGAAATAAAAAGATTCCAACAGACAAATGAATATTTTAAATGCCTACAAATCCTCAGAACAAAAATACAAGGCGACGCAGCGGACATATTGGTGAACCACAATACCATACTTAATTTCTACGCTATAATCAATAGGTTAGATTATACTTACGCCGACCAAAGGCCACTTTATGTGTTACAAGAAAACTTATTGAAAATTAAACAGGAAAAATTAGAAGTTACGGAGTATTTCAATAACATCAATAAAGCCTTAAATCTAGTACTAACTAAAATCGAGATGCAAGGTACGAATAAAAGTGAAGCCTCATACACCAACGCTATGGAATCAGGCGTTAGAGCCTTTGCTCAAGGATTAAATTGTGAATACACAAGAGGAGTACTTTTTTCCCAAAATCCGAAAACTCTGGAAGAAGCGTATGCAATCGCTAGAACTATCTTACACAACAAAGAAGCATACGGATTAAGCGAAAGGTATCACTATAGACCTCGGAACTCATATGATCAGAGACACCAGAAGAGATACGAAAAATACGAAAGGAAAGTCGAACCACCACAAGGCTACAAGGAGCAACGTTATTACAAACCCAACGTGCAAACATATGTGAAGCCGAAGCCTGAACCAATGGAAGTGGATGAATCTATCCGAGACAGGAGATCACACAATAACCAACAACAGAGACAGTGGAATAACCCCTTCAGAACAACTTCAACACAATACCATAGAAATGGGCCCCAAGAAATGAACAAAATACATCATAACGATAACATTTCTAACAGCCCACAGATAGGTAGCGAAGACAATGACCATGAAGCTAAGACGACTTTTTTAGCCGAATAAATGGTCTTCCGTGTTTGACCCTAAGAACCAAGGATAAAGGAAGACCCGAGCTCCGAGTGACTATTCTTATAGATACTGGAGCCACCAATAATTACGTTTCCTCAAACTACCCCTATGGAGCACCCATACCAATAGAACCCATTGAAGTTAATACAATGCATGGTACGACATTAACTCATGCAAAAAAACAAGTCAATATGTTTAATACGAATCTAATATTTTATGTCATACCTACTCTAAGAAATTTTACAATGATACTAGGAGAAGCAGGCTTAGTTCAATTAAACGCCAAGATAGACTTAGAAACTTATTCAATTACTTACAAAACCCCCAAAATGCAAATAAATTATTCTCTTGATGACGAATACTATTCTAAGGAGGTAGATGCAATTATGGAACAAAACAATAAATTCATTCCCACCCTCCCCTTCATTACCCAAGTAGAAGCCTCAATACGTACTAAACATGAAGATCCTATTTACTCGCGACAATACCCTTACCCCATGTCCGACAACAAGTTTGTAAATGAGGAAATCGCTCGACTACTGAAGGAAGGAATAATCCAAAAGAGTTTTAGCCCATACAACTCACCTGTATGGGTTGTACCGAAGAAAGGATACAACGAAGATGGAACCCCTAAGAGACGTATGGTAATAGACTACCAGAAACTCAATGCAGAAACAATTACGGATCGATACCCTATCCCTGACGTAAATTTAACAATACAAAATCTAGGGAAAGCCAATATATTTTCAACATTGGACTTAGAATCAGGTTTCCACCAAATAAAAATAAAAAAAGAGGATCAACAGAAAACTGCCTTCTCTATTAATGGAGCGAAATATGAATTCGCACGAATGCCGTTTGGACTCAGGAACGCGCCCAGTATATTCCAAAGAGCAGTTGACGATATACTTCGACCATACATCGGGAAATTCGCCTACGTCTATATCGACGACGTGTTAATATACTCTCATAGCAAAGAGGAACACTCAGAACACGTAAAAATAATTACAGATACATTAAGAAGAGCCAACATGAAAATTTCAAACGAAAAATCGCACTTCTTTAAGGAATCAATAAAATACCTGGGACATATAATAAAACACAACACAATTACCGTCGATCCGGAGAAGATTGAAACAATAAAAAATTACCCAGAACCGACTAACCTGAAAGAATTAAGGTCATTTTTAGGACTAGCTGGATACTACCGACGATTCATACAAAATTATGCGAACATCACAAAACCAATGTCCATATTCTTACAAACAGAAGAACAAGTGTCTAAGAATAAAAGTAAAAAGGTTGAAATCCAATTCGACGAACGAGCCAGAAAAGCATTTGAAATGATCAAAGAGGAACTACGAGCAAGGATAGAGCTATTCCAACCAGATTTCAGCAAACCCTTCGAACTTACGACCGATGCGAGTAACTTCGCCATAGGTGCGGTCTTAAGTCAAGGAAATAATCCAATAACCTTCGTATCACGAACACTTAGCAAAACAGAAGAAAACTACTCCACTAATGAGAAAGAACTGTTAGCGATAGTTTGGACGCTACAAAAACTAAGGAATCTGCTGTATGGTATAACAAACCTGATCATATATACGGATCATCAATCATTAACATTCGCCGTATCAGAAAGAAATCCTAATACCAAACTAAAACGATGGAAAAACTTCATAGAGGAATACGGAGCAGAAATCAGGTATAAACCCGGTAAAGATAATGTAGTCGCAGATGCATTGTCAAGACAACAGGTAAACACCTCCACTTGCTCTGAACATTCCGCAATAAGCTCTCCACGAACACAAATCTCACGAGTAAGCCAACCTCTCAATAATTATAAAAATCAAATAACGATTAACGAATCAAACAAAAACCAACCTATAAAAACAAAAAATGTTTTTAATAACTTCAGGCATGACGTATGCATCATAAATGAAGAAGATTTAAAGAAAAAACTAAAGAAAATACTTAACCCCAACGTCATTAATGCAATAAAAATACCAGAAGAACTATTACATAAACATGAAAGAACAATTAAAGAAACATTCAAACATTATAAACTAATTATAACTCAAACACTATTAAAAGATATAGAAGACAGAAATGAACAAATAAAAATAACAGAAGAAGTGCATAATAGGGCACACAGAGGATATCGAAATAATACCAAGGAAATCCTATTACAGTACTACTGGCCGAAAATAGCTAACGCATGTAAAAATTACGCTACAAAGTGCAAAACATGCCTCAAAGCCAAATACGACAGGAAACCCAATAAGCACCCCATAGGAGAAACACCAGTACCAACCAAAATCGGACAATACCTACAAATGGATGTCTTCCACTTAAACGACCAAATGTACATCAGCACAATCGACCGTTACTCAAAGTACCTACACCTAAGGCACATACCAAACAAACTAAACATACCGACGGTTATAAACGAAATACTTTCGCAAATATTCAAGTACAACGATCAACAGTACGTAATGACTGACAATGAATCAATTTTTACAAGTCATCAGGCAGAATCAATGTTCAACCGACACAAAACAATACACGTAAAAACACCTATTGATCACTCAACATCTAACAGCCAGGTCGAAAGAGCACACTCGACCATTCTTGAAATAGTACGAGCTCTTGCAAAACAAAACAGCACAGATTGCGAAGAGGAAATTTTTGAAGCTGTGAAACAATATAACGCCACTATACACTCCGTCACTAATTTTAAACCCGAAGACATATTTTTTAATCGAGAACAAATACCACCACTCGAAAATGTTCTGAAACTCAACCAACAAAAAATATTAAACCACTTTAATAAAAATCGAGAAGCGAAAACATACAACCCTAATGACATAATATTTCACAGATCAAAGCGACGGAACAAGAATACAGACCGTTTCATTGAGACAAAAGTAAAAGAGGATAAAGGGAATTATATAATCACAACTCAAGGCAAGAAAATCCATAAAGACAACATTAGGAACACAAAATGTACATCATAATTGCTCTCCTACTAATACCTCAAGCGAAAACTCTTGAAATAAAAGACCTAACTGGCCAAAAATACATATCCATCGAAACCGCACCAGTTCACCTGTACAACGAGACCGAATACCTCCTTCATATTTTTAACTTAACGAAGATACTCGCACCCATACACATGGCAAAAGAAACAGCGGGACATGAAGAAACATCATTACAGATGAAAGCAATTCTCCATCGTATAGATTCGCTAATGGCGCAAATCACTCCGCATGAAGTCAGGCCAAGGAGACAAATAAACCTTTTAGGGTCAGTATTAAAACTGATAACGGGTACACCAGACCACAACGACATAGTCGAAATTGAAACCCGCTTGAATACACTAGTAAAAAACAACAACGAACAAAAAGCGATTAACTCGAGATTCGAGAAACTACTAGAGAAAGTAGATAATAAAGAGCACAGCTCAGAAACCATCCTACAAGAAGTTTATTACGAACTCGAAACAATTACAACCACCATAAATTTAGCAAAAAATGGGAACTTTTACTCCAAAGCTATTGATACGTATGACGTAGAAGAAATAATCAAACATGAAAATACTGGTATCCCTATCATACATGTTCTAGAGTACTCTAAACAATTTATCTGTTATTATAAAGATTCTATTGTAATTACATACAAATATCCAGTAATAATCAAACAATGTCATTTGTACAAACTATATTCCCTATCCAGTAGAATTGGCAAACTAAAATTAAAAGAAAAAATAAGTCTATGTAATCAAAATTATGTAAATGTTAATGATTGTAAAAATTATATTGGGGACTACATTTGTAAAATAGATTACAGCAAAGATAGTTGCACCATACCCCTACTAAAAAACGAACCAGTACATTGTAAGTCTATAAAGGAAAACAATAAAGATATAAAAGAGTTAGAAGATGGGTACATATTTTTTAATCAAGAACAAATAGTGAATAATGTAACAATGACAGGCCCGAAACTCATTCATTTTGAAAATACTGTAACAATAAATAATAAAACATATACGAACAGAAAAAGGTTGATGAAAAAATTAATTGTACAAAACCATAATAATGATGTAACAATACTAGAGTATATGACCTCCAACAAAGAAACTAAATTTACAAACTTACAAGAATTATCCACGATACTCATACCAATCGAAGAACATCCTATACTTACACTTTTTGTAACACTTATAATAATTGTAATAATTAGCATGAGCATATGTGTAATAAAAACCATTGTAAAAATTATTAATATTAAGAAAAAACACAAATACATAGTACAATACACCAATGCTCTGGAAAAACTCAAAAGCGAGGACGCTTTATCTTAACAGAGGGGGGAGTTAAGGGAGTTAATGGCAATTTAGGGTTAAAACCATTGTAATCACTTTAATCTATTATTATAATAAACATATTAAATAATCATGGCCAGCAAAACCAGCAATCATCATAAGTCAACATAATAAGACGAAAATAACCATTGTTATCAAACTAAGATAAAAAACCATTGCAATTACTTTAAGCTAATATTCATGTCAAGCAAAACCCAACAATCATCATAAGCCAACAAAGATACACACGACCCGAGTACCCAACAAGCATCATAAGTCAACACAACAAGACAAAGATGCACACGACCCGAGTACCCAACAAGCATCATAAGTCAACACAACAAGACAAAGATTCACACGACCTAAAGACCCAACAATCATCATATGAGCTAAGATGATAAGACGTCCGAAGCAAAGACTATAAATGCTACATGATGACCAGACGAAGGGGGGATTCTGATTTGGACACCAGCCGGCATAGCCGAGAACTAAGTAAAACTTGTAACAAAGATTAATAACAATTAGAATTTGTAAATAAAATTAATATAAGTGAAATTCACAAATAAAGTTTTAAAAAGTTAAATTCCGTGAATTGTGACTTAATTCCCGCGAGTGTAAACGGACATGCAACCTTCGAACTGGTGACTCGCGAACGCATTTCGCCAGGCTAAGACACAGCTCGCGAACGCGGCACTATTGCGCTACCCTGTGGATGGTGCTCCGTTGGTCATCCAATGCGATGCGTCGGACACTGCGATAGGGGCCGTATTGGAGCAGGAATGTAACGGAAATTGGGAATCGCTCGGGTTTTTCTCGAGGAAACTCAGTACTACCAAACGGAAATACAGTACGCCAAATGGTGGAGGGCCGAGCAGTGGTAGAACGGACCACAAACCCTTGAGTTATGCCTTTCGGAAGAAGTCCGGAAATGCATCTCCACGTCAGGAACGGCAGCTCGATCTAATAGCTCAACACGCCACCGAGATTAAGCACGTCCCGGGCGAGCAGAATATTATCGCGGACGCACTGTCTCGGATGGACACAATACAGCTACGCGCCGCGATCGAGGACGCAGACCTAGCCCAAGCCCAGAAGCAGGACAGCCAGCTTGAAGTTCTGTTAAAACCGGACACCGTGCTTCAGTTAGGAAAGTTGTCGTTGGGGCACTCATCGGACACGATTTGGTGCGATGTCTCCACGGGAACGGTCAGACCGTATATCCCCACCGAGCTGCGAAGAAGAGTTTACGAAACCTTCCACGATCCAGCTCACCCCAGCGGTCGCGCAACCGCCACGGCCATTCGACGTAAGTTCGTATGGCCACACATGAACAAGTGCCACACAAGTTGGGCTCGCGCGTGCCTCAAATGCCAGCGTTGTAAAGTGGAACGTCACAACGTATTGGAGTCGGCACAGTTTAAGCTCCCTGAAGCACGTTTCGCACACGTTCATATAGATATCGTAGGACCGCTGACGCTCTCGAGGGATTTTTCCTACGTCCTGACGATGATTGACCGCTTCACGCGGGCCGGAAGCGACGCCGCTGCTAGTGGTTACAGCCGAAAGCGTCGCCAGAGCATTTTATTCAACATGGGTCGCACACTTTGGCGTACCAGCAACACTAACATCAGATCGAGGCCCGCAGTTCGAGGCTACGATTTTCAGACAGCTCACAGAATTGCTGGGCTGTCAGGGGGATCGTACGACCGCATACCGCCCTTCATTCAATGGGATGATAGAGCGTTGGCACAGATTATTGAAAGCCACCCTAATGTGTCACAACGACACGCAGTGGTTCGACGCCCTCCCCACTATCCTCCTTGGTTTGAGGACATGTATAAAGAAGGATTTGGGCGCGTCCGCTGCCGAACTGACATATGCCACCAGCCTCGTGTTGCCCGGCGAACTGTTCGTGGATGGCGCAGCACCGGCGGATCCATTAAAAAGCGTGGGCTACTTGGGAGTGTGGGGCTTTTCAGGGCCCGAAGAGCCATACATCGCTCGATCCCCACTATTCCAAGCGATGCGACTTACCTCGAAGTCGAACCTTCAGCAAGGTTACGTAACCTTGCTACGGCATTAACCGCCAGCCAGATTGCTGGAATTAATTCAGTTACCCCAAAGGATAACTGACATGAATACCTTTTAGGCAGCTTACCTTTCTTTGGGTGTTTTCCCCAAACCCTTTCTTTTTTTCTCTCCACCACCATACCTGAAAACATTAAGTCCACGGCAAAGATTATCACCTAGCCGTGGCATCGAAAATTTTACCCTCGGGCATGCATTGCACCCAGTGCATCTCGTTCCCATTGCCTTATGCCATGGAAACAAAATCAACACGGAGTTACTTGACTACTCCTTTTTTTTTTTGTCCATGGCACCCCTAGCATGCGGCTACCAGGTCCCATCAGTTTTCCACCGCCGACAAGGTTTCGGCTGATGCAAAGCAAACATTTCACTAATTACCAGCAATAGCTGGTTTCCTATTATCGGTCTCCACCGATCAGGGACCGCAAACAAGCAACGAATTGGATGCAGCCATCAAGTGTTTACTTTTAACATCTGGCAATGGCTGCACCCTATATTCGTTGCAATACCAAAACATAGCATTTGCACCACAGATTGTTTATGGTATATCCAATTCCCTATTAACGGCCGCCAACCGTCGGCGGACCTGGGAAATTTCACATCCATCAACCCAAATGTTGATTTATGGCCTCTCCTAGGGTGACCAGATCTTCGGCTCGTGTTGCTTTTACCCCAGATGGTTCGGTTGCCGGCAAGTATTACGCAATCAATTGTGTACACAGCCGCAGGCCATGCATTGTTTGTATACGCAGGAGATGCAGTTGCGACGCCGGCATCCATCCTCAATCACCGGACGATCGTATGCGATGCATACACATACATGCGAAATGTATGTCATATTCCCCGGTCCAATCACGATTGACTGCCTCGAGTTGATCGTGCAGCTCCTCCCCTTTTTACGGTTTTCTTTGCGATGTCTTTCTGTCGGCAGCGAATGAAAGGGAGTCAGATATTATACACCAAACTCGTCGCACACATCAGGAGTCGGAGTCGAATGCTGTAGTCGGATTGTGCCGCAGTCGTGGAGTTGTGAATGAGAAACAAGTACACGTACCGGGGACGTTACTTGCCGAGTAAAAAATTCCGCGCCAGTATGTTAATCTACTGAACGAGAATTAAAAAAAACAAATTAAACTTTGGTCGTGTACGTGTGAACAATATTAAAATATATTATACATCTTATAAAATTAATCAACTTTGCTGAAATAAATAAAAAAACATTAACATTAAAACAGTGTGAGCAATAATAATATATATTATACATCTTATAAAATTAATCAACTTTGCTGAAATAAATAAAAAAACAGTAACATTAAAACAAACTCAGTGTGTTTCTCGGGTGAACTTTGTTTCTTTTTCGCAGCGTGTTGTACGTGGTGTTTGTATTGAATCCGCATCCTTGTTGATGCTCAAGTACCAACAACCCACAGGAGAATTAATGCGCAAGATCAGGCCAGGGCCGGTGGCCAGACGCGGAACGAAAAGAGTTCTGTAGCGGTTTCATATAACGCCACTGCCCCGTTGCACCTATGGTTGGTAATACCCCAAAAAGAAAAGCATAACAAGGTAACGGGCATGGTCTGAATTCACCAGCATGCGGAAAAGGCACCCTATATGGTCTTAGGCTTTTGCATTGCATCGCATTTCTTGTAAACAATATCAAAATTTCCTAATAGCGACGAATTGCTAGCCAGTGCGTTGCATAAGATGAGTCTCGATAGGGATTGCTCAACATGCAACGCACACCAAGGAATGTCACCGGCGCCAAAAGCCAACACAAAATATCTCAACCATTTGCTTTCCACTAGCATGCACCATCTGCTCGTCTGGAGGAAACGGTCGCATCTTCGACCGGCTGAGTAAAATCAGAATATGCCAGATACCCATATCCTCGGGCCGGTACTGCCACCACATATACAAGCTGCGTCCTTTTACCGTCTCGCAACAAATGAGCATTTCGGGTGCAGGACCAATCTACACACAATGCGGAGACTATGCTTGAGTACACAACGAAAAGCAGACCATTCCATTTCCATTCCATTTAGTAATTGTCAACCGTGGGTGGTATAGTTACGCGGTTGATTGATTTGTAACTCGATGCAAGGACAGTTAGTGAATCAGTACCCGTGTCGATACATAGACGAAAGACAGTAAAACCACAAAATTTCCCACAATACCATTACGGTATATACAATATACCCTCTACTATTATGATAGAAACGTTTTCGGTCTATGCACGTTCATTGTTTGAACATCTGCAGGTTTTTTTTCTATTCTTTCTTCAACGCGCATTTCGTTTGTCCTTCCTTCCAATAGGATGACATTATTTCCAATCGTAACGACATCTTTCAAGAGCCTTCCAATGGGACGCGGACCGGTCCTCATTGGTTACACCGTGACGGAAGGATTGTTTCCCCTGCGATGGTGTGCGTCGAAACCCATCGCACTCCCCGAGGCTGGTTCAATGTCGCGCAGCATCCAAGAGTCAGATTTCAACAGACTTAGTGTGCGCACGCGATCTATTAAGTCGAATTTCGTGGATTATAAATTTTATCCCCCGTCGAGAGTGTACAGGCGCGAATTTAAAGTCTGCCTGTAAATCTTGAATACAGCATCAAGCTGCCTTTTTGACTTGCTATCTATTTTCGGAACGTATTACTACTTGTGCTGTGTTATTTAATTAATACGGAGTACGCGGAACGAACAATTCCTGCATAGGCAGTGGAGTGTCGCATTTCTAACGCGGGTGTTCTGCTGTGTAAGTGAATAATAGTTACAAAGACATAGCGAAAAGGCCGTGATCGTACGTTCATTTTACCAACAAGATTAAGGAAGTGATCCAGAGAAATAATGGATACATTAAGCGCCGTCAGGAGAGTGAATTAAGTGTATGTGTTAACACAAAAAATCCAAGACTCAATTATTGTCCACGTCTAATCTATTTGTGTATCGCGGGTCTCCTGTGCATTGCGAACCAAAATATAATGACATTGTTAAATTAAATAATAAAAGCCACAGCAAAACGAGTAATTTGTAAAGAAACTAATAAGTTGAAATAAAAAGAACATTTAAGTGACGTTTTATTCGTTTGGTTTTCTTTGTGGGACAATTTTGGCAGCAGACATCGGTGGTATTACTCTTAACCCGCGTCCGTGCTGGCATTGCTGATCAACAGCCACAGTGTTCTCTTTGGTAACAGTGTTCGGCGGAACACAACAGCCGTAAACATTTCTTTCAACTATAAGGCTAACATCCGGCAAACCCCCACCCATCTACATTAAAAATATAACAAACATCACGGAGCTAATTAGGATGGTCGAAAGTACCTTAGGCCATCGCAATTTCACCACAAACACAAGAGGAGCTTCGACTTCCATCACAAGAACCACTTTAACGGATCACAACAAGGCGGTAAAAAGCTTGCGCAACATACGCTTGAATTTTTCACTTTTCAACATGCACAGTTGAAACCAGCGACTTTCATCATAAGGCATATTGATCCAGCCTGGACCAATAAGAAACTTGCAGCAGAAATATTCAGGATCTGTCCGGAACTGAAAATAAACAGGTTGGACTACTTCCAAACGCCATACATGCGGACTAACAAGACTCTGCATTTACGTATTATACAAATTCCTACAACTGATTTCACCCGGCTCAAACAAATAAAATATCTATTCACGCATAAAATTGCGATTGAGGAACCACATAAACAAAACGTCATTCATTGCAAAAGATGCCAACGCGTACGATGCGTAACGTGTGCAGAGCAACATCAACCTGGAGAATGTAAGGTCAGCCCGCCTGGGGTGGAACCAGGAACAATCCAAACAACAAACCCCGATGGATCCATTACAACGAAGAAAATCACAGTGACATGCTGTAACTGCGGAGGACCCCACCCTGCCAACTTCTCGCAATATCCTCATAAGCTGAGGATTCTACAAAGGCGAACAACACCCCTGGCAACGAACAAACCTCCACCAACTAAAACAACATCACCTCAATCAACATATCTTACTGTTGGGGTTCTTTAAGGCGCCCGAAGAACCACCCGTCGTCCTAACCCAACTCTCTTTTACCAACCTGCAAATATCATAGCCGATCATAAGCCGCTTACCTACATGTGAGCTGTTCAAAGCTCTCCTTCATCCGTTTGTCCTGAAAAATAAGCCCACGGCAAGATCATTATCTTGCCATGGCATCAATCAATGCATACGACCAAATCATTTCGGTTCATCTTATATGAACCATTTAGGAACCCGATCGGCTCAGCTTGTCTGCATCCATGATCATCAAACACACGCCAATCTTTCTGTATGTTCTTGTTCCAACAATCCGTTGGTCCAAGAGGACACGACGGGCAACTTACTTGCTTACACAGCTGCGGCCAAATTTCCGATGATCGATCGCCCAAGCGACAACCGATCATCGAAATGGACACGACGATGATTGTTATTCAAACAATCATACCAATGATCATGTCCCATGTACCGTTTTGCTAACGCAAACAATCTCCACCCTAGCTCTTGCCATGCTGAACAAATTTTCTGTTGACTTAACGTCACAGAAAAATCGATTGCCTGCAACGGCATGATTTTAACCGATCATGTAAATAACCGATGTTCCTATGTTGCATCAGCTAAGGCAAACAAACGCACATCTTAGCGTATGATCCCCGAAATAGAGTTTCTGTTGACATAATACACAGAAATCTACATCCGGCAATCGCCACTATCGTACGACAGCGATGCCTGCAGTCTCTGCTGCTCGATCATCTATTTGATCAGCTGCGTATCTGGATTTTCTTGTGTGCACCCTTCGCATCGTCGTTTGCCTGAGCTTCCAGCTAATGGGTTGTCAACCAGACCTGTACGGTTACCAGAAAAATTCTCCCAACAAAACTCGTCGATCGTTCATTGGTCGCCACCAAAAAAAATATCGGATTTGCTCCTCCCATATCGGTGGAAATCCACCACCATTGCAGCTAGTGGTATGTTGAGTGCAACAGCCACCGAGGAGTCTGATTTTTAACCGCGAGGAGAGTGGTTGTGTTTTACCCACCAATAGTGAGTGTTAAAATAAAAAAAAAAAACGCCGAGGTGACCAGTGGAGATCTAATCGGAGGAGTCAATTGCGTGGACGTCAGTTAAATTGGAGTTTCAAAAGTGCGCCGCCACCCTTACCTGGTGCCCCATTTCGCACACATACTTTCTTACTCGGAGGATGTTAGTACCGTGTTGTTAAAATAGACTAAAAAGTTTTTAATCTCTTACTCGGTGGAATGTTCGTACTGTGTTGTGAAATAGACATAGATGTTTTTAGTAATGTGAACATTAATTACGATGCATAGACAAGTAAACTAATGTTATAAGATATCATCGCACAATGGAATTTTCGTACTGTGTTGTTGAAATAGACATAGATGTTTTTAGTAATGCGAACATTAATTACAATACATAGACCAGTAAACTAATGTTATAAAATGTCACCACCGCATGGAATTGTTACAGCATAGAGAGCCTTGCTTATAATATGTGACTGAGTTTATAATCAATAAAAAACAACAAACGTTAATCAGTGTTTTATTTCTCTTATTGGGAGCCGCTGCAGTGGAGTTTTGCTTGGACACGTTAATAAAAGAACGTAATCGTGTTTCTATTTTCCACCATCGTCACTTGTGCGATTAGTGTTTTGTCCTTCCTCGGTGGGTGTTTCCACCAACCCATGTCCGTGCAGACGTATGTGTAAACACTACGCACATTGGTGACCTTCAAAAAAACATGCAAACCTTCGAACGGGTGCATCTGAACAAACAGTGACCTTTTCTGTGCCAGTGTCTTTTAAAAGAACTCCTAAGAACAGTAGCCAGTGCAGTGCGAGTGCTAATTCCCCGTGACGACCATCAGATTAGCAGCCTAGTGTAGTGCTCCAAAAAGCCCTACCACCTTTTCCCCCATTCCTACATCCAAATCCCAGCTATAATACGCTAAAACCTAAAAACCTATCAAAACCCACAAAATCCAAAACATGATCCAAAATTCGCAAAAACGAATTAAACATTCGTGTATCGCTTGACATTTGCCCCCACGGCATAATTTAATCCAAAATCCGAATTAAAATTAAAATTCACAATAAACGAATCTAATATTCGTTTACGTTTCACATTTGCCCCACGGCATCATCGAAATCCAAAAATTCAGAGATCATTATCTCTATCTGAAAATTTTCCATTGAGAAAAACAAACAGAAAACCAAAGCAGATACATTCCCACATCTGCGAAATAGTTTCGAAAGAATTCAAGAAATTGAATTCTTATCTTATGTAAACACAATATCTCACTCGAAATATCCAAAAATCGAGATTGTTGTACGAAAATGTGTATTTTTGGGATACAATTTTCGATTTGTTTTCCTTTATAAAGGAAATGGGTAAGTCATCTCCGGGCCGCAGTATCCGACACTCACCATCCATCTTCGGATGAGTATCCAGAAAATAGTACCCAGTTTAAGATCCAAATACAACAAGAATTTTTCAAGAGAAGCTGACAAATAAAGGTTACAGAAAAAAGGAAGACTGATTTTTCATTTAATCCAACACCTGGTGAGTAAAATTCAATAATCGTTCGCTTCTCTTCCTCGTGCATCGAGAAGCACGGAAGCGAACTGTACTACAAAATTTTGGTGGCAAGTAGCAGCGCAGATTTCCAAAAACCAATACCTGAAGAAGTAGCAGTGAAGATTTCCAAAATCCAACACCTGGAGGAGAAGACTGAATGGGATAATCCAACTATCCAACTATCCCCCCTACTGTTGCGGATTCGCCATTAACAGAACCGGCGAATTCGCAATTAAACATCTGTGGCACCACCTGAACTGAATCAGATATGTGGCATCACCGAAGCAATGTCAGCAAGCAGCTGACATTAATGAATGCTGTCTGTTGTCACATGACAACCAGTTTTCCGGTTTACTTTCTTCTTTCGTTAGCGGTTGGTGACATCGGTCACAGAATTTATAATCAGAGTACAAAATCATAATCAGTAGAAATAAGCATTAACTAATAATTGCAAAAAGCACACCGTGTTGTTCGTGACTTTTGGAGAATTATTTCTGGGATTTCTGGCTTCAATCAACTTGAGCTATTCATTTCCTTTTCTAACATAATTACAATTGTTTCAGCCAACGGCACACATCGCTGCGCACACAGCTGATTGTTCCTGACACCAGCCCGCCCACGACAATATCCATTGTTAGCGGAATTTGCATACAACGCCTGTTGTACACATACACCTACCAAAGAAAAACTGCTGGACGACATCAAGGCATCCAAACACGAATCGAAGAAAGTGAAAACAAAATTTTTAAAAGCGTATTCCGGGCCTTAGAACACCGGAATAGTGACATTAAAATCTTTTTGCTTTTAAACAAACTAAAACTTTTAAAAGCGTTGTCTGGGGGTTGAACACCGGCAAAGTATCTGACTATTTGATAAGTTATTGGTATTTATTAACTAACACTTAGGATAACGATTTTTGGGAAATCGTTTAGGAAAGTGTGATGATGGTTGGGATATGTATTATGTATTATTATATAAGAAATCGTTTGAATTAATTGGGTATGTGTATGTTATATCAAGATATGGATTTTTGTACATTGTTATTAGGTAATGATGAAATATATTTATAATATGGGAAATGTGTATGTTATATGAGAAATGGGTTTTGATTACCCAAGTTTATCCGTCGGCGAAGACGGATGTAACAGAGTAGAAAAATTCAATCACCAACTAAAACGACTGTTTTTTGAATGTCATAGCGCGGACTAGAACGTAGATCAATGGAATTTTGAGATCTTGAATGGAAATACATCGATTCTCAAGTTTAGAAATACCGTCAAACGTACAACCCAGTGTTAACAAATAGAACACATTAAATAAAAGTTATTAATAAATTAAGAAACAGTATCGTACACAATTATGTATTCAGTGAATGTTGGTACTGAGTTTTAAATATAAATATAAACACAAATTACAATAAACATAGAGTACAGTAAATCAATAAAACAACAAAAACAAAAGTAAAACCTGACAAATCATTATCTCTCAGTGCATTAAATAAAATCAAAAAGAAGTGCATACAAAAACAGTTGAGTGAGGCGCAAAAAGTGTTCGAGGCAATAAAAACAATCGCAATCTTTATTAGAAAAGGGATCAATCATAAAGTAATATATAGTGAAGAAGTGCGCAGGTTCCGGGTGCTGGAGGCCTGTATCGTACGCATACCCCTCCGGCAAGGAAGTTTGTATGCGATTGCGGTCTACGCACCCGAGGAGCACCAACATAACCTATTTATAGCAGAGCTCGAGACACACTTTCGATGCTTACAATTGCACCTGGGCAAAAACTACTTTATCCTAGGGGGAGATATGAACGCCAAGCATAGAAATTGGGTTAAATTATATATCTAATGCCAGAGGAAATCAGTTGGCTGGTTGGTTAGATCAGTTTCATATTGAATATAGAACTGATCTGCTAGCTACGGAATATCCAGCGTTCACCAGAGGTAGATCGTTCTTAGATATCTTGCTAATCGACTCATGACTGAGATTACTTACCACCAACAGACAAAACACAAACTGTTTACGGACAGTTGAATACGACAGTGACCACTGTGCATTCACGGCAGTAATAGAGCTCCCGAGCGATCTCGCAGATCTGGAAGATTTCGTGATCGCGCAACCCTACAACTACGGGGCAATGCGATAGCCACGGTTCACCATATCATTAACAAGAGAACTTCGTTCGAACGACTTTAATCTGTCAGTAAACAGAAACCTGACAAATGACGAAATCGACAAATACATTCAACTAATGGACGAAACCGTAAAACGAACAATGGACAAAACAATTCCCAAAACAACAGTTACAGATCACATAAACATGTACAGAAACACAACAATAAACGCACTCCACAAGAAAAAAAAACAGACTGCTATCGTAACTAAAACAATTACACAGACAGTTTACAGACAGACAAGACCAGGAGATAATATCACTGAAATCCCGATTAAAAAATCTCCAACAATTACTTAAAGCTAATTATAGATTAGCAACAAATTTGTATTGGAACAACAGAATTCGTGGTATAAAAACTATTAACCCGAATATGTTCCCACAAATAAATAAAATATTCAGGAGAGATAATCAAAACGAGATTCAGTGTCTCCAAATTCCACGTACTGATGTAAACAAGCAGCTGCTAACCAACATTGGCATAGATACAGAGAACGCTATCCTCAACAGTGAGCTCTTCGTGATCGAAGATCCTTTGTAAAAGGTGAACGCTGTGGGAGCAGTCTTTCAAGAAATGTACAAAGTGAATGAAAGCATTCGGCGAAATCACGACCTGGAGGACAGAGTTTTACTGAATCACCTGCACCTCCGAAATGAAATTTCACGTTGGCAATCGGAGAATCCGGGTTTTACCGAAGTCGGTGACGATAATCTGTCAATTGACATTAATGCCAATGGTGAGGCTAATAGCCTTTTAATTGCTAGGTGTTTATGAGAACATGCGGCGCCATTTGTGCGATGCCGTCGTTCGCCTCATCCATCCAATTCAATGCCACATCCATTATCATGTACAAAAGCATGATAACCCAGTAGCCGCAGCATTCCTTGCATTTGAATACCGCATCCCAGCACAATTTATGACTGGGCAATAAACACACAGTTTATCGTCATGCCGCCATCCCGCAACCGGAAAATTCCAATTTGCCATCAGCAAACATCTTGAACAACAGAAGGTGCGAATTGAATTGCCGCCAACTCAAAAAGGGACCATCGTCAATGTAATAGTTCTATTTTTTGTGCAAGAATGTGCGTCCCTTTTATCTTTGTTTTCTGTGCACACCAGTAATTGGTGTGTATCATAAAAATGCAAGTACTGTACAGGAACTCTCCTTCCTATTGTCTTTGTTTCTGGTAATTCTTACTCATGTTTATTGTAAACAGGAATCTTGCAATCCTGTAGTCAAGATTAGAGATACGATCTCTGTAACCTATGTATGTATGTATTGGTAATGCTCTGCTGCGAGCATGAATTTTGTATCGTTTAGATGTAAGGGTAGTAGTATAGGAAAATTGTATATATAGTTTAAGGATTGAAAAATAAAATTAGAATGCATCCGACCGTAACACCGGAAGAATCCTCAATTCTTATTGGATTTTCAGCTATTTGTGATCTACTTTGAGATATTTAGTGGCGTTGCGCCCGAATTTTCAAAGATAGAATTTTTTAGATACTTAGTGGCGTTGCGCTCGAGTATCACCTCAAAATATCGCACTAAGGGTGTCACGTACGTCGGCCACCGCCATCATTTGATACTTTGTATTTAATATAATGTTGTTTTAAAATAGTACGATGGTAAGGTGGTGGAGGAATTGCACGATCCAGAAGTGAGTTTTTGAACACGCCCTGATTCGGGTGTGGATCGTGCAGGTCTTCGAGTTCGAATTTGTTTTTCGAAGTGGACGTGAGTGGAGAGCGAGAGAGATGGAGGGTTAACCTTTTTCAAAAATACGGTTCGGAATTCCGTTGTTGACGTTTGACAACGGAAAAAAGCAAAAAAGAAAACAGTTGGAAAAAAGCGGAAGAAAGGCAACGTCCCGACAAGAAAAAGTTAATGTAAAAAGAACTAAAAGAAGTTAAAAAGGAAAATGTAAAAACGACAAAAAAAAGTTAATGTAAAAGAACTAAAAGAAGTTAAAAAGGAAAATGTAAAAACGACAAAAAAAAGTTAATGTAAAAGAACTAAACGAAGTTAAAAAGGAAAGTAAATGTTAAAGAACTAAAAGACAGAAAAAGTTTGCCCCGCGTGTTCTTTTTGGTTGAACAAGTTATAACATTCAAGAATAAACGAAAGGATTGCCAGCATCAAAGAGAGTTTCAGAGGAGGAACAGGTAACCTGTAGCGTCCTACGAACGCACAATTCCGCCCAGGTAAGGTTCCAAACCTTCAAGGAACTGACTTACCTTATCCAGTACACTTGCCCACAGACACGTGTCCCCAAAGCTCATTAATCAGGCCTGTAACAAGGGCATAAGAAGCTGAAACAATGTTGAAACCGACATCAAAAAACAAGGAACTTAACGTTCAAAAAAAACTTTCAGCATCGAGTCAACGCATCCATTCATCGTATGCAAAACCAATCCCAGAATACAGGTCATAAATCTTCCATCCTAAACATCAACGCGAGGTTTCCCAAGGAAATACCATTTTCGGTAAATAGACCGAACGACGGATGCATACGCTCGTAGCTAAATGCAATTAGCGCCTAAACTAGGCACACTTGCGCAAACAATCAATTCGTTGCGCCGCTGATTAGCAGGCGAACAATCTTAAACTCTAAACACTATCCCAGATAGATGTACGATGGGAAAGGCAAACAAAGCCTTACATCCCATAATCCGTGTACACATCCGAAATGCAGGCGAGCCTTTGCCGCATGCCAGATGTGCGGCATCCGATCCGTAAACAAAGGAAGAAACGAGATACCGACCACCAGCATCGAATGGTGATAATGATGATGATTAGGTACGATTTCTCCTTCCAGATCCTGTGGGAAATTCTCCGTGTGAGATGAAAAGGAAGATAGTATGCTGCTAACAGATACTGTGGAAAATTCTGTTAGCAGATGAAATGGGAAACTTTCTCCGGTGCAGATACAGATGGGAAATCTGAATCGGGATATCTTTTTGAGCAGACAGTCAGTCGATATTGAACTTTCGAGCGGTGGTGACCAGACAGTCGAATAGCGAGGGAGATTTTCCGAGGAGGAAATTGCGTCGCTTTAACGTGAAATTCACCGTGATTATAAACTTAGAACGAATTAATGTGTGTTGTCATAGCTAGTATGTCCGTAAGACAATATATTATATTGTGTTAAACTATTAAATGCGAGGACTAAGTGAATTGTTAATTAATACTTGTGTGACATTCACATCAGCGAGGATTCGTCCTGCTGTAAACCAATAAAACGATTAGTGCAAAAAAATAAAAATAAAGTAAAATTCAAAGACGATTTCCGTGTTTTATTAGTGACGGCATTCGCTCCAGTGTTCATCGCCTTTTCCGTGTTACGTACATCATTGGCCTTCGATAAAGGTAAACTAACACCTCACCAAACAGGTAACAATTTGCCAAAGTGGTGACCGCGAACGTGAATTAAATCGTGAACACGCACGTACAATTTAAAACGGTAAACCGCGTAACAGCAATTATATAAAAGGTGAATACGACCGAAAACGAACGCGACTTAAAACACAGACAGTGCCGAAAAATTTCAAAAATAAAACAGTTCCGGAAACAACACAAAGTGCCGAAAAACAACACAGACAGTACCAGTAGAGGAAGAGTTCCAGTACCAGTGCCAGTGCGAAGTGACCCAAAAACCACCGAATAGCAGCCATCCTCGCCACGAAGCAGGACCCACCTCGACGCCCACGGACGCAGATTCAAGCAGGACAAACCGCAAGTTTTTGTAAAAAATTTTCTTTTCTTTTAAAAGATATCTATTCCTTTTTTTTTCCTCTCCCTTGAGCTCCCTCTGAGCCAAGAAACGTAACGTACATAGAGCTCTTTCTGAGCCGAAAAGTGAAAAGCCAATTTTGAAATTTACAAAGCTCCTTCTGAGGCAAGGCAAAAATCAGTGTAAATTTATAAAACTCCTTCCGAGCAAATACAAAACGTAGAACGAATTATGTATATGAATGTAAGGCAGACCTTTTTACAGCCATAATAGTAATAAGAAAACGGTCTACTATAGAAATATTTCGAAATATAGAATAAATTAATAACGACTGGTTAACTTTAAGCATACGCTCCAAAAACAAAACGTTTTTTGTACTCCCTATTTCAATTATTGTGATGAGTAGAAATTAAGCAAGAATCCAAGTGTTGTCCGGTGCGAGAATTAAAGAAATTTTAAACGGCAGTGAAATTGTTACGAAAACGTGAAAAAGGATTGTATCGTTTGGATTTCGTTTCTCGTCGATACTTTTAAATCTGTTACTAGCCTATCAAAATTAAATGTTTCACTTTTCCTATATTAAAACCTCGTATTGATTTTGTTTACTGAGATTATCGAGCAGACTCGAAAAGATTAAGAGGAAAAGAATTAAAGTAAATCTATTTTTTGTTAGTAATAATAAGTAAAGTATAAGGTGACACCTTAACTAAAATTCCGTGACACTTGTGATCATTGTAAGCTCCTTCAGAGTCCGAAACACAGCGAACTAACAACACACGCTCGACGTTTTCGTTCCTTCCATCGATTGAATTAAGACGCACGATTAAATTAAGACAATTCACGGCCGGAACAACGCAAAAAAAAAAAAAGTGCGTATAGAAAGAATAATATTAAAAAAAAAAAAAAACCTCGATTATTCTCACCTCTTCGTTCTCCTCGTCCTTCCCCGAATTGGAAAGTTCTCTCCTCTCTGCTTCCAACACGTCGAAGCAATCGAATATTCTCTGGTGTAGGCCCATCCCTGGTACATCTTTGGAAACCAGATAGTATCCTTTGTGCTAGCCCCTTACCCTGTAACTCTTTGGAACCAGCAGGTCGTTTCGCCGCGCTCCACTAACATTAACGTCTCCAGAAAAAAACTAAACGCGAACCCCCGCCACTAAAGCAATCCGCGCACCGAGCGACAGATTTTCGACGCGAAACTATTGAAAGTAGATGCCAACCACAAGGTCGCAAGCTGCGATACAGAAAGCGAAAACGTTGAGAGGAAATATAATCGCTCTTCCACAAAAAAGATTAACACGAAACCTCCCCAAGTCGACAGTAACCGCTAGATCGAAACCAGCTGCCGAAAAATTGAAAATGGCAAACGACGCCGGACCTTCGCCAACGACATCACAGGCTCCTGCCCTCCGTCAAGAAGCCGACATCCCATTCCAGGCGGACCACCGCCCACAACTGCGTAACGCAATATTACCGAACTTCACGTCCGACGACCCAGACTACTGGTTCGGTTACGCCGAAAGAGTTTTCAGAGTGGAAGGAATCACCGACAAGGAAGTGAAATTCCTCGTGGTAACACAGGTGCAAGACCCAAAATTGCTTCCATATGCGAAATGCTTAATAAAAACCCCATCTCCGCAACCGTACACGGCGTTTAAAGAGATGGTGACTAACGCATATAGCGAAACGCCGCAAAATCGCTTGCGACGTTTATTACGGTCGACCGACACCTCTGGGATGCGACCATCCCAGCGCGCCGCCTATTTCCGTGCTCTGGCCGGCACGGACATGTCCGAGACAGCCTTAACGGCTATATTTAGAGAGACTTTGCCAGAATACGTTCAGGCAATCGTCGCGCCTTTAGCCGAATCTGGTCTCGATGAGCTAGCGCGACACGCCGAGGCAGTAATGGCCACGGACAGATCCCGAACGGATCTCCAATTCCTTCCGGCAACGAACCCCGCGCAAAATCCACCTCTACCCCAACCACGAACCTCCACGGTAACGTGCACTCATGCAACACAAACGAGCAATGAGATAGAACGCTTAGGCAGGCAGGTTCAGCAGTTGCAAGCGCAACTGGATAATCTCAGCGTGGGGAACAATTCATGGCCTGGCCGTGACAGATCACGACGCCGAAGCAGGTCGCGCGAAAACTTTAGACGAGGGCGTGGCAGATCGCGCACGACAGCCAACGAAAACACCTTGGGCAGGTGTTACTTCCACCATCGTTTCGGGGCACAGGCCAGGAAGTGCAGGCAACCCTGCAACTGGTCACATGTGCCAGCAATTCAGTTTAGTTCTTTAAACTAGAACTGCCGACCGTAGAAAAAGCGCAAACGGCCGGCAACCCCCAATTAAGTTGCTTGTCAATTTACGACGTGAAGTTAAATGTGGACTTCATTATTGACACAGGTGCGGATATTTCCGTTCTTCCGCGCTCATACGCACCTGCAAATCGGTTGCCGGGTAAATTGAGATTGTTCGCCGCGAACAATAGTCCAATTAAAACCTACGGACGGAAATTAATAACACTAAAAATAGGCCTACGTCGACCAATTCGATGGTACTTCGTAGTGGCCGATGTGACCGAACCTCTAATAGGTTCGGACCTGCTGCGACACTACAAACTAGTAGTGGACGTAGCCAGCAACAGACTGATGGACCCGTTAACGTCTCTCTCTCAGCCAGTAAACGCCAAGGCGGGAGAGGCATTGACGTTAACGTGCACTGTCGCAAACGGACCATTCAGCGATCTGTTGCGAGAATTTGCGGATATAACAGTTCCGCTTAGCAATCCCCGACGCACAAAGGCCGGCGTTTTTCATCACATTGAAACGCGCGGCCCCCCAGTGAGCCAACGCCCGCGCCGATTGGCTCCCGAAAAATTGCGCGAGGCTCGTGCAGAATTCGAGTATATGCTCGACTTAGGAATCTGCCAGCCGTCCGACAGCCCATGGGCGAGCCCACTTCATCTCGTCAAAAAGAGTAACGGCGAGTGGCGTCCATGTGGCGATTATCGAATGCTGAACGCAGTAACGACACCCGACCGATATCCGATAGCAAACCTGCACGACTTTTCTTATAAGCTGCAGGGGTGCGAAGTTTTCTCGACCCTCGACCACACGAGGGCGTACCACCAAATTCCGGTGGCTCCCGAAGATATACCGAAAACCGCGGTAACCACACCTTTTGGACTATTCGAGTTCAAGGTGATGACATTCGGTCTCCGAAATGCAGCGCAAACGTTCCAGCGCTACATAGACTCAGCTCTCCGCGGACTTGACTTCTGCTATGCGTATATCGATGATATACTCATAGCATCGAAAAACATGAGCGAACATCGCTCCCATTTGAAGCAAGTGTTCGAGCGCCTCCGAGAATTCGGCCTGGTAATCAATCCAGACAAGTGCCACCTCGGAGAATCGGAAGTCAAGTACCTTGGCTATTGTATAAATGGCCAAGGCGTCCGCCCATTACAAGACAGGGTGGAAGCACTAATGCAGTTTCCTCGCCCCAAGAATGTGCGAGAACTTAGGCGTTATCTGGGCATGTTAAACTTTTATCGCCCAACGCTTCGAAACGCCGCACAGGTCCAGGCTCCGCTGAACGAATACCTGGTAGGAGCCAAACGAAACGACAAACGACCGATTCAATGGACCGAGTCAGCTGACCAAGCCTTTCGCTTATCGAAAGAGCAGCTGGCGAATGCAACTTTACTTCGACATCCCATCGAAGGAGCCCCATTGTCCATACAGTGTGACGCTTCCGACACTGCAATTGGGGCCGTACTCGAACAAGAGTGCGATGGTAAATGGGAACCGTTGGGCTTCTTCTCAAAAAAATTGAACCCGACCCAGCGACGATACAGTGCCTACGACAGGGAGTTACTAGCGATTTACTCCGCAGTAAAGTACTTCCGGCACATGGTCGAAGGACGCCAGTTGACGATCAAAACTGATCACAAACCACTGGTGTACGCTTTCCGAAAGAAAGCGGAAAGTTCAACTCCACGACAGGAACGGCACCTGGATTTCATCGGGCAATTTAGTACCCGAATCGAATATGTTCCAGGTGCAGACAACGTAATTGCAGACGCTTTTTCGCGTATCGATGCAATTAAACTCCGTGCGCAAATCGACGATGCCGACTTGGCACAAGCGCAAGGAGAGGACCATCAACTCGAGTCCCTATTGAAAGCGGAGACAGCACTAGTTCTGCGTAAACTTCCTTTCAACGACTCAAAAGATGAAGTCTGGTGTGATGTATCGACAGGGACAGCTAGACCCTACATCCCAGAAAAGTTTCGAAGGAATGTGTACGAAACATTCCATAACCCAGCCCACCCAAGCGGACGCGCAACCGCTGCAGCCGTCCGACGTAAATTCGTCTGGCCACATATGGCCAAAGACATAACAAATTGGGCACGCAATTGTTTGCAATGTCAGCGTTGCAAAGTCGATCGACACAACGTGCTACAGCCAGCACCGTTTAAGCTCCCCGAGGCACGATTCGCCCATGTACACATCGACATTGTGGGACCGCTTACGCCGTCGAGAGGTTACATGTACCTCCTGACAATGATCGATCGCTTCACTCGGTGGCCAGAAGCAGTCCCACTACGAACAGTGACCGCAGAGAATGTGGCCAAAGCATTCTATTCGACTTGGGTCACACGTTTCGGCGTCCCAGCTACTCTCACAGCTGATCGAGGGCCACAGTTCGAGGCAGCGATTTTCAGGCAGCTGACCGATCTACTCGGCTGCCAACAAAGCCATACGACAGCTTATCACCCCCAGTCCAATGGGATGATTGAACGATGGCATCGCTCACTGAAAGCCTCACTGATGTGTCACGGCGATAATCAATGGCTGGACGTACTACCAACAGTTCTTTTAGGCTTGCGCACAAGCATAAAAGAAGACCTGGGAGCCTCAGCAGCAGATCTGACTTACGGAACCAATCTGCGCCTCCCAGGAGAGTTCTTCGCCGATGGAGAACCACCGCTCGAACAGTTGCCAAATTTGGAAAACCTACGCAAACTCATGCGAAAGGTCAGGGCAATACCTGTCGCCAGACACGGTTCCAAGAGGATATTTGTTCACCCAGAGATGGACAGCTGCACGCACGTCTTCATCAGGGTGGACAAAGTTAGGAAACCTCTAGAACCGCCCTACGAAGGGCCATACAAGGTGCTGGATCGAATAAACGACCGAGTTTTCTCCGTTGACATCGACGGCAAGCCGTACACCGTCAGTGTCGAACGACTGAAACCGTGCCACCTGGAACTACCACCAGATGCCGTACTGGGAGAAGCGCATCAACAACCAGTGGCGGCAGCCGAAACCTGCCCCGTACGCCACCCAGCAGACTCCCACGAAACACCAGGCACGTCAATTGTTGAGAATCAACCAAACCCTCGCGAAATGTTCGCGCGCGGGGCGTCGGACATCCTACACGGACCGATAACGCGGCAGCGCGCCCGAGATCGGCGCGCACAAGAAGACGCTGCGAAGATTCTCAACGTACGGCAACCTAAAACCCCAACCACTGATAAGCGAAAAAGAACAACGAACGCGATAGCTTTCGCACCTCTACCACCCAAACACCGCCCATTACGGAAGGGAGCACGCCCATAAAACTCGACTACACCCCCAAGCAACTAACTACTTCATATCGTGACTACGTCACTAGGGGGGGAGTGATGTAGCGTCCTACGAACGCACAATTCCGCCCAGGTAAGGTTCCAAACCTTCAAGGAACTGACTTACCTTATCCAGTACACTTGCCCACAGACACGTGTCCCCAAAGCTCATTAATCAGGCCTGTAACAAGGGCATAGGAAGCTGAAACAATGTTGAAACCGACATCAAAAAACAAGGAACTTAACGTTCAAAAAAAACTTTCAGCATCGAGTCAACGCATCCATTCATCGTATGCAAAACCAATCCCAGAATACAGGTCATAAATCTTCCATCCTAAACATCAACGCGAGGTTTCCCAAGGAAATACCATTTTCGGTAAATAGACCGAACGACGGATGCATACGCTCGTAGCTAAATGCAATTAGCGCCTAAACTAGGCACACTTGCGCAAACAACCAATTCGTTGCGCCGCTGATTAGCAGGCGAACAATCTTAAACTCTAAACACTATCCCAGGTAGATGTACGATGGGAAAGGCAAACAAAGCCTTACATCCCATAATCCGTGTACACATCCGAAATGCAGGCGAGCCTTTGCCGCATGCCAGATGTGCGGCATCCGATCCGTAAACAAAGGAAGAAACGAGATACCGACCACCAGCATCGAATGGTGATAATGATGATGATTAGGTACGATTTCTCCTTCCAGATCCTGTGGGAAATTCTCCGTGTGAGATGAAAAGGAAGATAGTATGCCGCTAACAGATACTGTGGAAAATTCTGTTAGCAGATGAAATGGGAAATTTTCTCCGGTGCAGATACAGATGGGAAATCTGAATCGGGATATCTTTTTAGGCAGACAGTCAGTCGATATTGAACTTTCGAGCGGTGGTGACCAGACAGTCGAATAGCGAGGGAGATTTTTCGAGGAGGAAATTGCGTCGCTTTAACGTGAAATTCACCGTGATTATAAACTTAGAACGAATTAATGTGTGTTGTCATAGCTAGTATGTCCGTAAGACAATATATTATATTGTGTTAAACTATTAAATGCGAGGACTAAGTGAATTGTTAATTAATACTTGTGTGACATTCACATCAGCGAGGATTCGTCCTGCTGTAAACCAATAAAACGATTAGTGCAAAAAAATAAAAATAAAGTAAAATTCAAAGACGATTTCCGTGTTTTATTAGTGACGGCATTCGCTCCAGTGTTCATCGCCTTTTCCGTGTTACGTACTTCATTGGCCTTCGATAAAGGTAAACTAACACCTCATCAAACAGGTAACAATTTGCCAAAAACCCATTCAATTTTTGTATTCACATACACAATTTTATGTGGCAGAGAAGCTGTCACAAACTGGCGCTGCGGACAGGATTTGAGGAAGCCTGAGTCAAACTCGTAAGTGCTTGAAAAGCCCAAATCCAGGAGAAACCTGTGCATCTCAAGTCGCAGGACACGGCACAAGCTGACTGGACAGACCTGTGGGGCTTTTCAGGGCCCGAAGAGCCATACATCATTCGATCCCCACTATTCCAGGCGAACGACTCACCTCTAAGTCGAACTTCAGCAAGGTTGCGTAACCTTGCTACGGCATTTACCCCAGCCAAATCGCTGGAATTAATACAGTTACCCAATCGGATAACTGTTATGAGTATCCGTTAGGCAGCTTACCCATTCTGTGGGGGGTTTTCCTTCCAAACCCCTTTTTCTCCATCACCATCCCCGAAAAACATTAAGTCCACGGCAAAGCTTATCCCTTAGCCGTGGCACCGAAAATTTATCCCCGAGCAGGCATTGATTTCTGAAAAACATTAAGTCCACGGCAAAGCTTATCACTTAGCCGTGGCATCGAAGGTTTATCCTCGGGCAGGCATTGATTTCTGAAAAAAACATTAAGTCCACGGCAAAGCTTATCACTTGGCCGTGGCATCGAGGATTTATCCTCGGGCAGGCATCGATTCCTAAAAAAAAACATTAAGTCCACGGCAAAGATTATCACATTGCCGTGGCATTTGAAATCCCATCCTTAGGCATACATTCTACCCAGGGCATCTCGTTTCCATAGCCTTATGCTATGGAAACAACATCAACAAAGAGTTCCTTGTTGACTCGTTTTCTTGTTTGCCCATGGCACTCCTTGCATGCGGCTACTAGGTCCCATTGCTTTGCCACCGCCGACAAGGTTTCGGCTGAGGCAAACCAAACATTTCCCTAATTACCAGCAATAGCTGGTTTCCTATTATCGGTCCCCACCGATCAGGGACCACAAACAAGCAACGAATTGGATGCAGCCAGCAAGTGTTTACTTTCAACATCTGGCAATGGCTGCACCCTATATTCGTTGCAATATCTAAACATCGCATTGGCACCACAGAGTGCTATGCATACACAATTCCCTAATAACGGCCGCCACCCGTCGGCGGACCAAAGGAAATTCACATCGTCAACCGAAATGTTGATTTATGGCCTCCCATAGGATGACCAGATCTTCGGTTCGTGTCTTTTTCACCCCAGATGTCCATTGTTTGCATTCGTGGAAGATGCAGCAGCGATGTTGGCATCCATCCACGGTCGCCGGACGATCGTATGCGAGGCATACACACATATGCATAATGTGTGCCTATTCCCCGGTCCAATCACGATTAACTACCTCGAGTTAATCGTGTGGCTCCTCCCCTTTTGCGGTTTCCTTTAGGTGTCCCTTTTCTTTGGTGGGCATTAGATACCCAGTCAGAGTTACACATCGTAAGAGTGCGCACGAATCCACCACGGTCGGAGTCCGGATTAACGCAGTTAAAGGGTGAGCGCCTGATTCGCTTTCTTCTAAGTAAATCGTTAAAATGAAGTTCGTTGAAATACATGTTACACTAACGCAGAAACAATAAGTCGCCTTTCTACAATGTAAAGTTATTAAAGTAATGTATTGTTCAAAATATGTGCTTGCAGAAACAATAATTCGCCTTTCTACAATGTAAAGTTATTAAAGTAATGTATTGTTCAAAATAAGTGCTTGCAGAAACAATAATTCGCCTTTCTACAATGTAAAGTTATTAAAGTAATGTATTGCTTAAAATAAGTGCTTGTGGCTACATTAAGACTATATTAACATCTAAGTAAAGTCTGTTCGAAAATTAAGTGAGCATAAATTGTCGATTAAATCTGGAAACCATCGAGGAGCTGAATAAAATAAAAGAACAACTTATCAATCTAACGATCCCAGTGTTTTTCTTTGTCGGATTTACTTTTCTGTGTCTCCGGTTGGATTCGCTTAGTGCAACAGCGGTGGTGTTTTTTGTTGAATCCGCGTCCGTGCTGACGCACTAATAGAAACAACCACATTGGTGACCTAAGGGTGAAGAACACGCCACCTTTCTAACCACCTGTGACTCTAACCACCCCGAAATTAGTAAAATCTCGGTGACGCGACAACCTTGCTCTGTCGAGTTTTTAAAAGTGGACACGCGCCTCGACGTAACTTTTGAGTGTTGTGCCTATGAACAGTGAGCAGGTAAGGCAAAAACAGTACCAGTGAGTGAACATTCGAACAATTCGATCGCTCGGTGAATCGGTGAAATGCTTACACCCAGCTTTATGTGACTTCTAAAGTAACACGTACCACCCACATCGGTACCCTTATCAGGGCCAGTGACCTTTTGGAAGAATAACAAACACAGCGACGGCGACCAAGTGCTAATTAATAAAGGCATTTAAATGGCAAGTAGAGCCCCACCCCACCTCTAACCAACTGCGGACATCGATAGACAGACGACGCCCCAGCATCCAGCACTTCTACCAGCAGCTATTCCACGGTTAAACTGCAAGTATCCTTCCTTTGTTTCCCACGTTTTACTTAACAGATTTAAACTAACGATTCAAAATAAATTAAAGTCGATTCCCTGTGTATCAATTCATTTCAAATCTATAGCTTAGTAACTAAGTATAGTGCCGAGACATTTTTCTTATGTGTATAATTAATTGTAACTGTTTCGGATATCTCAAAGTATACTTCACATCATTGTTACTCTACCTTATCCGTTTTTGTTTCCTTTTCTTTATATAAATATCATTGTTATACATAATTACCAAAGAAAATTTTACACCTTCATTTAAATTGTGTACAAAAATCAACGTTATTTCAAATAGTTGTTTCTACTAACATCCTTCTGATGAAAACAAATGTATCGCTTTTTCGCAGCTTAGCTATAAGAGGAAACCCATTACAAAATTAAGAGCTAGGCGATAATAACAACGTTCACTACTACTCAAAGTGGGGATAAGCTCGGAAATTAACACAAGAATCATCTGACTTAATTATAAATATATGATTGTTAAACCAACGTGCCTGGATTTTATTTAACAGCAAGTTATCAATTTTTCTTCTTCCTGCCAAGCATACTTTTTCTCTTTTGTCATTCCCACCTAATGCGCGCTCCATCTGAGCCGCATAGTTTAAAAACCAAACAACTAGTGTTGTCCCAGCAATAACCATACATGAAACATAGTAAATGCACGAATATCAATTTTTTTTTTTTTTTGAAAAAAAAACACAAATCATAACTGAAAGTGAGAAATTTAAATGTAAGAGACATCGTTGAATCTTTAAACGATCAACTGAATTCATACGAATTAACTTAGCTTAGATCACTGAAAATAACTCACTACTTTTAAGAGTATTCAAGTATAGAAAATATAATAAGATTATACTTGAAAAATGTATACTTTCGTCCTTAAATAAATAGATTTTTTTTTTTCTCTCACAAACTAAAGAACATAAAACACATAGCACTTTTGAGCTCATTTTCGAATAAACGATAAGCACGCATATTACCATTGAGCACATAATCGGAGTAAGATTAGATCACTATTTTAACAAGTATTGTTACGTTCCCAATAAAGTTTGTAAGCCCCCTCAGGGTATTGGGTAACGTACAACCTTTGTTTTTTTTTCTGCTGTACACACAACGTAACTTCAACGTTTCTTAACATTTTCAGACACACACACTCCGGCACACGTTAAATCCTTGCGTTCCTTCCTTTTTGGAATTTTAATCGCGGTTTTTAATTATATAAATTGACAACTTTTAATTTTAAAGTTCGGGTAGGCAATACTACAACCCTGCCGCCCGCGTTAACGACTACACTCGACTCCGCACGACTCTTCTTTGAACAGCATCGGCCTCCTTTCACTGCGCGCGTCCTCTTGCGATCTGTCCCGGAAACCTAGACTCAACTTCACACAATTTACGCGACTTCAAAGAACTTCACTTGATTCGGCTCGATTCCCTTTTGGCTCCACTTGACTCCACTTCCGACCTTCGCACGACTTATTTTGATTGGTGAAAACCATTGTTTTAGGACATTCGTGGTTCTCCCAACGCCCTGCGATATCTTTTGACGAATCGTCACCCCTTACCTTTCTTCGCGTCCTCTTACGCCTTTGACTCCTGTTTCGCGTCACTACCCACAATGGTCAACACGCGGAACACCTTGGCCAGAAAGGCTCAGGAACAATCCGAGCCCCTTGAATTCCACGACGCCTCCAGCGTCGATTTCCCCGCTGAGCAAGTCGATGCTGACCAAGACTTGCCTGTACAATCTACAACCCCTGGCACCACCGGTTGCCCCCAGTGTTGTTAATCGACCCCAACCTGTTTCTTCTAACGCACTCCCGACTTCCTCTAACGCCCCTAGTGCCGGCCAATTGATGGATTCTGGCATTATGATGCCCACATCTCGTGCCGGCACCTCACAACAAGCCCATATACCTTCAGAGTCCCAAGAATTCCACGATGCTTCCAGCCTCGGGAATGGGACTTGTCCTTCAAATATAGGGCTTCCCCCCTTCGATGAGGAGGACCCAGACCTTTGGTTTGCAGTGGCAGACCGCATCTTCCAGGCCTCAGCCTTGCACGACGAACAACTTCGTGCAGTCGAGCTGTTGAAAGTGCTTGACCGCACTCAGCGACCGCATGTTGCCCACATAATAAGGTCGGCCGGCCGCAACCCGTATAGCAACATGCGTGAAGCTCTGCTCGACGCCCTGGACGAGCCGGGAAGAGTGCGGCAACAACGCTTAGCCGCTGTAACCAACCTTTCTGGGATGCGACCATCTCTTTTCCTGACCCATTTACGCTCTATAGCGGGGACCAGGATTGGGGACGACCTAATAAGGCCTCACTTTTTGAGGTGTCTTCCCCAACATGCCCGTTCGGCACTTATAGCCCAACCCAATCAGAGTTTGGGCTATTTATCCAAAATTGCGGACGCAATTATGGAAAGCTCAGATCAGTATTCTGAGCCTCCTGCGTACCAGGTAGCAGCGGTTTCTCAACACGCCGCCCAGCCTACACGGCACCCTAGTCTGCCTTTCACAGCCCCTCAATTGGTCCCAATTCTCCATCCTCCTCAAACCCAATTACCACATAGAAGGCCCGCCTCAACCAATTTCCCACAGGGGAATCCAGAGGCAGGCCCCAACGTATCTAACCAAAGAAGTTCGCCACCACAATTAACTCCTGCTGACCTTCGGGCGCTCCAAACCTCACTCCTCCGCGAGATAAGTCAATTTCGCGCGGAGGTGAGAAACAATCCCCGAGGCGCCCAGAATCGTGCCACGCCGAGCCGTCCTCTCAATCGGCAGAATTCCTTCCAAACTGCCCCTCGGAGGGCCTATATCCCTCGAAATGCCCCACAGAGGGCCGATCCCTCTCAAAATGGCCCTCACCGGGCCAATTCTCAGCGAGCCCCGGCTCGACCTCCCCGTAACGGCAATACCAATAGCCAGAATATATCTGATAATGCCGTTACTCTGCCTTGGTGCGCCAATCACCAACGATATGGTGATCGCGCATTCAATTGCAAGGCGCCTTGTGGTTGGACACAACCTTCCACCAACCAAAGGCGCCCTTTAAACTAATTTTGCCGACCGACCCCCTCGCGCAATCGGCCGGCACCCATACGATAAGTCGCCTAACCATCCGGGATTCTAAACTGAATATCGCTTTTACTGTCGATACCGGCGCCGATATTTCAGTCCTCCCGCGATCGTTTGCTCCGCGTAACCGCGTGCCAGCCGCACTTAAATTGTCAGCTGCGAATAATACGCCGATACTTACGTACGGACGTAAAAAGCTGACACTCCAATTGGGTCTTCGTCGTCCGATCACTTGGCGTTTCGTCATTGCGGACGTAAACGAACCCCTGATAGGTTCCGACCTATTAGGTGCACATAATCTGTTGGTCGATTCGACCCATAACAGACTTGTGGCTCCAACCGCACCCCCCTTGCCCATGACGGCATCTCCAGCGGCAACTTCAGGGGCCACAGAGTGCACAGACCCATTTCAGGTTATGGTACAAGAATTTGTTAGTACAACAATTCCTCTACCTAACCAACGCCGACACAAGGCCACGGTGTTTCATCACATAGAAACACGTGGCCCCCCGGTGAGCCAGTGTCCACGTCGACTGGCTCCCGAAAAGTTGCGAACGGCGCGCGCGGAGTTCGAGCACATGATCGAACTAGGTATCTGCCAACCGTCGGACAGTCCCTGGGCAAGCCCACTCTACTTAGTGAAGAAACGTTCTGGTGAGTGGCGCCCATGTGGCGATTACAGGCTGTTGAACGCAGCAACTGTCCCGGACAGATACCCAATAGCACACCTCTACGATTTTTCGTACAAGTTACGAGGGTGCAATGTCTTCACTACCCTAGATCTCACCAGGGCATACCATCAAATTCCGGTGGCACCAGAAGACATCCCCAAGACCGCAGTCATTACACCTTTCGGACTCTTCGAGTTCAAAGTGATGACTTTCGGCCTCAGGAATGCCGCACAGACATTCCAGCGTTATATCGACACGGCTTTACGTGGTCTAAATTGCTGCCATGCATATCTTGATGACATTCTCATCGCCTGCAAAGACCACGCCGAACATAAACGCCACTTACGTCAGGTCCTAGAGCGCCTCCGTGAATTCGGTCTTGTCATCAACCCAGATAAGTGTCAATACGCCAAGGAGCAAATCACCTATCTGGGTTATGTCGTTGACAACCAGGGCATTCGCCCACTACCAGACCGTGTGGAGGCCCTCATGAAGTATCCCCGGCCTACTAACGTGAGTGAGCTTCGTCGATTTCTGGGCATGCTTAACTTCTATCGTCCAACACTGAAGAACGCTGCCCAAGTTCAAGCTCCCCTAAATGAGTTCTTAAAAGGAGCTAAGCGCAATGATAAGCGCCCCATTAATTGGACAGAAGTCTCTGACAGAGCATTCCAACTGTCCAAAGAACAATTGGCAAATGCCACCTTACTCCGATACCCCCTCGAGGGAGCGGCACTTTCTATCCAATGCGACGCATCGGATACCGCAATCGGAGCCGTCCTTGAACAGGACATTGAAGGCCGACCGGAACCACTTGGTTTCTTTTCAAGGAAGCTGAGTCCCACCGAGCGACGTTACAGCGCCTACGACCGCGAATTACTCGCGATCTACAGCGCTGTTAAATACTTTCGTCATATGATAGAAGGACGTTCGCTCTCAATTTTAACAGACCACAAGCCATTGGTCTATCCGTTCCGGAAGAAGTCGGGAAATGCCTCCTCCCGACAAGAGCGTCAATTAGACCTCATTGGGCAATATTCTACGGAGATCAGGCATATCTCCGGTAAACAGAATGTCACGGCGGACGCCCTTTCTCGGATCGATACGATTCACTTGCGTTCCGCCTTGAATAACGCTGATCTTGCCCTAGCTCAAGAGGAGGACGAACAGCTCAAGTCCCTCCTAACTGCCGATACGGCACTGGAGCTTAAGAAAATTACCCTTCGCGACCCTTTGGGCGAAATCTGGTGTGATGTCTCCACTGGAACCGCTAGACCTTACATTCCCGAGAAACTTCGTAAGGGCGTGTTCCAGGTTTACCACAACCCAGCCCACCCCAGCGGCCGAGCAACAGCCGCTGCTGTCCGTCGCAAATTCATTTGGCCCCGGATGAACAAAGATCTCACCGGTTGGGCCCGTGCTTGTCTCCAGTGCCAACGCTGCAAGGTAGCGCGACATAACGTACTGGAGCCAGCGCAATTCAAGCTTCCCACGGCACGCTTCGCCCATGTCCACATAGACATAGTGGGGCCGCTTACTCCATCAAGAGGATTTTCTTATATCCTCACTATGATGGATCGCTGCACGCGATGGCCAGAGGCGACACCTCTCCGGGCAGTTACTGCCGAATCAGTCGCCAAGGCCTTTTATTCAACTTGGGTCACACGCTTCGGTGTACCAAGCACCTTAACTTCGGACAGAGGTCCACAATTCGAGGCGACAATATTTAAGCAGCTAACAAATTTCCTTGGCTGCCAAAGAAGTCGTACCACCGCCTACCACCCGCAATCCAATGGGATGATAGAGCGCTGGCACAGATCTCTTAAAGCCTCACTCATGTGTCATAATGACACACAATGGTTTGACGCCCTTCCAACCGTCCTCCTCGGCCTGAGGACAAGCATTAAGGAGGACCTGGGTGCTTCGGCAGCAGAGCTTACCTACGGTACCAACCTCCTTCTTCCAGGAGAACTTTTCCTGAATGGCGAAACACCGCGTGACCAACTTCGTGAATTGGGACATCTCCGTGACCTGCTACGTAAGGTTAGGGCAACCCCTGTAACCAGGCACGGCTCCAAAAAACTTTTCGTCCACCCTGAACTGCACAGCTGCACGCACGTCTTTGTCAGGGTGGATAAAAAACCTCTCGACCCACCGTATGATACCCCATTCAAAGTCTTCCGCCGCATCAGTGACCGCGTCTTCGAGATCGACATCAGAGGCAAGCGATCCACGGTCAGCGTCGAAAGGCTTAAGCCCTGTTTTCTGGAAGCTTCCGCTCCAGAACCACCCCCATCTGCTGACACCACTCCTACTCCACCAACACAACCTCGCCGTACTCGCGCTCAGGCGCGCGCCCATAGCCAACTAACCTCCTCCTAACCTGCCTTACCTGTTTCGTGACTACGTCACTGGGGAGGGAGTGATGTGGGGCTTTTCAGGGCCCGAAGAGCCATACATCATTCGATCCCCACTATTCCAGGCGAACGACTCACCTCTAAGTCGAACTTCAGCAAGGTTGCGTAACCTTGCTACGGCATTTACCCCAGCCAAATCGCTGGAATTAATACAGTTACCCAATCGGATAACTGTTATGAGTATCCGTTAGGCAGCTTACCCATTCTGTGGGGGGTTTTCCTTCCAAACCCCTTTTTCTCCATCACCATCCCCGAAAAACATTAAGTCCACGGCAAAGCTTATCACTTAGCCGTGGCACCGAAAATTTATCCCCGAGCAGGCATTGATTTCTGAAAAACATTAAGTCCACGGCAAAGCTTATCACTTAGCCGTGGCATCGAAGGTTTATCCTCGGGCAGGCATTGATTTCTGAAAAAAACATTAAGTCCACGGCAAAGCTTATCACTTGGCCGTGGCATCGAGGATTTATCCTCGGGCAGGCATCGATTCCTAAAAAAAAACATTAAGTCCACGGCAAAGATTATCACATTGCCGTGGCATTTGAAATCCCATCCTTAGGCATACATTCTACCCAGGGCATCTCGTTTCCATAGCCTTATGCTATGGAAACAACATCAACAAAGAGTTCCTTGTTGACTCGTTTTCTTGTTTGCCCATGGCACTCCTTGCATGCGGCTACTAGGTCCCATTGGTTTGCCACCGCCGACAAGGTTTCGGCTGAGGCAAACCAAACATTTCCCTAATTACCAGCAATAGCTTGTTTCCTATTATCGGTCCCCACCGATCAGGGACCACAAACAAGCAACGAATTGGATGCAGCCAGCAAGTGTTTACTTTCAACATCTGGCAATGGCTGCACCCTATATTCGTTGCAATATCTAAACATCGCATTGGCACCACAGAGTGCTATGCATACACAATTCCCTAATAACGGCCGCCACCCGTCGGCGGACCAAAGGAAATTCACATCGTCAACCGAAATGTTGATTTATGGCCTCCCATAGGATGACCAGATCTTCGGTTCGTGTCTTTTTCACCCCAGATGTCCATTGTTTGCATTCGTGGAAGATGCAGCAGCGATGTTGGCATCCATCCACGGTCGCCGGACGATCGTATGCGAGGCATACACACATATGCATAATGTATGCCTATTCCCCGGTCCAATCACGATTAACTACCTCGAGTTAATCGTGTGGCTCCTCCCCTTTTGCGGTTTCCTTTAGGTGTCCCTTTTCTTTGGTGGGCATTAGATACCCAGTCAGAGTTACACATCGTAAGAGTGCGCACGAATCCACCACGGTCGGAGTCCGGATTAACGCAGTTAAAGGGTGAGCGCCTGATTCGCTTTCTTCTAAGTAAATCGTTAAAATAAAGTTCGTTGAAATACATGTTACACTAACGCAGAAACAATAAGTCGCCTTTCTACAATGTAAAGTTATTAAAGTAATGTATTGTTCAAAATAAGTGCTTGCAGAAACAATAATTCGCCTTTCTACAATGTAAAGTTATTAAAGTAATGTATTGCTTAAAATAAGTGCTTGTGGCTACATTAAGACTATATTAACATCTAAGTAAAGTCTGTTCGAAAATTAAGTGAGCATAAGTTGTCGATTAAATCTGGAAACCATCGAGGAGCTGAATAAAATAAAAGAACAACTTATCAATCTAACGATCCCAGTGTTTTTCTTTGTCGGATTTACTTTTCTGTGTCTCCGGTTGGATTCGCTTAGTGCAACAGCGGTGGTGTTTTTTGTTGAATCCGCGTCCGTGCTGACGCACTAATAGAAACAACCACAGACCTTCCGGACGGACCGCGGCAGGTTTGCTGCTTTGGCTTAGCGGCTCAGTGAGGCGATCGGAGTTGTGTGTCTGCACAGAATAGTCGATACAGGTGCATATAGAAAAATATTGAGCTGCGAGGTCGCTGTGGATGAAGAGTGCGTCTCCAAAGGTTATGGTTTTGTTCATTTTCGAAACGGAAGAGACAGCCAACGTATCAATTGGAGTGAAATTGCGGAGTTGCAGGCAGAGCTGAAACCTATATGTATATATATGTAGTTAAATTTTTTCTCTCTTTTCTTTATTCTTGAAAATTGATTGGTGCTATTATTTGTTTATTTATTTATTTATTTATTTATATATGTGATAACCATTTATTTGTAGCACTGGCTTAATCTGGGATATTTTTTTTTTTTTGAAATTGTGATTAAGCTTTTCTTCCTTCTTTTTTGACTACGCGTTTAGATTTTGTTCTTATACGCGACAAGAGACACGTTTGATTTTTTTTTTCTTCTCTTCTTGTGCCTAAATTTTATTTCCTTCCGCCTTTCTCTCTCTCTCTTCTCGGTGAGTGTGGTTGCTGTTTGTGTTGTGAGGTTCTTTGCGCGGTCTGTAGTTTTGTAGCTGCGAGAGGAGTGGTTGTCCCCTTTAGGAGTGGTTGTTTGTCTGTTGTGGGGGTTGTGTCCATTGTTGTTTTTCGCGCCCCCTCGTTCCGTGTGTGACCTTTAACGATCGGGGATTTCGGGGTGAAGCACTGATCTGCTCGGACGTTGTGGGCTTGTATCCGATATACAGCCGGCTCGTGTGCGGATTGGTTCTGTCGCGTTCGGGTTGGTTCTCTCGTTGGGCGAGTTGTGTTTGTTGTTGTGTTTTTGTTGGACCGTTGTTTTTCCCGGGTTTACTGTTGGCCACAGGGCTTGTCGAGGTTACGAGTTCGGTTCTTAGTATCGTGAGATTTTAGGTTTAGTTAGACGGCCGGCAGATGCAAACAAGGCAGCGTCAAAGAGATGTCCGAGAGGGCACCCCTGCCCGGGCACGACCCGAGGCATTTCCCGAGCCGCCGGTTGATGAGGTGGATCCGGAGGCGTTCCATGATTCGAGGGACGAATTTGTGGACGACCGATCGCCAACACGCCCCCCACCCACCGTCGGTAAACAGCCTGTCGGGAGCATGGAGGACACGCCGATGCCCTCGTATTTCAAACTGGGCCCACAAGCATGTCCTGTACGGACCATGCTGGGCACAGATAGGGTTTTCGACCTTGTGTCGAAGGCGGTCCCCATGTTTTCGGGACAGGAAGGCCCGGATACGGCCGAGAGACTCTCTTCGTTTCTCAAGGGCTGTAGAAGGACCTTGGATGGGCTGGCGGTGGAGGAGGAACATACCTTCCTCCGGTGGCTGCCCTCTAGGCTGAGCGGCGAGGCCTATCGGATGTTCGAGGAGAGACCACCCACGACATTCCTTGAAGCGGAACAGCGTCTTAGAGAGGCCTACGAACCCCCGGTGTCGTATGAGGAGTTGTGTGCGCAACTTTCCAAAATGCGACAACTTCCTTCCGAGGATGCCACAGGTTTCGTTTCCCGAGTGAAGCGGGCCGTGGTACGGTGCGAGGAGGCAGCTGAGCGCTTTTATGGTCGCCAGGGTAGGTCCGTCTTCGCCAGCCAGCTTGAGGGCATGGCCAAACCGGTGTTGGTAAGGGGTCTGAGGGAGGAAGGACTAAAGCACTTCCTTCTCACGTTGGGTAATGTCCCTTTTCGAAGCCTGGTGGACCACCTAACTGGATTTGAACGAGCTCGTAGGGAAATGCTGAGGCAGGACGGCCTGTTTGTGGATGCGCGGCCCGGAATCGCCGAGCGAACGCCGGAGTCATTAGATGTAGGACCGGGAAGTTGCTCGACCCTTTTAGAAAATCCATCCTCCACTTCTAGGGATTACACCGCGGCGCCGGCGCCGGTTTTGTCGAATTTAAGTCCCCGGGCGGTGTCATTCGTGTTGCCGGCCGAAGAGCCTGATAGTCGTCGGCGGGGGGAGGAAGGTTTCGTTCAGGAGCGGTCGTACGGACACCACGATCATCGTACGGATGCTGGGGCCTACACTCCGGCCTCCTCTGGCAGGGGAGCGTGGTCAAATACCATGCCGAGCCAGAGTGGAGAGTCGCAGAGCTTGGCTCAGGGGACGTATGTGCCACAGGATCGATCGGGTCGGGACAATCCGTTCAGGGATCCGGTTGGTCGATCGGCGCACCCCCTGGAATCCCAGACCATATGCAATTTTTGCCATCTGAGAGGTCACGTATACGACGAGTGTCTACAAAGACGAAACACTGCCTTCTGTCGCGAGTGTTGGCGGTATGGCCACGACATAGTAGACTGCGCGGATCGTCCGACGAGGACGAGGTCAGCAGGGCGGTTTCGCACGGCAAGAACCGCCTCATCAGCGACCACAGTATCAGCGGAGAGCCCTACCAGAGCCGCAGCCCCCGTCTACGGGCGGCGGGCCGGCGACATCAGGCCCCAGAGTATTCAGCGTCCGGTTCTGTTGCGAGTTTTGTGGCCGACAGGGTCATAGCTTGCGCGGGTGCGAATACAGGCAAAGGTGGGAAAAACAACAGCATTCCCAGGGTTCTCCCCATCAGCGGCACGCCGGAACAGCACCTGTTGCGAGCCGAGAGCAAGACACCCGTGTGGGGACTGGGGCAAGCGCGAGAAATAGGCGCAGAGGGCGTCGGAGGCAGCGTCGGCGAAGTCGAGGCACCGGTAGTGGTAGCGCGGAGAGTAAGGATTCCCGGAAAGCAGGCGGAGATGATGGGCGACGATCGTCCGTGTCGAGCGGTGGCGGTAGGCGACCTGACTCCATGGATTCGAAATCCTCAAGAACGGATGCGAGACATGACGCCGGATCAGGCAGCGCGGGGAGCCGGGAATGGCAGCCCCGGCGCATTGGGCCCAAAGTGGGCAGAAAGAATAGCTCCAGTTCCGCTAGTTCGGTGTCCAGTGGGACTCCCGAGCGGAATATTCCTGAACGGGGGAGCGGAACATTGTGCGAGTTTTGCGGTCGACACACTCACAAGGCGGCAGAGTGTCGACATAAAGCAAAATGGGAGAGTTCGGGAAACTCCCCAAGGTCGGGTCGGCAAGATCCTACCCGACCGCACTAAAAACGAAACCCAGCTCCAGCTGTTCTCAGTTTTCGCCGACTCGAGTCCCGATTGTCGCTCTCCCTCTAGACATTGGCCGTAGGAACCCTACGCGCCTAATCGTGGACACCGGCGCTGAGATCAGCCTGTTGAAGCTGAAGGCACTCCATCCTAGATATGGCATGGATGTGCATAAATCTACAACGCTCCAAGCGCTGTTTGTCAAAGGTAAGTCGAGGGGATGCTGCACTAGGAATTTCAAGTTGCACCATGAGATTCCCTGCAGTTTCCAAATAGTAGACTCCTTGCCGGGTTTGGAGGAAGACGGATTGTTGGGGTACGACTTCCTGTCTCGGAATTGTAAGGTAGACGGGCCGGGTGGTTGTTTGGTTTTTCCCCGAACGACCGTAAATCCCGTGCCATTCTCCATTCAATTTGTCAACTATGGGACGGGAAGGGTTGAACATGTGGCAGCCAAACGGGGAGACGTGCCAAAGGGGCCTGTTAAGGTCGATACTGCGGCAGATACTCGCCCGGAGATCCTACCCATACAGGGGAGGGCTGCGAAAAGCTGTTCGACCACGTGCTACCCAAAGGGTCATCCGGATGAACCCCGAACAGCGGACGTTAATAACATATAGTTATAGACCACGTTCTATATAAACGAACAAATAAGGGAAGGATAAGCCTTCCTATAACTTGGAGCCCCTGATCCTAGCTGGCCAGACTCTGGTTACCCTCCGGAATCTTAGTCCTTGTAAAGGACCTTCGTCGAGGGATACCAACTTGAGAGTCTGACGAAAAGTCTTTAAGGCCAGGCCTAATGCTGCAGGCGCAGTCCCAGCGCAGACTGCAGAGGCAAACCCCAGTGCTGGGGGTTGGATCGCATATATGAAAGTGCGAAAGCGCACTATAATGTCGGGTGATGGTAGGTTTTGCCGCCGAAACGGGAAACCCCCCCGATCTCCCAACCCATGGACCGGGGCAAGTACCGAGTCCAAAAGAGGAGGACTAAATTAAATATATAGGAGCGGGACGCTTTAGCCGGCCGGGTGACATTTCGGAGGTTGAACGAGAGGGGATCGCCTCGCCTTAGCGAGGGGGTCCTAACCGGATCGTGTGGGCGGTCGAGCTTTTGGTCGAACCATCGGATTGAGTGTCGGACCCGCCGCGGACGTTTGTGTTGTCCTTGGTTTTGTGGAGTGCTTGTCTGTTGTTCCCCCTCTTATATTAATACCTACGTGTTATTTATTTATTTATTTATTTATTTATTTGTACTAACCCTCATATATAAGTAGTATAATCCCTACTAACATTAGCACTTAACCATGATTTATCTATTTCCTACTAACAATGATATATAAGTAGTATAATCATTACTAACATTAACACTTAAGCATGTAGACTAATTTATTTATTTATTTATTTGTTGATTGGTCTGCTGATTGTTTGTTTGTTTGCTCTCCGCCGTCCACTCTCCGGCGTAACATTCCTCTCCTAAGAATGCCACGCAGTCTTGTGGGGGGGGGGGGGGGGGGGGGGGGGGGGGTGTTACGTACGTCGGCCACCGCCATCATTTGATACTTTGTATTTAATATAATGTTGTTTTAAAATAGTACGATGGTAAGGTGGTGGAGGAATTGCACGATCCTGAAGTGAGTTTTTGAACACGCCCTGATTCGGGTGTGGATCGTGCAGTTCTTCGAGTTCGAATTTGTTTTTCGAAGTGGACGTGAGTGGAGAGCGAGAATCAGGGCGTGTTCAAAAACTCACTTCTGGATCGTGCAATTCCTCCACCACCTTACCATCGTACTATTTTAAAACAACATTATATTAAATACAAAGTATCAAATGATGGCGGTGGCCGACGTACGTGACAAGGGTGTTGCACCCTAGTGTACATTAGGGTTTAAAAGTTAGGTGATTTAACAGGCACAAATACATCAGGTCAAAAGAGGCTTGATACAAAACACTAGGGAAGGATTCCAGAGTATCTTCGACTCATTAAGAAGCAAAAAGTCAGTGGGAATAGATGGAGTACCTAACATCGTACTCAAGAACCTGCCCCCAATGGCAATAGATGTATACACAGTCCTGTTTAACAACGCGTTGAATAATGCGTAAAGCAAAAAGACGAGAATGAACAATGTCAGAGGAGGGAAGGTCTGCGAGATCGTAGTCAAATACTGAAGCCAGGAAGACTCAAGAACTACGTTCTTAACTGCGACAACAAGTCAGCCAACGTCGCAATGATAGGAGAAGTAGAAGATATTCCAAATTCAGAAGCTCTGAAGGATGAAGGATGGAAGCGTGCAATGCAAGAAGATTTTGATTCCTTGATGAAGATGAAAGCTTGGAAAATTGTGAAATGTCCTGAAAATTTCAAGCCTTTGACATGCAGATGGGTGTTAAGTGAAACCGCCGATGGAAGATTAAAAGCACGTCTGGTGGCAAGAGGTTCTGAACAGGAAGAAGGAATCAACTACACCGAAACGTTCTGTCCAGTCGCTCGTCATGCTTCAATCCGTTTGATGCTGAGTCATGCAGCCACCGAGAAGATGAAGCTGGTAGTCTTTGATGTCAAGACTGCTTTCTTACATGGAAAACTGGAAGAGATAATTTACATGCGTCAACCGGAAGGATTCGATGATGGCACTGATGATGTTTGTGAACTCAACAAGAGTCTTTACCGACTGAAACAGGCACCGAGAAATTGGCACGATACTGTGTAAACGTTCTTTGAGGAGAAACTTGGACTGATATGCTGTGATGATGATCCCTGCTTATACTACTGTAGCGTTTCCGCCAAACCCTACGGTCTACTTACCTGAAAAACCCCTATAACTACTACCCAACTCCCTTAAGTTTGCTAATGCAACGGTGTTAGTACCTGTAAATGCTTCACGCATTATATAGATCACCATCTGTAATCATAAAATCCCTATAAAGAAAACTTACCTTCATGCATCCCTTCGCATACAATTTTCCGTAAGATTTCTTTGTTTGCTTATTTGGTATTCTGAATCAATTCGGTACCAGACAAATTCCAGTAAACAAAATAATTCGGATTGCATTCAATGTAACCGTCATGACAGGGACCATAAATATCGCGCCGTCTATTTTCCCAGCCGCGTCATATACCTTTTCATACACATTGCCTGGCAACCTTTTTTGTTTGTCTTACCAACAAACAACCCAAGCAGCTGCATATAATTAGCGCAATAGACGCTGAAACCAAATTCTCCAGCATTTCCTAATGCAAATATGAACCCGGTTTCTATTGCAGCCAGAGATGCCATAAACATCCAATTTGCTTTTAGCACCTTTTTCTCTTAACGTCGAAAATAGCGACGAGGCATCGTGTAAACAATGACCCGCATTACCAGCGGCGCATGTGGTCATTTTTCCCTATTGTCCTTGCCGCCTGCCTGTTTTCGAACACATGCAACAACATTGAATCTGTTCGATCGCGCACATATACCACTGCGCCACTAGTTACACCCTTAAGAGAAAAGTTTTTCTCTCTCTTCCTTTTCTCTTCCTTTTCTTTTCCTTAGCGAAATCATCTCCGCATGAGATGACGATCGCTGAGTCAAATTCCATCCTTCGACCGGACCAGGTCGTGTCTCCATCGCTACCCTGGTGCGCACAGGGTAGCGATAATCGCGAGAATCGCCAGTCGCGTTGGTCGTTCACCAAGTATAGAAATATTGGACGGAAGTCGGTTAAAAGTGATTATATTAATTCATTTATAAGGAATAAGGCTTATTACGTGTGTATTAAAATACCCTGTCAAGTTCTCCGATCTATTAATAACTAAATTGAATAAACAGTGCTCCTGTACATCAAAAATAACAAACCAGTGTGTCGGTGTTTTATTTCTCTCGACCGGCATCTGTGTGCTTGCTGATTTTCTTGGATGTCCATGATGAACTTCCAGTGAGGATGGGGACAGAAGTGAATCCGGTGCAGTACGCCTGCACACCATACTTCCTCCCTACAGTGGTGACCTCAGGTTGAACACCGCAACCTTTAAACATTCGCGCTTTTAACCCTGGCGACCGCGAAAGAACTCGATATCTCCTGAACATTGGTGCTCGTGAACAGTGACAGTGATGAGTGCTTGTGCAAAACAAAACATAAATGAAAGACAATAAAAGGGTAGCCCAACGCAACCGCCGGACCTTATACACCTTTAACAACGTTCGAGAGTCGCACAGCAGCCATACCAACATCACCTGGCCGGGAGCAGCACCTGCCTCAACAGCAACGGCCAGGGTTTCGTAAGTTATGTAATATCCCTTACTTTTGTTTCTCCAAATAGCGATTCAGGCAACACCACCAACTAACCATGTCATGAGCAACTCATCATTCAATGCTCCAAGAATGCAACGTAATCTCAGAATCTGAATGAGATGGCGAGCATGAACCAACCGAGGCATTTATGGTGCACTTTAACGATTCCCGCATCAGAAAGATCAGCGTGCTATCGAAGAAATGCAAAAATTAACCGATAGCCGAAAACAAAGTTTTACCCAGTCCGAAACAATCCCAACAACACGAGGTGCAGGATTTGCAACCTACGACACCATGGCAGTGTAGTTGTAAACTTTTATTAATTTACTAAATTACACAAACCTTTTTTTGTTTTGTAAATATGAATTTTTCATATTGTTTCATCAAAAATATATTTCGGAGAAATGTTGTGCCCTGTTTTTCGTTAACTAAATAAATGTATATATATTTGACAACACAGGAAAAATTTAGAAACAAACTTAAATTCTTAATAGTATACCAAGAAAATTACATACAAACAAACACGCACAACCGTCAAATATATTTGTTTTCATATATCCTGTTGTTTTGCCGTTCTCCTCAAATTTCTGTTTTTCTGTAGCTAAATTTAATAATTTGTACATTAAACAAACAATATTACAAATTAATTAAAGGGAACAAGTGAACTGTCCCAAAATATAATAAATAAATGCAAAAGAAAACCAAAAAATACTTTAAAATCAGGCAACAAGAATAACATGTATTTCCTATGCCATCACCACTTATCTTTACATTCAAAGCGCATTTATATACACATTACTTAGTACAGACATTAACGAAATAATAATTTACATATATAAACAATACATGTATGGAATTTAGATATACATAATCATTCATTTAAAGGAGTAGAACGAAACAAAGAATTATGTAATAAACTGCTAGTCGATCGATTTCTGATTTTCCCTAAAATTTAGCAAGAGCAAATAAAAAGAGACAAAAATGTAAAACTATAAAAGTTAAAAGTAAAAATATAGCACACAACACAAAAAACTCGATTACGCACTTGCCCATATTTGTACAACCGATTATCGTTATGGATTGTTTAGGTAGAAATTCCCCCGGATAATTATTGTATTGCAACAACATCCAAACAATACACTATCATTTCATTTTGTTATTTTACACAACTTTGTATAACAAATTAAAATCCTTTTGCAGACTTTATGAACGATCGCCCAATTCCAAAACGGCATTTAATCCGTAATTCTTGTCAGCGTCCGGAATCATTTTAAAATTAAAAAACGAAATCTACCTAAACTTAAAACGATTAAAAAACAAAATATAAATATTGTAAGCCCCTTCAGGGTATTTAGCAGTCCACAACCGTTTCGACAATATTCACAGCGCTATTCGACTCCGTTTATTCACATCACACACTCGACTTTTCGACTCCATCGACTTTACCCTTTCGACTGCGCTCGACTCTTTTTCGTCGTCTCTCGACTCCATTCATTCCTTCGACAATACCCGACCACCTTCGATTTATTTTTAGCCTCATTGGTCACCTTTTGACTCCACTCGACAGCCTTCGGCTCCCTTTGGCCCAATTAGTCTCCCTTCGCCCCTTTACACCACCCAACCTCACTCGACCCCTTTCTGGTCTTCCTTAATACAGGCAAAATTCGCCTCCGTCCACCTATTTGTTTTGTAAGGCCCTTTTACCAATATTGGCGCACACGCTCGCCATTACCAACACCCATTTTCTGCAAACCGGCCCCTTAAGTAACAACAGCTACTACGTGTAGTATATAATTTATAGGACGCCCGGTTTTGTCTCGCGTGAAACACCCTCACCCTTTTCTGAAGGTTGGCGCTCCCGCTCACCAACAATAGCCTTCACGCAACCCCATGCTTCCCTTCTCGACTTTCCTTGACCGCTAACAACTTGTTATGCCCCTGTTCAAATATTGGCGCCCATGCACGCCAAAGACAATTATCACGCGAAACCGTTCATCAATGCTCGACTTTTCTACCCGATTTCAGCAAGCCAGCTTCCCTCGTAACACAGCTACTACGCGTAGCAGCACCCAGTAGGACACCTGGTTTTGCCTCTTTATTTAAACTTCAGGACCTTCGTCCTTAGATCTCCTAACGTCTCCCAAATGTCTCAGCAACACCGGTCCACAAATCAAACCGATACCACTGGACTGAGACATTATACCTGGTTCCCCAAACTTTAGCCACCATGGCTCCCCTTTAGCGGCAACTAAAGGCTATACATGCCCCTCTACGCCGCCCCAAATACCTAGGTGCATAATACTTCGGAGAGTGCAGCAGTTACTCTAGGCAGCCCTGTGGTTAGACACAACCAACCATACCCCAGGAGCCCCATAACCTAAGTCGCCCAACTTAAACGAGCGCGATTGGCCGGCCCTCCCAACAAAGCGCCGCTTGGTCGAGGTCGCGGTCGCCGTTTATCAAGCTCCGGGGTCGACACCGGAGCCGATATATCGGACCTCCCTCGATCGGTAAGCCGCGCAACTGGAGCGCCCGCCCTCCTCTACCAGTCCCAGTGGCAAACAAGTCGCCATACAAACGTATGGAGAAAAGACACCGGCTCTGGACTTGGTACCTTTCCATTCCGCACACGGCAACCGTCACTGCGGATGGGAATTACCCTGGGATAAGTTCCCCTCCATCTCGCACACGCCATTTCGTCACTGCGGATGTGAGCGGATTTCCGATGGGTTCCGACCTATTCGGACGATAAGCCTGTTGGTCCACGAGACCCATAACAGGCCTATGGACCACGCCGCACACCCTTGCCCTTGATAGCATCAATCGGTAACATCTGTGTCCACCTTATTATCGACAAAGGCCCATACTATACCTGGAACTAGTCACCATGACAGTTCCCCCAATTTAATTACAGCGCCTACCGAAGCGCGCAGGGCCACCTTGTTCGTCAAGTGTTCAGCCCTCCGCCCATCATAGCACCATGCATTCGAGCACCCCTACAGCCCTACCCATTTTTCTGGGGGGGGGGGGCAGTCAAATTCCCTTAGATGAATTCCTGTAAACAAAATAATTCGGATTGCATTCAATGTAACCGTCATGACAGGGACCATAAATATTGCGCCGTCTATTTTCTCAGCCGCGTCATATACCTTTTCATACACATTGGCTGGCGACCTTTTTGGTTTGTCTTATCAATAAACAACCCAAGCAGCTGCATATAATTAGCCCAATAGACGCCGAAACCAAATTCTCCAGCATTTTCTAATGCAAATATGAACCCGGTTTCTACTGCAGCCAGAGATGCCATAAACAACCAATTTGCTTTTAGCAGCTTTTTCTCCCAACGTCGAAAATAGCGACGAGGCATCGCGTAAACAATGACCCGCATTACCAACGGCCAATTTGGTCATTTTTCCCTTTTGTCTTTGCCGCCTGCCTGTTTCGTTGTTCCACTGTTCGAGCAGTGACTTCACAAAAATCCGCTAAAAACATACTTCCATTCTATCAATAGACTTCGAAAACTCCTTCGACCGCATCGGTCCACACATTATCCTCTAAGCCCTACAAAAATGGAAAATAGGACGCAACATGTTCAATTTTATTAGGTCTGTAGCGGTTCCGCCAAACCCTACGGTCCACTTACCTAATAAACCCCCATAACTACTACCCAACTCCCTTAAGTTTGCTAATGCAACGGTATTAGTACCTGTAAATGCTTCACGCATTATATAGATCACCATCTGTAATCATAAAATCCCTATAAAGAAAACTTACCTTCATGCATCCCTTCGCATACAATTTTCCGTAAGATTTCTTTGTTTGCTTATTTGGTATTCTGAATCAATTCGGTACCAGACAAATTCAAGTAAACAAAATAATTCGGATTGCATTCAATGTAACCGTCATGACAGGGACCATAAATATCGCGCCGTCTATTTTCCCAGCCGCGTCATATACCTTTTCATACACATTGCCTGGCAACCTTTTTTGTTTGTCTTACCAACAAACAACCCAAGCAGCTGCATATAATTATCGCAATAGACGCTGAAACCAAATTCTCCAGCATTTCCTAATGCAAATATGAACCCGGTTTCTATTGCAGCCAGAGATGCCATAAACATCCAATTTGCTTTTAGGACCTTTTTCTCCTAACGTCGAAAATAGCGACGAGGCATCGTGTAAACAATGACCCGCATTACCAGCGGCGCATGTGGTCATTTTTCCCTATTGTCCTTGCCGCCTGCCTGTTTTCGAACACATGCAACAACATTGAATCTGTTCGATCGCGCACATATACCACTGCGCCACTAGTTACACCCTTAAGAGAAAAGTTTTTCTCTCTCTTCCTTTTCTCTTCCTTAGCCAAATCATCTCCGCATGAGATGACGATCGCTGAGTCAAATTCCATCCTTCGAGCGGGTCGCGGCTCCATCGCTACCCTGGTGCGCACAGGGAAGCGATAATAAAAAAAATAATCGGTTGTGTTGCAGTGCGTGGTGCCTTTAAAGTAAATCGGGAGTTAGATAGTTTCATTAAAATTAAATAATATAAAAACAATAAAAACAATCACCACCAACAATCCCTTGTGTTTTGCTCTCCTGTGCTGCAGTTTCTTTTCGGTGTTTGACGGAACAGTTTTCGGAACAATTAGTGACAATTGGATGAAGGAGGAAGTGAACCGTGTGCCCGTGTTCGGCATAATACTTCCTCCCCACACTACAACAAAGACAAGACAATTATGATGACCTTATTCGTGGATGACGGACTCATTGCAAGCTGTGATGAAGCTGAAATCTATCGAACATTGAACATCATAAATAGGAAGTTTGAAATCACCTACAGCAAAGAAATTCAGAAGAAAATTGGATACCTTGGAATGGAAATTCAGGTCGGAGAAGCAGGTATCTTTGTCGGCCAATCAAAGTACACAAATAGGATCATCAAACGATTCAAGTCAGTCAGTTGCAACCCAAGTTTCACGCCCATCGAGAATGGTATTGTAGTGTTCTACGAACGCACAATTCCGCGCAGGTAAGGTTCCTACCTTCAAGAACTTACTTACCTGATAACGCAGCACACGTGGCCACAGACACGCGGCCAATAGTCATTACAATACCTGTAATAAAGGCTAGACGAAAGCGCAACAACGTTGAACCCGATAGCAAAAACCAAGGAACTTAACGTTCAAAAGCTTCCAAGATCGAGTTCAACGCATCCATACATGGTATTCTGCCCAATTCAAAGGGCAGCTAAAACATCGCTTCTAAGCAATGCGTCAAACGCATCAAGCATCGCATACAGATCTCCCATCTTAAACATCTGCACGATGTTTTCTAGGAATTATCATTTTCGGTAGATAGACCCAACAACGGATGCATACGCTGGTAGATAAATGCAATAAGCATATCGCCTATCCGCTGCCAAATTGTAAACAACCGTAATTATCTCAACAAGATAATTCGGAATATTTACGAGAGTAAAGCCAACAAAGGAAATACTCCGGTGCCACGATTCCCTTGTAGAATTTCACACCCATTAGAAGGATCTAATGGATTTCGGTTGTGTTTACAAAAGGCAAACAACCACGGGTGGTACGCCCGAATAATCATCTCCGTCCTGCGCCAGATGTTCTGTGCAAACAGAAGGCCGTGGAAATGAAATTCTACCAGCGATAATAATGATGTATGCAGGATGACTTTCCCCTTTTCAGGAAACTACGAAATATCCCCGGGGATGTGATAACATCTGTCTTTGCTAACAGAAATAGGGAAATTCTGTTAGCGGAGCGAATAGATACGATCTGTAGCGGGATATTTTTGGGGGTTGAGATGGTAGTTAGACTCGAATCGTCCAGGAGACGAGACATAGAGCCATTTTTATCGTCACGCGACGAGGAGACCGAGAACCCCAGGAGGAGGTGATACGCGTTAAGATAGCCCGAGAAGAAAAAAAGAAAAGTCGAGTCTGGGCCTGTGTGGAGTGCGCACGAAGTCTTTTTCATTTTTGGATCGGTTTAGATTATTTTGTGAAAGCGAATATTATTTTGTAATACTATATCTTGGAACTATTTATTTAGTGAGATCAATAACAAACGCTAACAATAAAGTAAAGTTCAAAAACAAATTTCTCCGTGTTGGATTTATTTTTGACAGTGTCTCTTCGCTTGGTAGTGTTTACCTGCAAACAGTGTTCGGCGGAACACTTGAACAACGTACAAACACCGCCAAAGTATGGTGACAGACGAAGAGGACAAGCAGAACGATCAGCCGATACCGCCAACTATCCCGTACAGAGAAGCAATTGGAAGTTTACTTTATTTGGCCACCATCTCTCGACCAGATATCTGTTTTGCAGTCAATTTTTTGAGTCGCTTCAACGGAAGAGCAAAAATGAGTCACTGGAAAATGGTGAGAAGAATTTTTCAGTATCTGACGGGAACACCAAACCTTGGCATTTACTTTGATGGGGGAGATCAGCTCGTCGCTTATTCGGATTCTGACTACGGTGGAGATCCTGAAACGAAACACTCAGCTACCGGAGTACTTGTGATGAGAGGAGGGCCGATAGTTTGGCACACCCAGAAGCAACGACTAGTGGCAACATCAACAGCTGAGGCAGAGTATCGCGCTGTTGTTGCGGCAATTGATGAAGTCTGTTGGATCAAGAGAATTGGACTTGAGTTGAAAATTTTGAAGAAAGATGAACCTGTGAAACTACTGATCGACAACCAAGCTGCAATTCAGATGATGCTAAACGCACATGAAGGTAAAACTACAAAGGGAAAGAAACATATAGAAATTCCGAGAAGGTTCATACAAGAACATGTCAACAAGACGGTTGCACTCGAAAACGTTGAAAGTGCCAGCCAGCTTGGAGACATATTGACGAAAAGCATTTGAAAGTCAACGTTGTAAAATAATTAAGGAGGAGTGTTGTGATTAATTATTTTCTATTAACCTAAAATTTTAGAACTGTCAAAACTCTGTTATAAGTGTAAGTAAATTGGCGCCTTTTGACGTACACGAATTGACAAATAAAAAAATTATTATCGTAAGACTGTGATTACTGAAGGGAGAAGTACTTTTATAAAATTGTAAATAAACTAACGTCTGTTGAAACAACAATCTGACTGTTTGATAAGTTATTGGTATTTATTAACTAACAGCAATAAACCCCAAATTTTCTCAGGTTTTCAGGAGCAGCCCGTCAGAAGCGGTGGAATCATCGAAGGAAGAGAAGATCCTCGGGCTCAGATGGATGATGACAGAGGACATCCTGGCCTTCAACGTAGAGTTCCGAAACAGAGAGTTCCCCCCCCCCCCCCCCCCCCCCCCCCACCGCACCAGGAGAAGAATGCCTACCAAGAGGGAAGTCACGAGCGCGGTGATGTCAATCTTCGACCCACCGGGGTTCGCAACGCCAGTGCTCATATAGAGAAGAAGCTGATCCAAGACGTCTTGCGCGCCAAGATCGGATGGGATGATGAGATCCCAGAGGAACAGAGGATCGCTTGGGCCGCCTACTTAAAGGAGACGTCCATCCTCAAAGGTCTGAGGATTCCTCGGTGCCTGTCGAGCAGTCAGGAAGAAGGTCAGCTGCACACTTTCAGCGATGCCAGCGAAGAGGCGTACGCAGCCGCAGTTTATTGGAGGACGGTGGGACCCGATGGAAGAGTGAGCGTGACCCTGATCGCCGGTAAAGCCCGGGTAACTCCGACAAAACCGGTATCCATGCCCCGACTAGAATTACAGGCGGCCTTGTTGGGAAGCAGATTAGCGGCCACAATAGAGAAGGAGCTTAGGCTCCAAATATTGGAGAAATGGTATTGGACCGACTCCAGGACGGTACTGCAGTGGATAAAATCGGAGCCACGCAAGTTCAAGACTTTCGTGGACCATCGATTGGCGGAAATCGAAGAGCTGACAGGACCACGGGACTGGAGATGGGTGCCGCCGAAGGAAAACCCAGCAGACGACGCTACCAGAGGGATACCCAATGAGTTCAGCAGCACAACGAGGTGGTTCAAGGGACCCGCCATTCTGTACGAAGAAGAAGACAAGTGGCCAAACCGGCACTTCTAGACGAGCACGGCGACAGCCACTGGAGAAGAAAAGAGCCCCCAAGTGGTAGCCGCGGCGAGAGTGGTCGAACCATCCATACCGAACCCGGAACGATTTTTCGTCTGGCTGCGTCTGCTGAGAACCACAGCACACGTGTTTCAATTTATAGACACGCTAAAAAAGAAGAGAGAGTCGCGAATATCAGCCAAAACATCGAAGTACCGAAGGCAACAAACACCTGCATGTTCCAAAGCCGAGAGGAAGACATTTACGCCCGGGTTATGTCAACCATACCTACCACCCAAGTGTCCACTAATTGAGGCTCAAGATAAGAACATCAAAAGCCTAACCGCAAAACAAGCCAAAACTAAAAATAGAAATAATTTCCTCTAAAGGAATGGTAACATTATCTTAAATCCTATTTACATTGCATTCACACATTGTAAGCAATATTTCAGTTCTATTCTTCTATCTTATGTTATCTCAAATGTAATGAATACTCAAACTCAATTCCTCGATCCTATGTTATCTTAAAAATGTATACAATATCCAAATCCAATTCGTTTTATGAATCGTTATCTCGAATATGTAAACATTTGTTGTAGTTCCGCAACATGTATAATTTCACATTATACCATTACGGCCAAACATGCTGGCACTGAACGCCACCAATTGCTGAATAGACGAGCAATAATTGTCTATTCATTAACCGTTTACATCGTTACTTTTTTGACACAGTTTTTATTTTTGTTGTACTGTTTTTCTGACAGTATATATTATAACGTTGTTTTAATTGAAAGTGTATGGTGCCTTCAGTACCTGTGGTTTGACACAGTGAACTTAAAATTCGTTTGTGAAAATAAATGTTAAATTTGTATATTTTAAATGTGTTTAATTTTCTGTACCATTCGATGTGAATTTTTTTCTGCCCAGTGTGGCAGTAGTTTTGCTGTGTCTGTGGCGACACAACACTAGTTGTGTTTTCGAGTTAGAATAGATTTGAAGTGAAAAATGAAGTTAGTCGTCCACTAGCCTCCGAGCAGTTTAAAATAAAGTAAACTTAGTTTTAAGCACATAAATTTATTTAAAATAAAGTAATATTAAGAATAAAATAAAAGTTGTGTTTTCGTGGAATCATTTATAAAACACACATTTATCCCCCGTGCATCCAAAACATCTAGACAGGGCAGAAGAACGACTGGTCAGAATGAGCCAACAGGACAGTTTCGCGGGAGACGTGGCCCGCTTGCGAGGAGGAAGACCACCAGAAAGCTCGAGTCGGCTGCGCAAAATAGATGTTTACCTCGACGAAAATGGCGTGATGAAGCGGAGGTCCCGGGAGTTAAGACACCAAGCCCCATCACCATAGATAAGATACCATCATCATATACCAACCAGAAGATGAATCGTCTAATCTCAAACAAGTATAATCTTCAAGTCACATACAACATGACGAAAATACATCACCATCCAAACTGCTAGATGTCGCCTCAGATAATCTTGACGAATCAAAAGGCAGATGATAATTATCGATTGATTCTACTTCCTTTTTCATCTGTGACTCTCGTGTTGTCAACACGCTTTTAAGCAGTATAATAGTATAGTAATGTTTTTTTATTAATTAAAATAAATATATATTTTAATTAAATTAAATATAGTTTTAAATTAAATTAACGTGTAGTTAATTAATTCGGCCGAGAAAAATAACGATCGACGGCTGGAGAACAAATCCCATTGTGCTGGACGGGAAACATCGGCTGAGCCGCCTCTTGATCGACCACTATCACAAGAGGTTCGCCCATGGCAACAACGCAACAGTGATCAACGAGCTTCGGCAAGGATACTGGATCTTAGGGCTACGAACATCCACAAAGGGAGTGATACACCGATGCCAATGGTGCAGAGTCCGCAAACGCATCCCTCAAGTGCCACCCACTAGAGATCTACCGATCAAACGATTGCACCACCATCAACACCCGTTTACTGCCGCCGCGGTGGACTACTTCGGGCCAATGCATGTCGCTGTCGGAAGAAGAATGGAGAAGCGCTGGGGAGTACTGTTCACATGCCTAACCACGAGAGCCGTGCACCTGGAGCTGGCCAACTCTCTCAGCGCCAGTTCCATGATCATGGCCCTGCGACTGATGGCCGCAAGAAGAGGGACTCCGAGGACAATCTGGAGCGACAACGGGACCAACTTCACCGGGGCGAGCAAGGAGCTGGAGAAGCCCAATAACGGACATATTATCAGATGGAAGTTTATACCACCAGGATGCCCGAATATGGGGGGAGCATGGGAGAGGCTCGTGCGATCAATAAAAACGGCCTTGACCGCCACTCTACGCTTCAGGACGCCGCCAGAGGAGGTACTGTATACCCTGATGGAACACGTCGTCAACTCACGCCCATTGACCCACGTTAGCATAAACCCGAACCACGAAGAGAGCCCCACGCCGAACCATTTCCTGCTGGGGCGCTCTTGTGGTGCGATGGCACCCGATGAGTTTGACGACCACGACCTTGTCGGTAAGACAAACTGGAGAACGGCGCAGCGACTGACGGACCACTTCTGGCAAAGATGGGTAAAAGAATACCTGCCGATATTGAGGCCGAGAAGGATCTCCGGCCATGATACTGTAGCGTCCTACGAACGCACAATTCCGCCCAGGTAAGGTTCCAAACCTTCAAGGAACTTACTTACCTTATCCAGTACACGTGCCCACAGACACGTGTCCCCAAAGCTCTTAACCAGGCCTGTAACAAGGGCATAGGAAGCTGAAACAATGTTGAACCCGACATCAAAAAAACAAGGAACTTAACGTTCAAAAACTTTCAGCATCGAGTCAACGCATCCATTCATAGTATGCAAAAACAATTCCAGATTACAGGCCATAAATCTTCCATCCAAAGCATCTGCACGATGTACCAGGAATTGCATTTTCGGTAGATAAATAACAACGGATGCATACGCTGGCAGCTAAACGCAAGAAAGCATATCGCCTATCCGCGGCCAAAATTGTAAACAACCGTAATTATCGCAACAAGATAATTCGGAAGATTTACAAGTCCAACGCCAACAAAGGAAATACTCCGGTCCCACGATTCCTTTGTAAAAATTTCACACCCATTAGAAGGATCTAATGGATTTCGGTTGTGTTTACAAAAGGCAAACAACCACGGGCTGTACGCCCGAAAAATCATCTCGGCCTTCGCGCCAGATGTTCTGTGCAAACAGAAGGCCGTGAAAAAGGAAATGCTATCACTAACGAAGAATGTATGCAAGATGACTTTCCCTTTCTCAAAAAACTATGAAATATCCCCGGGGATACGATAACATGCTGCTAACAGGAATCCGGAAATTCTGTTAGCAGGGGGAATAAGAAAATTTTTGGATAGAGATACAGATACGATCTGTATCAGGGCATTTTGTGAGGAGGAGAGATAGTCAGTCTGATATTGATCGTCACCGGGACGAGAAGTTTGAAGAGGTCGAACGGGAGTCGAGATTCTGTCACCATAGTAACCGCGACTTAGTTTTATAAAAATTAAAAAAAGAAAGTGAGTCGAACGTGTGTCGGTTGTCGCAGCGAAATGTAAATAAAAAGCATCTCGAAAAAAAACGCGCATTGAGCAATCGGTGTGAACTGTGTGCTTAACATATACACAATAAGTGTTATCAAAAAAATAAAAAAATTAAATGCAAAACGATCTTCGTGTTTCATTGTGCTGTTCGCTCCGTGTGATTCTCACCTTCTTACAAACAGTGTTCGGCGGAACACTAGGACAAACTAAACAAAAAACCGCCAAAATGGTGACCGCGAACGTGAGTTAAAGTGAACACGCACGTACAATTTAAAACGGTAAACCGCGTAAAAGCAATTGTAAAAAAGTGAACACGCACCGAAAAATAAGAAACACGCGTCGAAAAATAAATACAGTCCCGGAAATTAAACAATAGTAATTCAACAGTTCCAGTGGAAGTGAAGTGACCAAAACACCGATTGCAGCACACCTTCAGCCACGAATCAGGACTCACCACGGACGCAGGGCAACAGGAAGGAAAAAAGCCGCAAGTCATTTATCGTATTTTATTATTTTTTATCTTTTTTTTTACCATATTTTAAAAATATCCTTTTAAATATATCCTTTTTTGATTTCTGTATTGCGTTAAATAAATCTCAAAATATTCATTCCTTTATAATTCTTTTCTTGTACGAGCTCCTTACGAGCCCGAAAAGTGCAAAATTAGTGCAAAACCATAAAGCTCCTTCAGAGCAAGAATTTGAAACAAATAATAGCACACATAGAATCCCCAATACTTACATAAAATTAATGAAAAAATTGGGCATTTAGAGTACAAAACGTTTTTTGTCTATGCAATAATTTAAATTTATTATTTTTTTTTTTCCTTGTGCCCAATTAGAATTCTACCAAAACCTTTTTTACTGAAAACTCAATAATAGTAACTATTGGTAGCACAATAAATTTAAGTGTTTAAGAATAAAATTGAGCAATAATAGTGATATTTATACACCTGAAAATAAAATACTAATATAAAAAATTTTTGTAAGCTCCCTCAGAGCAACTAAGCACACGCGCGAACCGACGACACACTTGACATTACTTTCTCGTAACAACTGCGAAATAAAGCGAAATTGATCGCCGCAATAAAGGCAACGCAGAAACAGCTGCGCATCCGCGAAAAACCTCGATAGTTCTCACCTCCTCGTTCTTCTCGTCTTCCTCTGAACTGGAAAGCTCCTCTCCTTTCTGCTCCTAGCACCGTCGAATTAACCGAAGTATCCTCTGGTGTAGGCCCAACCCTGATACTATCTTTGGAAATTAGATATTAGCCTTTTGGTGCTAGGCCTTTTCCTTGTAAATCTTTGGAATCAGCAGGTCGTTTCGCCGCGTTTCTCCATTAAAAACATTCCCCGAAAAGAAAAAAACTAAACGCGAATCCCCAACACGAAGGCAATCCGCGCACCGAGCGACGGATTTACGGCGCGAAATTTAAAAGTAGATGCCAACCACAAGGTCGCAAGCTGCGATTCAAAAAGCGAAAACGTTGAGGGGAAATATAAGCGCTCTCCCACAAAAAAATTAACACGAAACCTCCCCAAGTCGACAGTAACCGCTCGATCGAAACCAGCTGCCGAAAAATTGAAAATGGCAAACGACGCCGGACCTTCGCCAACGACATCACAGGCTCCTGCCCTCCGTCAAGAAGCCGACATCCCATTCCAGGCGGACCACCGCCCACAACTGCGTAACGCAATATTACCGGACTTCACGTCCGACGACCCAGACTACTGGTTCGGTTACGCCGAAAGAGTTTTCAGAGTGGAAGGAATCACCGACGAGGAAGTGAAATTCCTCGTGGTAACACGGGTACAAGACCCAAAATTACTTCCATATGCGAAGTGTCTAATAAAAACCCCATCTCCGCAACCGTACACGGCGTTTAAAGAGATGGTGACTAACGCCTATAGCGAAACGCCGCAAAATCGCTTGCGACGTTTATTACGGTCGACCGACACCTCTGGGGTGCGACCATCCCAGCGCGCCGCCTATTTCCGTGCACTGGCCGGCACGGACATGTCCGAAACAGCCTTAACGGCTATATTTAGAGAGTCTTTGCCAAAATACGTTCAGGCAATCGTCGCGCCTCTAGCCGAATCTGGTCTCGATGAGCTAGCGCGACACGCCGAGGCAGTAATGGCCATGGATAGATCCCGAACGGATCTCCAGTTCCTTCCGGCAACGAACCCCGCGCAAAATCCACCTCTGCCCCAACCACGAACCTCCACGGTAACGTGCACTCATGCAACACAAACGAGCAATGAGATAGAACGCTTAGGCAGGCAGGTCCAGCAGTTGCAAGCGCAACTGAATAACCTCAGCGTGGGGAACAATTCATGGCCTGGCCGTGACAGATCACGGCGACGAAGCAGGTCGCGCGAAAACTTTAGACGCGGGCGCGGTAGATCGCGCACGCCAACCAACGAAAACACCTTGGGCAGGTGTTACTTCCACCATCGTTTCGGGGCACAAGCCAGGAAGTGCAGGCAACCCTGCAACTGGTCACATGTGCCAGCAATACAGGCTAGTTCTTTAAACTAGAACTGCCGACCGTAGAAAAAGCGGAAACGGCCGGCAACCCCCAATTAAGTCGCTTGTCAATATACGATTCGAAGTTAAATATGGACTTCATTATTGACACAGGTGCGGATATTTCCGTTCTTCCGCGCTCATACGCACCTGCAAATCGGTTGCCGGGTAAATTGAGATTGTTCGCCGCGAACAATAGTCCAATTAAAACCTACGGACGGAAATTAATAACACTAAAAATAGGCCTACGTCGACCAATTCGATGGTACTTCGTAGTGGCCGATGTGACCGAACCTCTAATAGGATCGGACCTGCTGCGACACTACAAACTAGTAGTGGACGTAGCCAGCAACAGACTGATGGACCCGTTAACGTCTCTCTCTCAGCCAGTAAACGCCAAGGCGGGAGAGGCATTGACGTTAACGTGCACTGTCGCAAACGGACCATTCAGCGATCTGTTGCGAGAATTTGCGGATATAACAGTTCCGCTTAGCAATCCCCGACGCGCAAAGGCCGGCGTTTTTCATCACATTGAAACGCGCGGCCCCCCAGTGAGCCAACGCCCGCGCCGATTGGCTCCCGAAAAATTGCGCGAGGCTCGTGCAGAATTCGAGTATATGCTCGACTTAGGAATCTGCCAGCCGTCCGACAGCCCATGGGCGAGCCCACTTCATCTCGTCAAAAAGAGTAACGGCGAGTGGCGTCCATGTGGCGATTATCGAATGCTGAACGCAGTAACGACACCCGACCGATATCCGATAGCAAACCTGCACGACTTTTCTTATAAGCTGCAGGGGTGCGAAGTTTTCTCGACCCTCGACCTCACGAGGGCGTACCACCAAATTCCGGTGGCTCCCGAAGATATACCGAAAACCGCGGTAACCACACCTTTTGGACTATTCGAGTTCAAGGTGATGACATTCGGTCTCCGAAATGCAGCGCAAACGTTCCAGCGCTACATAGACTCAGCTCTCCGCGGACTTGACTTCTGCTATGCGTATATCGATGATATACTCATAGCATCGAAAAACATGACTGAACATCGCTCCCATTTGAAGCAAGTGTTCGAGCGCCTCCGAGATTTCGGCCTGGCAATCAATCCAGACAAGTGCCACCTCGGAGAAGCGGAAGTCAAGTACCTTGGCTATTGTATAAATGGCCAAGGCGTCCGCCCATTACAAGACAGGGTGGACGCACTAATGCAGTTTCCTCGCCCCAAGAATGTGCGAGAACTTAGGCGTTATCTGGGCATGTTAAACTTTTATCGCCCAACGTTTCGAAACGCCGCACAGGTCCAGGCTCCGCTGAACGAATACCTAGTAGGAGCCAAACGAAACGACAAACGACCGATTCAATGGACCGAGTCAGCTGATCAAGCTTTTCGCTTATCGAAAGAGCAGCTGGCGAACGCAACTTTGCTTCGACATCCCATCGAAGGAGCCCCATTGTCCATACAGTGTGACGCTTCCGACACCGCAATTGGGGCCGTACTCGAACAAGAGTGCGATGGTAAATGGGAACCGCTGGGCTTCTTCTCAAAAAAATTGAACCCGACCCAGCGACGATACAGTGCCTACGACAGGGAGTTACTAGCGATTTACTCCGCAGTAAAGTACTTCCGGCACATGGTCGAAGGACGCCAGTTGACGATCAAAACTGATCACAAACCACTGGTGTACGCTTTCCGAAAGAAAGCGGAAAGTTCAACCCCACGACAGGAGCGGCACCTGGATTTCATCGGGCAATTTAGCACGCGAATCGAATATGTTCCAGGTGCAAACAACGTAATTGCAGACGCTTTTTCGCGTATCGATGCAATTAAACTCCGTGCGCAAATCGATGATGCCGACTTGGCACAAGCGCAAGGAGAGGACCATCAACTCGAGTCCCTATTGAAAGCGGAGACAGCACTAGTTCTGCGTAAACTTCCTTTCAACGACTTAAAAGATGAAGTCTGGTGTGATGTATCGACAGGGACAGCTCGCCCCTACATCCCAGAAAAGTTTCGAAGGAATGTGTACGAAACATTCCATAACCCAGCCCACCCAAGCGGACGCGCAACCGCTGCAGCCGTCCGACGTAAATTCGTCTGGCCACATATGGCAAAAGACATAACAAATTGGGCACGCAATTGTTTGCAATGTCAGCGTTGCAAAGTCGATCGACACAACGTGCTACAGCCAGCACAGTTTAAGCTCCCCGAGGCACGATTCGCCCATGTACACATCGACATTGTGGGACCGCTTACGCCGTCGAGAGGTTACATGTACCTCCTGACAATGATCGATCGCTTCACTCGGTGGCCAGAAGCAGTGCCACTACGAACAGTGACCGCAGAGAATGTAGCCAAAGCATTCTATTCGACTTGGGTCACACGTTTCGGCGTCCCAGCTACTCTCACAGCTGATCGAGGACCACAGTTCGAGGCAGCGATTTTCAGGCAGCTGACCGATCTACTCGGCTGTCAACAAAGCCCCACGACAGCTTATCACCCCCAGTCCAATGGGATGATTGAACGATGGCATCGCTCACTGAAAGCCTCACTGATGTGTCACGACGATAATCAATGGCTGGACGTAGTACCGACAGTTCTTTTAGGCTTGCGCACAAGCATAAAAGAAGACCTGGGAGCCTCAGCAGCAGATCTGACTTACGGAACCAATCTGCGCCTCCCAGGAGAGTTCTTCGCCGATGGAGAACCACCGCTCGAACAGTTGCCAAATTTGGAAAACCTACGCAAACTCATGCGAAAGGTCAGGGCAACACCTGTCGCCAGACACGGTTCCAAGAGGATATTTGTTCACCCAGAGATGGACAGCTGCACGCACGTCTTCATCAGAGTGGACAAAGTTAGGAAACCTCTAGAACCGCCCTACGAAGGGCCATACAAGGTGCTGGATCGAATAAACGACCGAGTTTTCTCCGTTGACATCGACGGCAAGCCGTACACCGTCAGCGTCGAAAGACTGAAACCGTGCCACCTGGAACTACCACCAGATACCGTACTGGGAGAAGTGCATCAACAACCAGCGGTGGCAGCCGAAACCTGCCCCGTATACCACCCACCAAACTCCCACGAAACACCAGGCACGGCAAGAGTCGAGAATCAACCAAACCCTCGCGAAATGGTCGCGCGCGGGGCATCGGACATCCTACACGGACCGTTAACGCGGCAGCGCGCCCGAGATCGGCGCGCACAAGAAGACGCTGCGAAGATTCTCAATGTACGGCAACCTAAAACCCCAACCACTGACAAGCGAAAAAGAACAACGAACGCGATAGCTTTCGCGCCTCTACCACCCAAACACCGCCCATTACGGAAGGGAGCACGCCCATAAAACTCGACTACACCCCCAAGCAACTAACTACTTCATATCGTGACTACGTCACTAGGGGGGGGGGGGGGGTGATGTAGCGTCCTACGAACGCACAATTCCGCCCAGGTAAGGTTCCAAACCTTCAAGGAACTTACTTACCTTATCCAGTACACGTGCCCACAGACACGTGTCCCCAAAGCTCTTAATCAGGCCTGTAACAAGGGCATAGGAAGCTGAAACAATGTTGAACCCGACATCAAAAAAACAAGGAACTTAACGTTCAAAAACTTTCAGCATCGAGTCAACGCATCCATTCATAGTATGCAAAAACAATTCCAGATTACAGGCCATAAATCTTCCATCCAAAGCATCTGCACGATGTACCAGGAATTGCATTTTCGGTAGATAAATAACAACGGATGCATACGCTGGCAGCTAAACGCAAGAAAGCATATCGCCTATCCGCGGCCAAAATTGTAAACAACCGTAATTATCGCAACAAGATAATTCGGAAGATTTACAAGTCCAACGCCAACAAAGGAAATACTCCGGTCCCACGATTCCTTTGTAAAAATTTCACACCCATTAGAAGGATCTAATGGATTTCGGTTGTGTTTACAAAAGGCAAACAACCACGGGCTGTACGCCCGAAAAATCATCTCGGCCTTCGCGCCAGATGTTCTGTGCAAACAGAAGGCCGTGAAAAAGGAAATGCTATCACTAACGAAGAATGTATGCAAGATGACTTTCCCTTTCTCAAAAAACTATGAAATATCCCCGGGGATACGATAACATGCTGCTAACAGGAATCCGGAAATTCTGTTAGCAGGGGGAATAAGAAAATTTTTGGATAGAGATACAGATACGATCTGTATCAGGGCATTTTGTGAGGAGGAGAGATAGTCAGTCTGATATTGATCGTCACCGGGACGAGAAGTTTGAAGAGGTCGAACGGGAGTCGAGATTCTGTCACCATAGTAACCGCGACTTAGTTTTATAAAAATTAAAAAAAGAAAGTGAGTCGAACGTGTGTCGGTTGTCGCAGCGAAATGTAAATAAAAAGCATCTCGAAAAAAAAACGCGCATTGAGCAATCGGTGTGAACTGTGTGCTTAACATATAAACAATAAGTGTTATCAAAAAAATAAAAAAATTAAATGCAAAACGGTCTTCGTGTTTCATTGTGCTGTTCGCTCCGTGTGATTCTCACCTTCTGACAAACAGTGTTCGGCGGAACACTAGGACAAACTAAACAAAAATACGCCAAAATACCACCGACCCACAAGTCGGGGATATAGTCCTGGTGGTGGATTCATCGCTGCCCCGCAGTACCTGGCCCCGTGGAGAAGTGCAAGCGGTGTAACCTGGACCCGATGTAAGGATCAGAGTCCTGGACGTGAGGACGACATGGGGGACACTACGAAGACCGACCCGTGGCGTCGTAGTGCTGGTTCCAGCGATAACATCGCCGCCGCACGAGGAAATGCTTCGCATTGCGGGGGACACTATTGGCGATGCAATTTCCCGGCGCACAAGCACTCAGCACAACGACCGACCAAAACCACTCAAGAGGGAATACCAACAAAAACCGCTCAAGAGGGAGGAGCATGACAGCCAGTGGTATACCAGTCGCGATAAATGACTCAACAAGGATCGAGTGATTTATGGAAAACAAGCGAACAAGGAGACAACTGCAGGAAATAAAAGGCGAGCGCGGCGGTGTAACGGTGGCCATTAACAGTCGAGATCTCGTGCAGTGCGGACGTTTACAGAAACGTGTTTACACATGTTTATGTTTACGTGTGTAAAGTGCACTATTAAATTGTGTAGTGCAATAGAAAAACAACAAAAAATAATAACAAAAAAAAGGAAATTTTAACAACAGGAGAGCAGTAACTATACAACCCTGATGATAGGCGATGACCCAGGCCATGCACTGGAGTACATAACTGATAGAAAAAGGAAAGCTCTGGACATCCTAGGGAACGCACCGAAAAAAATCTACAAACATGGAGAGAACAAGGAGCCCCGAAGACTATAAACAAAACCTCGAGGAAGCCCTGGAAACGATAAACCAGTTAACACAAAAAGTGAAACAACCCCAGGAACAAATTTATAAACGTGATTCCATCTATAACACGGATGACATCCATATGGAAGTAACGTCCCGGCAAGCTCGCAATTCGAGCCACAGCCAAGGCGAACTACCAACCAAACTTCCCACACAAACAAAGCCCTCATCAAACCAAATACCTGCTCCATCCAGAGTAGAAACAACGAAATCGACCACGAAAAACGAAAGACCACCGCCAATCTACATCAGAAACCCGACCAGCACCAAAGCACTAATTCAAACCCTGCAAAATGCCCAGAGTCACCGGAATTTTAGCACCAATGCAAAAGGATCTAGGACTTCCATAGCAGTCAGATCATTAGTCGATCATGACAGGGCAGTTAAAAAACTGTTAGAGGAACAGTATCAGTTCTTCACCTTCCAGCATCCGAACAGCAAACCAGTCAGATCATTAGTCGATCATCATCATCATCATCGGCACTACAACCGGGAGCCTACAACCTTATTTAGCAAGTCCTGAGGCTTGTAAATTTTCCATAATGATTTTGTTTTTCCGGGCAAGGTCATTAGTCTTGCGCCAGAGGCTCCCCGACGGGGAATCGAACCCGATCATGATAGGGCAGTTAAAACTGTTAGAGGAACAAAATCAGTTCTTCACCTTCCAGCATCCGAACAGCAAACCAGCTTTATTATAAGGCACATCGATCCCGAATGGACCAACGAAGTAGTGCGACTGGAAATCGCTAGGATATGCCCACAAATAAAGATCAATAAGCTGGACTACTTCCAAACACCGTACATGAGGACAAACAACGTAAAAAACCTCTGGATCATACAAATCCCACCTAATCAAGACAAATCCCACCTTCAAGGAACTCACTTACCTGAGAACGTTGCACGCGCCCACAGACGCGTGTCCCAAAGTCCCACCATAGGGCCTGCAACTCACAGCCAACGTTGAGCCCGACACCAAAAAGCAAGGAACTGAACGTCCCCAAAGCTTTAATGTCAAGCTCAACAACCATAGTTCATCACACCTGAAACAAAGGTTAAAACATCCATTCATCTTATCCCAAAGACTGAAATGCGTCGCACTCCAGCACTGAAAAATCGAAAATCCTGAACATCTGCACGATGTTACAAGGAATCGCTATCGTCGGTAAATTAGCCGACCAACGGATGCACCTGCGGGTAGCCTACCATAAAGACCACCCAAATCCGTAGTGCAAACAAAGGAAACGGCAACCTCATACAATAAAGCATATCGCTTATCCGCTGCCAAATTCTAGGCAACCGTAATTATCTCAACGAGATAATTCGGGAATATTTATGAGGATAAAACCAATAAAAAGAACTACTCCAATCCCACGGTTCCTTTTTGATTTCACACCATTAGAAAGATCTAATTGTAATTACAAGTCAAACAAGACCCACGGACTGTACGTCCAAACAATCAGCGAATATCTCCGGTCTGGGCGCGAGATGTTCCGTGCAAACAGAAGGCCGTGGAAATGAATTTCGATCACCACCATGGATGGTGATAATGCTATTTAATGATGAGCGAGTTTCTCCTTTCAGAAATATAGAAATTACCCCTGGGAGGAAATAACATGCTGCTAACAGAGATTCGGGAATTCTGTTAGCAGATCGGATAGGAAAATTTTTCTGTACAGATACAGATACGATCTGTATCAGGACATTTATTAGTAGTGCAGACACAGTCTAATGGTGATCGTCAACGCGACGAGAAGATATATCGAGCATCCTAGGAGACAACAGCTAGAGCCCCACCGAGGAGGTTGATAGCAAGGTTAGAGAGAAACCCTACAAGGAGGCGGTCGCGCCGCGTAATATAATAAAACAAAACGTAAATATTCGACGGTCACGGGCAGCACGATAAAACGGGGAAGTAACGTTCGACCAGTTTTAACATAAAAAACTAAGTAAGGCGAGTTAACCGGAGGACATTGGTTAATTGTAATTATCCGCTGATCGAAAGTAATTAACGCGAGTTCGGACAGTCCATACGGGGACCGATACAATTACCGTCGGCGTGACACTGTCGTGATTCAAACGTGTGCCATTTGTAATCCACCATTCCTTTTTTTCCTACTGTGCAAAATATAGAAAAGAAGAATAAACAAAATGGCAAAACAATAAAACAGTGAAAAGATTGTGAACTCTCGGCAAGACATTGTCATAAACTAAAGTTAGAAGAAAATAAAGAAACGTATCCTAAAACAATATAACGGTGTTTTATTTTGTGGATGTATTATTTCCGTGTTTGTTGGTGAACAAGTTGTTCCTTTTGTTTGTGAACGGTGTTCGGCTTAACACCTCCTCGGCCATCGACGAATCAACACTTCAGCCGTAATAGACCAGACAAAACCCGCCAAAGGTCCATTACCACAAAAAAAGAGCACAGTAAAATGCTGTAACTGCGGAGGCCCTCATCCGGCAAATTTTTCGCAATGCCCTCAGAAGCTAAAACTTCTGCAAAGACGGAAATTAGCAACAACAAATAAATCAACAACATCGAAACCAACAGTATTGCAGGATACAAAGTCAACCCGACCCGGAAATTCTTACGCGGATGCAGCAAGAGGAAACCTCAACACTACCACTTCCCCTAACAACAATACTAAACATTTCAATCTGGACATCATGGGTTACATCCAAAGCTTACAAGCCATGCTACCTTCGCTGAGAAACATGTCAGAAACAGAAAAAAAAAGGTCAGATTCTTTCACTAATAACTTCCCATATTCTTTCCAGCTCTCTCTAAACTAACCATTATCTCCCTCAACACAGAATCCATTTACTCTAGCATACGTAAGCAACACCTCCGGTTGTTTGTTGAAAAGTTTTCCCCAGATATCCTCTTCCTTTCAGAGACCTGGCTCAAACCAAATTCCCGAGTTTCCATTCCCAATTATACTTTAGTTTCTAACCCCAGAACTAATAGATCTCATGGAGGTACCGGCATCTTAATTCATAAAAAATTTCAATTCAGTGAAATTAGATTCACCTGTGTATCCAGCATTGAATACACAGCAGTAAAACTTTTCTGTGCGAACAATAAAGTGCTCGTTTTAGCATCCATTTATATTCACCCTTCACGACAACCAGATTTCCCAAATACTGACATTTCTCAGATTATCCAACAGTCCGTTCCCGCTCCATTTATAATCGGAGGAGACAGGAATGCTCGTCATACAGCATTCAATAATAATAAATGCAACAAATATGGTCGCCAATTGCTAGCCCTCCTCCAGTCTTATCCATATACTTACACTGACTCCCCATTACAGCCAACTCGTGTCTCTAGCTCAGCCAAGTCAACAATCGACTTCTTCCACAAGTCCGACGATGTTTATTCAGCCGGTCCACCTACAGTCTCCTTTATATTTCCTTCTGATCAAGGTTCCGTTCACACCACGATCCAAATCCCCTCTCTCGACCCACTCTACTCGTCAAACCCTTTTCCAAACTTCATCAAAACAAATTGGAGAAAAGTCAATAGGGACATAGCGATAAGTTTCTCTGACCTGTATATCCCCGAAGCATCTAACTTACTCCCTACTGAAATCGATCACGCATCTTTAAGAATAGAGCAAATTCTTAAGGAGGCTCTCAGCAACAACACCCAGACAACCATTCCCCATAACTATTTAGGAAAACCTTTGCCCAGCATCCTAACCAAATTATTGCCCCTTAAAAAGCAGCTCCGCCGAAAACTTCATACAAGATACTGGCCCATTATTAAAAGCCAGATCCAACTCATATCCACTCTTATAAATGAGCAGTTGAAAAAGTTCGCAGATGAGAACTGCATCTTCACACTTAGTAACATCAAACCAAATCGTGATCTTTTCAAGAACATCAACCAATTAACTGGTCGTAAATATAAACCCCAAATTGACCATCTCATTAACCCAATCAGCAATAATATTGCCCAGTCCGATACGGACATAGCAAATTGCCTCGCAGAACACTTTGCAAAGATTCATCAGCAAAATAATTCTCTCTCAACTCCTGGCTTCGAGAACACAGTAAACGAATGCATCTCTAACAGATTATTCCCATCTTTTACTCCTTTCATCGGCGTATTTAACAACACAAACATAGCTTCGCACCCCTTAGACACTACACAGAGAACTGGAAAACTGTGGTAGTAATTCCTATTAAGAAGCCCGGTGGTAGTAATAACCCTTGCAATTATAGTCCAATATCCCTATTAAATACACTAAGTAAGATACTTGAACGCATGATCTACCAAAATCTTCTCTCATTTGCCAATGAGAACGCTCTGATCCCTAACTCTCAGTTCGGATTCCGTAAGCGACAATCCGCATGTCATGCTCTACTAAAACTTGCACACGATGTTGTGGGGCTTTTCAGGGCCCGAAGAGCCATGCATCGCTCGATCCCCACCACTTCCAGCAATGCGACTTACCTTAAAGTCAAATCTTCAGCAAGATTATACAACCTTGCTACGGCATTAACCGCCAACCAATTCGCTGGAATTAAGTCGGTTATCCCCAAGGATAACCGACATAAATATATATTAGGCAGTTTACCTTTTTTGGGGGCTTTTCCAAACCACTTCCCCACGGTTATTCCTAAAAGCATAATTCATGGCAAGATTATCATCTTGCCACGACATCAATTCATCGACCGAGCTTCCGCGACCGAACAATGGATAGCACATATCCACCAACACACACTGATCTTTCCGTGTGTTATTTTCGTACCCATTCATTGACCTAGCATTATTTCGGGTTGCCTGCACATCTGCAAGCCAGATTTCCAACGGCATGTCTACGATCTATCTTTCCTAAAGTAGAGAAGATCAAATTAAACATTGGCCTTTCAGGCGCGCATATTTGCTTGGATCTCAGCATGACCGATTTTATGATCCGTTGCCATTTCTTGGGACGATCACCAGCATCGGTCATGGCCACCAATTTTAGTTTACACAAAGTAAACATTCAAGCGGATACTTTCGCCTGACAGTACCTTCAACGGGATTAACATATCCCTAAGATAACATGCATCGAATCATACGACCGAAATTTGTTTATTTTAGATGATCTAACAACGGCCATACCCAATGTTTGATTCATTTTTCCAAAATAGATTCCTGCCTTCGGCAAGGGTTTTATTAACTCACGTCAATCAAAGAATCTACCCCTTGCGTATGGCGGCAGTTTATCTTGCCCAAACATGTAGCAGCGGATTCGATCTGCTACATGAGTTTTTCCCTGTTTCCTTTTGTTTGGACCTTCGCCATTGGCGGCGAATCCTTTAGGTTTGTTTTCGTTGGATGTCTGTAAAGAGACATCCAATAACCAGTCAGATTTCATCTTCTTAGGGGTGCACACGTGTCCTCGAGAGTTCAAATTCGTCACCGTCTAGTGCGGTCAGGAGTCATTGCCGCGAGTGAAATTTTACAAGTTCTTTGGAGAATAATTTTCTTCTTTTGTCCTTCCGTTGGTCAATGTTCGTCGAGTCGTTGAATGTGGAATTGCTCATTTGATTAAGCGTTATTTAAACTACATATAATCGAATCGAAATACTGTGCTTACGTTACATATTAATCAAACTTTTTAAACTAGATATTATCGAAGTGGAATACCGTGCTTACGTCTTAAACTATCTTTAAACAACAATATAAACCAAATAAATTGGAATAAAGTGCGTAAGTCATAAACCATTTTGTGCGTAATAAAGCTAAAAAAAGAAAAAAAGTGTAAAGTGTTGGACAATTATTAGTTTTCTCGCAACGGTGGAAGTGTAGTGGAGGTGTTGCTGAACCCACGCCCATGAAGGCGTACGAGCAACACAAAGCCCACAATGTTACAACTGGTCTCCAAAACCAAAGCCCTACTGTGTGTATATCTCTCGATATTTCTAAGGCGTTTGATTGCGTCTGGATCTCAGGACTTCTGTACAAAGTGCACTCCATATTTAATCTAAACTCTCACACAACAAAGCTCTTAGCCTCTTATCTTTCTGACAGAAAATTCGTTGTGAGAACAAATTCTTCCGTCTCAGAAACTCGCAACATAACCGCGGGTGTTCCCCAAGGCTCTATTTTAGGGCCAATTTTATATCTGTTATATACCTCGGATATTCCTCAACCCGTATCTCCTAATGTTGTGATGCTGAATTATGCTGATGATACATTAATTTACTCTAGCAGCAAATTTGTTAAGGCTGCAAGAAACCACATTAACAACTTCCTCCCTAACATAACAACATATTTCAATAAATGGAAAATTCACCTTAACCCAAATAAAACGCAGCTCATAGTGTTCAAGGGCAAACACGAGCACTGTACAAACAACAATAGACGCTGCCACAACAAAATTAAACTTAACCTAAACAACACTCTAATAAAACCCTCCAAAACCCTAAAATATCTGGGAATCACTTTTTCTAATAACTGGTCTTTTTCCTCCCACATTAAAAATTCCCTTCAAAAAGCCACAATTCAGCTTAATCTCTGTAGAAGAGTAATGTGGAAACCTAATAGTCTCTCTCACAAAGTCAAACTGCTCATTTACAAACAAATTATCAGACCCACACTCACGTACGCGTGCCCATTGTGGTGCCATCTCACTCCCTCCCAAATGGAGAAGTTACGAGTATTCGAAAGAAAATGCTTTAGGTATGTCTCTGGCTTACATCGTCGTCCTAACTCCTATAAGTACTATAGTAACGTCGAACTCTACAATACCGCTGGTATTGAGCGCCTCGATAGACGATTCCTCGAACTGTCTATCAAATTTATCGAAAACCTACAAATTATCCCAATCCCATAATAACCTCGCTCTTAGAGAAGCCTCTAGATATCAGAACTAACTATCCCAACTGTCTCCACACCAGAGCTATCTTCGCCTCAGGCAGACTGGTAAATGATTCAAACGAGATCATATACCACAACACCGAAGTTACCCCTAACCAGTTCAAATACTGTAACGTCCAACCATTTTCCAACATCCTATGTTTTTCCAACGAACAACCGGAAAGAAATACTCTTCCTTCAACCCACAACTGTCCTCATTCCACATCCTTTAATTCATATATCGCATTAATTATAAAACTTTGTTTATGGCTTTAGGAAAATCATACTGTAATCAGGCTAAATTAGGTTAAGTTATTTATATAATTAGGATTATGTTTAGATTAAGTAAAGTTGAAAAAACAAATTCCTGGTTTTCTGAACTTTTCCAGGAAGATAATACTGTGGGGCTTTTCAGGGCCCGAAGAGCCATACATCGCTCGATCCCCACCTTTCCAGGCGAACGACTTACCTCTCGGTCGAACTTCAGCAAGGTTGCGTAACCTTGCTACGGCATTTACCCTCAGCCAAATCGCCGGAATTAATACGGTTACCCAATCGGATAACCGTTCTGAATTTATGTTAGGCAGCTTACCTATTCTGTAGGGGATTTCCTTCCAAACCCCTTTTTCTCCAGCATCACCACTGAAAACATTAAATCCACGGCAAAGCTTATCACCTTGCCGTGGCATCGAAAACTCACCCTCGGCCAGACCATATTCCCTAAAAAACATTAAGCCCACGGCAAAGCTTATCACCTTGCTGTGGCATCGAAAACTCACCTCGTCCAAACCATATTCCCTAAAAAACATTGAGCCCACGGCAAAGCTTATCACCTTGCCGTGGCACCAAAAATTTACCCCCGAGGCGTACATCATTTCCTGAAAAGAACATAAGTCCATGGCAAAATCAACACATTGCCATGGCATCTGAAATCTTACCTTTAGGCATACATGCGGCCGGGGCATCTCGTTTCCATAGCCTTAAGCTATGGAAACAACAATCAACAAGAGTTCCTTGTGACTCGTTGTATTTGTTTACCCCCGGCGTAACATGCATACGGCTATTGCCCCTATCGATTTACTATCGCCGACAAGGTTTCTGTTGACGCAAATCAAACATTGTTCCTGTTTACCAGCAATCGCTGGCACCACAATTAGCGTTCCCCATGTCCATAGATAACATTCAAACAACGATCACCAGCAGCCAGAAAATGTTTACTTACAACATCTGGCAATGGCTGCACCCTATGTTCGTTGCAATGTTTGATCATCGGCAACAGAAATGATGATTTATGGCCTTCCATTAGGATGACCAAATCATCGGTTTGGGTCTTTCACACCCCAGATGCTATTATTTACATTCCTAGAAAATGCACTAGCGATGTTGCTCGCCATCCACGGTCGCTGAACGATCGTATGCATGGCATACGCACACATGCGCAATGTGTGCCTATTCCGTCTGATCCAATCACGATTAACTACATCGAGTTAATCGTGTAACTCCGCCTCTTTTTCAGTCTCTTTGAGGTTCCCTGTTTTTGGATGATTTCCAATTAGTCAGATTCCATTATTCGTGGTGCGCGGACGCAAAGGTCGAGATCGGGTTGTCAAAGTTTCAGTTCTCATCAACATTGGGCGAATACAGTTTTGTAAAGTGTCGTTTAATACCAGTTCTCATCAACATTGGGCGAACACAGTCTTGTAAAGTGTCGTTTAATACCGAACGTTTCATGTAATTAAAATGTGCATTGACTCTTAAGTAAGCGGACTTGTGTATATATGTTTAAATCGAGAAACTACATCTTAAGTAAGCGAACTTGTATATATATGTTTTAATTGTGAACGACATCTTAAGTAAGCGAACTTGTATATATATTTTTGAACCGTGAACACCCGTTGAGTTTAACTATAACCTAAATATACTCTAAATATCAAACAGTAAACGTAACCACGCTGTGAATGTTAAATACGTTAAGTTTAGCTTACACCTAAAAGGAAATTGTAATAAAGCTGATGTGCCACAAAAAAGAAATTAACTAAGTGTTTTATTTGGAGAACCTTGTTTCGATTTCGCGACGTGTAGTACGTGGTGTTGGCATAGAACCCGCGTCCTTGACGACGCAAGTACCAACACCCGACATTGGCGACCCGCGACTTAGAACTATCGCGCCTTCCGATCCAAAAACAGAAACTTTACAATGCTAATTAAAATCGCGCAACCTTCAAGTTTCGAACTTTAAACGATGACTTTGGTGACAGTGACAATCTAAGGAAATCATTGGTGCTGCATCCAGCGAAAGTGACCAGTGCTGCGTTTTGAGGAGAACACGGAAAAGGCAAGAACCGCCCCAACTCGCCGTTAGCAAGATAGACATCACAGAATACCCGGACAACAGCCAATGAACCAGGACTAAGCGCAAGTTTTAGTAAAAAAACATTTGTTTTCTTTTCTTTATTTTCTTTTCATTACCATAGTTTTTTTATATATCAGATTGTGTATTTTACCTTATATTAAGCAGAAATTAAGCATATACACCACTAATAGTAAGAGATATACATACCCATTTTCTTTTCTCTCTTGTGTGAGCTCCTTCTGAGCTTAAAAGTGTAAAGTTATTGGCTTCTCCTTCTGAGCAAGCATTAAGTACTAAACTTTGACGCAGTTGCCTAAAACCCTAATGCGCACGTAACTTTTATATTAAAAAAAAGAACGAAAAAGTGAACTTAAGACAGAATATGAATTAATAAGTAAATGAAAATTTTCAATAAAGCACACGCCTACCCAAAACATACGATAAATTTTTCCTTAATAGTATACTATATGCGCAAAAATTTTTTTTTGTTTTCGTTTTTTTTTTTTTCTTTTCTTTCCTTTTAAACATTTATTCTATTTACCTAATAATAGGCATTAAGTAAACAATAAGCTAACGTCTCTATGTTATTCTCATTAACCACAGATAAAAACTTGCAGTTTTAAAAACATAGCACAAAGGCAAAAAAAGATAAAATTCGACCGTAATTATAAAATTTTTTCTTACTCATTTTTTTTTTTATGCTGGTACAACCGGATTATTGTTGGATCGTTTAAATAAAAATTTCCCTGTATAATTTACACAATTTTGTATGGAAAATTAAAATCTTGTCGCAAATCCAAATTGCCACGCATGCTATTAATGATTGTTCAATTTTAAAACCGCATTTAATTCGCCTGAATACGGAATCAGCGTAAAATTGAAAAAAGAAAGCCACCAATATTTCGAACCTAAAAATAACTTAGTCGTTTCCATACATTTGTAAACCCCTTCAGGGTATCGATTAACACGCAGCTTCCGGTAATTTCACATACGACTCCTCCGACTATCGCTCGACTTATTTTAATTAATAAAACTGTATTCGGGGATATTCAAGATCCCATCAACTCCACTTGACACGGCACGATTCTCTTTTGGCTCCACTTGACTCCAGTTCCGACTTTCGCTCAACTCATTTTAATTAATAAAAACCTGGTTCCGGGATATTCGGGATTCTCTCAACGTCCTGCGACTTCTTTTACCCCAATTGGCCCCCCCTTCACCTCCTTCGCGTCCTCTTACGCCCATTTTTGCGTCCTCCGTGGTGATTATTTTGATTCCCTCCTACTCTGTTGATTTCAGTCCTGTTTCGTACAAAACACTATGGTTGTCACACGAAATAGCGCTGCCCAAAAAGCCCAAGAACAACCCGAGCCCCTAGAATTCCACGACGCATCCAGCGTCGATTTCCCAACCGAGCAAGTCGATACTGACTTAGACTTGCCCGGACAATCCACCCCTCTGGCACCACCCGTTGCCCCCAGCGTCGTGAACCGACCCAAATCTTCTAACACTCTCCCAACCTCTTCCAACGCCCCTGGTATCGGCCCTTTGACAAATTCCGGCATTTTAATGCCCACAACTGGTGCCGGTACCTCACTACAACCCCAAAGACCTTCAGAGTCCCAAGAATTCCACGATGCTTCCAGCCTCGGGAATGGGACTCGTCACCCTAATATAGGACTTCCCCCCTTCGATGAGGAGGACCCGGACCTTTGGTTTGCAGTGGCAGACCGCATCTTCCAGGCCTCAGCCTTGCACGACGAACAACTTCGTGCAGTTGAGCTGTTGAAAGTGCTTGACCGCACTCAGCGACCGCATGTTGCACACATAATAAAGTCGGCCGGCCGCAACCCATATAGCAACATGCGTGATGCTCTGCTCGAAGCTTTGGACGAACCTGGAAGTGTGCGGCAACAACGTTTGGCCGCTGTAACCAACTTATCCGGGATGAGACCATCTCTTTTCCTGACCCATTTACGCTCTATAGCGGGGACCAGGATTGGGGACGACCTAATAAGGCCTCACTTTTTGAGGTGTCTTCCCCAGCATGCCCGTTCGGCACTTATAGCCCAACCCAATCAGAGTTTGGGCTATTTATCCAAAATTGCGGACGCAATTATGGAAAGTTCAGATCAGTATTCTGAGCCTCCTGCGTACCAAGTAGCGGCGGTTTCTCAACACGCTGCACAGCCTGCACGGCACCCTCGTCTCCCTTTTACAGCCCATCAATTGGTCTCAACTCCCAATCCTCCTCAAACCCAATTACCTTTTAGAGGGCCCGCCTCAACCAATTTCCCTCAGGGGAATCCAGTGGCAGGCCCCAACCCTAACCAAAGAAATGCGCCCACACAACTAACTCCTGCTGACCTCCGGGCGCTCCAAACCTCACTCCTCCGCGAGATAACTCAATTGCGTGCGGAGGTGAGGAACAATCCTCGAAGCGCCCAGAATCGAGCCATGCCGAGCCGTCCTCTCAATCGGCAGAATTTCTACCAAAATGCCCCTCAGAGGGCCTTTATCCCCCAAAATGCCCCACAGAGGGCCAATTCCTCTCAAAATGGCCCTCACCGGCCCAATCCCCAGCGAGCTCCGGCTCGACCTCCCCGTAACGGCAATACTAATAGGCAGAACATACCAGATAATGCCGTTACTCTGCCTTGGTGCGCCAATCACCAGCGATATGGTGATCGCGCATTCAATTGCAAAGCGCCTTGTGGTTGGACACAACCTTCCACCAACCAAAGGCGCTCTTTAAACTAATTTTGCCGACCGACACCCTCGCGCAATCGGCCGGCACCCCTACGATAAGTCGCTTAACCATCCGGGATTCGAAACTGAATATCGCTTTTACTGTCGACACCGGCGCCGATATTTCAGTCCTCCCGCGATCGTTTGCTCCGCGTAACCGCGTGCCAGCCGCTCTTAAATTGTCAGCTGCAAATAATACGCCGATACTTACGTACGGACGTAAAAAGCTGACACTGCAATTGGGTCTTTGTCGTCCGATCACTTGGCGTTTCGTCATTGCGGACGTGAATGAACCCCTGATAGGTTCCGACCTATTAGGTGCACATAATCTGTTGGTCGATTCGACCCATAACAGACTAGTGGCCCCAACCGCACCCCCCTTGCCCATGACGGCATCACCTGCGGAAACTTCAGGGGCCACAGAGTGCATAGACCCATTCCAGGTTATGGTACAGGAATTTGTGAGTACAACAATTCCTCTACCTAACCAACGCCGACATAAAGCCACGGTGTTTCATCATATAGAAACACGTGGTCCTCCTGTGAGCCAGCGTCCACGTCGACTGGCTCCGGAAAAATTACGTGCGGCGCGCGCGGAGTTCGAGCATATGATCGAACTAGGTATCTGCCAACCGTCGGACAGTCCCTGGGCAAGCCCACTCCACTTAGTGAAGAAACGTTCTGGTGAGTGGCGCCCATGTGGCGATTACAGGCTGTTGAACGCAGCAACTGTCCCGGACAGATACCCAATTGCACACCTCTACGATTTTTCGTACAAGTTACGAGGGTGCAATGTCTTCACTACCCTGGATCTCACCAGGGCATACCATCAAATTCCGGTGGCACAAGAAGACATCCCCAAGACCGCAGTCATTACACCTTTCGGACTCTTCGAGTTCAAAGTGATGACTTTCGGCCTTAGGAATGCCGCACAGACATTCCAGCGTTATATCGACACGGCTTTACGTGGTCTTAATTGCTGCCATGCTTATCTTGATGACATTCTCATCGCCTCCAAAGACCTCGCCGAACATAAACACCACTTACGTCAGGTCCTAGAGCGCCTCCGCGAATTCGGTCTTGTCATCAACCCAGAAAAGTGTCAATACGCCAAAGAGCAAATCACCTATCTGGGTTATGTCGTTGACAACCAGGGCATTCGCCCACTTCCAGACCGTGTGGAGGCCCTCATGAAGTATCCCAGGCCTACTAACGTAAGTGAGCTGCGTCGATTTTTGGGCATGCTTAACTTTTACCGCCCAACCCTGAAGAATGCCGCTCAGATTCAAGCTCCCTTAAATGAATTTTTGAAAGGAGCTAAGCGCAATGATAAGCGCCCCATCAATTGGACAGAAGTCTCTGATAGAGCATTCCAACTGTCCAAAGAACAATTGGCAAATGCCACCTTACTCCGATACCCTCTCGAGGGAGCGGCACTTTCTATCCAATGCGACGCATCGGATACCGCAATCGGAGCCGTCCTTGAACAGGACATTGAAGGCCGCCCGGAACCACTTGGTTTCTTTTCAAGGAAACTGAGTCCCACTGAGCGACGTTACAGCGCCTACGACCGTGAATTGCTCGCGATCTACAGCGCTGTTAAGTACTTCCGTCATATGATAGAAGGTCGCTCACTCTCCATCTTAACAGACCACAAGCCATTGGTCTATGCGTTCCGGAAGAAGTCGGGAAATGCCTCCCCCCGACAAGAGCGTCAATTAGACCTCATTGGGCAATATTCTACGGAGATCAGGCATATCTCTGGTAAACAGAACGTCACGGCGGACGCCCTTTCTCGAATCGATACGATTCATTTGCGTACCGCCTTGAATAACGCTGATCTTGCCCTAGCTCAAGAGGAGGACGAACAGCTCAAGTCCCTCCTAACTGCCGATACGGCACTAGAGCTTATGAAAATTACTCTTCGCGACCCTTTGGGCGAAATCTGGTGTGATGTCTCCACTGGAACCGCTAGACCTTACATTCCCGAGAAACTCCGTAAGGGCGTGTTCCAGGTTTACCACAACCCAGCCCACCCCAGCGGCCGAGCAACAGCCGCTGCTGTCCGTCGCAAATTCATTTGGCCCCGGATGAACAAAGACCTCACCGGTTGGGCCCGTGCTTGTCTCCAGTGCCAGCGCTGCAAAGTAGCGCGACATAATGTACTGGAGCCAGCGCAATTCAAGCTTCCCACGGCACGCTTCGCCCATGTCCACATAGACATAGTGGGACCGCTTACTCCATCAAGAGGATTTTCTTATATCCTCACTATGATGGATCGCTGCACGCGATGGCCAGAAGCGACACCTCTCCGGGCAGTTACTGCCGAATCAGTCGCCAAGGCCTTTTACTCAACTTGGGTCACACGTTTCGGTGTACCAACCACCATAACTTCGGACCGAGGTCCACAATTTGAGGCGACGATTTTTAGGCAGCTAACAAATCTTCTGGGCTGCCAAAGGAGTCGTACCACCGCCTACCACCCGCAATCAAATGGGATGATAGAGCGCTGGCACAGATCTCTTAAAGCCTCACTCATGTGTCATAATGACACACAATGGTTTGACGCCCTACCAACCGTCCTCCTAGGCCTGAGGACAAGCATTAAGGAGGACCTGGGTGCTTCGGCAGCAGAGCTTACCTATGGTACCAACCTCCTTCTTCCAGGAGAACTTTTCCTGAATGGCGAAACACCACGTGACCAACTTCGTGAATTGGGACATCTCCGTGACCTGCTACGTAAGGTTAGGGCAACCCCTGTAACCAGGCACGGCTCCAAAAAACTTTTCGTCCACCCTGAACTGCACAGCTGCACGCACGTCTTTGTCAGGGTGGATAAGGTCAAAAAACCCCTCGACCCACCTTATGATGGCCCATTCAAAGTCTTCCGCCGCATCAGTGACCGCGTCTTCGAGATCGACATTAGAGGCAAGCGATCCACGGTCAGCGTCGAAAGGCTTAAGCCCTGTTTTCTGGAAGCCTCCGCTCCAGAATCACCTCCATCTACCGACACCGCTCCTACTCCACCAGCACAACCTCCCCGTACTCGCGCTCAAACGCGCGCCCATAACCAACTAACCACCCCCTAACCTGCCTTACCTGTTTCGTGACTACGTCACTGGGGAGGGAGTGATGTGGGGCTTTTCAGGGCCCGAAGAGCCATACATCGCTCGATCCCCACCTTTCCAGGCGAACGACTTACCTCTCGGTCGAACTTCAGCAAGGTTGCGTAACCTTGCTACGGCATTTACCCTCAGCCAAATCGCCGGAATTAATACGGTTACCCAATCGGATAACCGTTCTGAATTTATGTTAGGCAGCTTACCTATTCTGTAGGGGATTTCCTTCCAAACCCCTTTTTCTCCAGCATCACCACTGAAAACATTAAATCCACGGCAAAGCTTATCACCTTGCCGTGGCATCGAAAACTCACCCTCGGCCAGACCATATTCCCTAAAAAACATTAAGCCCACGGCAAAGCTTATCACCTTGCTGTGGCATCGAAAACTCACCTCGTCCAAACCATATTCCCTAAAAAACATTGAGCCCACGGCAAAGCTTATCACCTTGCCGTGGCACCAAAAATTTACCCCCGAGGCGTACATCATTTCCTGAAAAGAACATAAGTCCATGGCAAAATCAACACATTGCCATGGCATCTGAAATCTTACCTTTAGGCATACATGCGGCCGGGGCATCTCGTTTCCATAGCCTTAAGCTATGGAAACAACAATCAACAAGAGTTCCTTGTGACTCGTTGTATTTGTTTACCCCCGGCGTAACATGCATACGGCTATTGCCCCTATCGATTTACTATCGCCGACAAGGTTTCTGTTGACGCAAATCAAACATTGTTCCTGTTTACCAGCAATCGCTGGCACCACAATTAGCGTTCCCCATGTCCATAGATAACATTCAAACAACGATCACCAGCAGCCAGAAAATGTTTACTTACAACATCTGGCAATGGCTGCACCCTATGTTCGTTGCAATGTTTGATCATCGGCAACAGAAATGATGATTTATGGCCTTCCATTAGGATGACCAAATCATCGGTTTGGGTCTTTCACACCCCAGATGCTATTATTTACATTCCTAGAAAATGCACTAGCGATGTTGCTCGCCATCCACGGTCGCTGAACGATCGTATGCATGGCATACGCACACATGCGCAATGTGTGCCTATTCCGTCTGATCCAATCACGATTAACTACATCGAGTTAATCGTGTAACTCCGCCTCTTTTTCAGTCTCTTTGAGGTTCCCTGTTTTTGGATGATTTCCAATTAGTCAGATTCCATTATTCGTGGTGCGCGGACGCAAAGGTCGAGATCGGGTTGTCAAAGTTTCAGTTCTCATCAACATTGGGCGAATACAGTTTTGTAAAGTGTCGTTTAATACCAGTTCTCATCAACATTGGGCGAACACAGTCTTGTAAAGTGTCGTTTAATACCGAACGTTTCATGTAATTAAAATGTGCATTGACTCTTAAGTAAGCGGACTTGTGTATATATGTTTAAATCGAGAAACTACATCTTAAGTAAGCGAACTTGTATATATATGTTTTAATTGTGAACGACATCTTAAGTAAGCGAACTTGTATATATATTTTTGAACCGTGAACACCCGTTGAGTTTAACTATAACCTAAATATACTCTAAATATCAAACAGTAAACGTAACCACGCTGTGAATGTTAAATACGTTAAGTTTAGCTTACACCTAAAAGGAAATTGTAATAAAGCTGATGTGCCACAAAAAAGAAATTAACTAAGTGTTTTATTTGGAGAACCTTGTTTCGATTTCGCGACGTGTAGTACGTGGTGTTGGCATAGAACCCGCGTCCTTGACGACGCAAGTACCAATACCCGACAATACTACCAAATTTATAAACACGCATCTATCTCGTATCTCATAAAATATTGTTTGGAAAATGCATTATATTATATTATTATAATAATTAATGTAAGCTATTGTTACGAAATTAATTTTAAGTCACTGTATTACTTAAATGTAAAATTCTAATTATGGTCAATAAATACAGTTTTGAAAAAAAAAAAAAAAAAAAAAAAAAAATTAAACGGCGGGAGTCGTCGAAGGAAGTCCCAACGAAAAGGTCTTGTTCAAGACCAGTACAAAGAGATCAGGAATTGTAATAACAATAATAAATTGGCTAAACAATCTAATAATAATAATAGGAAACAATAAATAGAAAAATAATAGCGAATGATTGCAACGCGTTGTTTTTCCATCTTCCTTATTCGTTTCGCAGGTCGCAGTAAATTGTACTGGGCAAGACTCTAACGCCCGCAATCCAGAGAAGAGTCCGGCTCTGGAGCTGCAATTCCTCTAATTAAGGAGAAATCATCGTTGGCCGGCCAGTGCCGGGGAAAAATACAGTCCACTCGAAAGAGAGACTGAGGCAGCGCTAGAGAAGCGCCGTTTGTTTGTTTCGGTTTTTCTTTTCTTTACAGCAACACTACCCTTAGATCGAAAAATCCATCTTTATGGCGGCTGGTGGAAGTTGAGACGACGATCACCATAGGAGTCTAATTTCAGCACAGTAAGTGTGCGCATGCGATTCATAGAGTTGAGTCTGTAGTGCTCCAAAAAGCCATGTGAGGGTTCCACCAAACCCCACGGCCCACTTACCTGAAAAACTCCCCATATCCGCAACTCAACTCCCATTAAATCCCGCCAATGCGATTGCATTGGCACATGAAAATATTTCCTTCTCCAAGGACATTAATGCATACAAGCATTATAAAGAATCCCTAAAAAGAATTGCGTCTACAAGGGCATTCATATATTACAAAGCATCTCTGCGTTAGCGACCCGAAAACCGAATTTTCAATTAGTGTAGATATTCACACTATAATTCGATCCAGCCGTCGCCATAGATGCCATGCATAATTGACGCAGATGGTATACACAACCGTCATTGTGTACCCATCTAAATTGTTTTCCGAAGACGTGCAACTAGGGATTCAATTGCAAGCACTTCACCAGGAAACATTGCTTTGTTTGAATTTTCAAACAATCACCGACGCCAAGTTTCGCCGTCAAATCTGATGCAATAGCATAAATATATGCAAAACAAAAGAATCCGATTCTCCCAGTCGCAGGTAATCATGTATACGATCATTTAGCATCTAATGAGTGGCTGCTATTTAGACAGCCGACCCTCATTACCGAAAGATGCTGTAGGTCGTTTCACCATTGTTCCTTTTTTCCTCGTTTCAGGCAAAACGCATCGATCAACACGGTGATGTGTACCAACACACACATACACCACCGCGTACGTGAGATCGCTTTCCATTGGTCACTGGTCAAAGGAAATTTCTTTTCCTTTTCACCACACCACCAAAAACTCACCCCAAACGATAAAATATCGTTGAGTCATATTTTAACCGCCGATCCGGACGGTTCTTCTTCCGCACCCCGTTTCGCGCCACGGGGATGCGTAAACCCGAGTCGAGTAATAACACCCAGTCGTGTTCTAATCATTTGTCTTTTTAATTTACCGTTTACAACTTAGTTCGATAAAGTGTACCCCCAAACAAACGGTTTCTAGTAGGGTGTCGTTATTCCGTTTCCCGAGGCATTGTGTTGTGAGTTATTCGCGTATTAATACATGTACATCCTTCTCAAATAATCCGGTAAAGAACAAAATAAATATACACGTTTCTTTTAGCAATAAAATAAAATTAATGAAAATAAAAATCATTTAGTTTTTCTATTCTGCTTGTGGTGATCGTTCGCTCCGTATTTTGAAACTCGAGCATTTTTGGCGGTGTTGCTCAGAGTTGTGTCCAGTGAACAGTTTGTGGGGACGAGGTAGAACTCTCGCCCGTGAGGCGTTACGACTTCGCACCCCCCCAGCCCTACTACCTTTTTCCCCCATTCCTAATCCAAATCCCAGCAATAATACGCTAAAACCCTAAACCCTATCAAAACCCACAAAAACCCAATCATGACCCAAAATTCGCAATAAACGAATCAAACATTCGTTTATTGCCTAACATTTGCCCCCACGGCATAATTAAATCCAAAATCCAAAATCAAAATTAAAATTAAAATTCACAATAAACGAATACGATATTCGTTTATTGTTCTACATTCGACCCACGGCATCAACGAAAACCAAAATCCATAGATCATTATCTCTATCTGAAAATTTTCCATTTAGGAAATCTAACAAAAAACCAAAAGCAGATACATTCCCACATCTGCGCAATAGTTTCGTAAGAATTCATTCTTATCTTAAGTAAATACAACATCTCACTCGAAATATCCAAAAAATCGAGATTGTTGCACGAAAATGTGTATCTTTGGGATACAATTTTCGATATGTTTTCCTTTATAAAGGGATATTAAAACGATCTCGGGGCCGCAGTATCTGGATCCTCATGCCACAGAGCAGAGATTTTTCAAATTCTAGTTTTACATCAGTTGTAATACTTTAACATAAAATCCAAATAAAACTTAACCAAAAATTAAAGCTAACTTCTTTGGAAATTGTGTGTTGTCACCAACGCTGGACGATTCTTTCCTTTTGTGTACGAGGACGACTCCGAAAACTGGTACAGGAACCGCTACTGAGGTTGGTATACAAGGACGTTATCCCCTAAGTTACGTCCTACGAAAATCAGGACGTTGCTCTTCCCTCTGGGTTCCCTCTCTATCTGGAAATTTTTCATTGAGAAAAACAAATAGAAAACCAAAAGCAGATACATATCCACATCTGCGAAATACTTTCATAAGAATTCAAGAAACTGAATTCTTATCTTATGTAAACACTGAGCATCTCACTCAGGATACCAAAAATCGTGATTGTTGTACGAAAATGTGTATTTTCGGAATACAATTATCGATTTGTTTTCCTTTATAAAGGAATGGTAAAAGAATAAGTGGACTTTACTTCAACAACCAAATTAAAATCAAATTCGCAATAAACCAAACTAATATTCGTTTATTGTTCTACATTTGCTCCACGGCATCATGAAAATTCAAAACCCAGAGATACGTTATCTCAATCTGGGAAAATTCCATCAAACAGAACAAACAAACCCGTGTTACGTACCAAAACCACCCCCCCAAACATTCATACCGGGCGAAGCCCCAACCAATTTCGGATCACATGTAGTGAATCCCATGCAGATTGATTAATGTGCCAATCCGCTAAGAAAATATAACCATAGAGTCCAGAAATACATCTGAAAACAATTCTCAATGGCGACACCGTTTCTTTTAATCCTTCCTAAACGGAAAAAAGAGCGATGCATGTAAATAGGATTGATGGACAACAATAGCATTAAGATGTACAAAATATCTTTGGCACCGTTGTCCATTAAAATGTAATTACCAAAAACACTGGTGGTAAATACCAATCCTAAACATTACTAAAAAACCCAAGTAATGTTTAATGACCTATGAAAATTGTCGATCCTAGGAAAATTACCGAAAGATCAAACAAAAGATCGCTGGCTCACAATAGAGATCCGGATACAAAAGATTTTATGTGAGGTCAGCGAGAAAGCAAAAAAGGAAAATAACACGTTGCTTTTAGGTAACGGGGGAAAAAGGTTTCCTTCCGATCAAACGATCGATATAGAGTTGGTTGCGAGATATAGTCCAGAACGGACACGCAAGTTGGTTTTCGAGACTTGACCGGGACGGTGAGTGAGGAGTTCGTGGTTGTTAAAATGTGTCAGTTGTTTTAAAGTAAAATAAATCATGTTTGACATCGTCCCTAAGACTATAAGTGATTAAAATGTGTCAGTTGTTTTAAAATAAACTAAAACATATTTGACATCGTCCCTAGACTATAAGTGTCAAAATGTGTCAGTTGTTTTTAAAGTAAAATAAAACATATTTGACATCGCCCCTAAGACTATAATTGATTAAAATGCGTACCGAAAATAAACGAAGTTAAGGAAAAAAACCGTGTTTTATTTAAAGTGTGTGTGGTATACAAAGGGTGACGAATAAAAACACTACACCCGAATCCCTTTCCACACATCCACATCTGCGCAATAGTTTCGTAAGAATTCAAGAAATTGAATTTTTATCTAAAGTAAACACTGAGCTTTTGTACGAAATTGTACACTTTTGAGATACAAATCTTGATTTCTTTTCCTTTATAAAGGAATAGTGGAGTGATCTCCGGGCCGCAGTATATTATCGAACAGTGTCCCTGAGTGAAGAGCCCAGGAGAACTATTGTAATTGGAAATAAAACATATTAAATACAGATAGAACAACGAGCCTTTCAAAAAATATTGATACTGATTCGGAGTATCAGCTGCCCCCACGGAAGACCAGTGAAATCAAGGACGTTGCTCTTCCCTCTGGAATCAGAGGAAGCACGGTGACGACTCCTTTGTAGGACGAGTTCTCAGGAGCGGTCTATTTTAAGAGATCACCTTCTCCTTATAAGGACTAGGAGACACGCTTCCTGAAACCAAACCCCTACAAGAACAGAACAAGTCTTTGCCATCATTAGCGGTCGAGTGATAACGTGTTTCATGTATTAATTCCAGTTACGTTTCTTGTTGTCTAATTAATATTAGTTTTGTGGCGAGCATGTTTGTGAAGAAGGAAATTAATAATAAGTAACATTCATACGGATACAATTAAAGAAAACATGTTCCAGTTTTAAATCCGGTACATCCATTGTGTAAAAGGAAACCGTTTTCCTTCATTCATTTGTGAAGCTTGGAACCCAGACATAGTGAACATTTATATCGATTAAAAAGATTTAAAGAAAAAAAGTTTCAGTTTTAAATCCGGTACATCGATTGTGTAAAAGGAAACCTTTTTTCATTCATTCATTTGTAAAGCTTGGAACCCGGACATAGTGAACATTTATACCAATTAAAAGAATTGAAAAAAAAAACTTTCATCATACAAAACCAAAGGAACTATACTCAATAAAGTGTAACCAATTAATGTAACAAAATATCTGCGTGTTTGTTTTTCTTTGTTTTCTTCGAGGATCGACTTGGTGTGCTCAGTAGTGTTGTGGGGTATTTTACTGAATCCCCGTCCGTGCTGACGCCCTAGTCAAGATACCCACACGTCTATAATACATTGTACTGTTCTGTGAATTTTAAATCCTCCTTGTAAGAAACATATCAAGCGACCCAGCCTACAAGCCAACCTTAATCATATAATCGGCTTTGCAACCAGCGAAGGTTAGTCCTCCCGAGAGTGTAAAATAGTTCTACAGGTGGCAGCAATTGAATAACGTGACCCGGCGATTTACGTCTACACGAAGAAACATAGACGGCTCACCTGCCCATCTTTATTCATTGATCTGCGCACTACTCTTCAAGCCCGTTTATCTTACAACACAAAGTATTTATATATATATATATATATATATATATATATATATATATATATATATATATATATATATAAATATATATATATATAAATATATATATATATAAATATATATATATATATAAATATATATATATAAATTAACATCAGCAGACGACGTGAATAACACCTGCACGCGCAAAACCCCAAGGAAGAAAATTGCTGACCAAGTGTCTGGTGCAATCGGAGCACCTCGAGTCATTTTCCAAGCTAGCGAACAACACCAGAAGCTGAGATAGCGAAAATGAGGCATTAAGTATAAGCAATCGAATCGTTGTCAGTTTAGTTTAAGTTATGAACTCAAGAATAAAGGACAAGGCATTCTGCCCTGTAATAAAAAATATATTTTTTTGATTGTTTCTGCAGTACATATATTAACTGGCGCCCAACGTGGGCCCCGCTTCTGTGACACTGTGAATATCCGCGAGTACCTTTTGGGAAATCAAGCAATAAACAAGCTTGTTGGCGAAAAACATTTCCTGTGACACTGTGAATATCCGCGAGTAACTTTTGTGATAAACAAGCTTGTTGGCGAAAAACATTTCCTGTGACCCGGTGAATATCCGCGAAATACCTTTTGTGAAATAAGCAATAAACAAGCTTGTTGGGGAAAAACATTTTCTGTGACACTGTGAAAATCCGCGTAAGTGCAAAAAGTGGACAACCAAGCCACTAAGACAGTGTAAGTGATAGGGAATAAGGCCCCCGAGTAGTTCCACGTGAACAAAAAGGAGTCAGGAAGCTCTGACAGCCGCCCTAACCAACAGTTGCAGCCGGAACCCACCATCAAAATCAACATTAAGAAGAGATGCTGCAGAAACTAATTGTAATACTACTGTAAGTTAATAATAACCTAGTTAACATATATTTTTATTATATTCCTTTTTTTTAACCACATTCTATCCACTGAGAAAAATTATTGAACAGTAAATTTACATTCCATTATACAGTTAAGTGATTATTTGTTTAGTGCTTCCAAAGCAACTACATTATCATTACGTGAACGGGTGATATAATTGATTCTCTCAAAACAAATTTTTTTGTTTTGTTGTTGTTTTTTCGTTTTTGTGAAAAATGGTAAATCCTAATAATTTGATACGACCAGCTCGTCTGGAAGTGCCTGCAGATAACGCTGCAGCTCATCAACCTCCCGCTCCCGTTCCTCCCCCTGCTCCTAATGCAATAAACAACGACATGATTAGGCTAATTTCACAACTAGTGACCGAAACCCTTCAAATACAGGGACGACAACTTTTTAACTCCATCATGAACCCCGCGTCCGATATTAATAACGACATAGACCAACCAATAAACTTGGCTAACGATAGGAATTTATCCGAGATGGACAAAATACCCGATGTAGTAAAAAGCCTCAGAGAATTCTCTGGACAGCCACACGAATTTAACTCATGGAAAAAGAGTGTCGATAGGATACTCAAAATCTATGAACATTTGAAAGGTACCCCCAAGTGTTATGGAATCCTATCGGTTATTAGAAATAAGATTACGGGGTACGCAGACGTCGCTTTAGAATCGTATAACACTCCACTAAATTGGGAAAAAATGTCAAAATGTCTTACTCTACATTATGCAGACAAGAGGGATTTAGGAACCCTCGAGTACCAAATGACAACTTTGGTACAGGGTAGTAGTACGATTCCCGAATTCTATCAGGCCGTCTACCACCACTTGTCGCTTATCTTAAATAAGTTAGGATCAATGGAAATGAGTCAAGAATCCATGAATAACATGACTCAGTGTTACAGGGACAAAGCGCTTGATACTTTCGTCAGAGGGTTAAAAGGCGACTTGCCTAGGTTACTCAGCATCCGTGAACCCGCTGACCTACCGCAAGCTTTGCACCTATGCTTAAAATTGCAAAACGTTGATTTTCGAGCCCAACATGCAAACAATTCACACTCTAGCAACCGGAAAACATTCTACCAAACACCGCCTCCAGTTCCACCTAGAAGGAACAATTTTTCATACTCAAGACCGGCACCTATTCCCGCACCCAGACGCGAATTTCATCCCGAATTACTCCATAACCCCCGAAATGCTCAGCCTCCTCAGTTCTACAGAGAACCACAATACCAGGCAAACCAACAATACCCACAGCAACGACCACCAGCAAATCAACGTCCACTTCCTCCTAAGCCAATGGACGTCGACTATTCTATCAAATCCCAAAAGGTCAACTACCAGAACAGACCTCGTAACCAACAGTTTGTTCCACAGAAACGGCAACATTCTCAACAATTCCATCAACCACAGAAAACGCAGAGAATCGACCACACTGAAGGACCCGATCCAGACAAATACGAAAGTGAAATAGAACGAGAAGACCAAAACTATGACCAGACACTAACAAATTACACTGACCTACAAGATGACCCTTACCTTGAAAAACCCGAACATCTTGACGATATCTATTTTTTAGACTAAGGCCCTCTTCGCTTCCTTACTTCGAACATATCGCAAGAAGCGGAGAGACATTACAATTTTTAATAGACACAGGATCTAATAAAGACTACATCCAACCCCGGCATATCAAGAATCCTCTTCCGAATGAAAGACGTTTCTACGTTAAATCAGTCGGAGGGAGCGTAAAAATTACACACCACTCATTTGTCCAATTATTTGGCCATAATACAGATAAAATAAAATTTTTCATTCTCCCCAGCCTCATCTCGTTTGATGGTATAATAGGCAACGATACTTTGAGAAAACTAAACGCGATTATTCATACAAAAGAAAATTACATGACTATTCACCCAAACATATCAATACCACTCAAACAGCATATTTCACAATTAATTAATAATATTACTTTAAGAACTTCCCACATGAGCAAGGAACTGTCTGACAAACTCAAGGGCATAATTAACGACTGTCCTAATCTCTTTTCCGACCCTGACAAGAAATTGACTTACACCACCACCGTAAAAGGAGAAATTCGAACGACAACGAACGATCCCATTTATTCAAGATCATATCCATACCCGATGTCACTCAAGGGAGAAGTCGAAAAACAAATAAACGATCTAATAAAAGATGGTATCATTAGGCCATCTAAATCCCCTTACAATTCTCCAGTTTGGGTCGTTCCCAAAAAAATGGATGCCTCTGGAGAAAGAAAATATCGGATGGTGATCGACTACCGTAAGCTAAACGCTGTTACCATCGCCGATAGGTACCCGATCCCCGAGATTAACGAAGTGCTTGCCAACCTCGGAAAGAATAAATGGTTTACTATAATCGATCTTAAAAGTGGTTTTCACCAGATCCCACTTAAGGAATCTGATATTGAAAAAACTGCCTTTTCCGTGAATAACGGAAAATTCGAATTCACTCGTCTCCCCTTCGGGCTAAAGAATGCCCCTTCCATTTTTCAAAGGGCTTTGGATGATATTCTGAAGGAATACATCGGGAAGTGCTGTTATGTTTATATCGATGACATCGTCATCTTCGGGAAGGACGAGATCGAACATCTTAGGAACCTGGAAATAGTGTTCAAGACCCTAGAGGCCGCCAATATGAAAATACAGTTAGACAAGTGCGAATTCTTTCAAGAAGAAATAGAATTCCTAGGCTTTGTCATTGGTAGGGATGGCATCAAAACTAATCCCAAAAAGGTCCAATCGATTGTTGACCGACCTGCCCCTAAGACCCTTAGGGACCTCCGTTCATTTCTCGGTATGTCAGGATACTATCGTCGCTTCATTAAGGACTATGCCAAACTTGCGAAGCCCCTGACATCCCTCTTAAGAGGGGAAGATGGACGAGTATCCAAAAATCTTTCTAAGAACAAACCAATTCACTTGGACAAGGAAGCCCTAGAGGCATTTGATAAAGTTAAAAATTCACTTATTTCGGCTGAAGTAGTTCTGTCATATCTTAACTTCAAAAATGAATTCGAGCTGACCACGGACGCCTCGGATTATGCTATCGGGGCAGTACTCTCTCAAAATGGTAAACCGATCACATTTCTCTCGAGAACTCTAAACAAAACCGAAGAACATTATGCAACGAACGAGAAAGAAATGCTCGCTATTATATGGTCACTGAATTCATTAAGGAACTTCCTCTACGGATCCCAAAAGGTGAAAATTTTTACCGATCACCAGCCTCTCACTTATGCCTTGAGCAATAAAAACACCAACAGTAAAATGAAAAGGTGGAAATCTATTTTAGAAGAATACAACTACGAACTCAAGTATAAGCCAGGGAAAGCAAACGTAGTGGCCGACTCCCTGTCGAGGCCTCCCCAAGTAACCGAAATTCATTCGATGACCCCAACCGAACATAGTGCCGATAGCTCTTCTGATAACCTAATCCCCACTGTTGAAACCCCAATAAATGTATTCCGTAATCAACTAGTACTAAGAATAGGCGAAGATAACAGTTACCAAATCAAAACTCCGTTCGAAAACTACACAAGACACATTTTTACCAAACCAGAGTACTCAGAACCAGACTTAATAAACGCACTCAAGAGATACTTGAACCCTAATACTATAAACGGACTTTTGACAAACGAAGAAACTATGGGAAAGATACAAGAAATTTACCCGCTCCACTTCAAAGACTACCGTATTAGATTTACCCAGAAACTGGTGGAAGACATACCCAGCGAAACCGAGCAAGAAGAAAAAATCTTAAAGATACACCGACGCGCTCATCGCAACGCCGAAGAAAATCGAATTCAATTATTAGAAAATTTCTATTTCCCTAAAATGTCCTCTAAAATCAAAACCCTAGTAAATCGTTGCGCAATCTGCAAAGAAAACAAATACGACAGGCACCCTAATAAACCACACTTGAAACCTACACCTATTCCTAATTATCCTGGACACACCATTCATATCGACATCTTTTCTACCGAAAAACAACTTGTCTTAACAGCCGTCGATAAATTCACAAAATTCGCTCAAACTAAAATTATCCCATCACGTTCAATCGAAGACATTAAACGACTACTACGAGATATCATATTCTTCTTCTGCGTACCTGAAGTCGTTGTAATAGATAATGAGAAGGCTCTTAATTCAGCCTCAATAATCTCAATGCTAGAAGATGACCTCCAAGTCAAAATTTTTAAAACTCCTCCATACAAAAGTGAAGTGAACGGTCAAGTTGAACGTTTCCACTCCACATTGTCCGAAATCATGAGATGTCTCAAATCAGACGGACCTCCACGGTCTTTTGAAGAACTCCTAGAGCGAGCTGTGAATGAATACAACTTCACTATCCACTCAACCACAGGTAAGAAACCAATAGAACTCTTTTACGGACGAATACCCAGATTAAACCCCGAACAATTTGAAAGGACACGATTGGCTAACATTAAAAAACTTAGAACTAAACAGGAAAAGGATAATAAATACCATAACAAAAAAAGGAAACCAATTAAAGACTATCAAATAGGACAAGTTATTTTTGTTAAAAACAATAAACGAATAGGTTCGAAATTAACAGATAGATACCGACAAGAAATAGTTAAGGAAAATAAGAATTCTACAGTAGTAACCGAATCCGGATCTTTCCAGATGTGCCCTATGCACCTGTCAGGCAACTATTCAAATATTGGACTTTTCAAACGCACAAATAGTGACTTTTCACGTTGGACAGACGAAAATACAGGACGGAAATTTCAAACTAATACACGCCATCGACTTGGATCAATATGATCAATTCATATCCGCAATAACCCCAATCCTTAACCTTGAATCCACCCAAAACCATACCATATTTCCTTTGCTATCACATGAGTTGCAACAGATCGAAAATCTCTTACATAACTTAAAACCGCGAATAACAAAACGTTCATTAAATTTTATCGGCAGCGCATGGAAATGGATTGCTGGCAATCCAGATCATGACGACTTTGTCACCATTAAAGAAAAAATCACGGATGTTCTAAAAAATAATAACAAACAGGTTGTCATAAATCAATTATACAATGAGAGAATGAATAACATCACCAAAATTCAAAACGAAATACAGAAATTGTTAAAAGAAGACAATAAATTAAGTTCCGAATTAATAACAAATGTACAATACAAAATTAAACTTGTAAAAGAAGAAATAGAAAATATAAACTATGCCATTCACTGGGCCAAATTAGGCATGATCAATTCATTTATTTTATCAAAAAAAGGAATAGAACTTGCTACAAATATTTTTAATAAACAACAGCTGCCCTATAATACAATAGAGGAAGCTCTAGATTTCTCGGAAATAAAGGTTATAAGCAATTGTTCAATAATACTCTACATTATAAATATTCACATTATTAAACCTGTAAAAAGAAACAATATCATAACAGAAATCCTATTCGATGTAATTCTCAGAAATAACGAAGAGATATATGGGACAATAAAAAATTGTAAAAATTATAACTCCCTATCCATCTGTAATTCTAAAGACATTATTAATATTAGAAATGACACGTGTATACCTAGCCTACTCAACAGCCTCCCAGCTATCTGCAACACCGTCAATAGCCAGCATATCCCAACCATAGACGAGATCTCGACTGGCAACCTATTGCTGAACCAATTTACCGGAGCCCTACAGGTCGAGAATACTACTCACAACCTCAATGGAACATTCCTGATAAAATTTCACAACACCACCGTAAGCATCAATGGAAGATCATTTACTTCCAGAGAAGCATCAACGATACAAGTACTACCGGCAATACTCCAACCCAATCCAAAGGAGAAAAGGTACAGCGAGCTACTATCTCTAGAGATGATGAAGGACCTCCACATCAACAATACAAAGGAAATTCGACTGTTGCAAACGGAGAAAAACACACATCAAGCAACCACCTACTCGCTCATCTCCTGCCTCGGAATACTTGCTATAATAACCTCGATCCGCAAATTTTTACCCAAACGAAACAATACCATCCAAATCCCAGAAGACAAGATCCAAGTGAAAAGTCCCGAACCAAGAGAAATCTTGCCACCCAACGCGCCCCCACATTTTGAGATGACAAAACAAAGGTTCAACAACCTTCCGTATTTTTAGCGATTGAGGACAATCGCATTTAAGAGGGGAAGAATTAACATCAGCAGACGACGTGAACAACACCTGCACGCGCAAAACCCCAAGGAAGAAAATTGCTGACCAAGTGTCTGGTGCAATCGGAGCACCTCGAGTCATTTTCCAAGCTAGCGAACAACACCAGAAGCTGAGATAGCGAAAATGAGGCATTAAGTATAAGCAATCGAATCGTTGTCAGTTTAGTTTAAGTTATGAACTCAAGAATAAAGGACAAGGCATTCTGCCCTGTAATAAAAAATATATTTTTTTGATTGTTTCTGCAGTACATATATTAACTTATATATATATAAATATATATATATATATATATATATATATATATATATATATATATATATATATATATATATATATATATATATTCGGTAACAACCCACAAAAGCGTTACACGTATGACACCCTAACTTTATTTGTTACAACGGACTATATGAGCCACTATTACCAATATATGCCACGGAATTCCCTATGAACCCAATACACTATGTAACAGAAGTAATATTTATTACTGTTTATATACTTATAAAAAAGGTAATGATGTAATTTACTTATTAATATACATCGATGATTTGGTGATTTGGTGGTAAAAATGAGAAAGAAATTGAAAGAATTAAAAAGTTACTATCGGAAAGATTTAAAATGAAAAATGTTGGAAAAATTAAAGATTTACTTGGTATTACCGTTAACTATGATTCCTCTCGTTACATTGTGCAATTAAATCAAAGTAAATATATTGTATCGTTAAGTAAGAAATATAACGTAGAAAATAGTAAATTGTATACTACGCCAATGGAAGTTAATTTGAAAATTGAAAAATCAGACGATAGTGAAAATGATATAAAATACAGAAATTTAATTGGTGCTTATCACTTAGCCGTGGCATCGAAAATTCATCCTCGGGCAGGCATTGATATCTGAAAAACATTAAGTCCACGGCAAAGCTTATCACTTAGCCGTGGCATCGAAAATTCATCCTCGGGCAGGCATTGATATCTGGAAAACATTAAGTCCACGGCAAAGCTTATCACTTAGCCGTGGCATCGAAAATCCATCCTCGGGCAGGCATTGATATCTGAAAAACATTAAGTCTACGGCAAAGATTATCACATAGCCGTGGCATTTGAAATCTCATCCTCAGGCATGCATTCTACCCAGGGCATCTCGTTCCCATAGCCTTATGCTATGGAAACAACATCAACAAAGAGTTCTTTGATTACTCGTTTTCTTGTTTGCCCATGGCACCCCTAGCATGCGGCTATTAGGTCCCATTGGTTTGCCACCGCCGACAAGGTTTCGGCTGAGGCAAACCAAACATTTCCCTAATTACCAGCAATAGCTGGTTTCCTATTATCGGTCCCCACCGATCAGGGACCGCAAACAAGCAACGAATTGGATGCAGCCAGCAAGTGTTTACTTTTAACATCTGGCAATGGCTGCACCCTATATTCGTTGCAATATCTAAACATCGCATTTGCACCACAGAGTGTTAGGAATATACAATTCCCTATTAACGGCCGCCACCCGTCGGCGGACCTAAGGGAATTCACACCATCAACCGAAATGTTGATTTATGGCCTCCCATAGGATGACCAGATCTTCGGTCGTGTTGTTTTCTCTCGAGATGTTCCTTGTGGCCGGCATGTATAGCACAATCCATTGTGTACACAGCCGCAGGTCATTCATTGTTTGCATTCGTGGAAGATGCAGTCGCGATGCTGGCATCCATCCTCGGTCGCCGGACGATCGTATGCGAGGCATACACACACATGCATAATGTATGCCTATTCCCCGGTCCAATCACGATTAACTACCTCGAGTTAATCGTGCAGCTCCTCCCCTTTTTCGGTTTTCTTTGGGTGTCCCTTTTCTTTTGTGGGCATTAAATATCGAGTCTGATTTCATCCCCTGAAGTGTGCACATGCACTATACGAGTCTTGTTAGGATCGGTAAAAATGTATTCGATGTTGAGTTCGTAATTGAGTGCCGCTTTTAGTCTTGTGCGTGTTTCTATTTGGTGTCGAGTTAGTAATTGAGTATCGTCTGGATTTTTGTGCAAGCCACTAAATATAACTTCACATCCGTCGTGAAAGTGTAAAATCAAATAAGCTAAACGCAGCTTCCACGTTATTAACGCTAATATGTACCGCTAGTTCTAATAAAAAGACACTGTGCTAAGGAGTAACAAATAATACTTGACCACCATCAAGTTAACATTAATAAAGAGAACGTTTTATCATAAAAAGACACTGTGCTAAGGAGTAACAAATAATACTCGACCACCATCAAGTTAACCTTAATAAAGAGAACGTTTTATCATAAAAAGACACTGTGCTAAGAAGTAACAAATTATACGTTCCCGCCAACAAGTGAACATAAATAAAAGACGTTTTATAAATAGAATAAACCATCTTGTTTCATTCCATCAACTCCGCCAGGGTGAACAGTGTTTAGTCCTAACATCGGTGGTGTTTTTATTTCTACTACTTTCTCTGGTGTTTGGAGTTTCGGCAGCTTTTAATCCGTGGGTGTTTTGCTGAAACCGCGCCCGTGTAGGTGCCCTAGCCAAAACTATCCCACAGTATCATAAGACGCTGTGATGAACACACACGCCGTAAGCGCCGCGCGCCGTCACCCAGTTTGCGAAGTTATCATCTAATAACTCCTGTATTTTATATTGAATAAATGAAATCTCCGTTCTTATCGTTTATATCCACCGACTCAACAATATGATAATAGAGTGTCTCACCTGCCATTGTCCTCAACGGGCAACATAAAGGGTATATGTGCAAACGTCGTCGAATTTGGACATTTATGCCAGCGAGTCGAGGATTAACGCGACGAACGTAAGGTCGAAAAGCCTATCGTGCAAAAAAACAAAAAGAAAGATATTACCCTTCGTGATTAAAGACGGATGTAGGCAAGAGTTGGTTGTGTGCATATGCAAGGAAATGGAAACGGGAAGTCGTGTGCCGTGAGAGAAAAGGTGGATGTATAGTTGTAGTGCTCTGAAAAGCCCCACCACCCCCTAACCGAACTCATCAACATTCAAAAGTCCATTATGCCGATGCAGCAAAATTCGCGATAAACGAATCGAATGTTCGTTTATCGCCCTTGCACCCAATTGTCCTTAACTCAAATCCACATATACATTCTCCCGATAAAGCAAAATTCCTGTTCACCGAATCAAATATTCGTTTATCATCCATACACCCAATTTCCAATAATTCCCAAACTAAAAACAAACACATGGTAAGTTGAGCCAGATGTTCAATTACCATACTCATATCCCAGATTTCCGAATTCTTATCACAAAATCCTAAGACTTGCCTCCAGCCGGAGTATCTTTCTCGAGCTTTTGCTTACATTTTGATCCCCTCGCGATATAAAATGTCGATTTGGTTTGCATCGTGATCTCGCGGTTGAGTATCTGACGAGCAAGTATCCCTGGAGATGGTGCCCCCAGGAGAGCTATTTTATCTATTAAAATTAAGCAGTGAATTAATAAGAGTAGTCTGAACCAATAAAAGTAATGAGTTTTTCCTAAAACAAAAGTGCGTTCTAGTGAGTGTTGGCTGCTCTAACTTTAAATTGTAGGCGAGAGTAGTGTGGTAAACATCCTTTTCAGGTTTGCCGTTACTGGGCATCACCTGTCCCACGGAAGCCAGCGTGTAGTGCTCCAAGAAGCCCTACCATTTTTCTCCCAAATTACATTTTTCTCCCACATTACATTTTCCTCCCACATATACACAAATCCTACCTATAACAAAATCAATTTGATATCCCCAACATAACATCGAATTCAATGTCAAACCAAATCTGTTACGTCCACAACCACCCAATGAATTGCGCTACACCCAAAATTATCCACTAAAAGGATGAAGCACTCCCCGAGCCCTAGCATTTCCCCATACACTAAACGGGCCAATTCCAAAATTGATATCAAACAAATTGAACTAAACGTTCAATTTGCCCATATCAAATTCAATATCAAAGAAATTGAACTAAATGTTCAATTTGTCCATATTGAAGACAATATAAATCCAAAACGTAATATATGAACCAGATGTTCAACACGTTAATTCCCCTGGTTCCAAATCTGCGGACCAGATGACCAGCTCTCAAGTAAAGTTGGTAAAAAGCATAAAATGCACGGCGACACCGCCCCCTTAAACCCTATTCAAGGAAATATTTTCTATACGGAACAAAGGACGGCGATCGTAAAAACACTCGCTGAACAACAATACCCATAAGATACAAAATATCTATGGCTCTGATGTTCACTAAAAAAGAAATTGCCAAGTCTGGGCACTGTGAGAAATCCCAGGTAATACTTACGGGATTCCAGACGGTTGCCGATCCAAGGTACAATACCTTGGGACCAGACAAAGGATGTGCGGGATCACAAAAGAGATCCTAATACAAAGGATCTCGAGTGCGATCATCGCAACACGTTGCTTTGTGTTAGCGAACAAGAAAAATTCGGCCGAGACGGTCAGCGAAAGTGGTGTCAGTTCGCGTACCCGATGTGTGGTTTTAAATTGTTAATTTCTTGTCGTATCAGGCTTCAATTTCACTTTTTCCCTGTAAAAATAATTAAATACACGTCACTGGAGAACTATGAAAAATAGTGAGTTATGCCTCATCGCCGGTGTTGTGTAATAATGTTCCCCGTTATCAGTGTGTCTGTTTAATATAATTGTTCTGTCTGTGGTGATTGATTGTATTATCGGTTAGATTTCTTCATTGTAACAATTAATCTGGTGAAATCTGTAGTGAACACTAAAGGAACATTTAATTAGTGAATTCCAAATAAACATATCTTTAAGTAAAGGGTAATATGTCTTTTCGTTACCTACCACAACACGGGGAAGTGCTCTTAATTCAAAGGGCAAAATAACAACAACGAAGTATACCAAGGAGTACCACCAACGCCATCTCAACGGGACAAACAGTAAGTTGTTCATATACATATTTCTATTTATAACTCAACAAATCGAACTAAATGTTCAAATTTTCATTTATTGAATTCAAATTCATTTATTCATTTCAATGCATTTGTTCGATTCAGTTTCCTAAAATCAAACAGCATAATGCATTATTTTCCCATGTATGCTAAAAGCAATTAGCACCTAAAATTCCTACAAGATCCATAACCTAAAAGTGCATGTGTCCAAACAAAGGCATATCTATTCGATACGCCGACACACAATTCTTGCAATCATAAACATCCAAACGCATACCAGATGTTTTATGACTTGCTAATAGACACGGATTCCCAGATCCTAAACTAACAACCAATTTCCACGGATCTTGTGGCTAGATGGCTAACACAAACAAAAACCCCAAGATAGAATCAAACGATAGGTGGCGATGCATTTTGACCTTCGAAATAAGATAAAGAAATGAGGATTTGAATTCTCGAAGCGAGAAGATGATTTGAATTCACAGAGTTGGAAAAGTGACTTGACTGGAGTCGCTTGGCAGAGTCAGTCAGTAGCGCGCATAAGGAGAAGACCTCCTCCAAAAAATGAGAAATAAACTTAAAATAAATCAGTTAGAATTAGTTACAAAAGAATCGGAAGTGTTGTTTTAGTGACTGCTCAGCAGCCAATTCTTTGGTGATATTTCTTTTAGTGAATCAATATAATCGTGCGGTATTAAGGACAACAACGGTAGCCCACTCTTACCGGGGAACCGCAAGCACGGTGGTGCACCAAAAGATATTATAAGCGGAAGCCGCTGGGTTGCAGACTGCAAGGACACTACTCTCCAAACAACGATCGGTCGTTACTCTTCCCGGTTCACCCGGAAGCACGATGGCGACAGCAACGAGCGAACTTGGGCGACCTATAGAGAGATCTGGTTCATAAAGAACTAAAATAATATCCTCCCAAGTGACACTACTACTACATGGTGTCGTGTGTTTCGTAATTAAACAAACTATAGAGTTTAAAATAAAAACATTAAACTGAAAATAGTGCATTTTATTGACTTTGAGTGAAGCGTGTGGTGAATGTGCAAGTGCTACATACACGAATCCTAAAATATCATAATACAGACAAAACCAACAACAACTCCCAGAAATCTGATCCTGAAATTTGCTACTTGGATACTACTAAATCAAAAACCGTTTAGTTCAATTAAAACAGAAATACCAATCTCGTGTTTTGATTTCGAAAATAATTTACACACGATTCAGTTCAGAATACATAAAACACGTTCATTCTTTTGTGGGGCTGTGGGGGTTCTTTAACCTGTAGCGTTCTACGAACGCACAATTCCACCCAGGTAAGGTTCCTACCGTTCAAGGAAATAGCTACCCTGAAAACGTTGCACGCGCCCCACAGACGCGTGTCCCAAAATCCCACCTTAGGGCACTGAAACAATTGGTCAACGTTGAGCCCGACACGAAAAAGTAAGGAACTGAACGTCCCAAAGCTTACAATGTCAAGCTCAACAGTTCGAATAAAGCATACCTGAAACAAAGGAACACATTCATGCATCCGATCCTCAAAGACCGAATTGCGCCGCACGCCATCACTGCACAATCGAAAATCCTGAACATCTACACGATGTTACAAGGATTTGTTATCGCCAGCAAATTAGCCGACCAACGGATGCACGTGCGGGTGGTCTGCCACAAAGACCACCAAACCCATCGGCAAACAAAAGAAACGGCAACCGTAATTATCTCAACGAGATAATTCGAAAAATGTATGAGGTTTAAAACCTACAAGGGCACTACTCCTATCCCACGGTTCCTTTTTTTTTTTTGTATTTCACACCCATTAGAAGGATCTAATGGATTTCGGTGTATGTTTACAAAAGGCAAACAACCACGGACTGTACGCCCGAACAATCATCTCCGTTCTGCGCGCCATATGTTTTGTGCAAATAAAGGCGGCACAAAATCGACAGCCGTCGAACCAAATATCGATCACCACCACGGATGGTGATAATGACGTTTAAAGATGTATGCGTCGATTGACTTTTTCCTTTTCAGGCACCGAAATTACCCCTGGGACTTAATAACATGCTGCTAACAGAGATTCGGAAATTCTGTTAGCAGAGCGAATAGGAAATTTCTCTGTGCAGATATAGATACGATCTGTAGCAGGATATTTTTGGGGTTGAGATAGATAGTCTAATTTGGATCGTCATCGGGAGGACAAGTCGAGGTTAGATCATCAACGAGACGGGAAGTCTTGGTTGGAGCGGCAAGCGACAAGAGTCGATAACGGAACGAACAGCGAGCACCCCACCGAGGAGGGCGAGCGAAATAACGAGAACCAAACGAGGAAGTTGATCCGCGAATTAACTTCATAACCGGAAAGTAACGTCAATGTGTAATCGAACGGTCGCAACTAGGAAATGTATATAGTGATTTGTCTTGCCACGAGCAACTAGCTAATAAACGTGATATTGTTACCGACTATCGATAGCTTTTAATTACAAACACCACAAATTGTATCCTCATGAACTTACAAACGCTTGTGCGAATAAAGAAAAATTGTGTTTTCGAAAGTTAATATCTCTGAGTTTAATTGGTGACCGTGTTCACTCTAGTTTCCTTTGATTTGTTTTACTTCGGACAGTGCTTGGCGGAAAAGGTAAAACAACCACCAACGAGTCACAACAATTACGCCACCTAAATCCACTAAAAACCCAACCAACCTGCAAATACCTGCACCTATCTTAAGCAGCTTACCTCCACATGCGCAGTCAAGCTCCTGCAACAATACTTACCTGGAAGACATTAGCCGTGGCAAAATCATCTAGAATGATCACCTTTTGCTATTTTGCTATCGCATTAGCATCTATAGACGTTCACCTAGGGGCATGCTTGCATACAAACCCTCATGTCCTAAAATCCAATTCGGTTTTCCCATCGTGTAACCGACATAAATATCCGAACATGTCAATACGCATGGCTGAGGACTATTTTCCCCATATTCGGCATGTCATGCTTAACTTTGCCTTATCAGGAGACCCATCGGCCCATCCTCCTATCGACAATATACAGCATAGCCTTTGCTGGCTACCCACAAGCGATCGAGTGTTATTTAAAGTAAACACGTGCTAATAGATCAACCAGAGAGAACCTTCGAGATTCAGGATCCGCGCCACGCAACCGTCGCGATAGTCAGTCATCAAGTAGCATTCACAGAGGTCAGATCCTCCATTACCACGAGAGTCGTTTCGTGTGTCGTCGCAATTGTAAAACGAAAAGTAAATGAACCACCAAAGGTCGCGAGTGTGTCGAGCGTAACGTGTCGGCGAGTACTTAAGCGTTATATTAGTGAATACCTTTGTAAAATCGTCACGGGCGTTCCAGTGTAGTGAATCCTGGATTTAATAACAAAAAAATAAAGAAACATATAAAACAAACCTTGCGCTGTGTTTTTTATTAAAGTGCCGCTTCGCTCCGTTTTGTCTTCGTGTGAACAGTGTTCGGCGGAACACCTCACCGTCATCATCAAACATTCCACGTTACTCCAATACCCACCAAAACGCTACACACCATGGCAAAAGTGTAAACAAACACTGCCCCCATGCCTACCAGTTCGATACAGCTGCAGCCGATAGGTTCCCCTCCATTCGATAATCATATATTGCACCCATATCCTGAGGTTCGCACCACTTGCGACCAATTCCCTTTCATCGGCTATCAACCGGTCATGGGATTCGGGCATGGATATGAGTGTTGTTTTAGCAATCATACCCATGTTCATGCCTATGATGACCCGCCTGAAAACTAAATTAAACACACAAGTATCTCACTGTGTTTGTTTTATTTACCCGCACATTAATCCAAACATATAGCCATCCAGCCTGACCCTTTGCCGCCGTCGACGAGGTTCCTGCTGACTTATGTCAACAAAATAATTATCCTCCTCATGCACCGGAGCCATATGGCTAAATCAAACAAAGAGCAAGGTCCCTTTGTTTACACATGTGCAGTATCATTCGTCGTCGATATTTCGAACGAATGGGGCATCATACATTGACCTGTACGGAAACATGAAGAATCCATCTAGATGACGGCTGGTGGAAGTTGATCTCGACGAACACCGGCGAGTCAGATTTCATCACCCGAAGAGTGCGCGCGAGTCTTGTAAGAGTCGAGTCATTTAAATTGTTTGTTCCTGTAATAAAGGTTAATGCCTTTAAATGTGAAGAGATTGATTTTAAACCGTTTGTTCCCGTAACCAATGTTAAAACTTTTAAATGTGAGAAGACTGAATTTAAATTGATTGTTCCAGTAATCAATGTTAGTGCTTCTTAATGTGAAAACACAGAATTTAAACCATTTGTTCCAGTAATCTATGTTAGTGCTCCTTAATGTGAAAACACAGAATTTAAAGCACTTGTTCCCGGTAACCAATGTTAGAACTTCTAAATGTGTAAACACAGAATTTAAATTGTTTGTTCCAGTAATCAATGTCAGTGCTTTTAAATGTGAAAACACAGTATTTAAAGCATTTGTTCCCGTAATCAATGTTAGTACTGTGGGGGTTCTCCATACTACATGGAGAACCAACCCACAATTCCGCCCACAATCTTAACCTAATTTCGACCGCTAACATCGCGTCACATTATCCCCTATCCAACCGTTCGGATATTTTACCTGTTAAAGAGAGCTTAGCTGAATTCATTATTCTATGCAGATAATGCAGAATTGAATTCAGCTACCTTTTGCCATACGGCAACTCCATTTTTGCTAGCCCATGAGATTTCCGTCGGAAATCATATCATGTCGGGTAGCAACAACAAGTCGAAGCAAACGACGCCGTCGCATCATAGCGAAACCGCTGGGGAATTTGTCAAAATATCTAATTCGTTTTCATGATAAATTACCCTAGCCAATTTGGCGTTACTTCGGCTTTTCTCCAGACACTTTGTGGGGGTTCTTGCGAAACCCACTGCTCACCTGTCAATATACACCAGGTAACACACCTTGCATGAGCAACCTGTTTTCAACAGGGCAGGTACTTACCCGCATTGGTATACCAATAACCACCTAAAATCCGTGGAGCACAATGTCTGCTGATACGAAACCATACATCAGCAACAACAGACATTGCCTACATCAAGCATAATAGTGCGAAGGGCACCATGTACCACAAAGGCAAATCCGGTTGCAAACGCCGCAACCAACACTGCCCAAAATTACCAGTGTAATGCCCCTAAAATACAACTCGGTACATATTACGTAACCGACGAAAATCACCAAGAGTTGTCCAAGCACACAAGAGGAAAGGATTTTTCCCATACACGTGCATGGGAATTAATATAAGCGGACGCCAGCAACGCGCGAACCGATCAGCACCAACGTGCCACACAGTGCTGGTCGAACAAACACATCCTACCATGGAAATGCGATGTACACGATCAGCATTAATGCTATACACAGTCACTGATCGTATAAACAGTTAACCCTGTTCAGAACATCTCGCCCCAGCTGCGAATGTGTTTATTTTTATTTTGATTCATAGTCTATGGTTCGCATGCTGGGCGACACAGGCAATGAGCACCAAAGGGGATCATGTGTGTGTATTTCACCATTTTTCGTGTGCTTAACAAAACTAAATCGCACCATATATGGCCATCGAAGCGATGGATGGAATTTTTGGTCTTCTGTCGTTTCGATGGCCGAGGTTAATCTCGGATCGGATTCCGTGAGGGCAGGTCGTGCCCTCACGTTAATTTACATCCCTCTTGGGCCGTCCCAAGGGATAAGTAACATAGTGGACAGTGGTGGTGACGGGCAGCGCTTGATAAGAATCAATAAGAAATCTCTCATGGGGTGTCCCAAGAGATCGCGACAACGGTGCGAATAGACAAGTTCTTGGCATAATTAAAGCGAACTTCTGTGTAAAATACATAGTGTACAGCGCACGTTAAAAACCGTTAACATTGTAAAATACATAGTGTACAGCGCACGTTAAAAACTGTTAACATTGTAAAATACATAGTGTACAGCGCACGTTAAAAACCGTTAACATTGTAAAATACATAGTGTACAGCGCACGTTAAAAACCGTTAACATTGTAAAATACATAGTGTACTGCGCACGTTAAAAAACCGTTACAACTTCATTCGCTGGGGATCAATGCTCTCTTTTTGCAGGTGAATAGCATCACCTTTTTCCCTCTCTTTCACAGTTCTGTCTTCGTACAGATCAATGTACTCTGAACTCACCATATTACCGAATTAGGTCAATGGGTTCCGCTCAGAACTACAGTGATTCATGCACATACAACCAAATCTACCGCAAGTAATCATACACCGAGTTTCTGTTCTCTCAGTCTCCCGCTCCCTTCGATCATCAATTTACCGATGTAATCCACCACACATCGACGAACGTGGCAATGAGAGAGCAGAAGTATGTTCTCTTTTGGTTGTCAAGTGCAAAAATTGAATTACCGAACTTTATCCCTTTTCGAATCAGTCTTTACTCAAAGATCATCGTGGATTGTTACACCGCCACGAATAGTCTTGCCACCACCGCCGTGTCCGCACGCGAGTGCGTCCGTGAGCTTCAATTGTATTTTTTCTTCAATCAGTAAATACTTCTCTCTTACCTCCCACAAGAGTGTTGTGAGTTCGCGTGCGCCGAGGTGTCGGTTGGGGTGGTGACTTCGAAAAATGATTAACTGAACCCTGGGAAAAGTATAAATTGTGTCAGATACTGTGAAGAGCTTTATACTGAAAACAGCCAAGTGTGGTTTAATAGCGAAGTTTAGTTTGAATTAATTAAAATTTAGTTTGAAAAATTTGAGTGTGTTTTTCTTCAAATGTGTAATAACTGTGTAGTGTACAAAATAAAAAAAACAGAACATTAAAAATTAGTTTGAATTATACAAAACAAAAAATGTTTGTTTTAAAGATGTGCAAGTGTGTGTGGTGTGTGTGGTGTATAAGAGAAACTATTTTGAAATCCTCTTCATCATCCTACCATCGACACTATAAACACTTTTTCCATAGGGCTAAAGGAATTGTTTCTCTCACCTTAGGTAGAACATACGTTTTTCCTCATACAAGCGATTTTATCAAGTCTGAAGGAACTCCTTTCTTGTTGTTTTTATCTTTTCTGTTACGGATTGCACATTTCGGCATAACTGTGGCGGTTCCGCCAGATCCCACGGCTCGCCTTCTTGAAAAAACCCCCATAACCACAACCCGGTCTGCATCAGCTTTCGCTAATGCAATTCGCATTAGCATCTTAAATGCTTCACGCATCAAACAGATCCAATTATTATAACCCTAAAATCCCTATAAAGAAAACTTACCTTTTCATTGCATCCCTTCGCATACAATTTTCTGTAAGAATTCTTCTTGACCTTTTTAGGAATTCCATAACTCCCATTGTTTCCCGCCAATGCATTTGCATTTGCCCCAGAAAACATTTCCTTTTCCAAGGACATGTAATGCTTTCAAGCATTATCTGAAATTCCTAAAATTGATCCTTAATGTGCATATGCACCATAAATAGCAAACATTCGATACCCTTTGTCTGAGTTAAAATACTACGTCGTCAACTTGTTTTTACAGCTGCAACACTAGCGATTCAATAGACAAACAATGATGCATTTCTTTCGTCGCCACCACTAATTGCTTGGCATACCTAAATGCAAGCAAGGGATGCGTATCGGCAATTAACCCAAGATACGATATACAATTTCCATGGTATAAAGTATCGTATCCCATTAACACCTTTTTTCCAACGTCCGTCAAAGCGACGTTGCATAAACATGACCCTCATTAAAGAGCGAACCATTTGGTCGCCTTTTCTTTTGTTCTCGCCGACTGCCTTTCTCGTCGTTCCACTGCTTTCGAACACGTGCAACGACATTGAATTTGTTCGATCGCGCACATATACCACTGCACCAAAAAGATCGCTTTTTCTTAGTGGCCACACCCTTAAGAGAACATTTTCTCTTTCCCCTCCATATCTCACCCTTAATTGAAGATAGAATTCAAGTCAGAGTTCTATCCTCACGGAGTCTTATTCCATCCTTTGACCACGCTGGTCACTTCACTCCCGCTCTCCGCCACCAGCGGAGAAGCGCAAATAAATGTCCTGAAGTCGGGGTTATTTTAATAACAATGCGCAAAGTCACTGTGGCGTTTTATAACATTAATCCCGCGTCGTTAAGTAATTAAAAATTGACTGTCAAGTGAAATAAAATAAAAAAATTAATTAAGAATCGCGTGCGTTTTTCTGTTGTGTACGCTGCGTTGCCGATTTCTGTTGGTGCTTTGCCTTTTTTTTGTGTCCGGCGGAACGACGAATGAACATAGCTTTGATTGATGGAGGTGGAAGTGAACGGAGTGTCCATGCCAGGCACAATACTTCGCACCCCACAGATCTCCCGATCAATAAAATTGAATTAGAGTCCAGCGTACACGGCGTCACTGGTAAAACACCAGGATATGATCGAGTCGATTCCATAATATTAAAAAACAGTCCACCACTCCTGAGACACCGAATAGTCCATCTCTTCAATAACATACTCCAAACAGGTGTAATTCCACAAGTGTGGAAAATAGCCACAATTGTACCCATACCAAAACCCACGGGCGAACCGACCTCGACAAAAGGATATCGCCTAATATCGTTACTCCCATGTCTAGGAAAAACATTTGAAAAAATTGTAACTAGAGGACTTAACTGGTTCATGAAGAAAAACAATTTAATAAGCATTGAACAGGTTGGTTTCAAGCAAGGACGTGGAACGATTGATGCGCTACTCCATATCGACAACTTCATCACATCTTCTTTATCAACCAAAAAGCATACAACAATTCTCTCCATAGATTTTGAAAAAGCGTTCGACCGGATCGGTCCTCATGTGATTTAGAAAAAATTATCACAATGGAGAGTTGGCACTAATATTTTCTACATGTTATATAATTAATACCAGTAAATTCCCTAGCATGTAAACAAACAGGTAAACAATTCAAACCATTCAAGTATTCCAAATGCATCTACCATCTAATGAGTTGCAACTTGTTTACTCAGTTGAACTCTCAGATCATAAATTCCCCTTGTCCTACATATTCCTGACCCTCTCACATAAGCAAACACAAACCCAATTAGCATCCAATGAGATTCGGCTTGTTTGCTTAGCCGAACTGGCATCTCATGGATGCACATTATGCCTTTTCTTTGTTTCAGTTTCGTTCTCATGGCTTTGTCCCATGAATGAACCAATGTACACACATACATGTGTACCACCATGATCTTTATTACGAGATCTGGTTTTCTGTTCCACACAGAGAGACTTTACGTCTCTCTTGTGGTAAGTAAAAACACATCCTTATCGGAGAGGATATGCACCACCACCGAATCGAGGGTGAATCAAGATCCAGATTCCAACCCTCGAGGGAGTCCAATTACATCCGCCGACCACGCCGGTCGTGCCACTACCGCTCTCGTAGCGCTGCGGAGACACCAACACGTATTGAGTCCGAGCATGTAATTAGCAAACGATATTCAATCCAAAGTAACTGTTCTAGTGTTTGAATACAATCGTGTAAATTTAAGTCACCGGTGAAGTTAATGTAAAAACAAATCAAAGACCCCGGTGCAGTTATAAAATAAGGACCAAATTAAAAATAAAAGAACATTCGTCACAATAATCATGCAGAGTTTCATTTCTGTGCATTTAATTTTCCGTCCTGCTGTTCCTCCGTGTTTTTTTCCTTTTACTCTTTTCGGTTTGTGAACAGTTTATATCGAAACTTTGTAGCAGAGCATGATGGGGAGGGAAGTCAATCGAGTGCCCGTGTCCGGTACATACTTCTTCCCCACAGTATAAATTTGTGAGAGTGGAAATTGGAAGCTCAACGATTAGTTGAAATTAAACAATCAAGCGGTGCGGTATGGTAATATTAAAAATAAAAGAAGGAGTTGAAATTAAAAATAGTTAGATGAAAACTGTGATGAACGCTGGCAGAATACAAATTGTTAAATTGAAATCATTAGTGAAATCATAAAAGCAGTGTTGCAAATGCAACATGAGACACCAAATAATACATAACACAGGCAACGACATAACTCAAGTAAACGATGACAATAATCGATAATATCGTCAACGACAGAAATTAAATAGATCAGTTGACGGCGCAGGTGTTATCCCGCACTTAAGGGTATGCAACGGAAAGCTCGCTCTGGTAAAGTTGCGATTCGAGCTGAGCTTTTCATACCAGTTATCTGCTGTGAGACTCAAGAGCAATCTCTGGCAACGGGGAATACAGCAAGAAGAGGTCGGGAGGGACCGCTGCCACCAAAAGAAGTCGGATTTCAACAGACGACACGGTTGTGACGGTGAAGCTGCCGCAAAGGAAACGGATCTTAAGAATTGAAATTTATATAAGAACCACTTGAATTGTCTTTAAAAAAGATCATTATTGTTAAGAATTAGAACCAACTCAGGTTAGATAATCATTGTCCACCATAATAAAATTACCATTTTTATAACGTTTACTAATTGTTTCTTTTAGCTGGATCAGAACGTTCATAAAATGGTCCTTCGAGCCGGATATTCCTTTTGAAAGCTACACGGAGCCGGCGATAATACAAACATTTGAACTCGAGTAAGCTGTTTTGGATGCCAGATAACAACGCTGCATACATTTGAACTCGAGTAAGCTGGTGTGGATGCCAGACAACAAACGCAGCAGCATATTGAATTCGATTTAGCTGTTCCTCGTTGGCAAACCGTTTCCGGTCTATGAACAATGACAGAGCAACGCTCGACTCGAGGGTAAGTGATATTACAAATTCTTTAAAATAAACGATCCTAGGGATCTTAATTGAAGAGTATCTGTGGTTGTGTGTTCCAATCGGCAATTTTATCTCATCAAGCTCAAGAAGAGTATCTGTGGTTGTGTGTGCAATTTCAAGGGAATATCCGTGGTTGTGTGCTCGTCGAGGTGGCCAATCGGCAGATTACGATAGAGTCTATTTTGATTGGAATTTCGTGGCGTGTGTGCTGGGTGTTGTTCAGCCGTGAGTACGGAGCATTTTTCTATTCGTGCTCGATTGCGATTGTTGGTTGTGTGTTCTCTGGTGGCCGCAGGTTGGACTGTGTTTTCCCCTCTTTTTGAACTTTGGTTCGCTTGGGTTGATCAACGGGGTTGCGTATACTTTCAACCAGGCAGCAAGTGATTACGAGAACCACCCGATTCGCTTGGTTGGCGGACAGGTTTAAAAAACGATATTTTTAAGGAAACCAATTCATCAGTTTAGTTTCGGCGGTCACCACATCGGTCTTCGGGAACTTGAAGGGTGAGCTTATAGCGTTTGAAATAATAGTGAAGAAAATCGTGTGATTCGAACTGACGCTATGACAGCTCGAATCACGAAAAAAATTTTACCTTAAGCGTTACACACCAGGCTACTGACCGAGTTTAGAATTTTATTTCCAAACTCGGGTATATTCCACTGGTGTGAATAATTTTTATTTTATCGCTTGGTATACGGTTCTGATGTATTTTTCTTATTCGATTTTTTTCGTTCGGTGTTCTTCACTATTTTTGCTTGCTTGTGAATTGTGTGTATCTGTTAGAATCGCTACAAGCTGACGAGTGCGACTGAGTGAGTAACGATAAGAGAAAAGAGGAACAGGTTAATAAGGGTGGAGAAATGAGCAAGGCACGATTGGCCAACTGGATCGACTCCATAACAGCCATCGCCACAGAATTAACCGCTGATCACAAGGCATATCTGGCCTTGGATCAATTAGCTAAAACCATTCATATGAATGAAGCGCGGTTAAAGAATTTAGAACACTCCTTTGAAGAAGCAAGGGAGTTGCACCAGAAAATAATTGCGGCACCGAGCGACGACGCGAAATCGAAATATATGGAAGAGCTAACATTCCATAAGTTGAAGGAGCTATATTACAGCTATTCGTCGGAATTAAAGGCACAAATGCCGAACACGGGAGGTCAACCACAATTGCACTGCTCGTTTAATAGTTCAGTTGGAGGAAGCTAGGATCCAACTACTGAGATGATGCTCCGGCTTATCAAAATTCCGTCTTTCTCTGGCTCCTTTAAGACATGGCCAGAATTCAAAAGCCTTTTCGAGAGTCTCATCATTGGGAACTCAACTTTGTCCGATGTGCAAAGGCTTCACTATCTGAAGGCCAACTTGAACGGAGAGGCTGAACGTTTGCTGAGGAACACCGCAATCGTCGACGCGAATTTTGGGTCGGCATGGGCAACCTTAGTGAAGCGTTACCAGAACGTAAGGTTGCTAAAGGATAACCAGTTCGGATTGCTGTTTGACCAACCATCATTAGGTCATGAATCGACCGATGGCATTAGGTCTCTGGTAGATACCACGAACGAGGCAAGGCAATCATTACAGAACCTCGGTGTTCCAGTCGCTTCATGGGAAGATGTCTTGATATATCAGACAATCCAAAAACTCCCCCTTAAAACACGAGGTTTGTGGGAATCCCACATCTCATCATACGTGGATTATCCGACCTACAGCATACTAGAGGAGTTCCTGCTTACAAGAATCAGAACTTTGGAAGTCATGGGGCAAACATTTTCAGCCATTTCTCACGGAGTCTCCCGAAGTAAACGATCTGAGGTTCGCGTCCACAATTCAGCCATTCCCGATTGTTTAATGTGTTCGGGCTCACATTTAACTCACAACTGCTTTAAGTTCAAGGCACTCACTGTAAACGCAAACACCATTCGTTGCTACATTTGAACGAAGAGAAAGGTGTACTCCAAGGGAAGGGGATCGCTTCAACAATGGGCACCCCGATTACTCCATCATCGGACTCTGCAGACTCGCAACAATTAGCCACAGGATGTAAAACCAATCGCACTGCAACGCAAGCTTGCAACATTTACATGGCCGAAACTAACCGCACAAGGACTGCTCTGTTGGCCACAACACTAATTAAGGTATTCACGGCGGGGGGACAACCGGTAGTGCTTCGAGCTCTTTTGGACCCTGGGTCGGAAGCTTCTTTTACCTCTGAAGCTATAGCACAACAGCTGGGCCCCAGAAGAGAACGGAGTCACGTGAACGTCTTCGGCATTGGAGCGGCTAAGGCCAGCATTGCTAGACACAAGGTGTCTCTCACGGTTCATTCGCTGACAAATGAGAACTTCAAATTGGATTTGACGGCATTGGTATTACCCAACTTAGCAATGAATGAATGAAATACAAGTCAAGTGATGGCAACTACATGTCAAATCTCAAGGGATCCAACAATACTATAAAATCAATTTCCACGAATCACTATCGAGGGAACAATACAATCTCTTCTAATAGTCTGGGAATTACAGAGAATTCTGGCAAGTCAAGAAGCGCATCGTCTTCTTTTGGTCATCAAGGCCAACAAGACCATCTCTATGGTGGCTATTATAGTGATACCCGAAGTCATCAGTATCCACACAATCACTCGATCAGTGAATCAATTATTCCGTCAAGCAACGCAGTCAACACAATTCTCAGTTCACAGCGAGAAATCGCCCAACGCCAAGCGATGGCATTAGCGGCGTAAGTGGGACACATCTCCAACTGCAACAGCATCAGCCACAGCAATCACTTCGGATTCAAAATGCAGATGATCCTAGGTAGTTGGTGGCTAATCCAACATTTCTGGTATCGGCACAGGCGGGCCACATTCAGAAGGTAGTGAACTTACAAACTAGCAAGTTCAACGCTCCACAACCTACTTTAACACAACGAAGTGGATTTTATGCTGAATCATTGGTTTCATCTAATACACCTCGATCTCAGCGATTTCTAAACGGCCACCTTCCAAACCAAGGTGTGGCTGCACAATCACCACTTCAACATACTGACGACCACATCGCTCAATTACACAGGTCAAGTAGTCTATTCTATATGAGAAACAACCCACAATTCCAACCACAATTCCTACCTAATTTCGACCGTCTTACAGTGGGTCAAATCAACCCTATTTCCCCCTACTTACCTGTTCACCTGCAAAGCATGTTTCCACCAAGGACACATAGCTAAACTCATTGTACCACGCAGACAATGCATAAATGAGTTTAGCTTACCTTTTTCGCCATACGGCAACTCGTGTCCATGTCGATTAGCGACAACCATCCATCTGCATCATTGCAGATCCGCTTGGGAAATTTAGCAAAACATTCGATTGAATCACGTGATATTTCCCTAGCGTTACTTCGGCTTTTCTCCAGACACTTCATTCGCTGGGGATCAATGTTCTCTTTTTGCAGGTGAATATCATCAGTTTAATTCTCCTCTCTTTCTCAGTTCTGTCTTCGTATGGATCAATGTACACTGAACTCACCATATTACCGAATTAGGTCAATGGGTTCCGCTCAGAACTACATTGATTCATGCATATACAACCAAATCCACCCCAAGATAATCATACATTGTGTTTCTGTTCTCTCATTCTCCCGCTCTCTTCGATCATCAGTTTACCGATGTAACCTACCACACATCGACGGACGTGGCAATGAGAGAGCAGAAGTATGTTCTCTCTTGGTTGTCAACTGCAAAATTAAAATTATCCAATTTCATCCCTTTTCGAGTCAGTTATTCCATAACCATCACCACGGTCGCATGTGGATGCATACGCTCGCGCGCGCAGCTAAACGAAAGACATGTCTGTCGGCAGTTTGAGCATCAATAACCTTTCCCATTGAAAAGTTAAAAAGAGTTTGATTTTAAATTAGATCCATTCCAATTTTTTTCGGTCAGCAAGTTTTTATTGTTCAATTTAATAATGCATACCGCTTTATCTCGTGGAAAAGCCACCCTGGCGTACTCACCTAGTGTGTTGGGGTGCCTTACATTCTGCTGCTTTATATCATATATGTCCTGGGATTATATTTATAAAAACAAAATATTACCAAGTGAAATAAAAGAAAAGATTAACCTTAAAATAACTTTCAGTGTGTGTATTTATTTCATCTTCGCGGGTGAAACACAATTCTTGAAGAGGAACTCGATGGGGATACGAAAGAACTGCGTGCCATACGTTGGCACATTACTTGTACCCCACAGTACCTTTAAATGTAAAAAAACACAAATTCAAGGCATTGTTCCTGCAATAATAAATATCAGTACTTTTAAAAGTTTCAAGCCACAACTCTATCGTTTTATTTATTCCGTTCATCGTTGGCGAACAGTTTCCGGGAATAGTCAGTGGGTGTTAGCTGAATCTGCACCCGTGCTTGGTGCATAGTTAAAACAACTCACAGGGCATATCCAAAAGGACCTGGGGCAAGGAAAGCAACTAGTCGACCGGGAATCCTCAGAGAACAACTCAAAAAATGAAAACAGTAAGTAGCCCTTTTTCCTTTCTACAAAACCCATTGTAATTGTTTGCCAAAGAAATAATGCAACAGGGGACGTTCAGCCGGATTATTTCATTTTACGGGTACCCGACTTGATTTCCCTCCACCAGTGGTAAGAGGTGCTCAAAGCGTATTCCTCTTCTCCTTTCGTTTTACGTTTACGAAAGGCATGCTCCCAGAACTGGTGGTCACGGAGGCATCGCGAGGCGAAAGAAGATTGAATAGATACCATGGCACATCACGCCGGAGGCACACGGTAGAACCAGCGTAAGGGTGTAAAGGGAAGGCGTTCCTTCTACGAATTTTGAGTGCCGGTGTATTTCTTGACTTTTCAGATATCCTTGACCACAGCTGGCGCTGGGAGTTAAAGCAAATTATTTAAAATACAGTCCACTACGAACAACAGTAATACCCAAGCAAATTAATTAAAAATATATACCTCAACACAATCATGTCATATTAACATTACGAAGATAGCAATTACCAAACTTAGCTCAACGAATTCCGGAGCTGGATGCCCAATTATCAACAACACGCTGTGAAACATGAAGAAAAGCTCCATAATCGGACAAACGAGCAAGCGATTAAATACCTGACCATGACCCAAGAAGTGAAAAGGTTAAACCACACGAGTTGAATTAAAATGTATACTGAACGCTATTCTAGAAGCTGGATTATGGTTCTGTAAACCCATCACGTTCAAACTTAAAATTGTTTAAATACAACTGAAAAGTAGTATTAAATTGACATTGTGAAGAACATATTAGGCACACCCAATAAAGGATGTTAACATATAATAGCAGGGTCTACCGTATAGAGATTATGGAAGTATCAAGAAAGTAGATTGGTAGATCCTACTGCTACTAATACTATTTACCAGTTTATGAGCACTCAAATATATACCCAATTATGTCTGAATAAAATTATTGTGTTCATCGCTAACATATTTCTAAGTTGGTAGTAAGAGTCTAAGAGGATTAATTAGATTTTGTGTGACGTACTGTAAACAAGTTAACGCATTTCACGATTTTTAAAAATATTTAAAAATAAACTAAAGCGAAAATTAGGAGAAAATCTTTCAAAAATCTTTTTTTTTTTACATTCATAGTTAAAATTACTACAACCCTACGTAACAAATGTTGACGATATGTTAAAAAATATATAACCATTTGGTCATTTCAATTTCTGACGCACATCTTATAAGTTATGAAGACCGGAAAAATAATTTTTACAAGCTTTTATATGACTGTAGGGAACAGAGTTTGATTAACAATTTATCGTTCCATTGTTACCTACGAGTATAATTTTGGTGAACCTTATAATGAATCTAACATATTGTGACACCAAGAATATGAATACATTTTTCATCTGTGACTTACCAATTTCTCGGCGCTGGGATGTTGAAGATTTACTTGTATGTCGATTGTGTTGAACATATATTTTAATGACAGATATAAAACCCGGCGTTGAATAGATTAAAATATATCCATAAATCGGAATTATGATGATACTATCGCTGTCCGCAAGGCGTTGTTTATCTTGTCAGTATCATCGCTGCTATTGCTTCCCGAACTTTTTTGAATAGTGATGATGTTTTAAAAGTATTTTTAATTCTGCTTCAGCAGTTTGAGCGATTATATCGTTCCTTGGTCCTCTCCAGAGAGTTGTGTTGTAATATACATATTTGCGGATAGCGATCTTATCTCAAAATACAATCTGGATCCTCTTTTATGGGTTCGCCAATTGAGGATGTGATAGAGGATGCTGCCAAACATGTGCGAATATGTTAACACGATCACAATTAAACCGACTAACTACATCCCCATTTCAAAGACATTTGAGGGATGATTGAATGTCTGAAATCAAACACATATGTTTTATGTAAATTTTATACTAAATGCAAGGAGTAAAATGTTGTAAATGAATTTAATAGAAAATACGCCGTGCAACGATCTTTGGACTCCGATATAATCAAGCATCATATCGAGTAACGATTACTTCGTATTTACACTTCAGTTCTTAAGGCTGATAGCAGATTTGATCTCTGATGGCACTCAGGTTTAATTAGGTGGGTAAGCTGAAAAGTAGTTCTAACGTGCTTGTCCAACGCGAATGAAATGACATTCAAAAGCGCATCTTGCGGCAAATGGAAGTAACATTCTTTCTCAATACGCCTGCGGGGGCCTGGGATTAAGCATTAATCCATTTGTGCGCGCGTTTGGGTAAAAAAAATCCAGTGTCTTTCGAGAACAGAAAATATAGCGGCGTGTCCTAGTGCTATGTCAACGCGACTAGTGGGAATATATCTGCTTGAAATGTTTTTTCCATTTTAATTTTTTGGCTTCAATTACACTAAAACATTACTTGATTTATAATCAATAATGTCCAAGCATGACACCGGATAGAATCAGAGCGGTAAGCAGACCTTACCATATCAAAGAGGGGCTCTGATATGGCGGAGTATTTGAAACCCCAAGACTCGTGGGAACAAAAATGAATAATCAATATACAAAAAAAAAATCCCACGAAAAACCCGGTAGGCGTCGGTGTGATGAGCCGACACTACCATAAGGGAACAAATCATCAAGAAAACACCGAATCGGCAAAAAGAAGACGTAGGGAAAACTGAAAAAGCGGGATATACGCATCGGCACGTGGAATGTTCGAACATTACATATGCCAGGTGCGATTCAGATGGTCGTAGAAAACGCGAAACAATATAAATTGGACATCGCTGCGCTTCAAGAAGTCCGACTCGCACATCAAGTAATTGAACCCAACGGGTTTACACTGGCTTGTGGAGGTACCGATAGACATAACCTCGGAACCGGCTTCATTATAAGCAAGAAGATTACGCCCCATGTCAAAGATCTGAAATTTATTAACGACCGAATGTCGGTGCTAAAATTACAGAGTCCATGGTACAATTATGTATTTATAAACGTACATGCCACAAAAGAATCTACGGACGAAGAAACAAAGGACACATTCTACGAGACCCTAGACGAAGTATTTGATGGGATCTCATCATTCGATGTTAAAATCCTCCTCGGGGATCTCAATGGGAAAATTGGAAAGAAAGATATCTTCCAGCCAACTATAGGTAAATAAAGCCTACACGACGTTTCAAATGACAATGGAATTCGAATTATTACGTTAGCAGCGTCAAAAGATCTGGTAGTGAAAAGAACGATGTTCAAGCACAAGCAAATCCATAGAGCCACATGGATATCACCCAACGCCGTAACGCGTAACCAAATAGACCACTTCCTCATAGACAAAAGACACCACTCGAATATCCTTGACGTAAGATCATATAGAGGAGCAGATTGCTATTTCGATCATCTTCTAGTGCTGTGTAAAGTTAGGAGTCGGGTCGCAGCAAACCCATATGAGCAGTCACGGGTGACGAGCAAAAAGTTCGACATTGATAAACTAAAAGACCTGCCCAAAAGGGTTGGATATCAAGACTAACGAATAGATTTAGCATCCTAGAGAATGGGAGCAGTGGGGAAGAGGAAGCCAATAGTGTGGACACTAAATGGACATCGATCGGAGACACAATCAAACAAACAGCCCATAAGGTATTAGGGTTTAAGAAAACAATTAAGTCCGAGCAAATGATGTTAAAAGTCCCATAAATTCCGATTATTTGATCACCTTTAAAAAACTGAAAACACTACTCATTTTGTGGCGTCTAAAGGGTTTTCCCCAATTAAAAGAATACCGAGTAAAACCTGTTGCAAGAAATATGTAAAAAAATTACAAATTTACCGATAAACATAGGATATAATATATGATAAACAAATCTAGCTACACTACGGTATGGTAGCACCTCATCCTGGAAACTGAAATTCCCCTCAAGTGGAAATTCGTCCCGCTTGCATGTAAATAAATAAATAAAAATAGAAACAGCTTTTAAGACGCAGAACACGCAACAGATATGTGGAATATATATTTTTAACGCCGTAGCGGCAAGACAGACTTGTGATAAGTCGGATATAAGTTCTTATATTTATGTTGTATTGTTAATAATTCATGATCATACTATAAAGAATTATACAAAATGGCATTGCCCTAGAAATGCGACCAAATTTGGAATGTTTCAGGGGGAAAAAAGTAAGGAAAGATCACTTTAGAAATAAATGCACAGTAGTAACAATGTAGTTGTTTCCTAAGATATTCGAAAGCACACAATAAAAAGCCGAAATACAATCTGCAAAATGATCAAGTTCTTTAAGCTTGTCTTGTGGAGTTAAGGACCTTATAAATGCAAAGCAGGACGACATTCATTTCACTCTCCAGATGAAGAAAACATCCTTTACTCTTACTGAAGTTCATCATTGATCTTCTACATTCAACTGAATCCCCATGTTTCATATTCCGAAAGAACATAAATTACGCTAACCGCTAACATATTCCGAAATACTGTGCGAAGAAAAAAGACTACCAATCAACAGCAGCAGCAGTAGTAGAGTAACGACGGTAAGTACCCAATGTACAGATCCATAACAAGAGTGCCGAAAGTCTCCGGTATAAGAACAGCACCGGATCAGCGAAACAAGAACGACAATTATAACAAGTTCGGCTCAACCGTCTGTCGGGAACTAATTGAAGGTATTAAGTTCAATTAAATCACTAGCCCAGCCACATTTTGTACAAAAATTGAGAACTGTAAGTGCAAAACCTCCACACCCTTTGATAAATATTAATCAGTATTGAAAACGTGTTATTTTTTCGTGTAGCATTCCTCTTAATAATTATAAGCTGTTAACTGTTATGGTATTGTGTTTTTTCTTTTCGCAACATTTATATTTTAAAACATACCTAATAAGCACTGCATGACGAATGGTAAACATCACATTGCTTGCAGAAAAAAGATACAGAACAGGTTGCTCCTATGCTCCAATGTGGGAATTATCTGAAATAAATACAAATGTTTAATATCTAAAATTAAAAGCATTACGAATTTCATTGAAGAAATTAATTATTGGAATTTTTGAAACATACCTGTGAAGCGTGGCATCGTAATCGGTACATGAACTTGTCAATTTACCTTGCCTTAGACTTCTGGACATTCTTCCAACTTGCAAGTTTTTTCTAACTTTTAATATTCCATTCCCAATGCCACATGGACATTTCATAATATTATTTGTGTCCATATCACAGTCATTTGCCCAGCGTATATTGTTTATATTTCATAACACATTGTTGATCTCGGATATCATACCAAAAGTCGATTTTAAATAAATTGCCGGTGGCTTTGTTCTTTGACGGCATTTTCCTTGAAGGATTCTGTTCTTGAGTCGTAATTCCACACTAGATCTTCCATTATTCCTTCACGATATTACAATCTCCACGTTTATTTTATTAAATGAAATAGTGGCCGATTCAGATATTACTAATTTCACTGCAAATTAAATAAATAAAAAGTTTTATAACAAGAACGCCGGCAAACTACTGGACCAGTGCAACTGTTGAGTACAATACAATGTATTGCATTTGGCGGCCGAGAATCAGCTGTTTCTTGGTTTCAATTGGAGTTGAGGTTTCTGAACACTTCACTCACTGCCCGTCTCTTTTCTTCGTATGCAAGCGGTGGTACTTTGATCTGGTTACCTCACAACTACATGCTTACTTATCTCTCTGCGAATGCCGAACCATGTTTCCTTGCCTGGCGTCCTTTTTGTTTCATTTAAATTACCTCTGGAATTTTCTTTTCTTGGGTTTTTCTACATTTAGTGCACATGATCTTGAAATGCCTTCTACCTCAAATATAAACGTTGGTAACAATTCTTGTATTATTTGCATAAACGTATGCGTTTCACACTTTTTTTTATATTTACTGGTATGTTACCTTATAATGTTCCCATTCTACCCGAATTTTTACAACTATCTGTTAACAGAGGCACTTTTAATTAGGTAATACTTTTTACCCACGTACAACAGCAGTGATGATAACGATGTTCAATCAATACTCTTGATGTTTGCTATTGTTTTCTGAGCATGGTGTTAATGGCGCCCATTGGCTCGTTATCCTCGGTTTGGTAAATGGAAAAAGTATGCATATTTTCCAACCTGAAGGCGACTATATACAAAAGATTCACGTGTCATTAATCCATTTACATGTCCGCCTTTTAAGGGGTTATGCCACAGTAAAGACCCAAAAACGAACTACTTCTTTGGTATTTTTTTGTGTGGAAAAAATGTATTAATAATAAAGCGAAATTTACCACATGTTTATATATGTATTAACGTGCATTTTTTTTTTCAAAAAATACAAAATGGCAGCTCACGGCCGTTGAAAAAAAAACCTGTTTTTAAAAAGTTGCTTCGAGGCTTGCAAAATATCCTGAAGTTTTGATCCTGCCAAAATAAAAAAAAAATCTTCCTCAACTACATGATAACGTCTAGTGTGTGTCGTGCGAAATTTTGAAAATATTGATTTTTGAAAAAATGGCAAGCTTTAAAAAGATTTCGCAAAAATTGGCATTTGTTTATTAATAACTTTTATAATTTTTAACATTTGGCACAACCCGTACGGCATACTCTGCAGAATCTCATTAAGAAGCTACAGTTAAAGTTTGAACTCATTCGGATAAAATTGGGAGAGTTGTCTTGCAGGCCAATTTGAAAAACATAGTTTTTAGATACTCGCGTTTAAACTTTTAAGTTCTGTTCCCGGCCTGACCCACAGATGGCATCAGCAGGTCTAATTTTTGGCTTGTATTCTATAGTACTATGTCTCATTAGCTTGTATATAAATTTCCAGGTCAATTGCTTTAAGTTTAGTGGGGATACCACCGCATTTATTGGCTTAATTAAAGTATATATTACTTACAAACTAAAGAAAGTAAAGCTAACACCTTAATCTAAGGTAGGTAACCAGCACAAAAAAAAGAAGATTAGAAGCAGGTGGTGAGGGCAGGTTATAGTAAAGTGTTAGCGCTGCTTGAGACTGGTGGTGAGAATGGTTTCGGAGACGGTATCTGAGAGTGTGCGTAGAGAGGTTGAAGTCAAATAAAGTGGAATTGGAGTTGACATTTCTCACCATCCACGAAAGGGGCTCGTTGAGACCGTAAGAGGTCCGGTGAGGGGGAATGTAGAGAAGGCGAGGAATACGCGTATTTCGACGATTTATGTTCAAAGGAATTAAGTTAAGGAGGTAGGTGCAGTCGACTAGACCGGAGAGCACCTGATGAATTGACACTATGTGAGCGCTCCTCAACGATTTTGAGGTTGATTAATTTCAGACGGTTAATGTACGTGGGAAGGATTAATTGATTTTCCCATCCTAGCCCTCCGAGGGCGATCCGAAAGAATCGACGATGAATACTTTCCATTCTACGGATATGGACCTTGTGATAAGGAGACCATAGCTGGCTAGCATATTCAAGCAGTGGGCGGACGAAGGTAAGGTAAAAAAAATAAAAGAAAATGTAAAGAGATCGAGTAACATAAGGGTCGGAGAATTCCTTAGACCATTGTTTCACGAATCCGAGGGCAGACTTCGCTTTCCGGATCGTGTAATCAATGTGAGAGAGGAAGTTAAGCTCCCTGTCGCAAAGGATATCAAGATCTCGAATAGATTGGACAATGGTCCGGGGTTGGTTATGAAGGGAATAGGAACGTGAGGATGAATGAATGCGCTTACGGCAGGAAATTACACTGGCATTTGGCAGTTGGCAATATTAAGTACAAAGCAATTTTTGTCAGACTAATTATTTTGTTAGTATAGATTCGAGAGGCTAGGCCGGAAACCCTTCACCCCACCAGGTACGTCGTACGTCGTGACTATGTTTTATAAAATGGTTTAAATCAACTGATAAAACTTTTTCTATGGTATAAAACAATTTTTATTACATTTCTGAATAGTTTATCCAGGTCAATTTCTTTGTTAGTATATATAATAGGGAGATCGCAGGTCAATTTCCTTTTCAGTATATATTTCAGAGGTCAGGTCGGACCATTCACCCCAGCCCCGTACGTCATACGCCGTGACTAAGTTCAATTAAATATATTAAATGAACTGATAAATTTTCTGTGGTATAAAACAATTTTTATTACCGTTTTTAAATAGTTCATCCATCAATTAACCCAATAAAAAAAATTATTTTTTAAAAAAAAATTACAGTGGCATAACCCCTTAATAGGGCGTACGAACTAAATCCTCCCTTAATTTGCACCACATTCCTGTATATACCCCATATTTTACATTTCAACCAAAGGCAAGATCCACATGGTGTTTTTTCCTGTTTTGGTGGCCTCCGAGCCCTCTGCACAACAATGTTGAATTATATACTATTTCCATTTATTGGCCCGTAGGAACCCGGAAGTTCATGACCTCACCGACTCGATTCCGCCATTGTTCTCTGTCCTGTGCGCTCTCCTTCCACGTTCGACTATCCGATCTGATCTCCTCGAGGTCCAATCTAGCATTGTCTTCCCATCTCCGTCGCGGCCGTCCTTTCTGTCTCTTTCCCGTTGGCTTACCGTCAAGAATTCTATGCACGGTCCTATCGTTGCTCATTCGCGCCACGTGTCCGGCCCATCTTAATGTTCGCGACTTGATTATTCTCACTATTGTAGGTTTGCGGTATAGCTCTTCCAATACGTGGTTGTAGAGTTTCCCCCATTGTCCTGCCTGCCCGTCATATTTGCCGCCAAAGATACCCATTAGAACTTTATTCTCGAATACGCGGAATTTGTTTTCTTCCCGTTTTGTGAGAGCCCATGTTTCGCATCCGTATAGAGCAATCGGTGTGATTACGGTTCTATAGACACTGAGTTTTATATTACGTGATAGCAGTTTGGATTTCAGCAGTTTACTGACTGCATGCCAACTAGTGTTGCCGGAGTGTAGTCTCTTATTAATTTCTTTCGACATTTCGTTACTGACCGTCAGTATTGTGCCCAGATATTATAATTCTTTAACATTTTCAAATACCTTGCCCCTGATGGTTACGTGTGTTCTCTGAGGTCCACTTGCTCTCGCCGTAATCATGTATTTTGTTTTGTCTTCATTAATTTCTAGGCACACCTCTGTTGCCACTGGCATGATGATTTCACTGTTTTTACTTTAATTTCTAGATTATCAAAACGGCGATGTCACCCACATATGCGAGCACTTGTGTGAATCCGTTCAGGGATGATCCGGCCATGCCGTCTTGTACCTTTCTGATGACATACTCGAGCACAAGGTTAAAGAGACATGGTGAGAGGCCATCCCCCTGTTTTAGTCCGTCCCGGATTTCAAATGGTTCTGAGAGTTGGTTTCCTATTCTAACTCGTCCTTTGTTTTCGTTCATGCAAATTTGAATGAGGGCGCCATCTTTTTTCGGGATACCCAGCTCAACTACAATATGGCAGAGTCTTTGCCTAGCACTGAGTCGTAGGCTTTTTTGAAATCAACGAACATTTGGTGAACCGTCACCCTGTTCTCCCAATTCTTTTCCAGTAGTTGCCTTATTGTGAACATTTGGTCACATGTTGACCGGTTCCTACGGAATCCGCATTGGCAGTCTCCCAATATTTCTTCTGGGTACGGCGTGATTCTCTACAGTATGACGTTTGTCAGTATTTTGTATGTAGTTGGGAGCAATGATATTCCTCTGTAATTTTCGCAGTCAGATCTGTCACCTTTTTTGAAAATGGGGACGATTATTGAGGTTTTCCATTCTTCTGGAGTGACTTCCTTCATAAACTCTGCTGGTATGCAGTCGACTCCGTGAGCCTTGTTGTTTTTCAATCGAGATAATGCGCCTACAACTTCGTTGAACAAGGCTCTGGGATTTGATGCTCGGCTGTATGTACGTCTGCTGCGTTTATTTGTGGTTGATGGGTGCGCACATTGAACAGGTTTTCAAAGTACTGCTTCGGTCTTGTCACGATATTTTTGTTGCTGTAAGCAGACAGCAGTTTGTGTCTCGGATTATTTTGGCTATCCCTCGGTAGCCATTTCTAATTGAATTTATGCCGGTATATATACCTCTGATATTCTTTGCTCTGACATTTTCTAAGATTTTTTTGATCCGAGTTTTCTCCCATTCGCGTTTTTTGCGCTTGAAAAGCCTCGTTGTCTCTTTCCGAATTGTCGCGTATCTTACTGCGCTGACTTCATCATATCCTTCTATGTGGATCACTCTGACGCGTTTACGTTCTTCGATCTTTGGCCTGCAACCCTCTGCAAACCAAGGTTTGGATTTAATTGTTTTCTTAAATCCTAATACATTTTGGGCTGTTTGTTTGATTGTGTCTCTGATCGATACCCATTTAGTTCCCAGATTATTGGTTTCCTCTTCCCCACTACTCCCGTTCTCTAAGATGTTAAATCTATTCGTTAGTTCGTCTTAATATTCAGCGCTTTTGCGTAGGTCTTATGAGTTTTTCAATGTCGAACTTTTTGCTCGTCTACGTCAAGGATATTCGAGTGGTGTCTTTTGCCTTTTGTTACGCCGTCGGGTGATATCCATGTGGCTTTATGGATTTGGTTGTGCCTGAACATCGTGCTTTTCACGAACAGATCTTTTGACGCTGCGAACGTGATAATTCGAGTTCCATTATCATTTGAAACGTCGTGTAGGCTTTCTTTGCCTATACTTAGTTGGAAGATATCTTCATTTCCAATTTCCGCATTGAGATCCCCGAGGGGGATTTTTACATCGAATGATGAGATCCCATGAAATACTTCTTCTAGGGTCTCGTAGAACAAGTCCTTCATTTCTTCGTCCGTAGATTATGTTGGGGCGTGTACGTTTATAAATACATAATTGTATAATGGGCCCTGAATTTTGAGCACCGGCATTCGGTCATTAATAAATTTCACATATTTTACATGGGGCATAATCTTCTTGTTTATGATGAAGCCGGTTCCGAGGTTATGTGTATCATAACCTCCACACGCCAGTGTAAACCCGTTGGTTTCGATTGCTTGATGTGGGAGTCGGACTTCCTGAAGCGCGGCGATGGGTATTTTATATTGTTTCGCGTTTTCTACGACCATCTGAATCGCGCCTGGGTTATGTTATGTTCGAACATCCCACGTGCCAACGCGTATATCCCGCTTTTTCCATTTTTCTCTACGTCTTCTTTTTGCCGATTCGGTGTTTTCTTGATGATTTGTTCCCTTATAGTAGTATCGGCTCATCACACCTACGCCTACCGCCATTTTCGGGGGACTGTTGTTGTTCCCACGAGTCTTGGGGTTTCAAATAGTCGGCCATATCAGAGCCCCTCTTTGATATGGTAAGGTCTGCTTACAGCTCTGATTCACCCGGTGTTAGAGAGGTGTCATTATAATACAGCCCGTATGTGCCTGGCTGCAAGCCATCCAATGGGCTCAGTGACGCGTAACACCCTGGATTAGGTGTGGCAGATCTTTGTGGGGATCGGCTGGTCAAGCGTGGAAGGTGAATGCAAAGGACAGGGAACGATGGCGGAGTCGAGTCGGTGAGGCATGAACTTCCGGGTTCCTACAGGCCAATAAATAGTAATAGTAATAGTAATCGTATAGTAGGTCTAGGCACGATAAAATAGTAGGTTTTGATAAATTCCCGGTCTATAATAACATTTCACTAAAATAAACAATATGTGAGTCGTTATGTCTCAATTTCTTAATTATGTCAACTATTGAAATGGATTAACTCTGAAATATTTCTATCGGGGGTAAGTAAGGATCTACGAAGTTGAAATAACAAATTGTGTCAATTTAAAACACCAAGGCTAGAGGCATTATACCATCGAAGTCGCGTGGTGAACTTTTGCGTCTTTTACAGATACTAGCGTAAGCGCAAGACTGATGACCTTAACCAAAACAAATCATTATGGAAAATTTAACAAGCCCCAGGACTTGCTAAATAAGGCCAAGACCGGTTCCCGGTTGTAGTGCCGATAATGATGATGATGATGAATAAGCAGGAATATGGTGCAAATAAGGGCTGGATTTAGTTCGTAAGCACTGTTAAGGGGTTATGCCACTGTAATTTTTTCAAAAAAATCAATATTTTTTATTCGCTTAATTGATGGATGAACTATTTAAAAACGTTATAAAAATTGTTTTATACCACAGACAATTTATCAGTTCATTTAAACCATTTAATTGAACTTAGCCACGACGTACGACGTACGGGGCTGAGGTGAATGGTCCGGCCTGGCCTCTGAAATATATACTGACAAGGAAATTGACCTGCGACTTCCCTATTATATATACTAACAAAGAAATTGACCTGGACATGTATTTACTTTACTATAAAACTTTACTTCTTTTGCTGGTTTATCTGGTTTCTTGCGCATTATTATCTGGGCTGTTTTGAATGAATTTGAAATGTATCTTAGTCGAAAGCAAGCATTAAACAAATATGTTAGCATAATGATAGCTTTTCGAGGTAATTGCTTTTACACGCCAGGTGATATTACATCGATGCCTGGTGGTTTTTTGTTGTTCAAACTTTGGTCGATTTCTTGGGCAATTTCCATCGGTATCACTGCTTTGATTGTTTGCTCAAGCTGATACCAGGGGGAAGGATCAATACTAGTGTAGATGTTGTGCGGTTTGAACACTGAAGCCAGATTTTGTGCAAATATTTCAACTTTTTTTGCAAACTTGTGGGGGTTCTCTAATATCGCGCTGAGAACCAACCCACAAATCTAAACCACAATTTTGCCCACAATTCCTGCACACAATTCCACCCAGAATTCTAACCACAATTCCAACCCCAACTGCTCAGGTTCACCTGCAGTTACCTGCAAGCATTCCCCTTCCCAAGGGCACCATATCACGCATTCAATGCATCTCCAGAACATTCCTGAAAAGAATTCATCATTTCATGCACCATAAGGTATCATACAAAATTCCCTGAAAACGAAACTTTAACAGACATGCAGCATACATCGGGAAACCGATCGGCGCCTCTGTTAGCCAGCTTACTCTGCCACACACGTGCGCAGCACATTTTTCTGACTTGTCGATAGTCAGACCAACTTCTGTCCAACCGACAAAAGCAGTCCACGCACCGCGCGTCTTGCCGCCAAGAATCGAATTCTCCTGCATGTAAACACGCACGCAAAGAGTTCGACTCTGGCCACCGGCATCGATACCGTGAGCAATCATCATCGTTGTGTTTTTTCATTGTATATCAGGTGTACCGGACGCAAGGCTAATAACCCTGCCCTGAAAAACAAAGTATTATGGACAATTTAACAAGTGTCGGTTAAGGACCGGATACCGGTAGAGAGACTTGCTAAATAAGGCCAAGACCAGATCCCGGTTGTAGCACCGGTGATGATGATGGTGATGTACCGGTCTGAAGTGAGCGTCAAGATACAAATATATCGATAGGGAACGTTTGTTGTGAACGAGCCCATACACTTTTTTTTATTTGGTTGCTATGACATGTGTCAAACATATTTAGTATGCACAAGGTCATTGTACAAACAACACAATTTTTTTTGATCCTGTTAAAAATGCCGAATTTTGTACCAGAAAATGATGATTTGCAGAAAGCATTAATTTTTTGTTTTCATTTGAAGAAAAGTTCTGCAGAGTCGCATCGAATACTTCTCGAGGCTTATGGTGATCATGCTCTATCGACAGCAACATGCAAAAGATGGTTTAAGCGGTCCAGAGATAATGATTTTGATGTGCGAAATGAAGAACGTGGAAGACCACCAAAAAAAATTGCAAGCAATATTGGATAAAGATGACACTTTAAGTCAAAACCAAATGGCACAAATGTTAAATGTTGCTCAACAAACAATTTCTGCCCATTTAAATGCTATGGGAAAGATCCAAAAGTATGGAAACTGGGTGCTACATGAAGTGAATGACAGGCATATGGTAAATCGAAACACCACATGGGAAACGTTGCTTCTACGACACGAAAGGAAGTCAGTATTGCATAGAATTGTGACTAGTAATGAAAAATGGATTTATTTTAAAAATCCTAAACGCAAAAAATCATGGGTACATCCAGGAGAAGCGTTAACATCGACTGCAAAGCCCGATCGGTTCGGAAAAAAGACAATGCTCTGTGTTTGTTGGGACCAGAGGGGGGTGGTGTATCATGAACTTCTAAAACCTGGCGAAACTGTTGATGCGCAACGCTACCGACGACAAATAATCAATTTGACCCATGTATTGATCGAAAAACGATCAGAATGGGCCACAAGACACGGAAAGGTAATTTTGTTGCATGATAATGCTCCGAGTCATACAGCAAAACCCGTCAAAGAAACAATAAAAGCTCTCGGCTGGGAAGTGTTACCCCACCCGCCGTATTCACCAGACTTGGCTCCTTCTGACTACCAGTTGTTTTCACCGATGGGGCACGCATTGGCTGAACAGAATTTCAATTCCTACGAAGAAGTCGAAAATTGGGTCTCCGAATGATTTGCCTCAAAAGACGACCGGTTTTATTGGCGTGGTATCCACAAATTGCCAGAAAGGTGGTCGAAATGTGTAGAATGCAATGGCCAATACTTCGAATAAAATGTTTTATACTTTCCCAAAAAAACCTTTTTTACCTTTTTAAAAAGAACTACACTTCATACCGGTACACCTGGTAAATTTAAGATTATAGTTGTAAAGGAATTGCTGTCCTATAACTCTTAAGCACTAGTTGTAAAATAAAAATGTATTACCTACCTAATAAAAATTGAATTAATCATCGTTGTGCAAGTATCTTATTTGCTTGTGGCACAAGTTGCCCTAATGTCATGTGGACTATTTGCGCAGCTGCATGCACACCATTATGATGCCCTTGTCTCATTTCCTTTTTCTCGTTTTCGTTTGCCCGTGATGTGGCGGCATGATCGGCAGAGAGATCCTCTCCTATTGGTCAGCACAGATAGAAACTTCACGTTTCTCTCGATAATGAAAATCCACCCTTAGCGAATGACCGACTCTCCACAAGTCATTTACAATAAGTCGGAAACCAACCACCGCGGAGTTCAGTGGAGGTTAATCATCGAGTAGAACTTCAACCACTGTGGCGATCGGGCGTGTGAGTGGCAGAGTCGAGTTTGATCCTTCCGGGAGTCGGTATTCACACTGACGGCGCACGAGCCAATAGAGTCGAGTATTGGTCGCAAACCACCATTGAATGATAATTTGAACTTACCGTGTGCGTGTGCGTGTGCTTAAGTTAAAGTCTATTATAACTTCATGTTGTGAATTAACAGAACCCCATAAATGACAATTTCAACTTACCGTGTGCGGGTGCTTAAGTTAAGGACCATAGTAATCTTGTCGTGAATTAACGAATCTGCTTAAGTTAAAGACTATTATAACCTTATGCTGTGAATTAACAGAATCTAATGAATGATAATTTGAACTTACCGTGTGCGTGGAGTTAAACGTTGAAAGAAAACCTAAACCAATGTTAACATTAAATTTAAATAATATCCATTGTTTAATATAAAACATTTTTAATCACCAATAAAAAAATCAAAATAAGAACGAATGAAGGAAGTGGTTGTTTTATTTATTAACTGGTGAGCAGGTCGCGGCGGAACAGCAGTGGAAGGTTGGTGAAACCCGTGCCCGTGCGGGCACAATCGACCAACCCCACGCCACAAACTCATACTATCTTTTTTGAAATCTTGTTAATTATTCAGAGACGAATATCATAATTGCCATCGATACCGACTTTGCCTTTGTGCCTTTGTCATTGTTTATATATATATATTATTTGTCTCTTTATCCATTTATTTATTTATTCCCGGAACACCAGTACCACGACGTCGTGTCTGATATCATCGTAAATTGTATGCACTTTTATCTCGTTATCCCTTGTTGGAAAACCGATGAATTATCAAAATTAACTACGAGCGATGTTCTTATATTCGTAATAAAATACTTGGTTTTTATTTTGCTATTTTGTTTTATTGACATTAAAGCACAAAGTTGGTACAAAAATACAGAAGTGCATAAATTGCAATAACATATCTTGCATTAGTTAAATATTGGTGTTAAGTAAAAAATCAAATCTTCTTCCATTTGTTTTCTTCTCTGATAGTGCAGGTTTTTTTATTGTTATAACGCGTATTTATTAATAACTACTCACATTCTCTTTCGTATAGTATAATAACTGGTAAAATTGTAATTTTAAATTAAAAAACAAATTTTTTTTTCACGGGATACATTAAAATAAACAAATAACCTAGAATTAAAAATGTTCTTTATTAGTACAAAACAGAGAACAAAAAAAAAAAACTATTCGTGAAACATGAGTAAGAATTTGTTTGTTACCACAATTAAAATGTTACAGTCTTGTACTTCTTTTTAAAGGTCTTTTAGCACGTCTACTTATTTTTATAATACATGGTTATTAGTTTTCTATATTTTCTATTTTATTAGTTGTTTATATTATATATATTTTTTATTTATTTATATATTTATTATAATGTAAGTAAATTACATGGTAAATCTAATAGCGCTAGCAACTAAGGCTTTCGGCCAGAATATTATATATATATATATATATATATATATATATATATATATATATATATATATATATATATATATCTTTCATATAATAAGCTCACAAAATACATTGGAATTAACAAAGAAATTAGATATATTTGTTGTCACTAGTACAAATCATTATTGATAGCATTTGTTTCTTAAAATATCACGATTAAAATGTTACAGCTTTATACAATTGTTTTAAGGTAATTAATAAATATACGATTTCTACTGTTTTAAATGATACCAGAATATAATTAGTAAATTGTTATTAACATATTTTAAATTATTAATGATTGTACAGCTTTATACATTTGTTTCAAGGTAATTGAATATACGGTTTCTATTGTTTTCAACGATACATAGTATAATTATTAAATTGCTATTAACATACTTATAATTAATAAATGATAAATTAGCATTAACATATTGTATATTAAAGTTGTATTATATTATATTTATTGTATATTGACATTAAAGTTTTTACTTTTATTTCTAACAGAAAGGGTTAACTTAATTATATATTAACATTTAAGTTTTATCTGTTATTTTTAACAGATTTGCTTCATTTTTTCAATTTACAGAACATGTTGGCATGAAGCGTACGTAGCTTGTAGTGACATTGTTTATTATTAGGCTTATACTTTATTCTTATTTTATTTTACATTTCACATCAGTTTTAGTAATTTTGTCTATAATATATTAAAAAGCAAATTTGTGTATTGATCACATGTGAGTTGCACATATCTAATTCGTTTCTAACCAAATTTTGGCTTTATTGTTCGAGCGATCTTGTAAAACCGACACGAGCTTTTAAAGGAAGTTTATTTTTATACCAGATGCTCTGATTGGAAATCTTTTATTTTTAACAGAAGGAGTTAAGTTAATTATTGTATATTAACATATATCTTTTATTTTTAACAGATTTGTTTCATATATTCAATTTACGGAACATGGTGGCATCAAGTGTACGTAGGTTGTAGTGACATTGTTTATTATTATGCTTACACCTTATTCTTATATTATTTTACAGTTCACATCAGTTTTAGTAATTTTGACTTAAAATATTAAAAACCAATTTGTATATTGATCAAATGTGAGTTGCGTATATCTAAATCTTTTCTAACCAAATTTTCGCTTTATTTTTCGCGTGATCTTGTAAAACCGACACGAGCTCTTAAAGGAAGTTTATTTTTCTATTAGTGGCTCTTTTCAATGTTAGAAAGTTTTTCTCAGAATGTCGTGGAACTCTTCAATGGAATTCCCCAAATTATTTAAGATTATATATCAAGTTGAACTATTGTTTATTATAGAACTATTCAGACAGGAAATTACTCTCGATAAAATTATTTATAACCAAAATAAGTGAACTAATATTCTTTAAGGAGGAAAATCACATCAGACAGTTAAAAAAAATAATTTTGTTGCTTAAATCATTATTATTAGAAATATGCGAAATTTGAAGTCCTTCATACAATACGGATGAGATACGAAGGGCGCTGCAGTTTACCGCCAGAGCGGAGAGCAGGTAAGGAGGCGTAAATAAAGGTCTGATCGCTCAGCTTTCTAGCTTCCTATTCACATGTTTCGCCTTATTGCATACAGAAAGGTATTAGGAGAAAGTGTTACGTGAGTAACTCCCCCACTGTCCTTGTTCCAGCGAAGGCATAAAGTTAGCTACATTGCGCATAAAACGTTTAAATAATTTAAATATATATGAATAAACGCATGAGGCAAAATAAATGTTAAATAGCATTTGGATCACATTTAAGTTCAGTTTGAGTTTAAAACCAGATAAATGTGGCTATGTTGAAGTTAAAGGTAAACACAGTTGGTATATAAACCCAGTTGCTCTCCGGTGGTGGTATCTTCGGTTAGTTAGTTAGTTTCGTCGGGGACCCTTCGTTGAAAGGGGAGGCGAAGAGTGGATGGGGGACCGTTGTGACGGTTCTTGGAGGTTGACGGTTTTTCTTTGTTCGTTAAGTTCGAAGTATGTGATCGTACTGTATTGCGGACGGTTGTTTTTTTTTTGTGCGAAGAAGAAAGAAAAGAGGGAAAGACCTGTAGCGGTTCCACTAACGCCACTACTTACCTTCCCAATTACCCCAAAAGCTTCTTGTCCTGAAGCTCCTAAAACCCCATTGTTTTTCGCTAACGCAACTGCATTAGCACATGTAAACATTCCCTTCATCAAAAACATTCTCTTTCTCAACGATATTTAATGCATTCAACGCATTACCTAGAAATTCCTGAAAAGAATTCTCCCATCATTCACACATTTAATGCGTTATTCAAATTCCCTGAAAGAATTCGGTACACCATTTTTCATGCATCAACGCATCGGAAAATTTTCCTAAACACATATCGGTTCGCATATAATGTAACCATTATAATCAGGGAATGTTATCTGCGTGTGGGCTATTCCCAGCCTCACATGTGCAACAACAATTTTCCTTACATGCACATTGGTTGGCGACCTTGTTGTCCAACGACCAAAGCAACGTCGGGCAGCTTGTTTATTCACAGCTGCAATATACCGGACCCGCGACCCCTTGTCCAACCGACAAGCCATCGCCGGTAATAGATACTATACACAATTTCCATTGTGTAAATAGTAAAATCCCTTTTAGCGCCTAGTGTTTCTTTAATGGGATACAGTGTATTTGCCCTGCTGCACGCTCATTCCCTCATGACGCACTCGGTCCACTTTCCCTTTGTTCTTTTTCCCAAGTCGATTTAATTTATCTTTGGCCGCAGTGCGTGGGTAAACAATATGATCTACACGATCAACTCACGCACACCACAAGGATCTACACTGGTGGAGTCGGTTCACTATTCACCAGAGAGAGAAATTCTCTCTCGCCACGGACGAAACTCACCCCAGTGGGTAGTCGGTCCCACTCGAGCCAAGGGTGGAACTAGGAGTCAATGTGAGTGTTTCAAGACGGGCGGGTGTCACCAATTTGAACAGAGGGTCAAGGTTAATTTTAAACCAACGTAAAAATAATATTTCCGGGTTGTTCCGAATGTTACCGAGTGCGCGAAATCGATCGGATTTCCTGTTCATTATTGCTGGATAGACGTGAGGCTTCAATATAGAAACAATTAGTGTGTAATGGACAGAAATAGGACCTCCTTAAATCTATTAACACCCGTGAAATTTTGTATTAATACAATTTGCGAACTTAGTGCCGGAGCTAATATTGTGAAGATCCGCTACATTCTAAACAATTAAATAAAAAACAGTTATAACTGTAGTGCTACAAGAAGCCCTACCACTTTCCTCCCACATTACATTTTCCTCCCACATATACACAAATCCTACCTATAACAAAACCCATTTCATATCCCCAACATAACATTGAATTCAATGTCAAACCAAATCCAACTTAACGTTAAAATTCTCATTTATTGAATTCAATTCGTTTATTCAATTCAATGCATTTGTTCGATTCAATTTCCTAAAATCAAACAGCATAATGCATTATTTTCCCATGTATGCTAAAAACAATTAGCACCTAAAAAACCTACAAGATCCAAAACCTAAAAGTGCACAAAGGCATATCTATTCGATACGCCGTCACACAATTCTTGCAATCATAAACATCCAAATGCATACCAGATGTTTTATGATTTGCTAATAGACACGAATTCCGAGATCCTAAACTAACAACCAATTTCCACGGATCTTGTGGCCAGATGGCTAACATAAACAAAAACCCCAAGGAAGGATCAAAGGATAAGTGGCGATGCGTTTTGACCCTCGAAAGAACATAAAGATTTAAGAATTAGAATTTTGAAGTGAGAAGGTGACTTGACTGGAGTCGAGCAGAGACGAGTCTGCGTGAGGAGAAGACCTCCTCAAAAATAATATAAGTTTAATGTAAAGTAGAATCAGTATTTTTAAACTAAAAATAAAATCAGTTTTAGAAAGAAACTGAAGTGTTTGTTTTTGTGAGTGTTTAGCGGGAAGTTATTCAGAAACATCGGTATAATAGTGCGGCAACACGTTCGATAGTGCGCGGAAAGTGTATTTACGAGTTCAACACATGCAAAAAGGATAACCACGGTAGCCCACTCTTCCCGGGAAACCAGAAGCACGGTGGTGCACCAAAAAATATTATATAAATTTGGTGGCAGCGGTGGTGTTGGAGACGGAGCAGCACTCGATGGCAACACTGGTACAGGCACTACTGAAATGCCGTCATGACAAACAAATGTCAGCAAACAGCTAAAATTTCAATTATATTTAAATGAGCTGTCACTCTTCGTAAATCCTTCTTCAAGAGCAAGTTCGGAATCCATTGAATCTATAGAAATCAAAGTTAACCAATACAAATAAAGTAGGATTTAGTCAATAATACTAAACGCGTTTCATTGAAGAGTCGACCAAGACGTTCTGCTGGAGTTCAAGTAAGGTATTCGGTCCACTTTCCACTAAATAAGCCATTGTTTTCAGGAATCAGTGTTTTGATGCCAGCAGCTTCTTGTTCAGCAGCGGACAATATATCCCACCACCAGAAGCAGTTGTTGGTGGAACTTGCAAGGCGCAGTCTGCCGTTCGCAGTAATATACGTATTGGACGAGCGAGTGCCAAACATGTGGAATACTCAAAATCCCCTACCAGTGTAATAATAAGTGAATGATCGTGAATGGATAATCTAATGATCTCATCGTAAATTGCGTGAACTTTTACAACGTTAACTTTACAAAATTGTGCAACATTTTATTGACTGGATTTTGATACCCAAATGATTTTAATAAATTAAAAAATCACCCGGAGAACCAACCCACAATGCTAACCAACCTCGACCGCTAACAGCGCGTCACCCTACCCTAACCTATAAACAGGCAAAAACAATCCCAACCTGCAAGCGCATCCATCCCAAACTTGCAAGAATTCATCTCCCAATCTGCAATGAAAGGCATTTCCCAAAACTCCCAACAGAATACAATTCAATAGAATATATTCTAAATCATCTCACATATAATTTTGCCCAAAATTGCTTCGGTCAATTCTTCATCTAAACCATATTTCCTCCTTGCGACCAAGCAATCTTAATTTCCCCGAAATTGATATGCCGTAATGAAACGCATATTCAAATCCATAACGGAACATTAACCATCGCCACCAACTATACCAAGCCGCATACATTTCCCCGATATTACTTCGGTTAATATTTCACCTAAATGATATTCCTTGCTTGCACCCAAGCAATTCCAATTTCACCCGAAAATTCATGCCCATACTTGCTCGTGTTCCCCTTTTTTCCACGATCCATTCCTGAAAACATTAAGTCCACGGCAAGGATTATCACCTAGCCGTGGCATCGAAAATTTCACCCTCGGGCATGTATAGCACCCAGTGCATCACGTCCCCATTACTTTATGCCATGGAAACAAAATCAACACGGAGTTTCAGATTTACTCGTTTTTTTTTTTGCTTGTTTGTCTATGTCGCCCCTAAGCGTGCGGCTACCAGGTCGCATCAGTTTGCCACCGTCGACAAGGTTTCGGCTGACGTAAAGCAAACATTAACCAATTACCAGCAATAGTTGGTTTTCTATTATCGGTCTCCACCGATCAGGGACCGCAAAACAAGCAACGAATTGGATGTGGCCATCAAGTGTTTACTTTTAACATCTGGCAATGGCTGCACCCTATATTCGTTGCAATACCTAAACATCGCATTCACACCACGGATTGTTTATGGTATACCAATTCCCTATTAACGGCCGCCAACCGTCGGCGGACCTGGGAAATTGCATGTCCATCAACCAAATGTTGATTTATGGCCTCTCCTAGGGTGACCAGATCTTCGGTTTGTTTTCCTTTTTCACCAGATGGTTCGGTTGCCGACAAGTATTACACAATCAATTGTGTACACAGCCGAAGGCCCATGCATTGTTTGCATACTCATTACCAGGAGATGCAATTACGACGCTAGCATCCATCCTCGTTCACCGGATGATCGTATGCGACGCATACACATACATGCAAAATGTATGCCGTATTTCCCGGTCCAATCACGATTGACTGCTACCAGTTGATCGTGTAACTCCTCCCCTTTTACGGTTTTTCTTTGCGAAGTCATTCTGATGGCTGCGAAAGGAAACCAGTCGGATTTTATCCTTGGTATGGTGCGCGGTCGAGGACAACACCTGTGGAGTTAGGATCTGCGATCGGAAACCATTTACCTTTGTGTTTGGTTCGGTGTTATAAATTTAATCATTCAAGACAGCCACTAGAAGTTAAATACACCGTGAAGAATGTGTTGTGCGAGAATTGAATTCGAGAATATTAGTTCGGTTTTAAAGACAAAACAAATTGAGTAAAGGATTAGTAAAAGAAAAAAGGCGATTGTGAAGATAAGACCTTGCATCTTGATTTTAAATGATTAACAAAATAATAAACAATGGTGGTGAGCCTAATACCATAAGCTGTAGTGAGTGTTAACAGGAACAATAAAGAAACAAATTATACTAAACGATACCAGAGCGATTGTTTTTCTTTACTTGGATACTCCGTATGTTTTATTGCCCTTTTCTGCAAGTGCACAGTGTGTTGTGGACCTTTGAATTTCGTGAACACGTTCAGCCTGCAATCAGTGGTGTTTTGGTAGAACCCGCGACCATATCGACGCACTGGCTAAAATAATACCCACAAGTTTGTTGCGGATGCGCTTTCGAAACAACCGGCGAATTCGCGATATTTAAATCTCTGGCGCCACTTGAACAATATGTGGCATCACCTTTAACAATGTCAGCAATCAGCTGACATTTATGAATTCTGTTGGTTGTCACTTGACAACCATTTTTATGTTATTATTCTTCTTTCGTTAGCTTTTGGTGACACCGTTCAATAATTTGTAAACAATAAAAATCATAGTAATCCTTGGAAATAAAACGTAATATTTCACTTCATAAAGTAAAATCAACTGTGTTTGCATTGTCTGGAAGAAGAAATTGGGATTACCACCAACTAATCGAGGATTCATTGAACTGCGTCAACGAATCGAGGTAATCATTTCATATTCAAAGACATTTCCAGCAATTGTTTCAGCCAACGGCACAGATCGCTGCACGCCAGCAGAATTTCTTGACGTCATTTCCCCGGCCCACGACAATATCCATTGTTCGTGGAAGTTGCGTACAACGCCTGTTGTTCGCAAACAGAGTTAATTTAAAGAAATCTCCTACTAGTACAACAAAACCGTCGATTGGATATACCCAGTAGAATTAATAACTAACGTTGGATACGGCATAACAGTAAGGAAGTCGACGTTTCCCCAACCATCTACGGACACTTAACCATAAGCTGGTTTAGACAAGAAAGTATACGCACCAGCCACCGGTGGAGACAAGACAGAGACGAGATCCAAACCGTCTCTTGGACAAATAGTAAGTTATTTTAAGATTGAAATAAATTATACAATAATTACCGTCGGCCCAAGACGGAGGACATATCTATTTAAAAAAAATATATAATATAAATTATACAACAATTACCGTCGGCCCAAGACGGAGGAGATATCTATTTACATAAATATATAATATAAATAATACAACATAGACACGGATTCCCAGATCCTAAACTAACAACCAATTTCCACGGATCTTGTGCTACCTATTTGAAATGCACGAAAATTCTTGTTTGCATTAGCCAGGTGGCTAATACAAATAAAAACCCCAATAAAGGATCAAACGATAAGTGGCGATGCATCTTGACCTTCGAAAGAAGATAAAGATATTTGAGGATTTGAATTTTCGGAGAGTTGGAAAAGGGAGTCAGTCAGTAGCGCGCTTGAGGAGAAGACTTCCTCAAAATTAATATAAGTTTTTATATATTATTATATAAGTATTTTTAAACTAAGAATAAAATCAGTTTTATAAAGAACCTGAAGTATTTGTTTTGTGACTGCTTAGCAGGAAGTTTTCACTGTTTACGTCGCTAGTGAATCAAATATAATCGTGCGGTAACACTTTCGGGATTTTGTTCGGAAAAACAAATATAGACGAGTTCGACACATCATGAAGGACAACCACGGTAGCCCACTCTTCCCGGGAAACCGGAAGCACGGTGGTGCACCCAAAATATTATAACAAATTGGTGGCAGCGGTCTGGGATACTCAAAATCTCCTACCAACGGAACAACAATTTTCGAAGAAGTGAAAAGTGCACAAGTGACAGTGGATTAATTTAAAATTCCCTACCTGTGTGATTTGTGAACTTGAATAACGAGAACACTGGAGGGATAGATTCTCAAATATCCCCTACCTACACAAAAAAGTGACAGTGAGTTAATTTAAAAAAAAAATCCCCTACTAGTACAACAAAACCGTTAAAAAAAACTGACTCAGATGGGATACTCAAAGATCCTAGTGAAATCGAAAACTTTTTTTCTGAAAAAAAAAAAAACAGTATATATAACTACACTTCAGTGCTGGTAATCACCAAGTGAACTTTTAAATCGCCAAGTGAACTTTCATCACCAAGTGAACTGAAGACGAATCACTGAAATATAGAATGACGTCCTTATCCAGCCCGGCAACCAACGAGCAGCCGATCTATACATCACCGCAGCGACGACCACAGAAGCAGCACACACACAAAAGAGGAAAAAAAGGTAATCAAAATGTTATTATTATTTTAATCCAAAGGGTACAAAGGAAAACCCCCAACATAAATTTAAATTTAAATTTAAATTTGATACAAGGGGACAACAACAAACCCGAAATTAAAGTAAATTTATGAGTCTAAAGAAAACATATACATTTGAAAACTTTTTCATAAAATATCTAAAACCCGAAAAATGATTCAAATTACTTTTATTGTGATAACATCAAACCAAAGGGAGATGCAAAAACCGAAAATTGTGAATATTAATTGCAAAATATCAAATAATAAAAACCCCAAAATCAAAAATTTGAAATGTTAAACTTTAAGATATAGTTAATCAATAAAAACACAAAATCGCAGAGAACACAGAATCATATTCAATTATATAAAAAAGGTTGCTGCAAAATTTTATAGTGTATAGAAATAAATATAACAAATATTGTAAGCCCCTTCAGGGTATTAAGCAACGCACAACCTTGTTTCATAATATTCGCACGACTCCACACGACTCGGCACACTCGCACTTAATTTTGGCTCCGCCTTGTATTTCCTTCAACCCTACTCGACCACACGCGACTTCTGTACATCCACATCGCGACAATACCCGACCACCTACGACTTATTTTTAGCCTCATTGGCCACCTTTCGACTCCACTCGACAGCCTTCGGCTCCCTTTGGCCCCAGTCTCTCTTCGTCCCTTTACACCATCCAACCTCACTCGACCCATTTCAACACCCGTCTGGCTTTTCTCTTACTATTGGCACACAACGCCCCCATTTAACTCCCCCGACTCGACTTAATTCGCGCAAAAGCTGGCCCCTCATTGCACATAAGTTACCCTGCGCAGCACACAATCAAGAGGCCCCGTTTCACCTCCACTCGACTTCACGCAACTCCATACAACCTTTTCGACTCCGCCGACACCGCCCAACGTTACGCGACCCTTTTTAGACTCCATTTTTACAGTCTTCCCAAGATAGTGGCGCACAATGCCCATCACCAACTGACTCCACGCGACCCAGCTCGCCGTTCCTTGTCTCTTCGTAACTCTCCAATTTAACTCCCTCAAACCGGCTCCACATTACACATTAGCTACTACGCGTAGCACCATTCAATAGGACGCCCGGTTTTGTCTGAACTCAATCTTTTCTGCCTCCTTTCTGGATGTTGGCGCTCGTGCTCGCCAACCACAATCTTCCGCTTAGTAATCCCCGACGCGCAAAAGCCGGCGTTTTTCATCACATTGAAACGCGCGGCCCCCCAGTGAGCCAACGCCCGCGCAGATTGGCTCCCGAAAAATTGCGTGAGGCTCGTGCAGAATTCGAGTATATGCTCGACTTAGGAATCTGCCAGCCATCCGATAGCCCTTGGGCGAGCCCACTCCATCTCGTCAAAAAGAGCAACGGCGAGTGGCGTCCATGTGGCGATTACCGAATGCTGAACGCGGTGACGACACCCGATCGGTACCCGGTAGCAAACCTGCACGATTTCTCCTATAAGCTGCAGGGTTGCGAAATCTTTTCGACCCTCGATCTCACGAGGGCATACCACCAAATCCCGGTGGCTCCCGAAGACATCCCCAAAACCGCGGTAACTACACCTTTTGGACTGTTCGAGTTCAAGGTGATGACGTTCGGTCTTCGAAATGCAGCGCAAACGTCCCAGCGCTACATTGACTCAGCTCTCCGCGGACTTGACTTCTGCTATGCGTATATCGACGATATACTCATAGCATCGAAAACTATGACAGAACATCGCGCCCACTCGAAGCAGGTGTTCGAACGCCTCCGAGATTTCGGCCTGGTAATCAATCCAGACAAGTGCCACCTCGGAGAAGCGGAAGTCAAGTACCTTGGCTACTGCATTAACGGCCAAGGAGTCCGCCCATTACAAGACAGGGTCGATGCATTAATGCAATTTCCTCGCCCCACGAACGTGCGAGAATTAAGGCGTTATTTGGGCATGCTGAACTTCTATCGCCCAACACTCCGAAACGCCGCACAGGTCCAGGCGCCTCTCAACGAATATCTAGTAGGAGCCAAACGCAACGATAAGCGACCAATTAAGTGGACCGAGTCAGCTGATCAAGCATTTCGCTCATCAAAAGAACAGCTGGCGAATGCAACGTTACTTCGACATCCCGTCGAAGGAGCACCATTGGCCTTACAGTGCGACGCTTCCGACACTGCAATTGGGGCCGTACTCGAACAGGAGTGCGACGGCAAATGGGAACCGCTAGGTTTCTTCTCGAAAAAGTTGAACCCAACCCAGCGACGATACAGTGCTTATGACAGGGAGTTACTAGCGATTTACAGCGCAATAAAGTACTTCCGGCACATGATTGAGGGACGTCAGTTGACGGTAAAAACCGACCACAAACCACTGATGTATGCCTTCCAAAAGAAAGCGGGAAGTTCAACCCCGCGACAAGAACGGCACCTGGATTTCATCGGGCAATTCACCACCCGAATCGAATATGTCCCAGGTGCAGACAATGTAATTGCAGACGCCTTTTCGCGTATCGATGCAATTAAACTCCGTGCGCAAATCGATGGTGCCGACTTGGCACAAGCACAAGAAGATGACCATCAACTCGAGTCACTACTGAAAGCGGAGACAGCACTAGTTTTGCGTAAACTCCCTTTCAACGACTCAAACGATGAAGTCTGGTGCGATGTTTCGACAGGGACAGCTCGACCCTACATCCCAGAAAATCTGCGAAGGAATGTGTACGAAACATTCCATAACCCAGCCCACCCAAGCGGACGCGCAACCGCTGCAGCCGTCCGACGTAAATTCGTCTGGCCACATATGGCAAAAGACATAACAAATTGGGCACGCAATTGTTTGCAATGTCAGCGTTGCAAAGTCGATCGACACAACGTGCTACAGCCAGCACAGTTTAAGCTCCCCGAGGCACGATTCGCCCATGTTCACATCGACATTGTGGGACCGCTTACGCCGTCGAGAGGTTACCTGTACCTCCTGACGATGATCGATCGTTTCACTCGGTGGCCAGAAGCAGTGCCACTACAAACAGTGACCGCAGAGAATGTAGCCACAGCATTCTATTCGACTTGGGTCACACGTTTCGGCGTCCCAGCTACCCTCACAGCCGATCGAGGACCACAGTTCGAGGCGGCGATTTTCAAGCAGCTGACCGATCTACTCGGCTGCCAGCAAAGCCACACAACAGCCTATCACCCACAGTCCAATGGGATGATCGAACGTTGGCATCGCTCTCTTAAAGCCTCACTGATGTGTCACGACGACAATCAATGGCTGGACGCACTACCAACAGTTCTTTTAGGCTTGCGCACAAGCATAAAAGAAGACCTGGGAGCCTCAGCAGCAGATCTGACGTACGGAACCAATCTGCGCCTCCCAGGCGAGTTCTTCGCCGATGGAGAACCACCGCTCGAACAGTTGCCAAATTTGGAAAACCTACGCAAACTCATGCGTAAGGTCAGGGCAACGCCGGTCGCCAGACACGGTTCCAAGAGGTTATTTGTTCACCCAGATATGGACAGCTGCACGCACGTCTTCATCAGGGTGGACAAAGTTAGGAAACCTCTAGAACCGCCCTACGAAGGGCCATACAAGGTGCTGGAGCGAATAAACGACCGAGTTTTCTCCGTAGACATCGACGGAAAGCCGTACACCGTCAGTGTCGAGAGATTGAAGCCGTGCCACCTGGAACTACCGCCAGATACCGTGCCAGGAGAGGTACACCATCAACCGTTGGCGGCAGCCGAAACCCGCCCTGTGTACCATCCACCACACTTCCAGGAAACACCAGGCACGGTAAGAGTTGAGAATCAACCTAACCCTCGCGAAATGGTTGCTCGTGGGGCATCGGATATCGTGCACGGACCGATAACGCGGCAACGCGCTCGAGATCTGCGCGCCCAAGAAGACGCCGCAGGGATTCTCAACTTACGGCAACCAATAACCGAAACCACCAACAACGAAAGCGCGACTAACACCCACAAGGAAACAACAAACCCGATTGCCTTCGCTCCTTTACCGCCTAAACACCGACCACGATGGAAAGGCGCACTCTCCGACCTTTAACAGCACCCTCCATGCTCCTACCTTTTCCTTATCGTGACTACGTCACTGGGGGGGGAGTCCTGTGGCGAACGTACAAATTCCCCACAGGAAAAGTCCAGACCAACTTGAGGTACCACACTTACCTGGACAACATCACGTCCACAGACGCGGTCCCAAGCCCAGCGGGGGCCGCCAGTAACCCAACGTTGAGTCGACACCAGAAGGCAAGGAACTTAACGTCCCCAAAGCCTCTAATACCGAGCTAAACGCTCCATACCTAAAACCTACGACCTGAAACAAGGAGAAACATCCATGCATCCTTCGACGTGTGCAATCGCAAGCTGAGTGAGTGCCAGCACCACAAGTCGGCAACCCTGAACATCTGCACGGGATGCAGGGAATTGCAATCAAAACAATTAACCGACCAACGGACGTGGTGCGGTTGATCTAAACATTAGATCACCCAAATATTCACCGCAAACAAAGGAGCGCATTCCTTAGCCTCGTAAACACCCAGATGGCGCGAAAAACCAAGCACCACGTAACTCCAAACAAGACTTTGTTTGGAGTTTTACGAAGGCCAGCTGCAATAAATAAATACGGCACAGCATTGCGCCGTTGCCACTGTCCGCCAAGCAGAAATGCATCAGCGGAATGTTTGTTTTTCACACCATGTGAAAAACTCTCTTGGATTTCAAATCCAATAGATACCAGCGGACTAGACGTCCAGGCGATCGTCAACACCAGATGGTCGACCTAACCAAGCAGCGTGGGAATAGAATCCACCGTCAACAACGACGGTGAAGCTTCCATATGTATGCGTGAGAATTTTCTCCTTACAGGAAATTGTGTCTGCACAACTGCAGATACAAAACACACAGATACTGGAAAAACAGTATCCGATAGGTTGCAAGAGAGGAGTTTTATATCGAGCATCGGTGCAGAGTGTCGTCACAGAGAAACCCTACGAGGAGGTCGGTCCGCGCCGCGCAATATTTCGCTACTGAAACAGGACGAGAAGGTTTGATTTTACGTACAGTGGTTAAGACGCGTTCAAGTGTATTAAGTCCTTGAATTTTCTGTTGTTACAACCGAACGAATGATATATATTTTTAAAATCGGATGTTTTCTAAAAGAAATAGACAGTATATACGGGTAAAAATATCTTGTTGTAATAGTGGCGAACTAAAATAAATTAGACCAAAAGAAATCCAACGAAACGAAACATTTGTGTGAGAAATACATGCGCTGGTTTACTAAAGGCAGCTTAAACTAAGAGTTATCAACTGTACATGTCATATAATAAGTTAATTAATTAAGTGGTTGAATGAATCGAATGTGTACTTAGAAGCTAAAATTTTAAAACATACCTAACATTAAAATTATAATAAAAAGGAAATGTTCGCAGTGTTTTTATTGTATGGTTGTGTTCTTTCCGTGTCGGTTGGTGAACAGGTTGTTCCTTTTGTTTGTGAACAGTGTTCGGTGGAACACTTCGACTAAGACCAAATCCGCCAAAATACGTCTCGGTAATTAACCCAAGATACGATATACAATTTCCATTGTATAAAGTATCGTATCCCATTAACACCTTTTTACCAACGTCTATCATAGCGACGCTGCATAGCATAGACATAGATCATGAATCGCCTTTGTCTTTGCCGCCTGCCTGTTTCGTTGTTCCACTGCTGTCGAGCACGTGTGAATAGCATCGATCTGAACGATCGCACACATACCACCATGACTTTTATTACAAGATCTGGTTTCCTATACCACCAAGAGAAACTTTACGTTTCTCTGGTGGTAGGTAAAAACGATATCCTTATTGGAGAGGATATCGGGGAGTCGTAATTCAATCTCGGTAGCGGACGGGTCCCCGTCATCCACCGTACCGGCGCCGATACGGTGTGTAAACGAAAGACGTAATTTGAGTCGAGTGAGTCGGTTGCGCGTACGGTAGCACAAATTAAGTAAAAATAATTGTTGTGAGTTAGCTCTTAAAGTAATATTTCCAATTGTAAAATGTGTCATGTCAAATTGAATGTAAAGTGCGTGTGTCATTGTTATAAACATTTTCACCTAAAGAATAAAACATTAACGTACACGAACCATGTGTTTCTTTTACCAGGCCGCAGCTTACTTGGGTGTTCCAATGTTCTGTCATTGTTTTCGGTGATCGTGTTTTGTATTCGGAGGTATTTCTGATGGGGGAAGAAGTGAACCAAGTACCCATGCTGGTACATACTTCTTCCCCGCAATCAGGTGTCTGAATTAGAAGTAGAATTCAAAACTCTAACTTCTAGGCCAGCGGCACAAAATAGTCTAGTAGCGGCAAAACAAGAATGTAGGGAAAATGTAAAGGAGTTTGGGGGCAGACTTAAACACCTCCTGCATCAATTAGACGGCGCTACATGCTGGAAACACAATCAGCACGCGTGGCAAAGTAATTGGAAGATTAGAATTCGAAACCAAAAAACATACCATACACCTTGAACAAAATTTTTTCATAATAAATGAATTTTCAGTACGATGGTATATTGGGAAACGATTTCTTCACTAAATTCCAGTGTCGCATTGACTATGAAAAAGGATATTTGCAATTCACTATTAAGAAGGAAACAGCCTTTACTAAACGAAAGAGAGGTAAGCAAAAAATTGATAATGCCACATCTTACGAGATGTGTTCCTCGGAAAATCTAGGTATTATTGAAAAATTAGAGAACCCTGTTCAGAAGCAAACATTTGAATCCGTTTGTCTACGGGCCGGATCTGATGATTTGAACAAAATACCTTGACATCATACTCTTCAAATAAAATTCGTAGTAAAGCACTTACGGAATTCGAGAGAGGACAAAACTCAGAAAAAAATAAACCTGAAACCCCAAAATCCTCTATAACTACTTCCAATAAGAAGCAAAACGTCACGGTTGACTTCATAAAGTTACAATCGCGATCCCAACAAATAGTGGAAATACCCCTTAAAGGAGAACCTTGTAAACAAATAATAATTAAAAAATCCGAAATCAAGTTAGGAATATACCTTGGAAATACATTAACGACACCAAGGGACAACAAAGTCAGAGTGCTTCTGATGACCACTTTGGACACTGACCAGGAAGTAAGTACACACAACATAGAATTCGAATAGGAAAATTTGGACGACTACGATATATGTCAGGCGGATGAAACAAACGATCTTCTAAAGAATAGACTTGAACGGTTGGAATCACTCCTCGAGTTACGCCATTGTAACCAGGAAGAAAGGAGATCAATCCTAGACATCTGCCGCAGATTTAACAATCTCTTTTACTTAGAGGGCGACCATCTCACACACACTGACGCCATAGAGCATCAAATTATTACTGAAGAACGAAAGCCCATACTTTATATAAAACCATATCGCCTCCTAGATAGCTCGAAGCAAGAAATCTACAAACAAGTGAATAAAATGCTTCAGGAGCGTGGTACAACCAAGTTTCAGTCCTTGGAATTCCCCACTTCTATTAGTACCCAAAAAGGCAGGACCTGATGGAACTAAACGATGGAGAGTAGTAGTTGACTTTAGAGCTCTCTATAAACTGACGATCGGAGATGCACATCCATTACCTAATATTACTGATATCTTAGAACAATTGGGCAAAGCTAAATATTTCAGTACTTTAGACTTAGCAAATGGTTTTCATCAAATATGCATGGACAACAGAGACAAGGCAAGGCAGACAAGGCAGAGACAATGTACTCATGGGTCTTCAAGGAATCGAATGTTTTGTCTATGTAGATGACATAGTAATTTACGGTTACGATCTGAACGAGCACAATTCTCGACTTAATTAAAATTTTCGAACGCTTACAAAGACATAATCTGAAAATCCAACCAAAAAAATGTCATTTTATAAGAAGAGAACTCACCTATTTAGGGCATGTTATTTGAAAGGAAGGTATAAAACCAGACCCTGAGAAAACCAAAGCAGTAAAAACTTTTCCGATACCTAGGAAACAAAAAGATATTAAATCATTTCTTGGTTTCGTTGGATATTATAGAAAGTTTATTCCAAACTTTGCCGAACTGGCAAAACCCCTAAGCAAATTACTGTGGAAGTACATTCCACATCATTGGGATGCCTTCTGTGACGAGGCATGCACCACCTTAAAAAGAAAGTTTATAACCCCACCGATATTGGCATACCCAGATTTCAAGATGGAATTTATAATAACCACTGACGCTAGCAATGTTGCGTTAGGAGCCGTGCTCTCTCAAGGCACAATAGGCCAAGACAAACCGATTGCTTTCGCTAGTCGAACTTTAAACGACGCCGAAACTCGGTATACAACATCCAAAAAGGAATTACTGGCAATCGTCTTGGCACTAGCCCAGTTCCGGCCATACGTCATGGATCACAGCTCCTTACAATGGCTTATAGGACGAAAGGATCCCACATCCAGACTTATGCGATGGAAGATTCTCCTTGAAGAATACGATTATACAATCGTTCATAAAAAGGAAAACAACGCGAATGACGATGCTTTCAGTCGCATAACATCAACTACCCCAGACGTCCCTACCAAAAGTAACATCCTCGTTACTACTAGAAGTAAATCCAAAACAAAACAAAAACACAGACATAAAGCCATATGAAACCCTCACCAACCTGATATGGGAAGAACGAACTGGATCCAACCACGCAGGAAAAAAACTTGGATTGCGTGTAATAATTCTCCCTTTGATAGATTCACTGCCCACAGACACGTGTTCCAATAGTCCTTAACCACACCTGAAACAAAAGGTAATATGACATGCCACGACGTTGAAGTCGATATCAGAAATTAAGGAACTAAACGTTCAAAAGCTTCCAATATCGAGTTCAACGCATCCATACATCGTATCCAAACCAATGCGCCAATTGCAGCAAGGCATCGCATCTAAGCCAATGTGCCATAAAGGAAAGCAAGCACCGCATGTAAGTCAAGCACCCATTCTAAGCATCAACGCGATGCTTCCCATGAAACACCATTGCCGGTAAATAAACCGAACAACGGATGCATACTCTGGTAGCTAATAGCAATTAGCACCTAAATCCCTTGCATGACCCTAACGCAAAAGGCACACGTGTGCAAACCAAGCATATCGTTTCGCTGCCGACCAATAGTCATGCAACCATAAACGTCTTAAAACTACCCGCGATAGATGTTTATGAGTTGGAAATGCAAACAAAGAATTACCGATCCCATAGTCGTTTGTATCAATCTGAAAGGGCATGAGAACCCTTGTTTCTCAGGCCAGATAAGAAAGACAAACAATCCTAAGAAAAAGATCGGAGAATAAGCGGCGTACCACCGATCATAAGACAAAGGAACAAGATTCCGATAATCGCCAGATAACGAAAATGATGATCACGAGGAAAAAATTTCTCCTTTTACAGATACTATGGGAAATTTTTTGTTTAGCAGATACTATGGGAATTCTGTTGCAGAGATTTTTTCCCCTTATTTTTCCCTTACGATGGAGATGCGAATACAGTTAGTCTACTTAGAGCATCCGTCGAATAGAGAGTACAGTTAGGGAACCCGATGAGGAGGTATCCGCGTAGCGCATATTTTTATAAATAACCGAAATTGGGAAATAGGCCCGAAGTCGCGTAACGTTTAAATACGCGAACTAACAAAAGTCGACAGTGAGAATCCCAACGGGGGAGTTGGATAGGCAGAAGCAACGACGAACTTCGCGCGTGTGTACAGTAACAATAGAATCAAAAAAAGAATTGAGTGTAATTAATTAGTAACTACCCTGTGCTCCAGATTAGTTAAGTTAAGTGACAGACTACGTATATGTTAACCTCCTACATGTAACGTTAAAACACAAAACAATAAAAATTAAAAATTAAAATCCAAAGGATCGTTTTCGCAGTGCTTTTATTGTGTGGATGTATTCTTTCCGTGTTTGTTGGTGATCAGGTTGTTCCTTTTTTTTGTGAACAGTGTTCGGCGAAACTATCTAACGTAAGTCGTCATTGACATTCGAACAAGACAACCATCTTGTTACGTGCGGCTTCCGCCATCCCCATCGTTTGTTTCGTTTTAAATATAATATAATAGATGGTAAGGTGGTGAAAAAACACACGATCCACATGTTGAATGTACGAACATACTTTTGTTCGATTGTGGATCGTGTGGAAGCTGGATCCCTTTTCGGAGTGGATGGAGATAGAGAAAGAGAGAAAGGTTTAAAGGTTTTTAGTGTACATAGCAGGAAATAAGAACAAAAAGTTTGTTCCGTTGAAGAAAGTTTGTTCCGTTGAGGAAAAGGATGATCATAAATTGAGTGTGAACAGTTGGAAGGAAAAGAACTGTAACGTCCCGTTTTTTAAATAAAAATTGAAAAAGTAAAAAGTTAAAGTTGTAAAAGTATGAAATAAAAATTGTAAAAAGTAAAGAAGTTGATTCATATTGAGTGCAGAAAAAAAACTCCGACTTGCAACAAATTTGTGTGCCAGAATGGAGAGATAAGAATTAAGGAAGAAAGAACATTATCGAAGAACAATTTGCCAACTTAGTTTACACCGGACCATAGAGAGGATTCAGTACTTCTAGGCGAGATTGATCGAGAGGAAGAGTCCAAGCTGCCGCTAAGGGAAATCTCTGCAGACGAAGTATTAGATGCCCAATGCAAAGAGCGGGAATAAAGACAGACACATTTGAAATATATAAATTTCTGTGGCGGAAAACGTCACAATCTGTCAAAGTACTGTAGCGGTTCCGCCAAACCCCACTGTCCACTTACCTGAAAAAACCCCCATAACTACTACCCAACTTCCTTAAGTTCGCTAATGCAACAGTATTAGTACCTGTAAATGCTTCACGCATAATATAGATCACCATATATAATCTTAAAATCCCCATAAAGAAAATTTACCTTTTCATGCATCCCTTCGCATACAATTTTCCGTAAGATTTCTTTCTTTCCTTATCTGGTATTCTAAACCAATTCGGTACCAGACAAATTCCTGTAAACAAAATGATTCGGATTGCATTCAATGTAACCGTCATGACAGGGAACATAAATATTGCGCCGTCTATTTTCCCAGCCGCGTCATGTACCTTTTCATACACATTGGCTGGCGACCTTTTTTTTCTCATCAATAAACAACCCAAGCAGCTGCATATAATTAGCGCAATAGACGCTGAAACCAAATTCTCCAGCATTTCCTAATGCAAATATGAACCCAGTTTCTACTGCAGCCAGAGATGCCATAAACATCCAATTTGCTTTTAGCACCTTTTTTCTCCCAACGTCGATAATAGCGACGAGGCATCGCGTAAACAATGACCCGCATTACCAACGGCGCATTTGGTCATTTCTCCCTTTTGTCGTTACCGCCTGTCTGCTTCGTTTACCCATTGCCCTCGCGCATGTGTAAACCACACAGATCCGAACGATCGCACACATACCACCAAGAGAGACTTTACGTTTCTCTGGTGGTAGGTAAAAACGGTATCCTTATTGGAGAGGATATCTACCACGGCACAATAAACTCACCCCAAAATGCGAGTCATCGCTGCACGAGATGATTATCGCTGAGTCGATTTCCATCCGCCGGCCGCCGTGGTCGTTGCTGACTTCCGCTCTCCGCCCGTGGCGGAGAGACGCAGATACCCCGAGTAATTGGTGTAGTGGTTTTTATTCGCCAAACATTAAGTCGAGCGGTGTTTTGTCGATTAGTTTTTATTTGAGCCAAACGATGAACTTGTATTTAATTGATCATTTCCAGTCCGGTGTTCGATCGAAAGTGTAACAAAAATAAAAATTAATTAAGAACTTTCCTTTTGTGTTAATATAAATAAAAATTATTGACAGCTATTCATATCCTGTGCGTTCTCATTTCTGTCGACTACTACCTGTGTGTATTTTTTTGTTTCGTGCTTTGGTGACGATTTCGCGTGAACAATTAGGATGGAGGAGGAAGTGAATCAAGTACCCATGCTGGTACATACTTCCTCCATAAACCATGAGACCAAAATGTTATTGGCCCACAATGACTGCCGATGTCACGGCTTATATCCGAAAATGTGCTTCTTGCGAAGTAAACAAAAGTGGAAGAAACCTCAGAATCCCCATGAGAAAACCACAATAAGCACCAAGCCATTTGAAAGAGTTGCGTTAGATATAGTGGAACTGTGGCGGTTCTACGAACCACACAATCCACTATTGGTCGAGATGCCGTCGTTCCACCAAGGAACACACTCACCTATAGGTAAATTACACGTGCCCACAGACACGTGTCCTTAAAAGACCTCCACCACACCTGAAACGAAGGTAACATACATCTGGGCGGCAGGTACCCCACGTGCCCACAGACACGTGGGTCACAAATCCGACCAATCGTCCTATGCCTGCACGGCGATCGCAGGACACAACAAACGGACAAACATTGCCTTTCCAAGGACATTTAACGCATCGTCCTAAATTCCTGAAAATAATTATATACATCATACAGGCTTTGTAAATTCGAAAACCTGATCGGCGCCCCTGTTAGCCAGCGTTAGCTGCAAACGTGCAAATATAATCCTTGCCGCCAGCTAAGATACGGGACACAATTACCATTGTATACCGAAATCCCTTATAGCACCATTGTCCTGCGTTGCAGGCTATTAAGCAGCTACACAATGATCTTATGATGCCCCTTTGTTCCTTCCTCTTTTCTCAATTCCGTTTTGACATGACCTTCGCTGCATGAGAAAACAATAGATCTATTAGCATCATCATTATCATCGGCACTACAACCGAGAACCGGTCTTGGCCTTATTTAGCAAGTCCTGAAGCTTGTTAAATTTGCCATCATGATTTGTTTTTTCCGGGCAAGGTCATTAGTCTTGCGTCAGAGGCTCCCCGGCAGGGAATCGAACCCCGGTTTCCCGCGTGACAGGCGGGTATACTAACCATTACACTATCGAGGAGCAGATCTATTAGCACACGCGCTAATAGATCAACCAGAGAGAACATTCGAGATTCAGTATCCGCGCCACGCAACCGTCGCGATAGGCAGTCTTCACAGAAAACTCGGGCGAGGAGGTTAGTCCGCGCAGCATAGCAAATCGAGAAAAAGAAACCTCAGTACGTCGCGTGTGTCAAAGTAACGGGTCAATGAAGTAAATACGAGCGCAATTTTTGTTTTCAAAAATAGTTTTATTAGTTTATTAATTTTAATATAAAATTACCGAGCGTCCAAGTGTTAACATAAAGTGTAGTATAGGAATCGAGGAGCATCAATTGTAAACTAAACAAATTGTTTGTATCAGGCCTCTTTTGACCTGATGTATTGCCTATTAAGGCACCTAACCTTTCGATCCCTAACCTACACTAGAGTGCAACACCCCTAGTGTGATAGTTTTTGTTGATACTCGGGCGCAACGCCACTAAATATCTCGGAGTGCAAACAAAAAAAAAAAGCAGGGAACCTGAAATTGAAAAGAAATGAGAACACGCCGGGGTTACTGTCGGATGCATTCTAATTTTATTTTCTTTTTTTTTTTTTTTTTAATATACTGCATTTATTTGACCAAAAATTAATAGTTACAATAAGTAATACAGCTAACTTATAATAGATTGGTTACATAATAAGTGTTTACATGCTATTTGTTAACATTTTTCAAACAATTCTTTTTTGATGTGCTTAAGATTTAATGTGATTATATATATTGTTAATTTTGTTTTTCCTGGAAAAGGTCAGAAGAAAAACCAGGAACTCTGTTTATTTTAACTTAGCCTACTTAAAATTACTTAACGTAACTTAATCTAACTTAGTCTAATCTTATATACAATTTACAATATTTGATATTGCAATGATAGTGACAATTCGCATTTGACTTAAAAATAATATTTACAATTTTTAGTTATGGATGTGGGATTTCTCGTTGGGATTGAGGATACTAAGGGATAGGATCAGGTAAGTTCTTGAAGGAGGGGAGAGCCATTCGGTTCTGTGTTAAAGGTAAGGATCTTGGAGAATGGTTGGATGTTGCTGTATTTGAAATGATAGGGTGCCAGTTCGGTGTTGTGGTACACGATCTCGTTAAGATCGTTAACCAGTCTGCCTGCGGCGAAGAGGGTCCTGATTTGGAGACAATTACGGTAGTGAGCTCCCGTATTGGAGGAGGGTGATGGTAGGTCCGTTATTATCGGGTTGGGATTGTTAGGAAGGTTTTCTATGAAATTTATCGACAGTTCTAGGATCCGTCTATCCAGTCGTTCGATGCCTGCGGTGTTGTAAAGGTCGTTGTTACAATGGTATCTATATGAGTTGGTTTTTCGGTGTAAGCCAGTGTTAAACCGGAAACATTTTCGTTCAAACACTCGTAATTTCTCCATTTGGGAGAGTGAGATGTGGTACCATAATGGACAGGCGTATGTAAGAGTAGGTCTGATTATCTGTTTGTAGATGAGCTGTTTGACCTTAAGAGAGAGGCTTTTAGGTTTCCATAACACTCGTCTGCACAGGTTAAGCTGTATTGAGGCTTTTTGAAGAGAATTTTTGATGTGGGTTGAGAATGACCAGTTGTTGGAAAGGGTTACTCCCAAATATTTTAGTGTTTTGGAAGGTTTTATGAGGGTGTTATTAAGATTTAGTTTAATTTTGTTGTGGCAACGTTTAGTGTTGTTTGTGCAGTGAGCGTTTTTGCCCTTAAACACTGTTAGCTGGGTTTTGGTTGGGTTGAGGTGAATTTTCCATTTGTTAAAGTATGCTGAGATGAGCAATTTTATTTTCCAATCCTTAAACTATATATACAATTTTCCTATACTACTACTCTTACATCTAAACGATACAAAAATCATGCTCGTAGCAAAGCATTACTAATACATACATAGGATATCGATAGATCGTATCTCTAATTTTGACTACAGGATTGCAAGATTCCTGTTTACAATAGACATGAGTACGAAACAAAGACAATAGGAAGGAGAGTTCCTATGATACACACCAATTACTGGTGTACACAGAAAACAAAGAAAAAAGGGACGCACATTCTCGCACAAAAAATAGAACCATTGCATGGATGGTGGTCCCTTTTTGAGTTGGCGGCAATTAAATTCGCACCTTCTGTTGTTAAAGATGTTTGCTGATGGTAAATTGGAAATTTCCGGTTGCGGGAAAATTCCGATCATGTTGGTGGTGATGGCGGCATGATGCTGAGATTTGCTTTTATTGCCCAGTCATAAATTGTAGTTGGCGTGTGGTATTCAAATGCATGGAATGCAAATACGGCGGCAATTGGGCAAATGGTTCTCACACACATAACAATGGCTGAGATGTGGCATTAGAATGTGATGAATGAGACGAACGACGGCACCGCACAAATGGCGCCGCATGATCTCATAAACATACTCCCCCCGTTGAATAACAATTCAAGCCTGAAGCATGACTGGTGGGCCGAAGATCTTGATCGTTGACCATTCGGCGTCGTTTGTAAGGGGAATCCTCGTGTTTGGGCGATTTATCCGTTGTAGATGCTGGGCGAGAGAAGTCGCTGGTGTTGTCGCACTCGATTGGCAGTGGCGCTAGGCGGTGAATGGGTCTCCGAACCACTCCGGAAGATGTTCGCACGTCCACTAATCGAATTAGGCCGTCATCCCCTGGGTGTGTGCCAAGTACTCGGCCGAGCTTCCAACGCAAGGGTGGGGTATTATCTTCCTGGATGATGACCATTGTCCCTGTGTTAATGTTGTGGACTCGCTGCTTCCACTTACTTCTGTCCTGTAGTTGGTGTAAATATTCCACATGCCATCGTCTCCTAAATTGGTGTTTCAACTGTGTGACCAATTTCCAGCGTGTGGGTAATTTCACGTTTAGCGGAACAGCGTGAGCATCCACATGTGCGGTCAGAGGCTCTCCAATGAGAAAATGCCCCGGAGTGAGTGCCGATAAATCGCTTGGGTCGTCGGATACTGGTGTAAGAGGCTGGGAATTCAAAATGGCTTCGACTTCCGTGATGATGGTTTGCAACTCCTCGTATGTGAGGGATGCTGCATGCAGTGATGATCGCATCAAGTGTTTTGCTGATTTGACCGCCGCCTCCCACAGTCCTCCAAAATGCGGGGCTCGGGCCGGTATCAGATGAAATTGTGTTCCCCTGGTGCTGAGAGATGAGGTCACTTTGTTGATAGCTCCTTCTGACGCTAACAACTCTCCGACCTCTCTCAGTTGATTACGCGCTCCTACAAAATTAGTAGCGTTGTCACAATATAGGTGAGAGCAGTTTCCACGTCTAGATGAAAAGCGCTTGAGAGCGCCGATGAACCCTTCTGCTGAAAGGTCCGTTACCAACTCCAGATGGACCGCCTTTGTCGCAAAGCAGCAGAACAGAGCTATGTAGCTCTTTTGGGGTCGCTTACCCCTGATGTGAAAGTGGGTCTGGAACGGTCCACAAAAATCGACTCCTGCGTTTGAGAATGGACGAGCGGGTTGTACTCGAGTGACGGGTAGGTTCCCCATGATCTGTGTCAATAATTTTGGGCGGGTTTTTGCGCAAAATACACAGTGCTGGACGATGGTGCGTGTGAGGTTCTTTGCCTTGGTTGGCCAATAATTTTGCCGCGTCACTGCGAGTAAGCCTTGTGGGCCGATATGCCTATGTTCCACGTGCAATTCTCGTATGATGATTGTTGTGATAGCGTGCGTATGCGGTAGAATAGTGGGGTACTTGGAATCATAGGATATGTTAGATGATCCAAGTCGCCCGCCTACTCTCAGCAATCCGTCAGAGTCGAGGAATGGGTTCATGGCACTGAGGGGACTCGATCGAGCTGGCTCGCCGTGCTGGTGGATGTGTTTCATTTCCCCTTCCAATTCCTTCCTCTGTAATGCGCGCAGGATCTTAACCCGAGCGTTGGCAAGTTCCGTTGGTTGTAAAGACCCGAAGACACGGCTTCGTCGGTGGGTCGGGGTTCCAAAACGCAACATGTATGCCACTATACGTTGAAGTCGCTGGAACGAGTTCCTATGGTTGATGCGGTCGATCGTCTGATCCTCTGCTTCAATTGACAAAGCGACTGTGGCCGTACGTTTGCGCTCCACGTCGCAGTCCTTCTTCCTGATATATGCGGGTGGCCAATGTTTCTCGTCCCCATGTAGGAAGAATGGGCCGTGGAACCAGATAGCACATGCACTTAGTTTATCCGGATCCACCCCCCTTGATAGCGGATCGGCTGGGTTGTCCTTTGATCTTACATGCCGCCATTGTGCAGGTACACTATGTTGGTGTATGGTAGCTATCCGATTGGCTACGAATGTTTGGAACTCAGCCGCTGTTGAATGGATCCATGCTAACACGATCTCTGAGTCTGTCCACAGATAGGTCGGAATGTTGTCTTGTCGCAGGTGCCGTTGCACCTTTCCACACAGGGTGGCCGCCAACTCTGCCGCACAGAGTTCCAGGCGAGGAATGGTCACTCGCTTAGGTGGAGGTGGGGCCAACCTCGTTTTTGAGCATAATAGATGAACGTGAATTAGTTCATCCGATCCCGTTGATCGTAAGTATACGGCAGCTCCGTACGCCTTCTCGCTAGCGTCTGCAAACACATGTAATTGAGGATCCTTGGTAATTGCTCCACCGCACACATGTCGGCGAACCTTTAGACTCTCGATCGTCTTAAGATTCTCGCGGAATTGAAGCCACCTGGTTTGGAATTCCATTGGGAGTGCTGCATCCCAATCTTGTTGTAATCCCCACAACTCTTGGAGGAATCTCTTGGCGATGACTGTTACTGGCGCAATCAGTCCTAGTGGGTCGAATATTCGAGCAATGTCGGAGGCTACGGTGCGTTTTGATGAACGTATTCTGGGTGGCAGGTTAACTCGGACTCCAAATTCGTCTACTTTTGGGAGCCATATTAACCCTAATGTTTTGATGGTGGTATCTTCATTATTGCTAAAGTCCAGTTCGACTTCCTGGTCTGTGGTTGGAATATGTTCCAGGAGTTTTGGATGATTCGCACACCACTTTCGCAATTTAAAACCTCCTTGGCTCAATAGCGCCGTCAATTCCTTTTGCATCACACCTGTTGTGATCAGGCTGTTGGAGCCAGTCATGACGTCGTCCACGTAGAAGTTGTTGTTGATAGCTTCTGCTGCATGTGGGAACTGTGGTGAGGCCTCCTCACCTAACTGACGTAGGCACTTGATGGCCAGGTATGGTGCTGAAGTCGTGCCATAAGTTACCGTATTGAGCTGGTAACATTTCAATGGTTGCTCGCGATTAGCTCGCCACCAAATCAGTTGGTATTGCTTATCAGCGGGCCTGATGCTGATCTGCCGATACATCTTCTCGATGTCTGCTGTGAACACGTATCGTGGGAGTCTAAATCGGAGCAGCACGGCAAACAAGTCCTCCTGTAAAGCTGGTCCGGGATGCAAAATGTCGTTCAACGACGTATTAGTGGTTGTCTTTGCCGATGCATCAAATACCACTCGTAATCGTGTAGTGGTGCTGTCTGGCTTCAACACGTGATGATGGGGAATGTAATAATGCGGCGACGGAATCTTCATCGCATCTACTGGTTCCATATGTCCCAACTCGAGGTATTCCTTCATAAAGGTCCTATATTGGTCATAGATCTCAGAGTTCCTTTCCAAACGTCGTTCTAGGGACAGGAACCGATTGCGTGCTAGTTCCTTGGAATCTCCTAGCGTTTGTGGGTCGCTGGCAAATGGTAGCCCAACAGTAAAGCGGCCCACGGAATCTCTGATGCGATGCTGGCGAAATAATGTCTCACATTGTTGTTCTTTAAGTGAGAGTCGTCGTTCCTGACCGTCCGCCGGATTATCCAGTTCCCAAAATTGTTGGATGGCCCTTTTGATGCCTTCCTCGTCGTCGGTAGTACACACCCCAAAAGTTGCTGCTGCCACTGGGTGTTGATGGGTTGGTCCGGCGACAATCCAACCGAGGCGGGTATTCTGGAGCACCGGAAGTGTTGGTCCTAGTTTAATTTGACCAACGGATAACAATGAGAAGAAGTGCTCGGCTCCCAGCAGGACATCGATATTGCCTGGGTGTTGGAAGTTCGGATCTGCTAGCTGCACATTCCTTGGGAGTTTCCAAGCCGAAATGTCGATTTCCTGACTTGGCTGTGGCGAACTGATTGTGCTGATGACATACGCTTCGAGTCGAGTGGAGAACTTCGTTGTGGTGGCAGTGAGCTCCATATTCACGCGTCGCTGGGATCTTTGGGGTACGTTCCCGATGCCGTGTATCGTCAAATTCGTCGCTTTTGTGACTAATGCTAGTCTCTTGATGACTCGTTCACTGATGAGGTTGACTTGTGACCCTGAGTCCAAAATGGCGCGGCATTCGATTGTTCGGCCATTGCTGCTTGACAGCTTTACCCGAGCTGTACCGAGGAGTGTTAGTTTCTTGACGAATGAGCTCACTGTCGATGCTCCCAAAGACACCGATTGTGTTTGGTCCTTGAGCTGAGGTTGGGGACTCGACTCCGAGTTCGGAGCTCGATGTGTATTGTTTGGAGGATGCAGCAACGTGTTGTGCTTTTGATTGCACTCCTTGCATCTAGTTTTTAAGCATCTGTCTGCAAAACGTCCCTGCTGGAGACAGTTCCGACATAGTCTTGCCTTGCGCACGATGTCCATCCTCTGATCCGTTGTCAGTTGTTGGAATTGCTGACATTGATAGAGGGCATGTGCCTTTCCACAGGCAGCACACTGTTGTTCCTTCTTGAATGTGGCCTGGGATACTGAAGACGTCAAAGTTGTTCGGGATTTGTGTTCATCCTTCTTATGATCCTTGGACCCGATTGCTTCCAGGGATTGGAAACGCACTTCCAGAAATGCCAACAGCTCCTTGATGGATGGGATCTCTTTTGGTTTTGCCAGGCCTTGCTCGAACAGGGAATGGGTGTTGCGGTCCAATTTTTGCAACAATATGTTCCCTAAGAGAGCATCCCAACTGCTGGTGTCGACGTTGAGGTTCTTCAAACCTAGAAGACATTCCTGCGTAGTGTCATGCAGGGCCTTTATGTGCGCGCAATTCGACCCAGTCGTTGACTGTGATGGCTGGGACAAAAGTTTATTAATAAGTGAACCAACCAGTAGTCGGTGGTTATCGAAGCGATTCTGCAGCATCTGCCATGCCGCATCATACTGGTCGTTTGATGTGGTAAAATGTCGGACCAATCTTTCGGCTTCTCCGGTCAGATTGGTTTTCAAATACCACATCTTTTGGCAATTACTTAATGGCTGCTTGTGCACCATTTCTCCGAACAGATCGGCAAACTGTCTCCACGTTGAATAATTCCCATCAAATTTTGGGATGGTGATCTTCGGCAATTGGCCGCTTGGTACCGAGGGGATCTGTCTCTGTTGTTGTTGGCTCGTCTCCCGTTGGGAGCTGCGCAAACTGACCAATGAGAACTCGACTTGTTCTTCTAGCTCTTGATGGGAGAGGCTATCGTATCCTATCGTCTCAGGATCGTCGACCAGCTCTCCAATCCGTAGATGTAACTCTTCTAGATCTGCCCAGAGCCTTGTGATGGTCGAGAATTGGAGTTCCTGATGGAAGCTCATTTGTGCTGTTCCTCTCATTGTTCGCGCTCTGTCAAGCGTCCGAATGAGCGTCTCCTTCTTCAGCTTGTATCGTCGGATACTTCTAATGGCCTCCTGGGCAGTGCTGTCGTCCTCCATATCCTGGCCGTCTGTTTGTGGGCTGCACACCGAGTCATTTGCACCTTCGGACTGCCGTTTTATTGGCGCCGTCGCCATCAATTGTTTGACATCGATTGTACCTGTTCGAATGTATTAAGGCGGATGTAGTCGTGATCCACCTTAATATTCTCAATAATCTCTAAATGATTATCGTTGAATTGCGTCCATGCCGTCCTGGCTTTATTCATTAACGCGTCGGTCCATTTCTTACCACTGGCTGCCTGGAGCTTGGTCAGCTCGCGTTGTAAGGCCTTTTGCCTGGCTAGGACCTTGGTTATTTCACGGGCGTCCATGCTCCGTTCCACTACCTTCTTTTCTGCTGAAAAGACGTGGTACTGTTAAGTGGGTATGTTCGCAAACACGTCCACAGATGTCTTCTACCTCGTTGGTAGTTTGTTGTGGCGAATGTGGATCGCTTACGGACGCGCTGTTCTTCAATGGGTGTGCTTCGCAAACACTCCCACGGATGTCGTCTACTGGCGGTAGTTGACTAGGCTGTCGATAGCCTAGGATGCGTATTTCGTGAATAGTCTTCACTGATATTGCTCCTTACCTCCGGTGAGGGGGCAGCAACCAATGTGAAACTATCACGTCGGGGTCACCAAATGTTTGTATCAGGCCTCTTTTGACCTGATGTATTGCCTATTAAGGCACCTAACCTTTCGATCCCTAACCTACACTAGAGTGCAACACCCTTAGTGTGATAGTTTTTGTTGATACTCGGGCGCAACGCCACTAAATATCTTAAAGCTCCTGAGGATTCGGGCGCAACGCCACTAAATATCTCGGAGTGCAAACAAAAAAAAAAAAGCAGGGAACCTGAAATTGAAAAGAAATGAGAACACGCCGGGGTTACTGTCGGATGCATTCTAATTTTATTTTCCAATCCTTAAACTATATATACAATTTTCCTATACTACTACTCTTACATCTAAACGATACAAAAATCATGCTCGTAGCAAAGCATTAGTAATACATAGGATATCGATAGATCGTATCTCTAATTTTGACTACAGGATTGCAAGATTCCTGTTTACAATAGACATGAGTACGAAACAAAGACAATAGGAAGGAGAGTTCCTATGATACACACCAATTACTGGTGTACACAGAAAACAAAGAAAAAAGGGACGCACATTCTCGCACAAAAAATAGAACCATTGCATGGATGGTGGTCCCTTTTTGAGTTGGCGGCAATTCAATTCGCACCTTCTGTTGTTAAAGATGTTTGCTGATGGTAAATTGGAAATTTTCGGTTGCGGGAAAATTCCGATCATGTTGGTGGTGATGGCGGCATGATGCTGAGATTTGCTTTTATTGCCCAGTCATAAATTGTAGTTGGCGTGCGGTATTCAAATGCATGGAATGCAAATACGGCGGCAATTGGGCAAATGGTTCTCACACACATAACAATGGCTGAGATGTGGCATTAGAATGTGATGAATGAGACGAACGACGGCACCGCACAAATGGCGCCGCATGATCTCATAAACACAAATTATAAAAAAAAAACAATTCTTAAAAACAATTTCACCGTGTTTGATTTGTACACTGTCTGCTCCAGGTTCGTTTTCCTTTTTGTGAACGGTGTTCGGCGGAACACCCCAGCCAATCGACTATAAAATATCCGCCAAATTGGTGACCTCGAAACGCGAGTCGATAAAAAAGTGAACACGTGCAGATAAATAACAAGTGAACACGTGCGGTGAAAAACAATAGAAAGGGAACACACGAAAGTGAACAACACAAACGCAGACAGTGACGAACCGAGTCGTAGAAAAAAAGCAAGAAATAGTGAACACGCGATAAAACAAAAGTAAACATACAAAGTTGTTAAGCACAAACATAAACGGAAGTAAAACTACAGCGCGACACGCTCGTTAAAAACAATAAAGACACAAAAACATCAAAACAGTGACGAAACATAAACAAAACAGTAGCAGTGAAAGTGCGAGTGTGAAGCGACGCCCACCGATAGCTGCCATCCTCGCCACGAAGCAGGACCCATCTCGACGCCCACGGAAGCAGGACAACAACAACGCAGGAAAACCGCAAGGTTTTTAAAAACAATTTTTTAAATACATCAATTTTTTTCTCCCTTTTTCCTCCTATGTATAAACTCCTTCCGAGCAAGGAGTAAAACGAAAAAACATAATATTTAATATTTTAAATGAGCAAGAAAGCATTTGTAAAATTCATAAAGCTCCTTCCGAGCAAATACCAGCGATCTGTTGCGAGAATTCACGGACATGACTGTGTCGCTTAGCAACCCTCGACGCGTTTTCCATCATATCGAGACGCACGGCCCCCCAGGGGGCCAACGCCCGCGTCGATTGGCTCCCGAAAAATTGCGCAAAGCTCTTGCAGAATTCGAGTACATGCTCGACTTAGGAATCTGCCAGCCGTCTGACAGCCCATGGGCGGGCCCACTCCATCTCGTCAAGAAGAATAACGACGAATGGCGTCCATGCGGCGACTACCGAATGCTAAACGCAGTCACTACTCCCGATCGGTACCCGATAGCAGACCTGCCCGACTTTTCGTACAAGCTGCGGGGGTGCGAAGGTTTTTCTGACCATCGACCTAACGAGGGCGTACCATCAAATCCCGGTGGCTCCCGAAGATGTCCCAAAAACCTCGGTAACCACGCCTTTCGGACTATTCGAGTTGAAGGTAATGACGTTTGGTTTTCCAAATTCAGTACAAACGTTCCAGCGCTACATAGATTCATCTCTCCGCGGAGTTGACTTCTGCTATGCGTATATCGATGGCATTCTCATAGCATCGAAACACATGACCGAACATCGCTCCCATTTGAACCACGTTTTCGAACGCCTCCGAGACTTCAGCCTGGTAATTAACCCAGACAAGTGCCACCTCGGGGAATCAGAGGTCAAGTACTTTGGCTTGTAGTGCTCCAAAAAGCCCTACCACCCCTTTCCCACATTCCTGCATCCAAATCCTAGCTATTTTACCCTAAAACCCAATATCTTATCAAAACTCGAAAAAAAAACCCAAACATGATTCAAAATTCGCAATAAACGAAACAAACAGTCGTTTATTGCCTAACATTTGCCCCCACGGCATAATTAAATCCAAAATCAAAATTAAAATTAAAATTCACAATAAACGAATCCAATATTCGTTTATTGTCCTACATTCGCCCCACGGCATCAACGAAAACCAAATTCCAGAGATCATTAACTCTATCTGGAAATTTTTCATTGGAAAAAACGAATAGAAAACCAAAAGCAGATACATATCTACATCTGCGAAATAATTTCATAAGTATTTAAGAAGCTGAATTCGTATCTTATGTAAACACTGAACATCTCACTCAGAATACCAAAAATCGCGATTGTTGTACGAAAATGTGTATTTTCGGGATACAATTATCGATTTGTTTTCGTTTGTAAAGGAACGGTAAAAGAATAAGTGGACTTCACTTCAACACCCGTGCTCACTTGAGTAGCACAGTAAATTGATTCTACTTGAATCATTCGCGCAAGTATCCCGCTCGCAGTATCAAGTATCCCGCTCTCAGCATCCAGTATCCCGCTCCCAGCATCCAGGCCAATTAAAAACTGTACAGGATCCAAACGATATTCAAGGTGAATAATAAAATTGTACCGTAAGAAAAATTGATCTCTTATTTCTTTCCCAAAACCTCCAAATATTCACGAAAATCCCAGCGGAGACCAGGGCTTGGAAAAGCCAGAGTAATCACTACCGCCGACAGGACGTTGCTCTTCCCTCTGGATCAGAGGAAGCACGGTGACGGTGTGGCGGTGCCGCCAAACCCCACGGTTCACTTACCTAAAACCCCCATAACTGCCATCCAATTTCCTAACTTCACTAATACAATCGCATTAGTACCTGAAAATGCTTCACCCATCATACAGATCAAGTCAATGATCTTAAAGTCGCTGTCAAAGAAAACTCACCTTTGATGCATGCTCTACGCCTATAATTTCCCGTAAGAATCCTTTCTTTACCTTATCAGGCAGAACCCCCATTATTATTCCAACCAGTCTACATCAGTTTCCGCTAATGCAACAGCATTAGCACCTGTAAATGCTGCACGCATTAAGCTTACCGAATATATTTATTTTTAAGCTTCTGCAAGAGAATTCTTACCTTTTCAAGCATTCCTTCGCTTACAAATCCCCTGTAAGAGTTCTTACTTTCCTTATCATAAATTATCCTGAAAAGAAAAACCCCGGTTCACATATCATGTAACCATTCCAGTTAGAGATAATTATCATTGCGTCGCCTATTCCCACCTTCATTCATGTTTACGATAAATTTCTTTATGTATACATTGGCTGGCGACCTTTTCTCCCAGCAATAAAATCCTCTGACTCGCACAATGTGCAAACCAAAGCAAATACGCATCCCGCGTCTCTTGGCATCAATTTAATCCTACTGCATAAACAATGCAAATAGGAATTCAATACGTACCCTTACTAGCGATGCCATAAACACCATTTCCGAGTAACCTAGCTAAAACGTTGTCTCTTTGTTTAGCGCGACGCACATGCATCCGACGATTTCGGTTTTGTTTGCTTTACCGAAATCGTATCCCATGAATGCTCTTTGTGTCTTTCTTTGTTCTAGGCACACATACCACCATGATCACGATGAGCGAGTGAGCTCTGAACGAGCAAGATATCGCGGAGTCTCATCCCAACCACCGCTCGCGACGGTAGGTTTATCTCCCGCACTCCGCAAACCGCGGAGATGCGTAATATGTATATAATAATATACCTTTGGAGTCGTATTTTAACACCCAGACACGCTGGTCGGTTTTCTTTTCTTCTGCTCGCCGTGGCGCCACGGGGGCGCATCAGTCCCAGAGTCCTTTATTCTATGTTCCGAATCAGATTGTCCTCCTTTTCGTGATACATAACTTGAGAAATGCACGACAAGTGTTGCGTTTTGTTTATTTGGAAGTGTCAGTTCTTTTCACGGTCGAAATTGAAATATAGTAAAAAGTGAATGCGCCCAACGATATGCGACACCGAGTCCGGGAAATTGAAGAGGTAACAAAAAATTCTATGATACGGAAATGTGAAAGACCAATTTTATACATCAATTTTGTGGATTAGAACGTGTGAAGTATTTTAATTGTTTTGTGTTTTGAAAATAAAAGGAACCTTATTACGTAACTCATAGTGTTTCATTCTCTCCTGAGTGTTTGTGTGTGCTTCCTTTTTCTCGACGAACAGTGTAGTTTACGGCGGCGAAATGGACGACAGTAATCAGATGCTGGCGGAGGAAGGGAACGGAGTACCCATGCAGGTACATACTTCTTCACCACAACGGCCCCTTTGCAAGTTGATTTTTCTCAGGAGCAATATAACAAAGAGATCAAAAGTCCTTTTAAGGACTAGGAGACGCTTCCTGAAAATAAAAACCCCTACAAGAACCAAAACATTTTGGTGGCAGCGGTGGAATGACCAAAATCCTCTACTAGACGTTCCGTTCGGATTGGCTGGGATCCGCATCCGAAGACATATTATCACATGCAGTGCTGGATTACCCATTAGGCCGGACTAGGCCATGGCCTGGGGCCCCTGGCGAGCAAGGGCCCCCAAGAAAATTTGTCATGATTGTTTTTAATTTATTTTTAATTTTAATTAAATTTTTTTATATTCTTTTGAATTTTGTAAACAAAATTTTTTTTAAAAACAATTCATTTATTGTATGTAATTGATTATACAAATATATTTTCAAACAAAAATATTTAAAAATCTTAATTGATTTATTCTTTTGATTGTTATTTTAAGCTACGATTTGAATTTCAAATCGCGCGCTAAATAACCGAAACAGCGCTTGCAAACTCGAGCTTGTTTATATAAACAAAAACGATTCATTTCAGTGTTTTAAGCAAAACAAAACTATCTGTTGCTTTGTCGTTTGCCAAATTACATTTGTTCGTTGTTCTTAGAGAAAAAAAGAACGTTTTTTTAATTAGTGACGAATCTAGATGTTAATTAATGTGAAATTGTGGTATTGTGTGTAATGAACATATCGAAAACTACGCATTTGTTGAAAAAGGTAGGTTTTGTTTTATATTGTATCTTTTCACACAACACAAAAAACATCACCAATCAAATTGTCTTTTTTTTTTTATCCAACAACAATAATGAAAGTGAGTTTGTATATTGTTTTCGTTTTAAATTTCTTTTTTAAGTTTCGTTCAGTTTTTGGAAATTTGTTTTGTTGTTCGATTTTGATTTTGTAAACTGATTTAGTTTTAGCTATTTCGATAATTTAACATTTTGGTTTTGTTTTTATGATTTATTTTTGAGTTCGATTTTTTGATTTTAAACTTTGTTGTTTAATTTCAAATGCAGAATTTGATGTTTGCTTTTCCTATCAGAATGTTACGATTTAAGTATGTTTGTAGATTGCATAATGCGGCGATCCTATCAGAGCGGGGCTCAAAAAAGAAAAATTGCGGATGAAAAGAAAAAACGATTTGAGACAGATTTATCGAAACTACCAAAATTGACGTCATTCTTCCAAAGTTCCACTGCACATGCTTCTTCATCAGCTAGTGAACAGATCGAATCTAGTAATGAAGATGTAAGAATCGAAATATAATTTACTGTTGATATTTTTAAATTATAACTTTCTTATAAAATATAAATTAAAGTGTTTTTAGAGCAAATGTAATTCTTAAAACTTTTGAATTCAAAATTGTTTTATCAAATTTGCAGATTCAATCTGAAACAGAGCAAGTCGATCATCTCAAAACCTCTGAATCTTTGGATCAAGATGATGGATCAAACTCGCAGCGTGATGTTAGTCTGAACGGATACGAAGAGCTCAGAGCCGCGGATTTGGGTACTTTTGAAACTGCAGCGAACAATGACAATTGTTCGAGCGATCCAGGCAAGTGGGGTGATTTCACTGACGATGACGCCAATTTTTGGATCAATCGTGGTCCCAGCATGTGCTAAAATCACTCTGGACCGTTTGAGCCGTCTCGTAGATTTTACGATGCAGAAGGTAGAGCAAGATATTGCTCAGAAAAAAGAAAGGCAAATCAAGAACGGTTCAAGCGCGAATGGCTAATTTATTCTCCCACGACTGGTTGCGTATATTGTTTTGTATGTAAAATGTTTGCTTCCAAAGACAAACAAAACAAACTGACCAGCGATGGATTTAATGATTGGAAAAATGTTTCCCAATTACATCAACATGAGAATGTATCTCTTCACAGAGAATGTATGTTGACATACATTCAAAGGGGACAGAACTGCGTCGATGTTTCCTTGAGTACCTTCAACTTGAGTACCAGAAAGAGAAAAATTATTGGAAAGATGCAGTGCGACGATTGATTCCAGTCATCATAACGTTGGCTGAACGAGGATTACCTTTCAGAGGCACAAACGAGCATTTCGGCGTTCCAGATAATGGAAATTACTTAGGTTTACTCGAACTAATTACACAGTTTGACCCGTTCTTAAAAAGTCACATTGAAAATTTTGCGGACCGAGGCAAGGGGAATCCCTCGTATTTATCAAAAACAATTTGTGAGGAGTTGATCAGCATTATGGGTTCAAAAGTAAGACATCACATTATATTCTTGTCATTTTTGTTTTGGTATTCGGCTCCCCAATAAGTAAATTTTTTTAAGTTTGAAATTGTTAACCAGAAGGGGATGCCAGGAATAAATTTAATATTTATTTTTGGTCTTTTTGCACGGGGTTAAGGAATAAACCACCAAGCTGAAAAAAAATTGTTGCTCATTTAAATTTAAATTTTTCAAATATATATATATACAGGCATAAGTGCCTGCAAATAAAAGAAATTTTTACAAATTGCATTTACAATACACAAGCGCGCACTTAATTTTTACGGCTATTTCGGCTTGTAGACATTTTTTAAAATACATTTTCATTAATAAACACATATTTTTTACACATACATATACATATACACATTTATTTTTCAAAATTTCAACAACTTATTTATCAAATAGGCGACAAATAAAAACCCCAAAAATAAACTACAAAATTTGATTTTTATTTTTTATATACCTATCTGAATTTAACACACATATATACATATATTTTCCTTAAATTATTTCTGCTTTTTGGGGAAGATTTTTACACTCTTTATGTGATAACAATAACGGACAAATTAAAATTCTTGGTCCTTGTCTTTAAGCGTTGTTTAGGACATTTTTTCCTTTGGATTTCTCTTTTGTATCATTTCGTCTCATTGGAAAATCCATTCTAGGGTCTTTTCTTTCTTCTTTGCCCGTGACACTTTAGGCCTTGCTCCCCTCGAACGAAAGGAAAACTGTCTCTCTCACCTTAGGAAAAAATACACTTTACCCAATAGGATCAAACTAACTAAGTTTGAGGACACATTATTCTTGTTGTTTTTATCTTTTCTCTTGGCCATCTTATCAAACAGTAATGAAGATCTCCTCTTTGAGTTCTTTGCTTCGAAGATTAGGTAGCGATAACTCAATGCTAACTTCCACCAACAATTTTAGGAGAAATAACCAACCAATTGTTTGCCAATTGTCCCAACAAAAGGGGACACACTTCTGCGACTTGCTATCGCAACCCTAATTTTCCAAATTTCGTCCCCCAACGCATTAAGACAGAGGTTGAACGTCTCCAATGCACATACTGTCGAAAGTATAATCACACTCAGGCAGAATGCAGAACCAGGTTAGCTCATATGCGAAACCAGGACCAACCTTCGACGAGTCGAAATCACTTTAGAAACCAATCCAATCAATCTCAAAATAGGACAATGACTAACTTGCCTCGGATTGAAAATCGAAATACCCGACAAAATCAAAAATTAACAGGGTATCCAATCAACAGGGAAACGAACTCACTCGGGCAGCGAGCAACGGCAATCCTTCTCGAGTTCAGACAATCGCCAATATACACCCCATCCCGATGTAAATTTTCAAACGCGCGTATTTTTCTGCCCTGAATTTAAGGAGCCAGTAATACGCGTAAAATTTAACCCATGGGATAAACAATACTCGACTTTCCTCATCGATACAGGCGCCGACATCAGCCTGATAAAATTAGACAACCTATATTGTTGTGTGTATCTCGATCCTGACGAGGAATGTCGTCAGCCGAGATCCTATTTGATGCTCCACCGAACGAGGAATGTCGTCGGGGAGTCGTTAATGATGAGCACGTTGATGCCAAAAGAGGATTGACGCAATGGCGTCCTACCCAACGATGCCTGAAACCAAATGTATATTTAAATGAACAGAACAGCAATACCTTTTTGTAGATCTCAAGCCGCCATTTTTGGGATGATCACTGTGCGAAGGCAGGTGAGTTCGGTTTAGCAGCTTGTCTCCAGCATTCGAACCGCACAACGTAATTTACCGGCAATTGAATTAAATTCGTAAGGTAAGAATTTAATTCGAATTGGCACCAACTCAAAGGACAGACAAATGCAATCACCGCAATCTTATTGTTCGAAGAACTGTTGTTTTTTGTATGTTACTAAACTTTTATTAAAAGGTACTAAAAAATATGCCACCATAATTGAGAATTATGATTCACTAACAAGTCTATGGTTAAGTTTTCTTTATATACAAAACCCACATGGTGGCGCGCGAAAGCAAAATTCAATTCTTTTGTTCGACCAAATCCAATTACTTCGATCATGCACCAAAAACAGTAAGTTATGGCAGTTAGCGATGACGGTTGTTCATGCACTGTCATCGAGGTGTGGTGAATATGTTTGTCGGGGAGAGTACTAGACGATGTACTAGATTCTCTCCGAGCATATCATCACGAATCCGAAACATATATATTGAACAATCTGTAGATAATTCAGATCCAGTGGCTATATCCACCATTGCTGGAAAAACGGTCAGCACATGCGAAAAGGTATTGGGGGTGTTCGAATTCAGAATTGACAAGCACACCATACCTTTTAAGCATAATCTTTTTGTGATAGGCAAAAATGTAGAATTTCAACACGATGGCATACTTGGAAGCGATTTCCTCACGAAGCACCAGTGCCACATTAACTTTAAGAAGGGATTCCTTAAATTCGCTGTGAAGAAGAGAACCATGGTAGAACTCGAGCAGTTTCAGAATGCCACACCCTACAAGGTGTCTTCCACGGAAAGCATAGGCATTCTTGAAAAATTGGATAATACCGTTCGTGAGTCAACATCCGAATCCGTTTGTCTACGGGCCGGATCTGATGCTGTGACAAACACAACGAAACCAACCACCCTTGAATCTTCCTCTCCCAATCTAAACAAAGTTTGTGGTAAAGGAAAAGTCAAGGAAACTGCAGGAAAACATGAACCTGAAACTTCAATATTCTCAGTAAAGATAAAACAGAACACCACGGTCGACTACATAAATAATGGAGATTCCATTTAAAGGAAAACTCAGTCAAGAACTGACTATTAAAAAATCTGAGATCATGCCAGGGATATATCTGGGTAATACTTTGACAACACCACAGGACAACAAAGTAAAGGTACTACTAATGAACACATTAGACACCGATCAAGAAGTAAACACCAACGACATAGAAGTCGGATGGGAAGATCTGGATGACTACAATGTGTTACAGGCGGATGAAACTAAGAACCTTCTAAAAAATAAGCTTGAACGGCTAGAATCACTCCTAGAGTTGCGTCAATGTAGCCAGGAGGAATAGAAATCTATCCTGAATATCTGTCGCAGATTTAACAATCTCTTTTACTTAGAGGGCGAGCATCTCACACACACTGACGCCATAGAGCATCAAATTATCACTGAGGAAGGAAAGCCACCACTTTACATAAGACCATATCGCCTCCCAGATAGCCCGAAGCAAGAAATCCACAAACAAGTGAATGAAATGCTTCAGGATGGCGTGGTACAACCAAGTTACAGTCCTTGGAATTCCCCACTTCTATTAGTACCCAAAAAGGCAGGACCTGATGGAACAAAACGACGGAGAGTAGTTGTCGATCTTAATAAATAAATAAACAGTCGGAGATGCATATCCATTGCCCAATATTACAGATATTTTGGACCAGCTGGGAAAAGCTAAATATTTGAGCACTTTAGACTAAGCAAATGGTTTTCACCAAATACGCATGGACAGTAGAGACAAGGCAAAAACAGCGTTCAGCACCCCCTTCGGATATTACGAATATAATCGAATGCCCTTCGGACTTAAAAACGCACCTGCCACATTCCAGAGGCTTATGAACAATGTACTCATGGGTCTCCAAGGAATCGAATGTTTCGTCTATGTAGATGATATTGTAATTTACGGATACGATCTGAACGATCACAATTCACGACTCACCAGAATTCTCGAGCGATTACAATGACACAATCTGAAAATCCAACCAGAAAAGTGTCACTTCATAAGGAAGGAGCTCACATATTTAGGACGTGTTATTTCAAAGGAAGGAAGCCTAAGACAAAAAAAAGGCGTAAAATCTTTTCTCGGTTTTGTAGGCTATTACAGAAAATTTATCTCTAATTTCGCCGAAGTGGCAAAACCTTTAAGCAGATTGCTCAGGAAGAATGTTCCATTTCATTGGGATGCCTTTTGTGATGAGGCATTCACAACTTTAAAAAGAAAGGTTATAACCCCACCAATATATAGATTTCAACATACCCAGATTTCAACATGGAATTTATAATAACCACTGACGCTAGCAATGTTGCGTTAGGAGCAGTGCTATCTCAAGGAACAATAGGCCAAAATAAACCTATTGCTTTCGCTAGCCGAACCTTAAACGACGCCGAAACACGGTATACAACGTCTGAACAGGAATTACTGGCAATCGTTTTCGCACTAGCCCAGTTCCGACCATACGTTTACGGACGGACATTTACAATAGGCACTGACCATAGCTCTCTACAGTGGCTTATAGGACGAAAAGATCCTACATCCAGACTTATACTCGAAGAATATGAGTATACTATGGTCCATAGAAAAGGAAAGCAAAATGCAAATGCTGATGCTCTCAGCCGTATAACAACGACTACCCCAGTCGATCCCATTAAAAATAACATCCTCGTCACCACACGAAGTAAAGCCAAACTCGAAGAAGATGTGGCTGCACAATCATACAGAGATACTACCAATCTTTTATGGCAGGAACAAACAGGGTCCATTTATACCAAGAAAAAACTTGGACTACGTATTATAATCCTCCCATTGATAGACTCTGCTGAGGAAGAAAACCTGGCAGGAAGAATCCCAAACTTCACAAAGCCAGAAGGAGGTGAAATTACGTTTCACGAGCAAGATGGGTTAGGCGCCATCACATTGCCATTGCCCTTCAGAAACCTACGCGACCAGGAAACCGCTAAGAGTTCCCTAATTGATCTGAAGAAGATTAGCGAAAACCAGAATTTCAATTCCATTGGAATTTTACTGCCCCTGATAGAAAACGAATCAAAAGTAGCACTCAATAACTTGCTAAAAGAAACTTTTGCTCACCTCAACGTGACGATGTACGTTTTCTCCAAACAAAAACAAAAGTTACTCGCGGAATACCATAACTCACCTTTCGGAGGACACCAAGGAGCCACCCGAACAATCAATAGATTGAAACAAAAATATTACTGGCGCACAATGACCGCTGACGTCGCGGCGTGTATTCGAAAATGTGCCTTCTGTCAGATAAACAAAAGTGGAAGTAATCCCAGAATTTCTATGAAGATAACCACAACAAGCTCCAAACTTTTCGAAAGAGTCGCTTTAGATATAGTAGGACTGTGAAGGTTTCTCTATTCTATAGGAGAAACAACCCTTTCAGCGTGTCATACCTACCCATTTCCTTTATAAGTTATTGCCCTGTAAAACATGTCAAAAGGACGCATAGCTAAACTCATTATTCGATGCAGATAATGCATAATTGAGTTTAGCTACAATCTTCGCCATACGGCAACACTATTGCGCCAACCATGGGATTTCCACCGGACATTCCATTCGTATTGGTTAGCAACAACCAAGTCAAACCAAGCGACGCGGTTGCATCATCGCCCATTGGCTTCGGTATTTACCAACATTCCACAGTGTTTTCCCCATGGTATTATATCCCTAGTCGATGCAGCGTCCTATTGACTTTTCCCAGATCACCCATTCGCTTGGGATCAATGATCTCTTTTTGCAGGTCAATAACCTCAGCTAGGTTTTCCTCTCTCTCGTATTTCTGTCTTGCTATAGTGCGATGACCTATGAGATCATCACTAGGTCAGTAGACCAGTCGCATACGCGGCACTGATGCACACACGCTAAGCCAGATGAACACTGGGTTATTGTGCTTTCCCTTTTGATTTCTCCATTCTGGCCACGACCACCGACGTCGAACGAATACACAAGTACGTTTCTACCTCGATGAGTGTGGTGAGTTGGGGAACGCACAAGAGAGCATGATTACCATTGGCGGATCGATGTGTAAAAGTAGAAATCACGATTTCCACCCTAATTCAAGTCAGTCGCTTGTCGCTCATCATCGCGCGTAGACACGCCGCTGCTCGTCTTAATATAATTTCGGGATCAATAAAGCTATCTCATAAAAGTTGTATTAATTGTCAAAGTGTACTTTTACAACAGTTACCCTCCTGTGTAAATACAAATAAAAGCCCTTACTTTTAATTTAGTTATTATAAGTGTAAATTCGAAATAAAAAGAAGAAGAAATAAAAGCCAGGTTAAGCAAATTAAACAGTGTTAATTATTCAATCTTTTCTAACTGGTGAACATTTCTTGCGCTAGAACAACGCTGGGGACCAAGTGAACAAAGTGCCCGTGTATGTGCATTTTCATTACCTTCTGGATATCGTTGGGGAACAATTCTTGTGTACGGAGTAACCGTGCTTGTGGATAGAAGTGAATCAGCTATAATGGAAATAAATACCTACTAACGTTTCAACACGACTTGACTAAGTTCTCAGGAGCTTACGCACTGGCCAGCGCCGAAACCAAGGACGTGGCCAGGATTTTCGTTGAAAACATCGTCTGCCAGCACGGTATACCCTCTTCTCTATTGACCGACCGAGGTGCAAATTTTCTCAGCACACTTTTTAAGGACATTTGTTCGTTCCTTAGAATGAGAAAACTAAACACAGCACCCTATCATCCACAAACAAACGGAGCACTAGAACGGAGCCATAGAACTCTGGTGGAATACCTCCGCCACTATGTAAACCAGGATCCTCTCACCTGGGACACCTGGATACCTTACGCAATATTTGTGTATAATACTACACCCCACAGTAATACAGGCTACACGCCGCATGAATTATTATATGGTTTCCCAGCCGAAATACCCAGTTCTCTCAGACAAAACCCCGAAAGCTCTTATAACTACGACCATTACGCAAACGAATTAAAAATGCGACTACAACATGGTTATCGTACGGCAAAGGGAATACTGATAGAGAAAAAACAAAAATCTAAAGCATACTACGACCAAAAAGTAGGTAGAAAGAAATTTAATGTTGGCGACAAGGTTCTGTTAAAGAATCACTCAAGATCTAACAAATTATCCTCCCTGTGGAAAGGCCCCTACGAAATTGTAAAGATCCTATCCGAAGAAAATACAGTCCTCAAAATAGGAAAAGGAACCCGTATAGTCCACAACAACAATATAAAACCATTTGTGGACTAGGCAATCTCGGAAGAAACTCCAAAGAGTAAAAGTCAAAGGGAAATAAATGTATATATGTATGGAAAATTTTTAAACAAATGAAAAAAAAAACTACAGGTAAATCAAATATATCTATAAAGAAAAATATATATACAATCAATAATGTTAAATTCCCCTCTCAACAAATTATTGTTCAAAAACGAAATAGATACATGTACATAATAACGAAAAAAGAAAAATGTGTCCACAATAAACAAAGAAAACGTATAAATAATATAACTGTATTAACGATTCAGGAGATAATAAATAAAATATAACAGAAATTAAATCTCCACATAACTCATATATTTGGAAGATAGAAGTTCCAAAACTATATTAAAAACACAAAAATTATAAACAAAAAAAAAAAAAAATTATATGTGTATAATATAAATTGAAACCATTTTACAAATATGTTAATCAACTACCGATAACTTAAATAAATAAACAAATTTTGTAATAATAAATAATCTTAATTTCTAAAAGAAAAAACACAATATATAGATGAAAAAAAAAATGATGAAATAAATAAAACAAAACTTACGATACGAAATAATGTTAAAATAAGAATTTATATAAGTACAAGATAGTTTTCAATTAATAAATCCTAAGAAAATAAGGAATTAAAAATGTTTAGTATAACTCAAAACTAATTTAAAAATTTTAGAATTTAATTGTACGTTCAAATATAGAAAAAAATAAATAGATAAACACACGACAAATAAGGACAATGAAAAGTCCTAAAAAAAAAATGCTCTGTAAATAATATGTAATTAGTATTAATATGTAATACACAAATTCTATGTAATACACAAATTGTTATAATTAGCCGTAATAATCTTACTCGACACTTATCTTAATCTTACCACAAATTGTAAAAATTATATTAATACTTTATAAACCAAAATAAAAACCCCTTATATAAAAGAACAAAAAGAAACATATATATATAACTCACAATTGTTATTAAATGTAATGAAAAAGCAGGAACACTGTAAATAACACTTTTAAGATATGTAATTATAACATAATCATTGATTACTTTAAATATCAAAACGTAGAATTTTGTACCGTAAGCTAAGAAAAAAAAACATTGTGAAAAAAAAAAGAAAAACTCCGGCCTATGTAACGAAATCACGATCGCTTCATCCTTATACGTTCAATCACACCACTTTCCAGAAAATTAATCTCATAAAGATCAATTTTCTTTTTTCGAAGGAGCCCTACCACCTTTTTCCCCATCCATACATCCTAAATCCCAGAAATCCTACACCAAAACATTAAATCCTATCAAAATCCTGAAAAACCAAAACTAAATCCAAAATTCGCAATAAACGAATCTGAATATTCGTTTATCGCTTTGCTTTGCCCCCACGGCATCATCATCATCATCGGCACTACAACCGGAAACCGGTCTTGGCCTTATTTACCAAGTCCTGAGGCTTGTTAAATTTTCCATAATGATTTATTTTTTCTGGGCAAGGTCATCAGTCTTGCGCCAGAGGCTCTCCGACGGGGAATCGGACCACTGTCTCCCGAATGACGGGCAGGTATACTAACGGCTATACTATCGAGGAGCCCAACGGCATAATTTAATCAAAAAACCTAAATTAAAATCAAAATTCGCAATAAACGAATCAAATATTCAAAATCCAGAAATACATTTCAATCTGGTAATTTCCCTAGAAAATTAAACAAACCAAATCCATGGCAAATCTCAACAGATGTTCGAATATGCCACAAGCAAACAATACTCAAATTCCATTTCCAATCTTCGTATGCAAATAGATTGATGACGATTTAGAAAATTGAATCTTATCTAAAACACACATTGAGCATCGCACGAAATGTATCGAAAGTCGAGATTGTTGTATGAAAATGTACATTTTTGAGATAGAAATCTCGATTTGATTTCGTTTAAAAGGTGATGTATCCCGATCTCGAGGGGTCATTCTGTTTATAGTCCCCGGCGGAAGTGCTGGAGGTCCAGGGGTCATTCTCATTCTGTTCATAGTCCTCGGCGGAAGAGCTTCAATCAATTTCCGGACCAAAAATATTTTAATAATAAATGAATCTATTTAAACGAAACCAAAAGTATTTTGATTTATTTTGGTTTGGTGCATTCACTGAGGAACGTTGGCGGCTTTAGGACAGGAGGAGACTTCCAACCAGCAAAAAGAACCGGTGAGTAAAGTGGTGACAAGCCCACAAACTAAACCCTTGCAGCGTCCACGATTTCGGACATCACCCAAAGGCACCTGGTTCCAAAGCGACGTCCCTAGAACGATCGGAAGCTGCTCTTCCCTCGAGGTTCGAGGAAGCACGGCGGCAACCGCAACGGGTCCCCTCGGAAGCGGTCTTAAAGAAAACTTATGTCTTTTTCAGGATAAGAAGACAAGCTACCTGGGAGCGAGGCCAGTAGTAATGTGGCGATTCTTTAATACATTCCCAAAGAACCGCCCATCCTCTTAAATTAACCACCTTCCAAACCCACCACACCTACCTGCGATTTTGGGCAGCGTAAGCTACCCTTCATTCTCTTTCACCTGAAAGCAAAACCTTATTAACCATGCACATCAAACAAATTATTTCATTCATACATAGACCGTGCCAGACAATCGGCTCGGCTTGTCAGCAATTATAAAAGATAAATATACGCTGGCCAGCGTAATTGTTAACATAGCTGTAGCCGGTATTCTTACTACGGTTCATGAGTTACTTATCGGTTATCTACCGATCATGGGATTTAGGCACGAAAATGATTGACATTAGACAATCATACTCTAAATCATGCCTAACGATGCTCCGGCCTGTAGAATAAACAAACACCGTAGCATCACTGTGTTTATGCTACTTACCAACCGCTGTCCATGTTTCCTCAGGGTGAGACGTACGCTTGCACGTCTGCAAGTCACATTCCTCACCATCATACACATGTTCCATTTAATTAGAGTAAACAAAAGCAACCATAGCCCTGACCACAGGCGAGCAACCTTCGGTTTGCTTATCGCCACAAAAATCTATTGCCTGCAATGGCATAAGTCGGGGCGATTATGTAAACAGCCGATGTCCCCATATAGCATCGCCTAAATCACTAATGATGTGCATCACATCGTTTGAACCTTGAAATATCGTTTCTGTTTATTTAGGATACAGGAACCTATTCCTCCTTTCGGCGACTTCGCTATCGCGTATTTCATATTGCCTGCTATTCATTACATGTGTATTCAGGTTTTTTCTTCGTCGTTGCCGATATGCAGGCTGAAGGGCAACGTACTGGTCCCATACGGACAGATATAGAATCCTACCACACCAATGTAATCCACATCGTTGAATCTGGCAGATATGGATTGTAGGTTTGAGTCAGATTTGTATCGCCCAACAGCACAGATGTGCCCCACGATCGTGTCGTTAAAAAGTCAGTGTCAGTGTTGAGAGAAAATCGTCGTTTAGTTAAAGTCAAGTCAAACATTCACATAATTTATTTCGCACCGTTTCATCCTTTGTTTATAACTATTTCACGTCACCGAGCAGTACGTAAAATAGGATATTGTGCTAATTAATAATTAAAACTTATCGTAAGCAAACAAATAATAGTATACCAAAGCAAAATAATATACAACCTCCAGCCAAGATAAAGTGTTTTATTATTGTGACATTTTTTTATTCTGATCTTCATTCGTGTGTGTTGGAACTTTCTTCTGGTGATCATTTCTGCTTGTGGTGCTCTCTCGCGGAACTTTTAGATTGTTTGGGGAGTGAAGTGAAACCGTGTCGTGTCGGGCATCTACTTCAACCCCACAGTAACATCTACTACGTAACAAGAACCCCACGGCCCACTTACCTGAAAAACCCCCATATCCGCAAATCAACTCCCATTGTCTCCCGCCAATGCAATCGCATTGGCACCTGAAAATATTTCCTCTTCCAAGGACATTAATGCATACAAGCATTACATAGAATTCCTAAAAAGATTTGCGTCTACAAGGGCATTCATACATTATCAATGCATCTCTGCATTAGCGACTCAAGAAATCGAATTTCCAAGTAGTGTAGATTTTCACACCATAGTTCGATCCTGCCGTCGCCAAAGATGCCATGCATAATCGACACAGATGGTATACACAACCGTCATTGTGTACCCATCTAAATTACTTTCCGAAGATTTGCAACTATTGATTCAATTGCAAGCACTTCTCGCGGAAATATTTCTTTGTTTGAATCTTCAAACGATCACCGACGCCACGTTTTGCCGTGGGATCGGATTCAATAGCATAAACATATGCGAACAAAAGAATCCGATTCTCCCAGTCGGCAGAGAGACGATATACGATCTCTATTCTATGAAATATCGCAATCCCTTTTAGTATCTAATGAGTGGCTGCTATTTAGACAGCTGACCCTCATTGCCGAAAGATGCTTTAGGTCATTTCCCCTTTGTTCTTTTTTTCCTCGTTTCAGGTTCTGTTTATCCTTGACTAAACGCATCGATGAACACGGTGATGTGTACACACACACCTACACCACCGCGTCCCAGAGATCGCCTGCCATTAGTCACTGGTCAGAGGAAATTTCATTTCCTTTTCACCACACCACCAAACTCACCCCAAGCCAGGATTGAATCACTGAGTCGTATTCCAACCACCGATCAGTGCGCGTCGTGTTATTCATCCTGGTAGAGCGCACACGGGGGTGCTCACACCCCCGAGCGTTAATAATAGTCGAATCGAATCGTGTGAGTCAATTGCGCCGATAATTTTAAAGGAAATATAAATGTTTTTACATAAAATAAAAAAGCGGTGATCACCAGCCACAAAACAAGTGTTTTATTTTCCTTTCCTTGGTGGATAGTTTCATTATTTAATGTGTCAACAAGTGAAAGACTTCAAATCGTGACAATGTGTTTTCCTTTCTTCCGGACGTACGGAGTTTGTTTTTCTTTTGCCTCCCAGTCCAGTTACTCGGCGAACAATTACGTAGTGGACAATAGTGATGATGGACAAGAAGTGAACCGTGTGCCCATGACCGGCATAATACTTCTCTACCCCACACACGTCTGCAATTTTATGATCCTGTAAAGGTTTGTTTACCCAAACCATTTCCCACAGGCAATATCTATTTCTATTCTCCTAAAACAAACAACTTGCGACATAAAACGAACCGCACGTTCGTTTTATCGCCCACCAACATATAGGATCCTTAATGTGCATTAGCACGATCCTCTGTTAATTTTTCGTTTGTGCTTCCTCTTTTGATCCTAAACCGGGAAAGATAAAGAAAGGAAATGGGGGCTGACAAAAGGGCCATGCAGACAAAAGGACATATCCTTCGATCAAGTTGTTGTTGGTTGTGAGACTTCGTCCAGAACGGACATCGAGACTTGAGCTCTGACCTTTGACCGAGACGGTAATTTGAGATATTGACTTATGTTACGTGGTACTGTGGGGCTTTTCAGGGCCCGAAGAGACACGCATCGCTTGATCCCCACCATTACCAACAATACAACTTACCTTAAAGTTGAAATTTCGACAAGATTGTACAATCTTGCTAGGGCATTAACCGCCACCATAGCTGGAATCAGTTCGGTTATCCCTACGGATAACCGACATAAATACATACTAGGCAGCTTACCTTATTTGGGGGCTGTTCCAAGCCTCTTCTCCACGGTCAGCACCTGAAAGCATAATGCATGGCAAGATCATCAGCTTGCCATGACATTGATTCCAACATCAATCGATTCTCATCGGTACGATCCTCGATCTATCCTTTCCAAGAAAAAAAAGGTTCAAATTATTATTGGCCTTGCTGGCACGCATATTACTGGGTTATCAGCATGACCGATGCTGCGATCCGTTGCCGTTTCTCGGAACGGTCGCCAGCGTCGGGCATCACCATCAATATTATTTACTCAATGAATGACCAACAATTCACACAATGGCTAGGGATGCAGTTTCGTTTACTTAAGTAGTCATCTAAGCGGATGCTCTTGTCTTATGGCACCAGAACAGGAGTAATTACCCTAAAACTCATGCATCTGATGATATCTGGCCGTTGTGTGTTAGTTTAAACAGTATCCAAGTGCACCCATGTTTATTGGGATTGTTTGCCTTCGGCGAGTGTGTCTGTTATCGGTCACCAGCCTTTCTGTTGACATTAGATCGCAGAACCTTTTCCTTCAGCTAATGATCATTATGATGGGATGCGATAACAACGTCCGCATCCATCTATGTTCGTCCGTTGCTGATCATGTAGCGCATACATATACATGGAAAATCCACCCCATGTTAGCTAACCCTACCACGATTGACTGACTCGAGTTGATCGTGTAGCTCCTCCCCTTTTGAGGCTTTCGTGACCGGTTCCTTCGAGTGTAGACGAATGGACACCAGTCAGATACAATTATTCAAGGAGTCATCTTGTGCCGGGGAGACGAAGGATTTTCGAGTGTTCACATAGTTTGTCAAGTGTAATGTTAGACGTTTACTTTATGTCACTACGAGTGTCCCATAGTTTGTCAAGTGTAATGTTAGACGTTTATTTTATGTCACTTCGAGTATTCACATAATTGTTTCGTATTATTTTATGTTACTTTGTTAACATTGTACCCTATCAACCTTCCTGTGAAATCAAAATTTGAACGAATATGTAACTGGAACTTACTGTGAACAACTAATGATAATACACCAAGTAATAAAAATATACAAACTACATTCGAAGTGAAGTGTTTAATTTTGTTCTCTGTTGCTGCCTTGAGGATCAACATGTGTGCTGGTTTCTACGTTATCTTCGCGGAACGATTTAGTACCCCATTTTCCGTGTGAGAACTGGTTAACATCGTCGGTCGTTGGGTGTTTTTAGTAAACCTGTGCCGTACGCCGGTACGCTAATATAAATAACTACCCACAGTACCTTCCCCTAAACCCACTGTCCCGCCGAGTTAGATAAGATATACAATTTGAAAATTGGAAAGTAAGGGAACAGCACATGATCCACATGTTGAATGCACGAACATACATTTGTTGGGTTGTGGATCGTGTGGAAGCACCTGTGACGGATTCCTTTTCGGAGTGGAGCGAAATTCGGAGAGAGAGAGTTGAGTTGTTGTTTGCAGCAGTCGAACTCCAAAGAGAACACAACAAGATTTTGGAAAAGAAAAAAGAAACGGAAAATTGCAACGGTGCGGGAAAGATTGTAGCGAAAGCAAAGAGTTAAAATTTGAACGTGAAAATAATTAAGATTGTAGCGACAGCAAAGAATTTGAATGTGAAAATAATAATTAATTGTATAACCTCAACGTACCGTAAACGTGTATCAGTGTTATGGAAACTATGTTAACGTACTCTAAAAAAACAAATAAAATGTTACGAGTGGATGTGAGGCGTTTCTAAATTGTTTGGTTCGTGCGAACTCATCTGGAGAGATGGAGATGGGAGCTGACGCATCTTGGGATGTTATCGAACCCAGAAACTGGTAGGCTAAAACTTAAACATTTAACTTTCCCTTCATAGACCTGGAAACGGGTATCTTGCTACTGCGGAACTGTCAACAGCGACCGTCGACCCTACGCATCAAATACATTACACTTTGTTTACCGAAACGATCATTCCTATGGAAAGAGTTGTGAGGCTTTTGAGTTTGTCGGCGTATAAAGATAGTCGGAACGGTGTTGTGAATTAAAACGAGGACTCGTGAGTGTTTAGGAAAAACGTATAACATTGCAGTCGTGGTTAATGAAATATTGTGAATAAAGTTTAAGCGCAACTCTAAACAAAAGTATGTTTAGTAATGATTGTATGTGATGCAATAGTGGTGCTTAAGTAAAACTTATAACATTGCAGACGTGAGTTAACGTCTGACTCATGTAACATATAAAGATACGAACACATCTGACCCATGTAACAGATAAAGAAACATCCCTAGATAAGAACATATGAGACAACGTCTGACTCATGTAACAGATAAAGATACGAATACATTCTTAGATACGAAAACATTACATTACTCAGACTCCTCATCTTCCCCGCCACAATAAAGTAAGTTTATAAAATATAAATAGGAATAAGACCATTTTTGTAAGTGTAACAACAATTAAGTATTGTAACAACGATGAAAATAAAGTCGATGCTCCTCGAGCAGAAGAAAGTTATGTTTTTAAAACAATAATATATACCAAACATAACTCGTGTGTTGCGGATTCACTGGATGCAGCCAGTGAAGTCGCAATGGAATGCTGCCCTTGACAACACTATAACAAATGTCAGCAATTAGCTGACATAATCGAATTTGGTTGTCAAGCAACCAATAACAAAATAACAACTTTCTTCTTCGTTAACTACTGAGCGAGACAGGTCGGAATCAAAAAACATCCTATTAATCTGAATAAATAAAGATAAAAATTAAACACGGTAAAACGGACCATGAATTGTATTTTCATTCGAGAGGGATATTTCTAGGATTGCGGCAGTCAATCAGTTTACAGGAGACACCATCGTGTTCCTGCCGCCACTATCCAGCCCACACCAAATTAACACCTTTCTGTGTGTGGAAGCTGTGTTCAACGCTTGTTGGACACACATCGTGCTTCATGAGATATTGTGAATAAAGTTTAAACGTAACTCTAAACAAAAGTGTGTTTATTAATGATTGTATGTGGTGCAATAGTGGTGTGAAAAGAAAACATAACAGAAGTAAGAATAGCATAATAAACAAATTAGTATTTTATGAATGCTGCGGATTCGCAACTGAATGCAGCCAACGACCAACCCAATAACAACTGTCAGCAACCAGCTGACAGGATAAATGATTAATTGGCGGGCTGTCAGTTGGAGTAAACGGTTAATTGAACGAATCCTATTTTCTGGTTTTTCGTTCATTTTAAAATCCGAATCAATCATGTTCACCCCAATGTAAACGTTAATTAAAATAAAGTATGATATCTGTTGACCAATAATCAAATTATTGAGTGCTTTTTCGAGTTGTGAATCTCCTCCTCTAAGTACCGTATCCGTGTGGAATGTTGCGGATTCGCAACTGAATGCAGCCAACGACCAAACCAATAATAACAACTGTCAGCAACCAGCTGACAGGACAAATTAATTGTCGAGCTGTTAGTTGTAGTAAATGTTTCGAACGAATTCTATTTTTGCTTGCGTCACGTGTGGTTTCGATAATCCAACGTAATCATGTTAATCTTGATAAACTTTAATTAAACTAAATAATGGGATTTGTTGATTCCATATAATCCAGTTATTGTTTGCATTCGCGTAGCTGTGGTGTTCAGTAAACATTGTGCGGTATCTGGTTACCAATGTGGTTGAATTGTACTTTCCATTAGACTTGTAAACCCACTTCTTTAAATAACTAATTTGACAGCGTTACCTGAACACTCCGTGCGGATCACCATATAGAAAACCCAGTGTGCGGTCCCAGAGATTGCACCAACTCATCCTCGGAGCCTTGTGGTTTAAAACTCGTGTGTTCGCAGTGGGTTGCTGTAGACACTGACGACTCAGGTGCGTCCGAACGGTGTGGTGCGTTCGCATTTTAGAAGCCACTTGGATTGCTGCATTTCCAGTCACGGACCAGGACATTTGCCATGGACTGCTGCCAGATCGTGAGAGACCACATCCTCTGATCGCCGGAGTGAGATACATTCGTTGGTGGCCGTTCGCTCGCCAAAAAATAAAACATCTCTAACCGACGCTAAACGCATATACAGAGAACAAAATCCCATACAAACAACAAATAATGATCTCTATTCGTAGCAAATAAAGAAAACCACTTCCGCACTAAAAACACCAACTGGTACCAATTTAGTCCCAACAAAACACATACAAGACCCAATACCCGTAAACAAAACTACTACCAAAGAAACACACATGTTTTCCTCCACCTCTTACGCAACCTTAAAGGAAATTGAAAAGAGAAAATACCCTATCGGACAACAAAACACAATAAAAAACAAAATACAAAATGCTTCTCTCCCACAAACTCAAACACACACAAACAAATCGAAACACACTCCAGCAGAAATGCAAAAATCCCGTTTAGACTCAACGGAAAATTTCGCATTACCTGATCATGGAAAGATATGATCCTAATCGCTGTCACCAACACACTGACTCCGCGGCACAGAGCGACTTGGATTGGACAACTGAGTGAAATGAGCTGTGTGGCGCGGAGTTAGATAACCAACCACCGTTATATTGACTCTGTGGCGGTTTCTTCTAACGCCACTGCCCCGTTTCACCTATATTTTGGTAGCGCCCCAAAAAACATAACCCGCGTAACGGTTCATCGAGCATGCAGACAATGCACCTTAGAACGTAGTTTTCATGCCATCGGCATCGTAACAAAAAACCAAAAAACCTGGCTTTTGCATAACACTGCGTTACCATGGGGCAACGACCAAAAAATTTCCTAAACGAAGAATCGTTCGTCTGTGCGTTGCATAACTTTGATTCTTGATAGAGATCGCCCAACATGCAACGCATACCAGGGAAATCAACCGGCGCCAATAGCCAACGATATCATCCCAAGCATAGTTTCCGCCAAAGTGCACCATCTTCTTGTGTGGAAAAAAACGGTCGCATCACTAAACAACCGATGCAACCTGAAATATGTTTGGACGCGAGTTACGGTTACCATCGGGAATCCCGTCACTCCTTAATACCTCCTACACCATCGTTCCACCAAGGAACATACTTTATATACAAACTCCACGTGCCCACAGGCATTTGTCCCCAAAGTACTCCTTTCCACCTGAAAAAAAGGTGACATTCATTTTGGAATCAACGACGCATCCAAAAACACATAATGCAAGGCCGAACAATCGTCCTCCGCCTGCACGGCGACCGAAGGACTACCATCGCACACGTGCGGAATATGTTCCCTTGTTTTTGTTTTACAGCGAGCATCTCGGTCGCTAAACAAGGCCCCAAGAGAACCAAACAAACGTAGCACCAGCGAAAATGCATCACCAATTGCTAACTAGGGATCCACGATCAGCATAAATGCTGTACGTGGTTGCCATCGTATAAACATCCGACGTCCCTTTATACGACAGGCACAGCAGAAACCCTTAGTGTTCATTCGCTACGTTTTTTATTTTGTGTGCAAGTTGGCCGGTCATAGAGCCCCAACGAGTATCGTGCTTGACGATACGAACACCTGCGTGTTCTACGGCTTGCCTAAGCAGCAAGCGTATCCTTTGGCGGAAACACGAAGTATCGTTGTTTCATCGTTCGCATGCTGAGATTTTGATCTCAGCATGGGTGACTGGGGTAGCAGAAGATGCGCGCGAACATGTATGTTTTTTACAGATACTGTGTTGGGTGGCCAATGAAGAAAAGATCGAAGAAGAGATCAGTCAGTCGAGCCAAGTACCAGTTAGTGAACGGGTTGAATAAAAGGGTCCTCCTTCTATTGAATGAATCTTGAAAGACCAGCCTCGGATCTTTAGTACCGTATTAAATGTTTTCGAATTTTAACAGTTATGGTCTTTCTTTTGATTATTAAATACAAGTTGTACCACATCAAATGAAATCAATTTTTAGCAGTTGTGATCTTCCTTTTGACTATTAAATACAAGTGTTACCACAGCAAATGAATTCAGGTTTTAGAGTTGTGATCTTCCTTTTGACTATTAAATACAAGTGTTACCACAGCAAATGAATTCAGGTTTTAGAGTTGTGATCTTTCTTTTGACCATTAAATACAAGTTGTACCACATCAAATGAAATCAGTTTTTAGCAGTTTTGATCTTTCTTTTGACCATTAAATACAGGTTGTACCACATCAAATGAAATCAGTTTTTAGCAGTTGTGATCTTTCTTTTGATTGTTAAATACAGGTTGTACTACATCAAATGAATTCAGTTTTTAACAGTTGTAATCTTTCTTTTGACCATTAAATACAAGTTTGACCACAAATGTATTCGAATTTTAACAGTTGTGTTCTTTTGGGTTAAGACCGAAAATCACCAGCAGTAATTATAAAGTTGTGTAAATAGACATTGTAATTACGTTTCATGTTAACCTTTAGTTTCGTTTCTTAAGCAATTGAATAATAAATAAAAAAAACGGATCTACTGCGGAGTTTTATTTAAGTGAACTAAAAGCAGCGACAGTGGCCCGGGTATAGTGGTGAACCTGTGCCCCTGAGGCACCTTACCACTAAAGACAATATAACCAAAAAAAAGCCACAACTCCCCCACCTTGAACACCACAATAAACACTAACAACAATCTAAACGATCTTTTAATGCTCCAGTGGAACCTGAATGGGTTCCACAATAACTACCTCGAACTACAGGTCCTCATAAAGGAACTAAGACCAGCGATCATAGCTTACACCAGTCCTGAAATGCTAAAGTGCCTCGGGAATATATAGCCTACTTCAACAACCTCATATGTAACCACATAGGAAACAATTCGTCTAAACAAGGGTCCGCTATACTAATACATAGGACTCTTAACTATAGACACCTCAACATTACTTCCCCTTTCTCGGTTACCGCAATCGAACTTACAGGTAAATTAAGTTTAACTGTTATTTCAATTTACATCCCACCCAACCAACCATTCAATCTAGCGGATCTGTGGCGGTTTCAATAACGCCACCGCTCGCCTTTTCAGGTACGACAACTAATTTCCCCCTAGGGCATACAAAAAGCATAAAAACAAGCAATTGTGGCAGTTCCAGGGAACTCCGCTACTAACCTTTTCCAATTGCCAACATAAAAGGGTTCCTAAGAATCTAAGCTAACGATTTGCGCTAAGGCAATACGCATATACACCAAATAATAATTTCCCTAGGGCATGGTTATTTTAAACGCACCATATTCCCCGAAAGCAATTTGGTCGCACCATCCACAAACCAACATTGCCAAATCATATCGGTCGCCAAATCACCCACGCAGAAGGTAGAGTTGAAAATAAAAGTGTGCGGTGCGGTCGTGATAGTAAAGAGAAAAAATAAATAAAAGTGAAAAGAAGAAAAAGTATGTTTAAATAATGTGTGGTGACTCTGTAAAGAAATCATCAACACTAGGGATTCATTCGGATTGTGACAGTGAAACAGTGGTCTATTTGGTCAACGAACAATTGGAAATGTAAAATGTTCCCGCAAATAATTAACGATAATACTAAATCAAAATTTAAGCTCAGTGACGTGCAAATATAACTATTCAAACATAATACTAACTAATAAGTACAAACGGTGCTACATTGACAAGTGCTAGACGACTGGAGTCGGCGAGTAAAAGCGGAAAGGAAATCTACATTCGTCCTACCCATAATTGGTAACCATTCGACGCGAGCTGAACGCGCCGCCTTTTGAACAACAAAAAATGGTGCAACTGAGCACAAAAAAAAAAAAAACAAGCAAATCAAAAGAACATTAGAAGGGTAAGTGTGCCCCAACTCTATTCAATGCAACTGTACCTGGGCAAACGCCACCCAACAGCCGAGTGACACACCAGCACCAGACACTTCACCGGAACAGGAACAACACCCACGGCATCATCAACATTCGCAACCACATCATCTACACCAACGACAGGTATTCTTCTCTTTATCCTCTTTTATCCTTTCTTTGTTTTACTCTTTTAAACTATTTGCTTAAAGCCCACATTGGTGGCATAACGACTCGTGTGAGAACGCAACTTCTGATCTGGACGAGTGCTGGCTCAAGGAGAAGATTCACCGAGATTATCACAGGGCAAAATACTTAAGCCAACGCAGCCGTAAGAATATACGAGCGACGTCTTCGACTCAGTTCATCTGTAACACCCAGCGTTGGACACCAGGTTACTCTTCTTTCCCTTTTGTTTTTGTTTTTTTCGTAGTGTGGCGGTTCCGCCAAACCCTACGGTCTACTTACCTGAAAAACCCCCATAACTACTACCCTACTCCCTTAAGTTTGCTAATGCAACAGTATTAGTACCTGTAAATGCTGCACGCATTTAAGAGATCAAATCTATGATCTTTTAGTCCCTGTAAAGAAAACTTACCTTCATGCATTCTCTTCGCATACCATTGCTCCTTAAGATTTCTTTATTAGCTTACCAGGAATCTCCAATCAATTTCGGCATCTACGTCGCCAGTCAAATTCCCTTAGATGAATTCCTGTAAACAAAATAATTCGGATTGCATTCAATGTAACCGTCATGACAGGGACCATAAATATTGCGCCGTCTATTTTCTCAGCCGCGTCATATACCTTTTCATACACATTGCCTGGCAACCTTTTTGGTTTGTCTTATCAATAAACAACCCAAGCAGCTGCATATAATTAGCCCAATAGACGCCGAAACCAAATTCTCCAGCATTTTCTAATGCAAATATGAACCCGGTTTCTACTGCAGCCAGAGATGCCATAAACAACCAATTTGCTTTTAGCACCTTTTTCTCCCAACGTCGAAAATAGCGACGAGGCATCGCGTAAACAATGACCCGCATTACCAACGGCCAATTTGGTCATTTTTCCCTTTTGTCTTTGCCGCCTGCCTGTTTCGTTGTTCCACTGCTGTCAGGCACGTGTGAATAGCATCGATCTGAACGATACCACACATACCACCATGACCTTTATCACAAGATCTGGTTTCCTATACCACCAAGAGAGACTTTACGTGTCTCTGGTGTTAGGTAAAAACGATATCCTTATCGGAGAGGATAGCGGTTGAGTCTAATTTCTCCCACCGACAGAGCAGGTCGTGGTCGTCGTCACTCTCGCTCTCCGTCGCGGGGCGGAGAAGCGAGAAATAAATGTTTCAATTGTTCGTGAAGTGTACTTCCTCCTTTGGTTGAATATATCAAAGTGGTATGACCACTATCGTGTCCTGTTGGTGTACAGTGCGCGTCCGAATTCGTAGCGTCTTTACGACAATGAGTCGAGCGTTATAAGTTAACTTTATGTACTTCGAAATCATATTTTACCGATTCCGAGATTTTCATATTTTTAAAACGTGAGCTGAACGTAAACTATAAGGTGCTATCTCGAACACCTATGGATTGTTTTTCATTTTTATTATTCTTTTGACGTGTCGCCGCCAACGCCAGCCTTCTTTCCAGCACGAGGAACAACACCATCTCCGGACCATCATCACCAATGCAGCCAAAAACACCAGGCGACACGACATCACCGGAACAACAACACCAATCACCTCAACAGCAACAGCCAGGTTCAGTAAGACTTTTTTTTCTTAATCGTCAAACAAAACTATGAGTTCAACTGGACGTTTTGCATGTGATTACACATCGCAAGCGAAACTTTTAAAGAAATGTTCGCGATTATCCAAATGCACAAGGGAATTAGGCGAGGGAGAATTATATTTACAACAAAATAAAATCCGAAAGTTTAGTGGCCACCAAGTCCTCCGTCGATGAGATGGATATCAATAGCAGCAGCGGACGCTTACCACACTCCCTCTGGTGACAATTCCACAACTTTCAACTTACAAGTCTCGCCAATTCTCATCAATTACATTGACGAAAATATAAATTTAAAGGATACACACAATTTTAAATCAAAGGACGTAACAACTATTAGCAGGACATGCGCAACCCAGACAGAAGTTGAAGATTTCTAAATATGAGAACTCATCAGACAGTCAGGAGTTTGTTTCCTTCTTTCCAACGATACCTGTTCAAAAAAACAAAGACACTAGTCAAAAAAAAAAACAAAGACACACGAAGCAAGTACTAATTTGCTGGGACACATCTGATCTTCTACAATAGCCAACCGAAGCGGATCCTTTTCCGTAAGTTTTATAAGAATAAATGGTTCTTTTTCAGCGATAGACGAGGCTGTAAAAACAACATCCATTGCATTAGCACCAGCAAGCGGAACAACACATTATAACTTGAGAATGGTCCAACGCATCCGGCACTACAGTACTAACTTAATTTTTTTTTCCTTTTTTTATGTCTTTACTTTAAAATTTTTAAAATGTATTGCCTGATCGAAAGGATTACCTTGATAGAGTAAATTATGTAAATTTTCTACAGTCAGTTTATTTAAATAAAATCAATAGAATGCCAAAATTAACAAGAAATGTGGACACACAAATACGGGTAACAGCGTTTAAATCAAAAACAGTGTAAGCCCCATCAGGGTATATACCGTTCGAATATTCTGTAAATCGAATTGAATGAAAACGCTTGCCGCAAATTTTATATGGTATAAAAACAAATTTAGAATGTATAATCGCATAATCAGATAATTTAATACAGTTCTGTTATGAATGAAATAAATTAAAACCTTTTATACCACTATTAATTTATATTACATTAGATCAATAAGCAATAATAGTTGTTAGTGTTAATCAATAAAACACTCTAAGTTGTTATCCAATCATTCCGATACCCATTCAAGACTATGTCGCGCACCACTGCGGATACCAAAAAAACCTTTAAATAAAATTTATTATATTACGATATACACAAAAATCGATGATTACCAGAATAGTTGCAATGCTAAAGTTAAAAGTTCATTACACACACGAAAAAAATATTTAAAAACAAAAAACTACAAAAGATATTGACATTTATATAGATGCATATATGTCCGGGAATATATGCATTTGTATGAGTGCGTTTCTTTTTTCTTTTTTTTTTAATCTATAAATGACGAAGAACATTCGTCATCCTCTCCGATATATTTTATTATACATCGTATTCCAAGGTGGTGCTTGTCCAAAAGTAAATATAAAAATTAACTACCATTGTTTAAATTAAAAATGATTCACAAAAAAAAAAAAAAAAACAACAAATAATTTCGCTACCGCGCGTCAATAACAACAACCAAACAATTGTAAAATCACAAGAAAATTCACATATTCGTCACCTCATTATCAATACAGACTATAACTTCGAATACATTTAAAAACTTAATTTGTATACATACAATAGCCGAATGAAAAGAATACAAACAATACCTAGAGGTTTGCAATTTTTACTGCAATTAGTATACAAAACCAAATATCGTAAACAAACATATTATGTATAAGTTAACACAACATTTCAAACGCTCTCTTGAACATAAGACAAACATTTTAATATAAATATTTTTGCCGTTGTTCCTTTCAATTAATTTACTGATTTTTAACCTCACACTTGGTTCTTTGTATCTATCCAACATTTTAAATACGATACATAAAACAAAATGACATTAAAAATATCTCGACATATTTAAAGCACAATCGTATATACTAAATAAACACTCCTACTATCAAAAAAATGGTAAATATTGTAAACCCCTTCTTGGTACAAATCAGGCACAACCACTTTCCAGCACACACTCGACTCCGTTTACGACTTGTCTCAACTTCTCTACTACACTCGACTCCTCCTTTTCGACGTCTGTTGACCCCACTCAACCCTTTTACAACTCCGTTCTCGGTAGACCCCCTTCGACAACACTCACCCATGCGACTTCCCCCGACTTCTCGACCATCTTAGACTGCTTTCAACTCTCTAGACTCGCTTTAATTCGCGCAAATGCCGGCTCCTCATTGCACATTAGCTACTACGCGTAGCATCATTCAATAGGATGCCCGGTTTCTCCCCATACTCGATCACCTTCGGCTTATTTCTTTGCCTTTTTGGCCTCCTTATGACTTCATCAAATTCGCCTCTGCCCACCTTTTTTTTAAGGCCCTTTTACAAATATTGGTGTACACGCTCGCCATTGTTCAACACCCATTTTCTGCAAACCGGCACCTTATGTAACAACAGCTACTACGCGTAGCATATAATCTATAGGACGCCCGGTTTTGTCTCGCGTGAAACATCTCAACCTTTTCTGTCTCTTTTCTGAATATTTGCGCTCATGCTCGCCAACCATAGCCTTCATGCAACCCTCCTTGACTTTCCACCCGATTTCCGCAAGCCAGCTGCCCCCCCCGTAACCACAGCTACTACGCGTAGCAGCACCCGGCAGGACACCTGGCTTTGCCTCTTTATTTAAACTTCAGGACCTTCGTCCTTAGAACTCTTAACGTCTCCCAAATGTCTCAGCAACACCGGTCCACAAATCAAATCGATACCACCGAACTGAGACAATATACCTGACCACCCCATGCAGGTACCCTAATCTTTAGCCACCATGGCTCACCTTAGCGGGAACTAAAGGTAATACACGCCCCTCTACGCCGCCCCCACACTTATCAGGTGCATAATACTTCGGAGCGCACATCTAGTAACCCTAGGGCGCCCTGGGGTTGGACACAATCAACCACACACCAGGAGCTACCTAAGCAAAGTCCCATATGTTTTTTAACAAGCTCGGCGGCCGGCACCTCACAGCAAGTTTCTATTCGGTCGAGGTCGCAGCGACCGCTACATTGGCACCAATGTACCGGTCCTCCCTCGATAGGTAAAACGTGCAACTGAGGGCTCGCCCTCCTTTACCAGTCACAGCGGCAAACAAATCGCCATACAAACGTATGGACAAAAGACACCAGCTCTGGACTTGGTCCCTTTCCACCCCGCACACGGCAACCCGTCACTGCGGATGTGAATTACCATGGGATAAGTTCCCCTGCATCTCGCACACGCCATTTCGTCACTGCGGATGTTAGCGGATTTCCGATGGGTTCCGACCTATTCGGACGACAAGCCTGTTGGTCCACGAGACCCATAACAGACCTATGGACCACGCCGCACACCTTTGCCCTTAATGGCATCAATCTGTCACATCTGCGTCCACCTTCTTTATCGTCAAAGGTCCATACTATACCTGGAACTAGTCACCATGACAGTTCCCCCGATTTAATTACAGCACCTCCCGAAGTGCGCAGGGCCACCTTGTTCGTCAAGTGTCTAGCCCTCCGCCCAGCATAGCACCATTCATTCGAGCACCCCTACAGCCCTACCTATTTTTCGTGACTACGTCAATGAGGGGGGTGTACTGTAGCGGTTCCGCCAAACCCTACGGTCTACTTACCTGAATAACCCCCATAACTACTACCCTACTCCCTTAAGTTTGCTAATGCAACAGTATTAGTACCTGTAAATGCTGCACGCATTAAGAGATCAAATCTATGATCTTTAAGTCCCTGTAAAGAAAACTTACCTTCATGCATTCTCTTCGCATACCATTGCTCCTTAAGATTTCTTTATTAGCTTACCAGGAATTTCCAATCAATTTCGGCATCTACGTCGCCAGTCAAATTCCCTTAGATGAATTCCTGTAAACAAAATAATTCGGATTGCATTCAATGTAACCGTCATGACAGGAACCATAAATATTGCGCCGTCTATTTTCTCAGCCGCGTCATATACCTTTTCATACACATTGCCTGGCAACCTTTTTGGTTTGTCTTATCAATAAACAACCCAAGCAGCTGCATATAATTAGCCCAATAGAAGCCGAAACCAAATTCTTCAGCATTTTCTAATGCAAATATGAACCCGGTTTCTACTGCAGCCAGAGATGCCATAAACAACCAATTTGCTTTTAGCACCTTTTTCTCCCAACGTCGAAAATAGCGACGAGGCATCGCGTAAACAATGACCCGCATTACCAACGGCCAATTTGGTCATTTTTCCCTTTTGTCTTTGCCGCCTGCCTGTTTCGTTGTTCCACTGCTGTCAGGCACGTGTGAATAGCATCGATCTGAACGATACCACACATACCACCATGACCTTTATCACAAGATCTGGTTTCCTATACCACCAAGAGAGACTTTACGTGTCTCTGGTGTTACGTAAAAACGATATCCTTATCGAAGAGGATATCGGTTGAGTCGTAATTCAATCTCCATGGCGGCCGAGTCGCCTGCCATCCACCGTACCGGCGCCGGTACGGTGGGTTATCTATGAGTCGTTGTGAAGTGCTGGTAGACTTGATAGTCCGATAAAGTGCGATGTCTACATTAGCGGAGACATCAATAGTGTATATTTTTTTTATTGTAAACTCACTTAATAAAGAAACATTATCATTAATAAGTTCACCGGTGCGTTTCAATTAATTTCTTCGGTGTGTGACTTTTGCTCTTGGCGAGCATTTTACTGCGGTGTTCGATACGGATCGTCGTTCCTTGTTGGTGTTTTCTTTCGTCAAATCGATTAGTGATGGGGAGTGAAGTGAACCGTATGCCCATGTCCGGCATAATACTTCACCTCCCCACAGTAGTATTTTGGCAACATAATAACTCCTCTTTGGGGCGAGCTCCTTACGAGCCCACAGACAGTAAATTCTTTCGAGCAATAGTATAGCAATTAAACAATGGTTAATACTAACCAAAAACCGAATACAAACAAAGTTTTTTTTTAACAAATTGCATTCACAAACAAATCTTTTAAGTATATAGTAGCTAGTGAGGAGAAAAGCAATAGGAATGGACTATTGCAGAGCGGTGTTGAGTTAATAAACCTTTAACCTACTAAACAGTTTTAAATAAATAAAGGGCCATAATTTCTTTCTGTACGTTCCTTCATACCACTTTTTTTCTCTCTATTATTTACTTACGTGACTTAGTCAAGAAATTTTAAGTCATAATACTAAACATATCGGTAAGCCCCTTCTGGGCACCGAGACATACGACCTTTGCGGTTAGTTTCGCGGCACCACCGTCTCGACTCTTGTACACTGACCCCACTGACATTTGCTCGGCTCTCTCACCACAAGCGAGTGGATTCCCTCATCGTGCGTCTGCCTTTTCGGTTACGGGTTACCCTCACTTGACAAATAAGAAAATGGCCCAAGCTACGCGGGCAAAGGCTAGAAAGTGTGAGCAGCCTTGCGGCTGGAAACGACCGGCCCCCTTACAGGCCACCCGGTTAAACTAAAACTGCCGACCGTCGTTCGGTGCTATTTATTATAAGTGCTTTTTATATTAAATTAAAGACTGCAAGCTATTCTGGATTTTGTTTGAATACTAGAGTTTTCTAATGTAAATTACAAACTACAAACCCATTCTGTTTTCCGTAAAATACAAGTGCTCATTATTGTAAAGTACCTACTACAAAACTATTCTGTATTTTCGTGTAAATACAAGTGTTATTTAGTTGCTTTTTAATGTAAATTTTCATTTGGACAAGTAATAAAGAAGAAAGACTAGTGAACTGCGGAGTTTTAATTATTAGAATCCGGAACAGAGACAAACGGGTTGGGTAACATTGGTGAACCTGTTCCCCCGTGGCACCTTACTACTGAAACCAATACTTGTCGGCCCATAAAACCCACAGATCTGAATAACATAATTCAAAACATGCACACACCAATCCTCCTAGTGGGGGATTTCAATGCATGGAGTACAATATGGGGATCACGAACAACAAACAAAAGATGGAAAATCGTTGAACAACTTTTGCTACAATCCCACTTGGCAACACTGAATAACAGCAAGCCAACCCGCTTTTCCACACACAAAACCTTTACAAACGTAGACCTTTCCATAATATCAGCCCAACTTTCCCTTATAACTAACTGGGAAATATTAGACAATCTGCATGGAACTGGCAACGACAACAAGAAAAAAATCAAACTCCTCCCCAAGTTCCAATCCGACCGAGCAAATTGGAACAAATTCCAAATAATTAGCACACAATTCCTCAATCTCCATAACACTAAAACTAACATAAACCAAGAAATAGCAATTATTACAAAAGCCATTCGAACAACCGCCAATGGCTCCATCTCGCAGACAACAAAAAGGTTCTATAAATCAGTCATACCATAGTGGAATGCAGATCTGGCAAATCTATGCGCAGAAAGGCAGTCGGCATGGAAACATTTTAAGAAACACCCAACCGACCAACACCTAACACGCTACAAAAAGGTTAACGCCCTGTTCCGAAGAACAGCTAAAGTTGAAAATGCTAAAGCCTTCCAGTCCTTCACGGAAAAATTAAATGCAACATCCACCCCAAAAAAGATATGGACCGACATAAAAACGCTGACAGGCAGCCACGCCCACCCAATATTAAATCAATAAACACGGGATCCAACATACTTACATGTCCTTGCAAAATAGCCAAATACTTGGCCGAGTTTTGGGCAAATACGCCCACCAACTTCAATTTCCACACAGATTTCTATACCGCTAAAAACCATATAGAAGTGCAGCCAACACATCTGAGCAACACCAGTAACCCCTGCAACAATCGGAACCCCCATAACCCATATAGAACTAGAAACTAGTCTTCATACTACAGAAGCAAAAACTCCAGGTTTCGATAGAATCGACTATCAAATGCTAAAACACAGTCCACAGATTGTGAAGGACCGCCTCCGAAATCTATTCAATTCCATATACACGACAGACATGATACCTCAAATGTGGAAAACAGCCACTATTATTCCTCTGCCAAAGCCAAACTTCACAACCGACACAATCAGCAGTTTACGCCCCATTGCCCTACTTCCTTGCCCAGGAAAATTACTGCAAAAAATTGTTGCTAAGAGACTGAACTGGTACCTAGAAAACTGTAACTCGATAAGTATCCAACAAGTCGGCTTTAAACAAAGTGGGGGAACGATGAACGCACTTTGCCACATTGATAACTACGTTATCTCCGCTCTTTCCTACAAAAAATATGTAGCGGTTCTACGAACCGCACAACCAACTATAGGTTGAGATGTCCTTTCCGCCAAGGAACACACTTACCCTTTTCTTCATGCCAGATGTGTTCGAAAAACAAAACCAGCGAAAGATCGGAGAATAAGCGGCGGCATCCGTTCTGTAAATAAAAGCAGAAAAAAAAGATACCGACCACCAGCAACGAATGTAATGATAATGATCAGGAGGAGGATTTCTCCTTTTTCAGATCCGATGGGAAATTCTCCTTTTGAGATGCAAAGGGAAATTTTATGCTGCTACCAGATACGATGGGAAAATCTGTTAACAGACAGGATGAAAGATTTTCTTTCGCATAGGCGAGGAAGTACTTAGAATAGGATATTTTTCGGATAGGGACAATTAGTCTATATCATGGAGTCTAGAGAATACGTTCGAACAGAGAGGAACCCACTAAGGTGGCCGGTCCGCGCTGCGATATCGCGAAAATAAGAAACGTCGAATGTGTGGTTCAAAGTAGTTTTAAAAACGGTGTAACCTAAGTTAAGTGTGTCCTAGACGTAAGTGGAGACCGAACTCTAAAAACAAAAATAAAAGTCACAAATAAAGATAACTCTTTTCGTGTTTCAATTTGATGCTGTGTGCGCTCCGTTGGTGTATTCGTTCTCTGCGGTAAACAGTGTTCGGCGGAACACTTGAACAACATATTAAATACGCAAAATTGGTGACCGCGACGCGAGTAAATTGAACAATAGAAATGCAACGCAAAAAGTGGTGACACCGATCCATAAAGAACAATTTAAAAGTGAACACGGGCCAAAAACCAACATACACGGAGAATAAAAAACAATTTAAAAAAGTGAACACGGAACAGACAAGCAGTGACTCAACCACCTAGTGATATGCAGTGCATGTGGACAGTGGAAAGGATTTGACCACCCACACGACGCCCATCCGACGCAGCCAACCTTTGGACAGGACACAGGACAACACCAGTTCCAGAGAACCGCAAGTTTTTTGTAAAAATTTTCCTTTATAATTACATTTATTCCTTTTTTTCTCTCTCTCTCTCTCTCTCTTGTGAGCTCCCTCGTAAATTACATAGAGCTCCTTCTGAGCCGAAAAGTGAAAAACGATTTTTTTTCTATTTTTAAAGCTCCTTCCGAGCCAAAAGTGTGAAATCATTTTCTTTTGTAAACATTTATAAAGCTCCTTCTGAGCTAATATAAAGTCGTGTAGGATTAGATCGGGTGAGTTCACTCTGAGCCACCGCATAGTTAAATACATTTATTAAATATATACTTAACGTGACTGTGCTCCAAAATATGATAATTAAAAGTATTGTGAAGCATTATTTCCGAGCCAAAACCGAAAAAGCAGTGTAGAATCCATAAAGCTCCTTCTGAGCAAGAACTGAAAACGGAAAAACAACACTTGCAAACCGATAGTAAGAATAAAATAGTATTTATAGTTAATTAAAAAACGGTTGCAATTAAGCGAAAATATTGGGGAAGACGTGAAAAATAGCAGACATCTGTAATCAGAAACTGACCGAATTTAGCTCGTTTTCCGAAGAAATTAGTTAAACTACAACACAAAACGTCTTCTCTTCTTTTTTCTCTGACTCAATACTTCAATTTTAGTAACTTTCGTTCCGTTCACTGCAGTCAAGTAGAAGTGCCTTAAAACCTATTCCTTTTAAATTAAATAATCAGCTATTCATAGCATAACAGATGTAAGTGTGATAATGTTTCAAGTCGCAGATAAAAATTATTATAAGCTCTCTGAGAGCCACCGAACATTTAAATTTATATATATATAACTAATGGAGTGTGGACCGAAAATTGCACACGTAAAATCAGTGCGAAGCTGCATCCGAGCCCTTAAGCAACCCCAAAACACAATTTAGAGAACCCCACCGAGGAGGTCGACATAGAGAAACCGATCAAGGAGGTGATCCATGAGGCAGACAGTCGACTTGAGAATCGAGACGAGTTCTCGATTTTAAGTACAGTGGTTGGAAGACGTGTTCGAGTGTATTAAGTCCTCGAGTTTTCTTTTGTCAAAATCGAGCAAATGACATATAGCTTTAAACCCGGAAGTTTAATTTGAAAAAAAACCGTCGGACAGTTTAGTAAAGTAAAACTATCTTATAGAAATGGTGGCGAACTAAATAAATTAGACAAAAAAAAATCCAACCGAACGAAACACTTATAGTGAGAAGTAGCTGCGCCGATTTATTGAAGGCAGGTTACGCTAAGTGTAATCCATTGGACATGTTAAAAGAATAAGTTATTTAATAAAGTGGTGTAATAAATCGAATCTGTACTTTAAAATAATTTGTAAAAAAATACCTGTCTATAAAAGGTGAAAACCCAAAAGAAAAATAAATCGCAAACTAAAATAAAACAAGTTGTAAAGAGAAGGTTTGTACAGGGTTTCATTTGTGTCAAATCCGCTCCGGTGTTGTTTTGTTTTTCGGTGAACAGTGTTCGGCGGAACACTCGAGCAGTGACCACAAAAATCCGCTAAAAACATACTTCCATTCTATCAATAGACTTCGAAAACTCCTTCGACCGCATCGATCCACACATTATCCTCTAAGCTCTACAAAAATTGAAAATAGGACGCTTTTATTAGGTCTGTAGCGGTTCCGCCAAACCCTACGGTCCACTTACCTAAAAAACCCCCATAATTACTACCCAACTTCCTTAAGTTCGCTAATGCAACAGTATTAGTACCTGTAAATGTTTCACGCATTATATAGATCACCATCTATAATCTTAAAATCCCTATAAAGAAAACTTACCTTTTCATGCATCCCTTCGCATACAATTTTTCGTAAGATTTCTTTCTTTGCTTATCTGGTATTCTAAACCAATTCGGCACCAGACAAATTCCTGTAAACAAAATGATTCCAATTGCATTCAATGTAACCGTCATGACAGGGACCATAAATATTGCGCCGTCTATTTTCCCAGCCGCGTCATGTACCTTTTCATACACATTGGCCGCCGACCTTTTTTTTCTCATCAATAAACAACCCAAGCAGCTGCATATAATTAGCGCAATAGACGCTGAAACCAAATTCTCCAGCATTTCCTAATGCAAATATGAACCCAGTTTCTATTGCAGCCAGAGATGCCATAAACATCCAATTTGCTTTTAGCACCGTTTTCTCCCAACGTCGAAAATAGCGACGAGGCATCGCGTAAACAATGACCCGCATTACCAACGGCGCATTTGGTCATTTTTCCCTATTGCCTTTACCGCCTGCCTGTTTCGTCGTTCCACTGCACGTGTGAATCGCATCGATCTGAACGATCGCACACATACCACCATGACCTTTATTACAAGATCTGGTTTCCTATACCACCAAGTGAGACTTTACGTTTCTCTGGTGGTAGGTAAAAACGATATCCTTATTGGAGAGGATATCGGAGAGTCGTAATTCAATCTTCAAGGCGGTCGGGTCGCCTGCCATCCACCGTGCCGACGCCGGTACGGTGGGTTCTCTAGGAGTCATTTTTCCTCCCTAATTTCACCTCTGCGGTCGTGAGCCTTCAGCTGAGCAAAATTAAATTACAGTAAACGTCAGACACTTAAGTTAAACAACATACTACGTATCAGATAAGCAAGTCTAAAATTCATATCGAAACTTTCTTCCGCTAGTTTTAATCGCCAGGGTGTATAGTCCAGAAGTGAATAGCTAAAATCCACGTTCTAAGTATACCACCATTCACAACAAATGTTCAACAGATTAATACACAATAAATAATAAAAGAGAAAAACAAAGTGAGCCAGTGTGTTTTAGTTCTCTCGACCGGTATCTGTGTGCTTGCTGTTTTTCTTGGATATCCATGGTGAACTTCCAGTGAGGATGGGGACAGAAGTGAATCCGGTGCAGTACGCCTGCACACCATACTTCCTCCCCACAGGTCCTTTTTAAATAATAGAAAATTTAGAATCAAAGCTAATGGCGTATTTTCTGATGTCCATAATGTAAAAACGGGTATCCCTCAAGGTTCACCGTTATCAGTAGTATTATTTAAAATAGAGTTTGAAGAATTAAATAGAATAATCTCGAAATATAAAATTGTAAAACATTGCTTCTCCGACGACCTTATCATTTTCACTAATGTTAACGATTTAAAAGTAGCTAGTAAAACATTCGAAAACATTCTATGCGACATTCAAATATGGTGTAACCGTTCCGGATCGTAAATTTCAAAGGAAAAAAGCAAAATCTTACACATATGTAAAGAGAAAAATTGTAACAAGAATCGAATAGTAAATTTTGAAAACGCTATGATTAGTAATGTCGACACATTAAAAATCCTCGTCTTACAATTTGACTGTAAATACAATTTTGAGAACCATTATTTAGCCCTTAAGAAAAAATTAGATTCAAGGTTAAATATTGTTAAATACCTGGCATGTAAAAATGGCTCAGCTCATACTAACACACTAATCACTATCACTAGAGCACTCCTGTTATCTAAAATAGACTATGGTCTACCTATATACGGCAACTGCAGCAAAACAATCTTACAGATGTTCAAATCTCCCCACCACGCAGCAGCCCACATAAGCACATAAGCATTTCGAATCACCCCAATTATCAATAAACTGGCTAAAAGTGGTCTTCCATCCATAGAAAACAGAAAAAAAGCTATTGTCGAAATTAGCTGGCAAATTTCCGCAATATCTTCAACCTGTTACGGACCGACCTTGTGTCAAGGTCCCCCCAACATCCACTAATCCCCTTTCGTTAGTTTCCCCTCTTTACCTTTAAACGGAGAACAACTCGCCAAGTAGTTAATTTGCATAAACTACTTTATGCAAATTCTACTTGGCAGAGATAATAATAAAAA